>JADLZN010000144.1:241051-966090 GCA_018155175.1 Sinocyclocheilus anophthalmus
ACTTTATCATGACCCACTGACCTGGGATAATTGTGTGTCCCCCTTCTGGTGGAGTCTGCCAACACGACTCAACTCTCTCTCTGGCACTTTGTACTGCCTTTGTGAGGTTTTCACAGTAAGTGATCAGGGCATCTGAGGTAATGTGTACATCAGCATTTCTAAGATCAATCACGCATGGCATCTGCATTGGGCGTCCAGTAATAATCTTATGAGGGCTCAGTCCTACTGATCTGTTAGGTGGTGCTCTCATACTACACAGTACCGCTGGCAGCGCTTCGACTCATGGTACTCCTTCCTGATGCATTTTGCTTAGTCTGGTTTTGATTGTTCTGTTTGCTCGTTCAACCCTTCCTGATGCTTGTGGCCTGTATGGGCAGTTAAGATTCCACTTAATCTTCAACATTTTAGACACTTCCTTGACTACCTGTCCTGTGAAGTGTGTGCCTTGATCCGAGTCAATGCAATCTGGTAATCCCAATCTGGGAATGAAATCAGTGACAAGATATTTAGCAGTATGTGCAGCTGTAGCATGCCCTGTTGGATAAGCGTCTGTCTATCTTGAGAACTTGTCTATTACTACCAAAACATCAGTTTTTCCCTTACAAGGAGGTAACGATATGTAATCAACTTGCAGGTGACTAAATGGTCCTGGTGGAGCTGGGGTATGTGTTGCTGCTGTAGTTGCTGCTGGCACATCATTATTTTTCTGACATGTAACGCATCTCTTGACTGTTTCTGTGGCTACATTTCTGAATTTTGGATTCCACCATTGATTTGAAAACCTGTGATTCATCGTTGCTGGACCACTGTGACCCAAATTGTGTATTTGTTGAGCCAAATATGGCAGCAGTGATTCGGGAGCGACATACTTCCCCTCTTTGGTCCAGCAGCGAGATGAATCCACTGTGGCTCCTTTGTCTAACCATGTCCATGCTTCATATAGAGGAACGTCTTTGTACAGATCAATAATTGATTCAGGAGGCAGAATTGTCTTCTGTGCTGTACTACCTGAACACACTTGTACAGTTGCATAGGAACAAGCTTGTTTAGCAGCTACATCAGCAAGAGCATTATCTTTAGCTTCCATAGTATTAGTTGTGAGATGTGCTTTCACTTTGATCACCACTAATTTCTTTGGAAGTTTCATGGAAAACATTAAATCTTTCACTAATCCAGCATGCTTAATGGGGGATCCAGCAGAAGTTAGAAACTGTCTACTTTGCCAAATGACACCAAAATCATGAACCACCCCAAAAGCATACCTAGAATCAGTGTAGATATTTGCAACTGATCCTGAAGGTAGCGTGCATGCTCTAGTTAAGGCTACTAGTTCTGCAGCTTGAGCTTAAAAATGATCTGGAAGATGACCTGAAGCTACCACTTCAGTGGTGGAAGAGACTGCATAGCCTGCTCGTCTGTTACCTTCAATGACTTGAGCTGAACCATCAACAAACAACTCAAATTCTGTTTCTGTTATTTCACTCGTAGCTGCGTATGTGAGCGTAACACAATTGTGAGTCATTTCACTTTCATCCTCTTAACACAACTTCAGTCATTGCAGACATCATACATGAGGATGGGTTTGTGACTGGTGCACGCTGTAAAACAATGTTCGGGGCTGTGAGGGTTGTTAACCAATTTCCCCAACGAGAGGAGGTGACAGAAGTGACTTTTGCTTGATTCATTAGTGCGGACACTGCATGAGGCATCTTATATTTACAGTCTGTCCTAACACCATTTCTGATGAAGCCTGAAGAGCTAGATGAAATGCCTGCACTGCTCTAAGACACGGGCCCATCCCTTGAGCGACTATGTCAAGTTTATCAGAATAGTAATGAATTGGGCGTAAACTGCCCCCGTGATCTTGCATTAGACATGCAGTCATAAAGCCTAAGTGTTCATGTACATAAAGCACAAAGGGCCTATCAGATTGTGCAATTCCTAATGCTGGTGCTTGACATAGTGCTCTCTTCAAATCATTGAAAGCTTTGAGATGAATTTCTTCCAAACAAACAGTATCGGAATCTTTAACCTGGCCTTTCAACAAGTCATAGAGACGCTTAGCAATTGAGGCATATTCTTCAATCCAAGGTCTACAGTAACCTGCTGTTCCTAAAAATGATTGGAGTGTTTTAATGGTAGTAGGTGGAGGTATGGCTTTGACTGAAGCGGCTCGATCCTGTGTAATAGATCTATTTCCTGCACCAATTGTTTGACCCAGAAATGTGACTTGGTTTTTTAGCAATTTGAGCTTTGTGAAAGCTGCATTTGTGTCCTCTTTTCTGCAAATAGTCCAACAATACTGCCAATTCAGTTTGATGTACCTCGTGGTCTGTAGAGGCGATCAAAATATCAACAACATATTGAATCATAGTGGGCTGTTTGACTGGACATTCTGGGTCACACAAATCACATCAGACAGCCTGATGGTATAATGTAGGAGAATTCTGAAATCCCTGTGGCAAACGTGTCCACTGGTATTGTTCATAGTGCAACAGTGAAAGCTAACCATGTCTGGCTGTCAGGGTGCAAGGGTACAGAAAAAATCCATTAGACATATCGATTACTGAAAAAATCTTACAATCTAATGGTAAGCCATTACAAATTGTAGATGGATCTGCTACTAGGGGGGTGATTTTATCAATATGTTTATTGGCTACTCTGTAGTCTATGGTGAGTCTCCATGTCCCATTGGATTTCTTGATGGGCCATATGAGTGAGTTACAGGGATTGTTGGTTTTAACTAGCACTACTTGCTTCAGCAATTTTTCTACAATAGGTTTGATTCCCTGTATAGCTTCCTTATTGATCGGATATTGTTTGGTAACAGGAGGTGGAGTTCCTGTCAATTTGACTGGTTTTACACCTGTCAAAAACCCGCAATCATTCTTGTCTTTAGCCCAAATTGGATGATTTTGTAAGAAAGCATACTCAGGAGTGGTTGCATTATTGGTAGAAACTTGTGTTGAGGAAATTTTTATGCTAGCAGATTCTGAGGACATGTCTAAATTTAGATGTACTTGTCTCAGTAGATCCATGCCTAGAATTGCACCTGTATTTAATGGAGCACATAGCAATTTTGTGGTCAGAGTTTTCGGGCCTAATTGTACCTCTATGGGCGGGGTTTCATACAAAACAGAATCTTCACCTATTACACCCGTTAAACAAAGTTTAGTTTTCTTGTACGTGATGTTTAAATCTTTAGCCAATTTTGTAGGAATTACTGTAATTTCTGCACCTGTATCAAGCAAAAAGTCTATCTCTTTCTCTTGTATGCTACCTTTCACAAAAATTATTTTGTCATTGTGATGGATTACAGGGGAAACTAAGCACTCACAGCCCCAACAATTCGTTTTTTTTCCCTGTTCTTGTTGTGCTTTTAGATAAGCCTGAAAGCGGGTCCTAAAGTTTTTCAGTGGCACTACTGGCGGAACTACTTCAGGTTGTAGCCTGAAAGGGAGCCGAATTGATCATAGATTTCTTCACTAGCTGGCAACTTCTTCCGACACCTTTCCTCCTCACAAGTCCTAGATTTTCCAACAGTAGATTGCATTTTGCCTTCTCTTTTAAGCCATCTAATTGTCTTGATTCGTTGTGCTAACAGTAGGCGCTGGCTACTCTCAACTTTTGCCTTACATCAAGCATCTCTTTTCCATGTAGCTAACCTGTCTAGTTACTTCTGTAGTTCTGGTAGACAAGTTAGATCTAGGAATGGTAAGCTTAAGTTCTGTCTCGGGCTACAAGGCATCTGACCATGAGTGTGCGACTAGGCCTTTTCACTAGCACACTTTCAGGATTCATCAACGATTCCACTGTAAGTTACAGCTGAACTGACAAAACCCTTTCGATCAGATAATCATAATCAGAATGACCTATTTAAATTGCCAGTAGTTTACACATACACGGAATTTGTTTGTCGGGGGGTGACAGCACTTCCCAGTGTCAACAGAATGACAGGGACAGACTAAAACAAAACACAGATAATAACAAAGGGGTAAAAAATACGACACTTAGATAAGAATTAGAACATATAATTGCCATTGTGTTTGCGGTATTTACAAGGTATATATATATTTTTTTTTTACAGGTACTGTATATTATGTGCAAATGTGAGGTGTAGGCTGAGTATGAGTGTTAGATAAGTGTATGAGTGAATAAATAGTGTGTGTTGCACAGTTATTTTTAAGTGTTCATGAGATGGATTGCCTGATGGAAGAAACTGTTCCTGTGTCTGGTCTTTCTGGTGCTCAGTGCTCTTTAGCGTCGACCAGATGGCAACAGTTCTAAGAGGGAGTGTGCTGGATGTGAGGGTTCCATAGTGATTCTGCCAGCCCTTTTGCTCACTCTGGTTGAGTACTGTTCTTGGAGAGAAGGGATGGTTGTACCAATGATTCGCTCAGCAGTCCGGACTACCCTCTGTAGTCTTCTGAGGTCAGATTTGGTAGCTGAGCTGAACCAGACAGTTACTGAAGTGCAGAGGATGGATTCAAATATGGCGAGTCAGACTGTTTTCAGCAGCTCGTGAGGCAGTTGAAACTTGCCTCACTTGGCGAAGGAAGTACAACCTCTGCTTGGCCTTTTTAACAATGGAGTCAATGTGATTGCCCCACTTCAGGTCCTGAGAGATGGTGGTGACCAGGAACTTGAATTACTCCACTGCAGTCACAGTGCTGTCCTTGATGGTGAGTGGGGGGAGTGCAGGGTTTTTTTCTCCTGAAGTCCACGGTCATCTCCGCAGTTTTGAGCGTGTTGAGCTCCAGGTTGTTGAGACTGCACCAGACAGCCAGCTGCTCGACCTCCTGTCTGTAAGCAGACTCGTCACCGTCCTGAATGAGGCCGATGAGTGTGGTGTCATCTGCAAACTTCAGGAGCTTGACAGAGGGGTCTTTAGAGGTGGAGTCGTTGGTGTACAGGGAGAAGAGCAGTGGATAGAGAACACAACCCTGAGGAGCTCCATGTGCTGATCGTACGGGTGCTGGATGAGCATTTTCCCAGCTTTATTAGCTGCTGTCTGTCTGTCAGGAAGCGGTTGATCCACTGACAGACGGAGGTGGGCACGGAGATCTGAGTTAGTTTGGGCAGGAGGAGGTTTGGGATGATGAATGTTAAAGGCCGAGCTGAAGTCCACGAACAGGATCCTCACATAAGTCCCTGGTCTGTCTAGATGTTGCAGAACATAATGCAGTCACATGTTTACTGCATCGTCCACAGACCTGTTTTCTCTGTAGGCAAACTGAACAGTATCCAGCAGGGTCCAGTAATTCCTTCAGGTGGCCAGCACCTTTTTCAAAGACTCATGGACCACACTTTAGAGCCACAGCTGGTAGATTAGTCATATTTTTGGGTTTTCTTCTTTCTTTGGGACGGGGATGAGGGTGTAGCGTTTGAAGCAGAAAGTCCTTCGCACAAGCTCCAGTGATCTGTTGAAATCATTGTACGATGGGGGCCAGCTGGTCAGCACGGATTGCAGACAGGCCTGGTGTAACACATCTGGGCCTGGTGCGGTTTTTCTTTGCTTTTTTTCTCTGCTGTCCTCCGGAAGACCTGGCCGCACTCGTCCTATCCTGAATCTGGAATTCGGTGTGGGGGAAGGGGTTGCTGGAGGTGTGAATGGTTTTGTGGAGAGGTGTTCAGGGCGGGTGTGTGGTGTTTTTTCAAACCTGCAGTAGAATTCATTCAGATCGTCTGCCAGTTGTTGAATCTCCACAGTGCTGGGGGATGGTTTCTTGTAGTTGGTGATTTCTTTTAGACTTTTCCACACTGATGCCGAGTCGCTGGAAGAGAATTTAATCTTTATTTTTTCCGAATAATTCCTCTTTGCCACTCTGATCTCCTTTTCCATTGTGTATTTAGCCTGTTTATACAAGACCTTATCCCCCTTCCTGTGAGCATCTTCTTGGGCCTGACGGAGCTGTCTGAGTTTTGCAGTGAACCATGTTTGTCATTGTTGTAGGTTAAATGATTCCTGGTAGGAATGCACATATCTTCACTGAAACTGATATAAGATGTTACAGTCTATGTGAGCTCGTCCAGATCGGTGGTTGCAGCTTCAAAGACGCTCCAATCAGTTAGGTCAAAACAAGCTTGTAAATCCTGCTCTGCGTCATTAGTCCATCTTTTTACAGTCCTAAATACAGGTTTAGCTGATTTCAGTTTATTCTTGTAGGTCGGTATAAGATGAACTAAACAATGATCAGAGAGCCCCAAAGCTGCTCGCGGAACAGAGTGATATGCATTCTTTATTGTGGTGTAACAGTGATCTAGTATATTACTGTCTCTGGTGGGACACGTATTGTGCTGCTTGTATTTTGGCAGTTCACTGGAAAGATTTTGCTTTATTAAAGTCCCCGAGAATGATGAAAACAGAGTCCGGGTGTTGTTGTTCAGTCTCTGTGATCAGATCTGCGAGTTTCTGTAAAACGGAGCTCACGTGCGCTTGTGGAGGAATGTAAACACTCACGAGAATGAACAAGCAAAACTCCCGCAGCGAAAGGAATGGCTTACAGTTAATGAAGAGCACTTCTAGATCTGGACAGCACATCTTCTTTAACACTGTTACATCTGTACACCACCTTTCGTTTGATGTAAAAGCATGTCCCGCCGCCATGTTATTTCCCCATTGATTCTGCGTCGTGGTCTGCTCTGAACAGCTGAAAGCCCGGTAGACTCAACGCGCTGTCCGGGATGGCGTCTTTCAGCCAGGTTTCCGTGAAACCCAGAGCACAAGTTTGAAAAAGCCTTATTTGTCCGGGAGAGCAGAATGACTTCGTCTGTTTTGTTGGGTAAAGAGCAGAGGTTCGCCAGATGGATGCTATGCAACGGCGTTCGAAATCCACGCTGCCTGAGCTTCACGAGAGCGCCGGCTCGCTTCCCCCGTCTGCGCGTCCTGAAGCTAATCCTCGCCACAGAGCTGCTCCCCCGACAACAATGTCCAGCAAAACATCCGAATGGTCGAAAACCGGTGAAATATCGGGTGTTGTGTACTTCCGAATGTCCAGCAATTTTTTCTCTGGTGAAACTGATTGCAGGGATTTAACTAAAGACAGGACAAACTAACAACAACATAAAAACAACTGCAGAGCACGCCACAGAGGCAGCCATCACGGGGGCCAATCTTTAAATCTTTTTCAGTGTATTCACTCACTTCTTCTTTCCTTTGCACAATCACGTTAGTGAGTCTGGACCAGTCGATTTCGGTCCCTGATATTCATCTATAAGTTTCAAACACCTTCTCCTCAAATCGCCTTACTGGCCTGTGTAGTTCGAAGTAACAGCAGACTTCAAACTGTTGATGTCGATTCTTAGAATTGTGACATCAGCTGGTGTGACTTCTATGCTAACTACAGTCATAGGCCCGCATTTGCTTATCATGCTCCTTCTAAATTCAGAACAATGTGTGCTGCTGAGTTAAGCGCTGG
This sequence comes from Sinocyclocheilus anophthalmus, assembly GCA_018155175.1. Lineage (NCBI taxonomy): Eukaryota > Metazoa > Chordata > Actinopteri > Cypriniformes > Cyprinidae > Sinocyclocheilus > Sinocyclocheilus anophthalmus. The sequence goes on from JADLZN010000144.1 coordinate 248,470, forward strand.
GATAGTCTCTCTATATCGTTAGGTCCAGTGCTTTGGCACATTTGTACTTGACAACAGAGTGTTGGAGGAACCTTTCAATTCCTCAATTCCCTAGATCTCTCCTCGCGCCACTAACCCTTCACTGAATCGACATGCGCCAGTCAGTTACTGATTGTATGGCTACATCTGTTTCAAAGAAAGCTTGTAAGTCAGGATAATTGTTATCAGGTTGACTAACTTCTTCCACATCAGTTTTTTCTGCAGCTTTTTTGCGGTTCAATTTCTTAGTCAAAGAGGATACTCTAGCACAGAGCTCTTTGTTCTGTTCCTCTAGCTTTAAGCTATGCTGAGACTGTTGTATAGCTAGCCGAATTTTTCTTTCATATTGTTTCTTGCGAATACATGCTCCAGTACCTTTACACTCATCTACAGACCAAGTCTTGTCTGGATGGATCTCATATTTCTGAGTTAGTTTTTGTCTAACTTTCTCAGTGACTATTAGGTTCATTTGCACTCCTAACAGTGATTTGAATTCGCTATCTGACCACAAAGGAGTCGCGAGACCACCTTTTTCAGTTGTGGGGATCAGTCTAGCATTCTTTCTAAACATTTTGTGAGTTTCTTTGTTACCACACAATCAAAACACTAAAACTTCTCTGATAAACAGAGGGTACACTTGTTAACACAGATCAATTATTGTTAACCTTCCTTGGCAAAGCAAAGCAAATAACACAAAATACTAGCACTTTACGCTAAACTTCCCTGCTTAAACAGAGGGTAACCAATTCTTCTCTGCTGAAACAGAGGGTAACAAATATTAACACATAATGTTAATCTTCCCTGCCTTAACAGAGGATAACCAATTCTTCCCTGCCGAAACAGAGGATAACCTATATTAGCACGTAATGTTAAACTTCCCTGCCAAAACTGACGGTGACCAATTCTTCTCTGCCGAACCAGAGGGTAACAAATATTAACACGTAATATTAATCTTCCCTGCCGAAACAGAGGATAACCATCTCTTTCCTTCCGAAACATAGGATAACGTCATCTCTAAAATAAATTTTTTAGAGATAACTTAGATACCCAAACCCTACAGCTGTCCGTTTAATCTTCTCTTTACGTGCAGAGAACCAATTTTTACTGTCTTTTGGATAGAGTGACACTCACTAACCCTTGATTGTACAGAAAGATTCAATCTGGAACGAAGTCAGATCTTTGTTGAGCCTGAAGTTTCATTCTGGATTCAGGTGAGGAGCTCTATCCGGGTCACGGCACCACAACTGTATAAAACTTTTCTGCCGTCGCAGCGAAGTCCAGGATACTCTTGGGTATCTTCAGCAGGACTCTTTATTGAGAACGCGCTGTGTGGTGCTGCAGTCATCAAAAGTCTAACTAAGGCAGTGATACATCGTAGTTTATATACATTTAGGGGGCTTGATACATTCCGTAGAGGTGAGACATCTAAAACCCATAGCATGCAAATGAAGAACAGGAATCAGCCCGACACAGGCATTTTCCCAGCCTTGATCTCTTCAGTATAACAGTGTCATTCAATGCAAAGGTGCTGATCCAATCAGTCTAACAGTATCGCCATACTTTCGCATTATCACAGAGACAAAGGTACAGCTGTGCTTTGAGCTTAAAAAGCCAGATGGTCAGGAAGAGCATAAAGACAAAAGGTCATTATCTCAGACACCTGGGCTTCTTGATTTGATCTCCTTAGAAAGGTCATCCTTTTTTTTACCTCAAAATGTAAAAGGTACATAACTTTTTCAGTATATATTCTATTACATTGGAACCTAGATTTAACATTTTATAAATTTGTAATACAACAGAACCCATTAGTTGGTTTCCTGCATTAATTGGCCATAAAATGTCATCTTCATTAAAGTCACAAGTATTGACAAACACAATGATCCTTAAGCTAATAACACACAATTATAATCTATCCTGTCTTTATTTAACACATCCCATTAAACATTTACAGTGTTGTGAAAAAAGCAAATGAACGTACTTGTTGCTGTTCCTGGATGCACTGTTTTGTTTGTTTTTTTTATTTTTGTTGTTTTGTGCTGAGTTCATGAGTGTTCATGAGTCCCTTGTTTTGGTATGCTCACGAAAGAAATACAATGCATTAAAGGGGACATCGGATGCAAATTTGGTATGGTTCTTTAAGGTCTTCATGAAATGTCTGCAACATACTTTGGTTCAAATTCCCCAATGGTCATGTAAAACTAAACCCTTTTTACCTTGTCAAAAACAGCTCTGTTCACAGCGACCCATTTCGGTGCATGACTCTATAAATGAAAACGAGCTACTGCTATCAGTGGCCGTGTGCGGGGCCTGAGCAGTATGACATCATAAAACTGCTTGATAATTGGGACTGTTTAGGTTTTTGGGGGTGACAAAAGACGACGGATTTTTTATTAGTGTAGGGTGGTTGTGTCCACACACTGCTAAGACACATTTGCAAACACTATGTAAAAGTGAATTTTGCATCCAATGTCCCCTTTAAGAGGCGGGGTGTAAACTTTTTTAACAGGATGATTGGGGTAAATCATGCTTATTTTGTCTTCTGGGAAAATGTTAGTTTCTTCTGTAGCTTCTGAAGGCCAGTACTAAATGGACAAATATGATATTTAAACAAAACAAGATTTAAGAAAAATACACATCATCATTCTGTTGGTAACAAGTAGGTATAACAACAATGAAGGAAGTCACTTACAAAGTTCACATACTTTTTCCACAGCACTGTGAATGTTTATTGGGATGTGTTAAATAAAAACAAGAAAGATTATAACTGTTTGTGTGTTGTTAGCTTGAGCACATTGTGTTTGTTTATACTTGTGACTTTGATGAATATCAGATGACATTTTATGACCAATTTATGCAGAAAAAAACAACTAATACTTTTCTTACCACTGTAACTTAATTGTTTTTGTGGTAACTATCCCTTTAGAGTTTCTATGTCCATTTGGATCTTTTCCTATCTATCTTAAATGCCAGTCTTTGTCTATTTTTCCATTTCATGAAATTTTGGGATGGTGGTCCAATTACCACTGATGTATTTTTATTCTCTCCTGCTCTTTTCTTTCTAAACATGCTATTATCTGCATCTTGATGCCTGCATCTGTGATGCTTTTTAGTAAGCAAAAGAGAAATTCTTAAACAATTAACAGAAGTTTATATGCAGTAGAGAAGAGCAAGATACTCCTAAAAACCTTGAGAACACTACTCTCTCAAGGATGATCTTTGTCATTTACAGGTGGATTTTTTTTTTAAATGAAAAGATTATTACAAGGTATGATTCCAGTTAGTTCAATGACAAGAGCTTCAGTAAATAGGAGTCATTTCAACATCATCCTGTTGCCCCAGAGACCACATTTGTCATAATAGTGAACATCATATGAAATACAGCAATGAGGAACGTACATTCTTACATTCTCATGAATAAAACAGCAGGAGCAAAGATGACACTAGATGTTTATACGGTTATGGTATACAGCCTGTGCAAAGACTTTACCATTGATTTTTAACTGCATTTGTCCCAAGAGACAGTTGTGTTTTTATCCAGCTCTGCCTCTGCTTTTTATCTACATGGTCTTTATTGCCCTGAGTTAAGGAACTTGTCAGTCATTTTAGAGGCATGAAAAATTGCATCAGGAGATAAAGCTAATGTAAGCAACAGTATATGGGGAAGTGCGCAAGAGGAGGGATAAATGTGATATGTTTGAAGCCAATTTGTAAATGTAATGTTAGTTCTCTGACTGTTCTACCATGCAAACTGTAAAAATGAAAATCTCTAATCATTTACTCACCCTCAAGTTCAAACAGCATTGGACCCCATTGACTTCTACTGTGTTAACAAAAAAACAACAACAGACATTTCTCCACAAAAGAAAGTCATACAGGTTTGGAACAACATGAGGCTGAGTAAATGAGGACAGATTTTTTTTTTGTTTTTAGGTGAACTATTCTTTTAATAGGTTAGTTTCCTAATGCTTTCCTTTAGATCTTAACCATACACTGCCACTTGGTGAGATTTTTTTAAGTGATCTCCTGTACTCACCAAGGCTGCATTTATTGGTTAAATACTGTAAAAAAGTAATATTATGAAATATTATTACAATTTAAAATAACAGTTTTCTATATTAAAATATTATTGATTAATCCTATGATGACTTTGATGATGAATTTTCAGCATCATTACACCAGTTTTCAGTGTCACACCATTTTTATGACCTTGCATTGAGTTTGAAATATAAATGTTTTATTGGCATGACAGTGTACAGTCTTACTGAAATATTGAGAGACTACATGAAATATCTGTACTTCAAAAGATTAATTTATCACAGTGTAGAACTCTTTGAGTGAATGAGGTGACCAGTGACCAGTCCCAGTGTTCTTCTGTTATACATTCAACTTCACTTCCGTTCAAATGTTTAGGGTTGGTAAGATTTTTCAGTGTTTTTGAAAGAAGTCTCTTTTCTTAAGAACATAATTTATTTGAAATATAAAATCTTTGTAACATTAGTAACATGTCCTTGCTTAATTAAAGTATGTTTTTCTTTCAAAAATCTGTGGTAGTGTACATCCTAACCTTAAATTCTTTATGATGAAGATTAAAAATTATTTAATGTTGTTTTTTATTATATGAATAGGTGAATCCGTTTTGGACACTTCGTATGCAAATTAACAAGCAGACTATTTAAATGTGTCCTAAACTAAAGTCTCTTTGTCTCTCTTTTCTGAATCAGGATTGCTGTGTTATTGTGAGCGATGTGTAAATCGGACATGCAACACAACTGGCCTGTGTTTTGCTGTCATTGCAAAGTCTGCCGGACAATTTGTGACACAGGAGAGTCAGTGCATTCAGCAGGATGATCTTTACCCACGGGACAGGCCTTTCCAATGCGCCCCCTCCAACAACGGCAAGCATCCGTTTTGCTGCGACATGCACATGTGCAACAAGAACCCAAAGGTCAACCCAGGTGAGAGAACAATATGATTTTCAAAGATTGTGTCTCTATAACTTCATACTTGGATTATAGAGTGTGTTGCAGTATAGTGCTTTTATAATGCCTTCAAATCTTGTGTCTCTTTGACTGTACATTGATTAAATCTTTTTTTTTTACCTTGAGCTCACAGGAGCAAGACCCATTCTGTCAATACATTTCCATGTCACTTGTATGAAAGATACTATTACTAACCTTGGAGTGCACACTGGCTCCCGTGTCACAGATAGAGATGTTTAGTAAAGAATATATAGCTCTCATGCGCTCCACTTCGCAATGATGCTAGAGACATAAGTGCTTGGCTCTTTCAAGCCAGCTCTGTTGCTTAATTTGTCTCATTAGTTTGAGCCTTGTGTTTCAATTAAAAGAAATTGTGATTTGAAACTTTGATGTAACCTGCAGTAGTGCACCAGAAATGAATAAGTGAATTACTAGTATATGTTTTTAATGATGCTCGTGGAGGTCCCTTCATACTTTACACTTTCGCTGTCTATTGTAGATGGTTTTGACTAGGGCTGCACAATTGTGAGAAAAATCATAATGGTTAATTATTTACCTTGATATTATAATCACAATTCGGAGTAGCAGGGATTCACAATAGGTCAGAAGAACAAATTTTTTCATGCATTTATTCATTTATTTATTGCTATTGAATATCTATCCAGTGGGATATCAAGCTTTATTAACGTTAATTAAACTCCTCTATTATGAGCGTTTTTTCCTCAAACACTTTTTATAGTAGATTACAAATGGATTGTTTATTCTATTTATCTTCAGTACTGTATATGTCGAAAATCACATAAACTAAGCATAAAACTTTATTTTAGTTAATGTTTATTCGTTTATTTAATTAATTTTTTAACAAGGTGCTCCAAACAACCACAAGTAGCCACAAGTACACCTCACTCAAAAGTATACCAGCAGAATTACTGCAGACCAGATGTTTTAGACCACATATTCCAAAAAAAATTAAAAATAAATCCCAATCCCCTTGCAATAGAATTTGGCTTGATGGGAAAAGTGCAGTGCAGTGCACTTCACCAAATGTGTTTATGCCACAAATCACAAGTCCATCAGTATAAATTGATTCAGCCACTTTTCACCATTGGAGCTCAAAAATAGTCACAAAAGAACTAATAAAGGACAAATAACATGCATGAAAATTCACGTACCAACAGAAATAGCTTTCACTTGCTTTGATCTTTTAAAGGGTTCATATGATGCGATTTAAATTTTTCCTTTCTCTTTGGAGTGTTACAAGCTCTTGGTGCATAAAGAAGATCTGTAAAGTCTGAAAGTCTCAAATCCAAAGAGATATATTCTTTATAAAAGTTAAGAGTCAGCCACGCCTACCTAAAACGGCTCGTTCTAACACACCCCCACATGTCTACGTCACTATCTGGGAAGATTTGCATAACGACGGTGTAACTTTTATTCTCGCTGTAGTATTGTTGCCGCCGCCGCCATGTCTTGAAGGCACTGTGTGTTTCGTTGTGAAAGCGAAACTACTTTGTTTGGCCTTCCAAATGAGGACGATATCGCTTCGTCATGCCTGGAGCTGATCCGTGCTGGTCACTAAGGAAATACTTCAACTTTGCGCTGTCGAGGGCTTGAGGAATTCGGCCAATCACAACGCACTGTATAGCTGGCCAATCAGAGCACACCTTTTTCAGACTGATGAGCTTTGTAAAAATCGACGCGTTTCAGAAAGGAGGGGAATAGAGGAGAAACAATAATGTACATTATATGGAAAATAATGTGTTTTTTAACCTTAAACCACATAAACACATTTCATTACACCAAATACACAAAATAATGTTCTTTTTAGCAGCATCATATGACCCCTTTAAATGTTAATAATAGATCATTTCAATAGTTTAACTAAAATGTCTTGGTGTTGGTTCAAATTGAAATGCAGAGGAACAGGGACTAGCATTACCGTGAATGGATGTACAAAACAGACATTTTATGTTTAGATAGTCGTTTACTCCTCTACACTTTATAAAGTCAAAAGAATATCTATATATCAATATCTTGTGGTGCCTATTAAAATGTAGCAAGGTTGATTTTTGTTTTCTTATTGGCTAGAAAATGGTTTCAGTGTGACTGTGACCAGTGCTCTAGTGTGAGTAACACCTTTTATTACAAGGTAGTTATTTTGTTGCATCAATGTGTTTACAGCAGTAGTTCTCAAAAAGCCTTCCTTTGTCCCATAGAATATTTGAAGGCCCTCCTATGTAAATTGATATGTATGTCTGGTAATTCTGGTAATTTTATTAAAAACTCAAATATGTCAATGTCGTACATCTTCTCCTTGATTGGGAACCACTAGTTTACAGCCTAAAAAGCATGTGTTTTGCTTCTTCCTGTTTCAGAGTTGCCTGATACTGAACCCCAGTCTCTGAGTCCCATAGCCTTGGCCGCGGTGATTGCCATCCCCATCTGCGTGCTGAGCTTCATGCTGGTGCTGCTCTTCTACATGTGCCATAATCGCTCCATCATCCACCATCATGTGCCAAGTGAGGAAGACCCCACTATGGACCACCCGTTCCTCGCTGATGGCACCACGCTGAAGGACCTCATCTATGACATGACCACTTCTGGATCAGGCTCAGGTATTTTACAGATCATACTATTAATAGCTTGTTGTTGTTTCCCCTATCTGCTTTCTAAGATTTCGGTGTCACTAGTGTCACTTATTATGCAAAGATTCTCATCAAATCACCAAAATTCCCTGGTAATTTCATGTATTTGCAGGTTGTTTTTGTTGTAATACCCATCATAAACCCCAAAGTACGCTCAAGCCAATTTCATTTTCCATAACTTTGTTTTCAAAGCCCCTTGGGAACAATTGAGGATGTGTAAATTGACAGTTTAATGCTTTCCGTGTGTTATAAGCCTCATGCCAAGCTGGAATCACTGCAGGCTTTATCTTTAGTCAAGGATTTTAGTCCAGAAGCTATCATGATTGCGTTTTGTCCAAGCCAAGAAACACTACATTTGGCAGTGCCTCAGATGGAATATTTGTTTTTTAGCTTCTGGATGACTGTCATGATCTCATATCAAACATTGTGCGTAGTAAATGTCAAAGGTTCAAGGTTTGGCTGGTCTGCATGGCTCTGTTATCCCCTGCTGGCAGATGCTGCAATTACATCATTATAAGGGCAAAAAGCATCTTTCTCCTTTTACAAGTTGACATTACTGTGTATTCTGACAAAATAGAGTTATCAAGCAATGTATGAAGTATGATTTGTCAGACTGAAATTGACTTTCCCTCACTGCCGTTTCTTGTCTTCTATAGGTTTGCCGCTGCTAGTGCAGAGGACCATTGCCAGGACCATCATCCTCCAGGAGAGCATAGGGAAGGGCCGTTTTGGAGAGGTGTGGAGGGGCCGCTGGCGTGGAGACGAGGTGGCAGTGAAGATCTTCTCCTCCAGAGAGGAGCGCTCTTGGTTCCGTGAGGCGGAGATCTACCAGACTGTCATGCTTCGTCATGAGAACATCCTGGGCTTTATTGCTGCAGACAACAAAGGTCAGACATCAATGAAAGCAGTTCAGTTCCATTAAGTTGAACTTAAGTTGAACTTTGCTTTCCAATGTGTGTTTGTGTTTAGGTGGGTAGTGTTTCACATTTCTGTTTGTGGCGCCATCAGTCAATTATATAGTGTTTTAACAGTCAGGGGTTCTAAAAGGATATCAGGGAAGTTTAAAAAGTTGTGATTTCCAGGCCTGGAAAAGTTATTATTAGTGCAAATAATGCAAATAATTATTTCTAAAAATCATGGAAAATGTTCTGTACATTTTTCTATACATTTCTGTAGCAATGTTTTTTTAATTTTTGTGCGCAAAGAAAACACAAAAAATGACTTTATTCAGCAATTTCTTTTCTTCCGTGTTTGTCTTCGACATGCATTCATGAAAGTACTACATTTAAGTTTTGTTTTCTTTCCGCTCTAAAAATATTCTCGTAACTTCATAAAATTATGGTTGAACCACTGATGTCACATGGCATCACATTTTAACAATCTTTACCACCTTTCTGGGCCTTGAATGTGGTAGTTGCGTTGCTGTCTATGCAGGGTCAGAAAGCTCTCAGATTTCATCAAAAATATCTTAATTTGTGTTTTGAAGATGAACGGTCTTACGGGTTTGGAATGTCATGAGGGTGAGTAATTAATGACAGAATTTTCATTTTTGGGTGAACTAATCCTTCAATAAAAGTATTTGTTAAACTCCCTTAACTGTAATTAGAAATGCCTAGAAGATAATGGAAAAAGTCACTGAAATGTATTGGTCAAATGGACTAGGAACTCTGTACATTAGTGATAGACTATCTGCCTAGCCAATTAAAGGGCTAGTTCACCCAAAAACTAAAACTATTAACTACATATTAACTATTAACCAAAACTAAAACTATTCTGTCAGCATTTTCTCACCTTCTAGTTGTTCCAAACCTATATGAGTTTAGAACAAAAGAAAAATTAAAAGATATTTTGAAGAATGTGGGTAACCAAACAGTTGACGTAGCCATAGAAAAAAATACAAAGGAAGTCAGTGGCTACTGTCAACTGTTTGGTTCCCAACATTCTTCAGAATAACTCGTGTTGAGCAGAAGAAAGATTTCATACATGACTGGAACAACATGAGAGTGAGTAAATGATGAAAGAAATGTAATTTTTGAGTGAACTGCCCATTTATCAGTGGTGGCTGTGGCCATTCACAAATCTGATAGTTTTGTCAGTAGATGATAAGCATGGTTTTCAATTACTTTTGGCAGTTGTTTAGTAAATAGTCTGTGAAAAGTTTAATCAAATAATTATTTGTAACCATTTTAGTTATGCCATTCACTTTAATGAAAAAAATCAATAAAGCCACTCAAAAAAGCATTCAGCACAATTCTTGAAAATATTTTCCTAGAAAAGAAACATAAAAGCTGCCAGATGTTGATATATTTAGAAGTTTAAAGCACAGCCATGGTTCAGAATATGCTTACACTCTATTATCCCTCAAAGCACAGAGCATTCAGTGGTTTCTCTCTCTGTGCATCTCAGATAATGGCACGTGGACTCAGCTGTGGCTGGTTTCTGATTACCATGAGCACGGCTCGCTCTTTGACTACCTGAACAGGTACACGGTCACAGTAGAGGGCATGATCAAGCTGTCTCTCTCCACAGCCAGCGGTCTGGCCCATCTACATATGGAGATTGTGGGCACTCAGGGTGAGTCACAATACATAGATCACTTTTTCTTTTATCCTTCCTGAAACACAGCCATATTTACATGAAAATGCAGATTTTCATAGAAATATTCTGTTTTATGCTGTATAATAGGGCTGCATGCTATATCGTTTCAGCATCGATATCACGATGTGCGCATCCGCGTTAGTCATATCGCAGGATGTGCAATGTTTAGTATACTGACCGTTATATTTATACTCGATAATATATTTTTACATATGATCGTTTTCTTTGCTCACACCGTGTCACTGGACTTGACATCTGCCGTGTCGCACCATCCCATGTCGCAGCTGAAGTCTGTTTACACTGGACGCGACAAAGTGACCTTTGCAAATCATCTGAACTGTGTGTCAGTATGTCATAAATAGAACGCGGCTGTAAATAGAACCGACTGTCGGAGATTTGTCATGTCGCGCCATCAGTGGCAGAAACATCCACTAATTATAATGGGTTCATAGTATTTTGTCTCGCCTCGCATCCAGTGTAGACACAGCACTGGCTGCATCTGAAAACTTAGGCAGCTGACTTGTTGCCTCGCTGCCCTATCAGGCAATGACTTGCAGGCAGCATTTGCGCACGAAGGCACCTCACGAAACTGATTTCGGACAGAGTAACGGTTTAATGGTCTACAGCAAAATATAGAGAGCTTTGGTGATAACTAAGTGAATATTTAATTACTGCAATATTAATTTATCACTAGAAATGACATCAAAAGTGGAAAAACTGGGGTGATCAAAATCATACATTTGACACACCAAACCTGACCACCGACCGCAAATTTCAGACGCCATCTTTATTTTTCATAGATTTATACATCTATGCTGCCTCACAAATCGGCCAGATGAAGGCATCTCAGGAGAGAAACTGAATCTAACATTGAATTTGGATGTGCCTTGATGCCTTCCTACCTTGGAATGCCTCCTTCGAAGTCAGCATTTTTCAGTTTTCGGATGCAGCCATTGAGAGCCACGCAGAGCAAGTGAACTCTGAATTCCGGTCACTTCCACGTCTATAATGACTACTGTTACGATCTTTAAAAGTCTATGGGTTGTATCATAACACTTAAAATAGATTACCGCTGGTGGATTGAAGCAGGCAGAAAAGTGACCATGAACACCAATGAAGCTCAAGTAACCATTTATTACCTGAAGCCACAAGAAGAAGGCTCTGTGATGCACTATTTACAGTTTGCTTTATAGTAATAATAATAGTAGAGAAAATTAACATTTAATGGAAGTAACAAAAGTTAACAAAAACAATATTGAGGGGAAAAAAAAGGAACTTGAGTGGCGCCCAAATCAAAGAAACCAATAAAACCAAATGATTCCCATAAAGCTCCCCAAGTCCTCTAGCCTAACTAACAAAAGAAAATGTAGAAAAGAAACCGAAGTCTTCAGCGTAACGACGCTCTAAATATCCTACTCATATCACTAAATAAAAACCAAATTACAGGGAGGGGCGCACACCGCTTTCCTAATGGGTCTAGACACTAATTGTTACTACGTGCGAAGTGTATATCGCGCGATATGCTTACCTGTTCCTTTTCCCCTAATCAAGGAATAAACGATCTGTACCTCCAAATACACAGCAAATGCTAGACACAGAATTAAAGAGTAAGATACAAAAACTAATCTCAGCAAACCAAAACACACAAACACACCGCCGCCCCACGAAGTTCGCGGGAGGACCTTTTAAACCGGCAGGGCAACAGCGGATTGGGCACAGAGGATGACGTCACAATTATGACTGACAGCCGACAGGTCCAATCAGGAACCTAAGAGCGAGGCAGCAGAAGAAAAAGATGAGAGGGTGGGTAGGAAGGAAGAAACACATATGCATAGCACGTAACACCTCCACCCTCAAAAGCAAACTATATGGAATCTCAAACATAAGTTTGCTACATCAATGCCTTAAACTCTTGACAGGGCATCCGCTATAATGTTGTCCACACCCTTCTTGTGCTTGATAACCAGATTATAACCCTGTACAATCAAGGCCCATCGCATCAAGCGTTGATTTTGATTATACATTCGCGACAGGAACACTAAAGGGTTATGATCTGTAAAAACGCTAACGGGAAGATTACTGAACCCCACATAAACATCAAAATATTGCAAAGCCATCAGCAATGCTAAAGCCTCCTTTTCAATAGTCGAATAGTTCAGCTGGTGCTTGTTGAACTTGCGTGAGAAGTAACAAATAGGATGATCAATACCATCCTCATCTTCCTGAAGTAATACTGCCCCCGCACCAACCGCACTCGCATCCACTTCCAATTTATAAACTAGCGAGTTGTTCGGAGCTGCCAAAATGGGTGCGCTGCACAGAATATTTTTGATGGATTCAAACGCGTACTGACATTCATCAGACCATATAAAAGAGCAGGATGGACTAAGCAATGAAGTCAAAGGGTGTGCGATAGTCGAAAAGTTTCTACAAAAGCTACGATAGTAGCCAGCCATACCCAGAAATCTCCAGAGTTCCCGGCGGGTAGTTGGAACTGGAAATTCGGCTATAGCGGCTACCTTCACTTCAATCGGACGCACCTGACCTTGACCGACTTCTTTGCCTAGATACGTAATAGTTGCTTGGCCGAATTTGCACTTCGCTAGATTTAAAGTCAGCGAAGCTTTAGCAAGACGATCAAACACAGTGCGTAGCAAAGAAACATGTTCCGACCACTCAGTCGAATACACAACCAAATCATCAAGATATGCATTACACTGTGGGACTCCTGCAAGAACAACATTAATAAGCCGCTGAAAAGTTGCTGGTGCGTTACGCATCCCGAATGCCATCACCGAGTACTGTAGGAAGTTTTCGGGTGTTACAAAAGCTGAGATGTCAGAAGCGCGAGGCGTAAGAGGCACTTGCCAGTACCCTTTTAATAGATCTAATTTACTGACATATCGAGCTGAACCAAGATTGTCCATGCAGTCTTCCATTCGTGGCAATGGAAAACAATCTGGCACGGTAACAGCATTTACCTTACGATAGTCAGTACAAAATCTGGCAGTTCCATCACTTTTCGGAACTAATAAACAGGGTGAGCTCCATGGGCTACAACTAGGTTTAACAAATCCATGCTTAAGCAAATAATCAACCTCAGTACTCATAACAGCCCGTTTAGCGCTATTCACACGATAAGCGTGTTGCTTGATCGGAGCAGCATCACCTACCTTGATATCATGCTGTAGGACTGTGGTACGGGAAGGCACATCATTAAACAGAGTAGAAAAATCGTGTACCAGCTGTACAATATCACATCTTTGTTGATCAGACAAGTGCGATAGATAAGAATTTAAATCACCCAATATCTCAGAATTTTTCAATCTGGCACACTGTTGAGTATGACGTAACCCCACATCATCCACAGTATCAGCAGCATCAATGAGATTCGTGACACCACAAGTTGTAACCGGAACCAAGGTGGAGGCAGCATCCTCATCTGCCTCCACAGCATCCTTCTGCAAAGTCTCTCTGTCATAAAAAGCCTTTAACATATTAATATGACACACACGGGACTTTCGCTTCCTATCTGGAGTGCGAATTACGTAATCGGTGTCACTTAACTTCCTCAGCACTTCGTAAGGTCCTGAAAATCGCGCTGACAGAGCATAACCAACAATCGGCAACAAAACTAACACTGGATCACCTTCTGTAAATACGCGTTGTACAGATTTACGATCAAAATGGCATTTCATCCGTTTCTGTGCGGACACCAACGAGTCTTTCGCCATGGAACAGGCTTTATGCAGACGCTCGCGGAATTTACTAACGTAATCCAATACATTAACTTTAGAGCTGGAATCGAACGCTAGCATATTCTCTTTAAGCATTTTCAGTGGGCCTCTAACAGTATGACCAAACACTAAATCAGCAGGACTAAAGCCAAGACTTTCCTGCACAGCTTCTCTTACCGCAAACAACACCAATGGTACTCCCTCATTCCAATCCTTCCCCGTATCCAGGCAGTACTTTCGGAGCATCGACTTTAACGTTTGATGAAAACGCTCGAGTGCACCCTGGCTCTCGGGGTGATAGGCGCTTGCGATCCTGTGGGAAATATTCAAAGTTGTCAAAACTTGTGAAAAAAGTTTCGAAAGAAAATTTGTGCCTTGATCTGTTTGCACCACTTTCGGCAAACCGAACGTAGAAAAAAACTTCACAAGTGCTTTGACAACAACAGATGCCGTAATTTTCCTCAAAGGAATCGCCTCCGGAAACCGTGTAGCGCTACACATTACGGTCAATAAAAACTGATTTCCACTCTTGGTTTTCGGCAGAGGGCCGACACAATCAACAATAACGTGTTCAAACGGCTCGCCTACGACTGGGATTGGAACGAGTGGAGCACTTGGACGGGTCTGATTGGTTTTTTTTTGGTTTGGTTTACCCGTTAGCTGACAAATGTGGCAGGTACGGCAAAATTGAGCAACATCAGCTTTTAAACGGGGCCAAAAGAAATGTCTCAAAACTCGGTTATATGTCTTTTTAATTCCTAAATGGCCCGACAGATCATGGTCATGAGCAAGAGACAAAACTTGCTGTCGGTAACCTTTAGGAATTACAACCTGGTACACGACACTCCATTCAGGACCATCTGCCATAATAGGAGACCACTTACGCATCAGCAACCCGTCCTCAACAAAATGTGCAGATTTTCTCTGTTGCGCTCTCTCAACAGGAACAGCAACAGAGAAACATTTTCGCAGACTCGAATCTTCCCTCTGTGCAGAAACAATTTTCTCACGGGTTACGGGCAACTTAAGGTGACTTGAACTTGCATTGAGCGGAGTTTTTATTACTTTTTCCTCAGATGGAAAAATGCCTTCAACAAATATAGGCGCCATAAAGGATGTAGACAAATCATCCTCATCTATTCGTCGAGCCTGAGCCCGAGTGACCACACAAGCAGGAAAAGTTTCAGGATACATTTCTGACAACTCATCAGTATGATCTGACAAAACAGGTTTGTCAAACACCTCCAACACGAGAAAAACCCTCCCACCAGCTAGATCATTACCTAGGATAAACTCCACTCCATTGACAGGTAAACAATCACGAACGCCCACTTTTACAAACCCCGTACACAGCTCGGACTGTAAATGGATTTGGTGTAGCGGAACTTTAACAAGTCCCATCTCTATGCCCTGCACCAGAACGTTACTGCCACAAGAAGTCTGCTCCGAGAACGGCAGTACGCCTGCAACTACAAAGGACTGGGTTGTGCCAGTATCACGGAGCATTTTAACCCTTACCTGTTCTATGGTTTTACCCGAAACAGAAATTAACCCTTCCATTAAAAAAGGTTTGTAACTGCAATCAGGCTTATCTGGCTCAAGTTTTTCAGCATCTACAGTTTTCACAAATCCGACACTTTTAGTTGTAACGCCCTGCTGTTTTCGTTTCAACACAAGACAGTCAGCAATCAAATGGCCAGACTTATGGCAATAAAAACATTCCCTATCCTCTTTAGCCCTGGGCGGACTTGACTTCGGACGTAGCTGGTTAGGCAAGGCAGCGGAAACAGACACAGTTTTATCAGAGCGAACAGGAGTAAACACATTCTTATGCGTCAACACAAACTCGTCCGCGAAAACAGAAGCTGGAGACAAGGATGTCACTTTCTGTTCATTTAAGTACACAACAACGCGCTCCGGTATACAGTTCTTAAACTCTTCTAAAAGTATTAATTCCCGCAGTGTCTTAAAATCAGTTACCTTGCTCGAAGCGCACCATTTGTCAAATAAAACCCCCTTCTCTCTTGCAAATTCGACAAACGTTTGGCTAGAACTCTTTTTGTGAGTCCTAAACCGCTGCCTGTAAGCTTCTGGCACTAACTCATATGCACGCAAAATCGCAGCTTTAACAACGTCATACCTTAAACTATCCTCTAAGGATAGTGTTGCGCAAACCTCCTGAGCTTTACCAGTCAGCTTACACTGTAACAACAGAGGCCAAACTTCACGGGACCCCTTTAGAGCAGAAGCGATACGCTCAAACACACCGAAATATGAATCAACTTCCGCTTCTCGGAACTGCAGCACAAGAGAGACATGTTTCCCCACATCAAAGTTGGCACCCAGCGCCGCGCCCTCTGACGGAGCAACAGCAGTCGACTGGAGCGGGACAACTGGAGCAGGTGCACTTCTGGCCGCATTTAACTCCAATTCCCCCATCTTTATCTGCGTCTCTGCCTCAATCTCCCATCTGCGAATTTTTAGACGTAATTCTCTCTCTGCCTGATGTTCCTCTGCCCTCTCCCGCACGTCCATTTGCACTCGCGCTAAGCGGACCTTCAGTCGCGCATCACCTCCAGACCCAACCGAGGCCGGAGAAAAAGGTTCAAAGGGCGGCAGAACAGCCTTGGCTTCAGAACCCTCCACCTCGGCAGTTCCGCTCTGCTCCTCCTCCCCAAACTCAGGGCAGGCGTCAGAGGCAAGAGAACCATCCTCACTCGCTTCAGGCAAAACCAGAACACCCAGCTCCACCAGTTTCTTCAACACAATGCTCTTAATCTCTCTCTTGAGCTGCTGCCTCGAAACGGAAATTTGATAATGAGCCGCAATATTAATTAAATCATCTTTTCGACATTTATCGAGCTGCTCCAAAGTAGGTACACTAACGAACGCCTCTAAATCAAAATTTGCCATAGCCTAGCTACTTGCATCGACCAACCATCCACGAAGACCAAAAAAAACCCTGATGCACCACTAACCATGTGCATGGTCACTCCGCCGTCACCACCAGCAATAATTCTATGTCCCTGGACATTAAAAATTATCCCGGACGAGCCCCCATTAAATGTTACGATCTTTAAAAAAAAAAGTCTATGGGTTATATCATAACACTTAAAATAGATTATTGCTGGGTGGATTGAAGCAGGCAGAAAAGTGACCATAAACACCAATGAAGCTCAAGTAACCATTTATTACCTGAAGCCACAAGAAGAAGGCTCTGTGATGCACTATTTACAGTTTGCTTTATAGTAATAATAATAGTAGAGAAAATTAACATTTAATGGAAGTAACGAAAGTTAACAAAAACAATATTGAGGGGAAAAAAAAGGAACTTGAGTGGCGCCCAAATCAAAGAAACCAATAAAACCAAATGATTCCCATAAAGCTCCCCAAGTCCTCTAGCCTAACTAACAAAAGAAAAATGTAGAAAAGAAACCGAAGTCTTCAGCGTAACGACGCTCTAAATATCCTACTCATATCACTAAATAAAAACCAAATTACAGGGAGGGGCGCACACCGCTTTCCTAATGGGTCTAGACACTAATTGTTACTACATGCGAAGTGTATATCGCGCGATATGCTTACCTGTTCCTTTTCCCCTAATCAAGGAATAAACGATCTGTACCTCCAAATACACAGCAAATGCTAAACACAGAATTAAAGAGTAAGATACAAAAACTAATCTCAGCAAACCAAAACACACAAACACACCGCCGCCCCACGAAGTTCGCGGGAGGACCTTTTAAACCGGCAGGGCAACAGCGGATTGGGCGCAGAGGATGACGTCACAATTATGACTGACAGCCGACAGGTCCAATCAGGAACCTAAGAGCGAGGCAGCAGAAGAAAAAGACGAGAGGGTGGGTAGGAAGGAAGAAACACATATGCATAGCACGTAACAGACACGTACGTGCGAAATTGTCAAAATACATGTCTCTGTAAGTATCCTTGTAAACACAGTTGCTTATGGTTTAGGTGAAGGTAAACAATTGAGAAAGAAAATGGATGTGTGAGAAATTTTGTAGCTTTAAAACCGATTTATTAGATTTCATTTATACAGTGAAGACTTTGCAGTGTTATTTTACATTTGATTATTCAATTTCTGTACCTGAATACTGTTAGACTTACCTGAAAAATGTAAAGCACTGTTCATTTCATTTGCATCTTTGTTCTATTATATATTTATCTATGCTTGTAATTTGTTTATTTTCTGTACTGATTTACTCACCTACAAAATCACCCAAATCATTGATTTTTTTTCCCCAAATAGAGCTGTTCAAGTCATCTGGTGATATTTTTTTTTCATATCGCAATATACAGTATATCGCAATGTGTTTTTTCCAATATCGTGCAGCCCTACTGTGTAACACAAGTTCTCACAAAACATAATTGTGATGTTTTATATGCAGTCAAGTAGATGAAAATAAAGTGACCAGCTAAATGTATTGCTGTTAAAGAAAACTCAAGATGAAAGAGACAGCCTTCAATTAATTTGAAGTCGTGTTTCATGCTGTACTGTACTGTGTCGTGTTCAATCCTCAGGTAAGCCTGCAATAGCCCATCGTGATCTGAAATCCAAAAACATCTTAGTGAAGAAGAATGGTACCTGCTGCATTGCTGACCTTGGATTGGCCGTGCGCCATGACTCAGCCACAGACACAATTGATATTGCACCCAACCACAGAGTGGGCACTAAAAGGTCAGTAATTCACCACTCGGCACCATTCACAGCGATGTACTTCTAGATCCAGTCGACAGACATGCGCTATCCCACATTTGTATTCCAATGCACAGCGATACGGCTCCTAACTGGAGTGTTTGCTTGAGCTTAGGGCTTTGTGTTCCTGAGAATATTGATTTTGTGAAACGCCCAATGATTCTAGCTTGTGTGAGAACTGAAAAGAGAAGGAGTCGTGCGCTAATTTGAGCGGTTTCGTAAGAAAATACTTAGCTGCTGTTTGTTGTAATTTAGTGACATAACATCGCTCTCACGCCTTCTTTCCTGTCTGCTCTGTATTGTTCGGTGAAGTAGAGGGTAAGAAAAGCCCATAAATAAAAAAAGAAGTGAGATAACAAGCACCCTTTGACCTTTTACCCACTCGCAACCAAATATAAGCTGTTGTAGACAGGTGACCTGGTTTTTTTATTTGTTTTTTTTTGCTCTATTTGTTTAAAATGCAATTAAAACTTGATTACACATAATCTATGATAAACATTCGATGATAAAATAATACATTTCTTAGAAAAGAAAACCTTATTTAAGTAGTAGGCTGTAAATATAATATAATACTAACTATTTAATTTATTTTATTTATATATCTTTTGATTTCTTTTATATAAAGTTATATGTTTTATCTATTTTTGGTCTATTCATTTGACAAAGCAATTAATACAAAAATTACTTGTTTACAACATCTATGATAAAAGAAAAAATAAATCTATCTCGAAAGGAATTAGAAAGAATAGCAAACAAAAATGACTTACGCTTAAATTTAAAAATATTTGTATGAACATTAAAAATAAAAAAATACATAAAATAATACATTAAAAATTATATCATAAATATACTGTCTCATGACATTCAAGGTCAACAAGTCTCTTAAAATATTAGAGAAATATTAGAGAATTTGACCTTGACAGGGCAAGGGTACTTCAGGTTGTAAAATGTCATGATGTGCGGCCCCTTAAATACTTGAGCAATAATATTTATGAGTTTTATTAGTAATTCATGATATTTGTTAAAAAATTTCAAAACTTCTTTAAAATGTATTTAAAAGCTTTTACACACACAAGCACCGATATATATATACAGTGGGGGAAAAAAGTATTTAGTCAGCCACCAATTGTGCAAGTTCTCCAAATTAAAAAGATGAGAGAGGCCTGTAAATTTCATCATAGATATACCTTAACTATGAGAGACAAAATGAGAAAAAAAAATCAGAAAATCACATTGTAGGATTTTTAAAGAATTTATTTGCAAATTATGGTGGAAAATAAGTATTTGGTCAATAACAAAATTTCATCTCAATACTTTGTTTTATACCCTTTGTTGGCAATGACAGAGGTCAAACGTTTTCTGTAAGTCTTCACAAGGTTTTCACACACTGTTGCTGGTATTTTGGCCCATTCCTCCATGCAGATCTCCTCTAGAGCAGTAATGTTTTGGGACTATCGCTGGGCAACACGGATTTTCAACTACCTCCAAAGATTTTCTATGGGGTTGAAATCTGGAGACTGGCTAGACCACTCCAGGACCTTGAAATGCTTCTTACGAAGCCACTCCTTCGTTAACTGGGCGGTGTGTTTGGGATCATTGTCATGCTGAAAGACCCAGCCACGTTTCATCTTCAATGCCCTTGCTGATGGAAGGAGGTTTTCACTCAAAATCTCACGATACATGGCCCCATTCATTCTTTCGTTTACACGGATCAGTCGTCCTGGTCCCTTTGCAGAAAAACAGCCCCAAAGCATGATGTTTCCACCCCCATGCTTCACAGTAGGTATGGTGTTCTTTGGATGCAACTCAGCATTCTTTCTACTCCAAACACGACAAGCTGAGTTTTTACCAAAAATTTATATTTTGGTTTCATTTCTGGAAACCCCCCCCATTAAGTGGGAAAATTCTCCCAATCTTCTGGATCATCCAAATGCTCTCTAGCAAACTTCAGACGGGCCTGGACATGTACTGGCTTAAGCAGGGGGACACGTCTGGCACTGCAGGATTTGAGTCCCTGGCGGCGCAGTGTGTTACTGATGGTAGCCTTTGTTACTTTGGTCCCAGCTCTCTGCAGGTCATTCACTAGGTCCCCCCGTGTGGTTCTGGGATTTTTGCTCACAGTTCTTGTGATCATTTTGACCCCACGGTGTGAGATCTTGCATGGAGCCCCAGATCGAGGGAGATTATCAGTGGTCTTGTATGTCTTCCATTTTATAATAATTGCTCCCACAGTTGATTTCACACCAAGCTGCTTACCTATTGCAAATTCAGTCTTCCCAGCCTGGTGCAGGACTACAATTTTGTTTCTGGTGTCCTTTAACAGCTCTTTGGTCTTGGCCATGGTGGAGTTTGGAGTGTGACTGTTGAGGTTGTGGACAGGTGTCTTTTAAACTGATAACAAGTTCAAACAGATGCCATTAATACAGGTAACCTGTGGAGGACAGAGGAGCCTCTTAAAGAAGAAGTTACAGGTCTGTGAGAGCCAGAAATCTTGCTTGTTTGTAGGTGACCAAATACTTATTTTACGGAGGAATTTACCAATTAATTCTTTAAAAATCCTACAATGTGATTTCCTGATTTTTTTTTTCTAATTTTGTCTCTCATAATTGAGGTATACAGTACCTATGATGAAAATTACAGGCCTCACTCATCTTTTTAAGTGGGAGAACTTACACAATTGGTGGCTGACTAAATACTTATTTTCCCCACTGTATATACATATATGTAACACTTTGCTTATTAAGCATGCCTATACTAGCATATTTGTGTTTATTAGTACTTTAAAGCACCAATAATACCTTATTCTGCATGATCATATTTTAGATCCGCCAGGGCTCCAGACTGTGACTAAATCAGTCGCATTTGCGACCAAAAATATTAATTTGCGAGTGATGTTTTTGCTGAGATCTCCACTGGCAACTATTTCAATTTACACGTTATGATTTAAAAACTTGCACGTAATGCGTTTTTTCCTGATTGTTTTGTGATCACATCTTTTGTTATGTTGACATAATAAACTGAGACAATGTGCACAGTGGGTGGACGAATGTTTTTTTGTTTTTTTTAAACACAAATCAAGTACTTGAGTAAAAGTACAGATCCGTATAATAAAATATTAATCCAGTAAAAGTAAAAGTACTCAGTTTTCAATTTTACTCGAGTGAAAGTACAAAAGTACTTGATTTTTTATGTACTTAAGTAAAAAGTACCGATAGATTAATGTTTATATTGCAGTTTTATATAGGCTACTTTTATCATTTAATTTTATATTAGCATATATTTTTTTATAATCCTACTGCTCAAAATACCTGGGATTTTCCCAAAATAGCCAATAAGGAAATAATAACTATAATAAGGAAAATATAATTAGATTTTCATAATTTTTTTCTTCTCAAACCTTGTCTGTAGTGTAAAAACACCCCTGGCCAAATGCCCCAAGAGGGCATCACTTCCCACTTTGATAATTACTGTAGTTACCATGTTCTGAACATCACATCCTTTCTTTTTCCCTCAGATGTAATCTATCTAGGTGGTTGAATAAAAATATTTGGACTTTGTTTTTAAAAAATTACCTCAATTTAGCACCAGCAAGCTCGTTAGCTAGACAGTTAGCATCAGCTAACATTGACATATTTTCAGCATTGTTATGAATAAACATTTATATTTGTCTACTCAACTAGTTGATCCAGATACATAGTAACTTAGACTATAGCTGTGTCTCATTTAGAAGGCTGCGTCCTCCGGAGGTCGCATACGTCATCGAGGCTGTCTCATTTCAAAAAAGCAAGTAGGACACTCCGAATGCAACCTTCAAATGCGAAATTCTTTCACAGGATTTCGGAGGATGCACAAGGTGTATCCTTCGCTGCTACAGATAAACCACAATTCTTTGCGTCGCCGTGAACAACCGTTGTTAATTTGAAAAATGCCGGCGCCGGCAGATGTAACGTACACAAGCGCAGATGTGGTGTTTACAACTTACTTTAAATCGCCTCTGTAAAAACGGATAAACTTAGTTTTTAATAACCTCCTCCTTTTTTCTCTAATAGATGCCTGCTGCAGGCACGCTGCAGCTCCTCAAACATTGAACAAAATAAAACAAGTAAAATAATTTTTTTTTTTCAAATTACTTCCAAGTTTAGAAATAATTTTCCTTCATTTAAGTAGTGTGAGAGCGCAACTATGCTCTAAATGTGTTGGCATAGCAATGTGATACTTCCGGTTTCCTTTTCCGCTTGTCCTACGAAGGCCGTCTCGTTTAATTTTAGGTTGAGGACACTTCGTATATGCATCCTACAGAGGATGCGACCTCCAGAGGATTCGACCTCCGGAGGGTGCAGCCTTCTAAATGAGACACAGCTTATGTGTGCTGACCGGGTGTGCCTCATACATCCTGAAAAGTGAAGCTGCAGGCTCTTTGATCGCCCCCTGGTGGCTGGCTCCAATACAGGTCATAAACCCCGCCCTCTCCATGAAAACGAATGGGACTTGAGTCAAAATAAAAAAAATAATTACACTTCCAATACAATTTTCCGAACGATGGTTTTGGTCATTTAAGGTAGTTGTTATCATGCTTATATATGTTCAATTGTTCGTTTTTGTTATAAGTTTGATTTTAGCTAGTAATTTGTTGCTATAAAAACGGGGCGTGTCGTTATGGTTGACTGGGTCTGCGGGAGTTTGATACCGCGGCTCCACCTCACGACACTACTGCGCAGACTCTGGCTCCAAATGACGTCATTTACTCAAGATGGCAGCTGCCATACTGAGATGCTTTGGCTTCACTTTCTATAGTGGAAGGAAGTGGAGATGCGTCGTCCATCTTTTTACAGTCTATGGTGCTCACACACAAATAAAACAGACGTCACCATAGGGCTAAATGCATAGCAATTTAGTAAAATGCTAACGTTACAGCAGAGGGAAGATATGAACGTGCATGAGTTATTTTTTCATCTATGTGTTATTCTAATGTTTTGACCTAAAACATAGAGACTCTGATGTTAATAATAATTCCTTACATTTATATAGCGCTTTTCTGGGCACTCAAAGCGCTTTACATAGAAGGGGGAATCTCCTCAAAAACCACCTGTGTGCAGCATCCACCTGGATGATGCGACAGCAGCCATATTGCGCCAGAACACCCACCACACACCAACTTACTGGTGGAGAGGAGACAGAGTGATAAAGACAAACAGTAGATATGGGGATTGTTAGGAGGACATGATGGTCAGAGGCCAATGGGCGAATGGCCAGGATGCCGGGGTTACACCCCTACTCTTTTTCTAAGGACATCCTGGGATTTTTAATGACCACAGAGAGTCAGGACCTCGGTTTTAACGTCTCATCTGAAAGACGGTGCTTTTTTACAGTATAGTGTCCCTGTCACTACACTGGGGCGTTAGGACCCACACAGACCACAGGGTGAGCACCCCCTGCTGGCCTCACTAACACCTCTTCCAACAGCAACCTAGTTTTCCCAAGAGGTCTCCCATCCACGTACTGACCAGGCCCAACCCTGCATGCTCAGTGGGCAACCAGTCTTGAGGAGCAGGGGATATGGCTGCGACAATGCACTTGACTTATGTGTCTGCATCAAGCATTTCAGGTGGGCTTTAGAAATAGAACCCTTTACAGCAGATTTAGTTCACAAACAACTGACAGCTTTGACCTAAATATGATTTCAGTTACAATAATTAATCCTAAAATTCGACATTAGTAACTTGCTTTTAACGGGTTCATTGAAAAGAATCAGTTCGTTCATGAATCAGACACCGCTTCTGCGTCTCGGAGCACATGATATATTATAAGGAGTAACGATAAGTTTTATAAAACTTAGTGAAGTAAAAAGTACGATCTTATGCTTTGGAATGTAGTGAAGTAAAAGTAAAAGTTACTCAAATAAAACTACTCCAGTAAAGTAGAGGATACTTGAAAAATGTCTTAAGTACAGTAACGAGTAAAACTACTTCGTTACTGTCAACCGCTAGTGTGCATCAAAGTTTTAGTGGAAAAACAGTCCTCATCTCTGCTGAAAACCTGCGCTTATGACACACCTGCTAACAGCAGCTCCAGTTGTGGCATCACGTGAACCCTTCATATATTTTTCTTTACTACTATAGTATGAAATAAACATGAAAGGACATCAAAAGATATGGATGTTTTGTCAGGAATTGTTTCAAAAACCGCAGAAGAAATATGTAAACATAAACTCAGCAGCAGCTAAAAAAAACAGTATACAGAGAGCATTTTCTAAATTTATGAGCTATATTTCACCTAAACCTGTTGGTCTAATGATGAGAAACAAGCAAGAGTAAAGATAAAAATTTAAACTGCATTTTACTAATGAAGAAAAACAGACTGTATGTGTGAAAGACATGTGACAACATTTATAGGATGTATTGACGAGGAGCCCAAAATACACTCAAAGGCCAAGTGATGCTGACATAGATATGGTCAGTGATACTGGCACAGATCCTGTGTAATAAACAATTCTTTGTGACTGTATAGTTCTCAAATTGGAAAAGACGTTTAGTTCCCACTTTAAGTGAACCTTAGTTTCCAGGACATCTACAAGATGGAATAAAATGCTGATAAAGACAAGAAAAGATAAGACATAAACACACGACAGTACGACTGAAATGTTAAAGTGTTAAAAAAAATAAAATAAAACATGTTTATTCTGTGGCACCTAAAAAAAAAAAAATTTGTCACCTAAAATTTTTTCTTATAGGAGCCAATGGCTCCTTAATTGATTTTTTTTGTCTGGAGCCCTGATACACAACGATAAAATGATGTTATGTTAACTTAATGGACAATGATGTGAGTAAATACAATTAAACATGTATCTATTGACACCCTCCTAAAACGGTTCGTTCTAACACGCCCCCACATGTCTGTGTCACTATGTGGGAAGATTTGCGTAACTCCGCCCAAATGTTCACACAAAGAAAGAAGGCGTAACTTTATTCTCGCTGTAGTATTATTGCCACCGCCGCCATGTCGTGAAGGAGCTGTGTTTTGTTGTGAAAGCGAAACTCCTTTGTTTGGACTTCCAAAAGTGGACACGACTAGAAATCAGTGGTTAATTTTTATTTACAACACTGTTCCAGAACAATTCAACACAAATATTCATATGTGTGCAGCACATTATATGGAGGACTGTTTACTGATCCTGGAAGCGTAGACTACAATGCCGGCTGTTCTGACTCACAGAATATAAGTACGTTTATATTTAAAGGATTTGCCACTGATGATTCAAAATCGAGTTTTGAGCAGTGTAGAGTAGCAACTTGTTGTTTGTCATTTCTCCGATCAAAAAAGCAGACATGTTTTTATGCTTACGCAGCGCGATGCAATGCAATGCATAAAAAAACAGTATAAGTCATTATAATCAGTAATTAGGTCCCCACTGGATGCAACAAATGCCTGTTTATAATGGGATTTAATGTTTTTATCTCGTTGCGCCGGGACATGGCATCACAATATGGTAAGGGGCGTAACATTTTCCGTCACACGCTTGAGGTATTCGCCAATCACAATGCACTGGATAGCTGGCAATCACAGCACACCTCGCTTTCAGACCGATGAGCTTTGTAAACATCGGACGCGTTTCAGAAAGGCGGGGCATAGAGGAGAAACAATAATGTACGGTATGTGGCAAATAATGTGTTTTTTTTAACCTTAACTATGGCATAAACACCTTTCATTACACCAATACACAAATAACATTCCTTTTAGCAACATCCAAAGTGTACCTTATTAAATAAAGGGGTCATGAACTGAGAAACCAAAATTTCCTTGATATTTTGACATATAAGAGGTCATCGATGAAACATTCTGCAAGTTTCAGAACTCAAAACTTTCTCGTTATTCTAAAAACAACTTATATTAAACTGTTTGAGAGTGAAACCACACTTCTCGACCCCCTCAAACAGGCCTGAGATCTGGAGAGACTCAGAAGGCCACGTCAGAGGGTGAGATGTGTGCTATGAAGGACAGTGCTGTAGGGATGCTACTCCCCCTGTTTCCCAACAAGAGGTCACCGAAATCTACAGCGAGAAGCTCTCAGCGGTGCACCCATTCTATTTCTTTCCCAGGACCCACATGCACACCACCACACAACCGTTCTTATGTTTCAAAGGAAAACCGTGTTTTAGGCCACTGTGCAACCCACAAGACGCCCTCAGCAGCTGAACCGTTAAAGCTCCGCCTTGGGCAATCCTACCTTAACAACCTGTTGCTATCTGCCATTTACCAACAGGTTTTTTTTTTGCTTCCACTTTATATTAGGTGGCCTTATTCTGTATACTTAGATTTAAACTAATCATTTGATACAGTGGAAGTATTGTGTACATACATGTGTTTACATTGCACTTATATTTAAAAAAAATACCTGCATGTAATTACATTTGTAATTAATTTATGTAATTACATTTATAATTACACTGTTGTCCCTAACCTTACCCGTATCCCACCTCAATAGCAGCAAAAGTGTCTTACAATACAGTATGAACACAAAAAGTACATTGTACTTGTTTTTTTATGTAAGTACATAGTAGTTAAGGATCCCACCTAATAAGTGGAACCCTTTTTTTACCATTTTCTTATGTAAGTCTATGGAGGTCCTGCCTTCATACATTCATTCCTTAACACATTTTGCTTAACACATTTTGCATTAAATTATCCAAAGATACAGTTAAATGTTAAACCTTACATTAGTGAATCTGTGTATTTTTTATATCTTTAAATAAAAGTGTCTCCTTTCATTTCCAAATGAGCATATATAATTCCCACCAGGATTTTGCATACTTTTTTTCTTATTTTTGCAGCCCAAAATGACTGAATTTGAATAGTTTTTTTTCTCAGACATTTTGGTGATATTTGCAGCAATTTTTGTGTTGATTTGCTGCAAAAATCCACCAAAAATCATTATTTATTTAT
Organism: Sinocyclocheilus anophthalmus; assembly: GCA_018155175.1. Taxonomy (NCBI): domain Eukaryota; kingdom Metazoa; phylum Chordata; class Actinopteri; order Cypriniformes; family Cyprinidae; genus Sinocyclocheilus; species Sinocyclocheilus anophthalmus. The sequence goes on from JADLZN010000144.1 coordinate 276,104, forward strand.
ATAATTGTGTTAGTGCTAATAAGAGAAGTTACCTGTAATTTTTTTGTTAAATTACTGAAATCAGTTGTGGTCCATTCATTTCGCTTGTTTGGAAAGATGACAGATAAGTGCAGGTCGCAAATTAATTATAATTGGAGATTTAAAAAAATGAACATATTACAAATGGGACGGCCTCCAATCTGAACTTTTTTCCCTTTCAAAACACCTTTTCTTATATAACCTGATTGGTGTTGAAGTCCTGGTGCTCCGTCTAGCCAGTCCATTCCAATTTACGATGGGATTTATTGCATTACAGGGGCAGAACAGATGAATATGGATTGATCAGTTCATTTGTTCTGAGAATTGTGGATTTTTGCAGAAACTAAAATGATCTTTTGTAATCACTTGATCACTCTGTATTCATATAACTGTAATAACTGATTTCCTTGATTATATTTCTCAGTTTTTAATCTTGGTAATTTCTTGAAGAAAAATAGCAGATAAAACTGCTTGGCAGTGTCACACTTTATTCCAGCGCATGTAAAAGTAATACTGAAAATTGTTACATTTTACCGAAAGTCATGCTCTTCACAGAAAATGTGTAGTTCATTCCTGTGGGTTGTTTTGTAAAGTTTGTAAAAATGAGCAACCGTGTAAATAATGTTAAGCTGAGGGATTTCTAATGTCATCTGTCATGTTCACAGGTATATGGCCCCTGAGGTGCTGGATGACTCCATTAACATGAAGCATTTTGAGTCTTTTAAAAGGGCAGACATCTATGCCTTGGGTCTGGTGTTTTGGGAAATTGCTCGCAGGTGTTCAATCGGAGGTACGACACTGTGATAAAAAATGATGATAATGACTGGATTTGTGTTCTTCAGTGTCTTATTTATTTTCTGTGTTCATGTATATTGATTTTTTTAATTTTTGTAGTTTAATTTAAAAACACTTGCATTAAAACATTTCAAATTATTATTATTATCTGATAGATATTAATTAATATATTATATGTTTATTGTATGATAATTAGTGTTGTCAAGCGATTAATCGCATCCAAATAAAATGTTTTTAGTTTAGCATATTATGTTGTATATGTGGATTTTTAGATTATGTTATATAAATAACAAATGACATGCATGTATCGATTTAAGAACGAGATTTTCTATTTTATTTTTATATATTATATTTATCTAAAAGATATAATATAACGTATTACAGTTTAAATATTTCAAGGATACTGTATGTGCGTGTATTTATATGTACATAATAAATATACACAGTACACATACATATACTATGTATACAAAAACTTTACATAATGCGAATAATTGTTTGACAGCACTAATTATAATTAATCTCAGATTGGTTTCAGGTTTTTGGAGCCTACTTTGTGTTATATATTAGGTACAGTACTCTTTTATTGTAACAGCATATATAGATATGCTCTTGTGGGCTACATTCTCTGTTCAGGCATCCATGAGGACTACCAGCTGCCCTACTATGACCTTGTACCATCTGATCCGTCAATAGAGGACATGAAGCGGGTAGTGTGTGACCAAAAGCTTCGTGCCAACATCCCTAACAGGTGGCAGAGCTGCGAGGTGAGCACTTCTTCAGCTTTATTCCTTTTTCTGTGGATGATTTTGTTTGTAGATGATCTATTCACCCCAAACTGCCCATTTTCATCTTGTTGATCTATATTAAATTGCTCTTCCTCTGATTTCTTCAAGCATTTGTTCTACACTATCAGCATAAGTGGAGGTGGCACTCTTTTTTCATTCTGTCTTGAAGCGCTTTTTACTGCTGTGAAAGGGAAGATTCGATTACATCCAATTTGCAGTCGTAAAAAGCCTCTAATCTAACTAAGCGTCTGCAGAGCTATCACAGCTTGCCGGCATAAAAGACACATTTCATGATAGTGCTGCCCAATATTAAAAGGCTGTTTCTGATTTTCACATTTTGTAAGTGGTTTTTTTGGGGGAAAGCAGATGCAGAGGTATACGCTTATTAGATCAGACCTAAACAGACATGCTGGATTAAATACTGGGACCCATGCTGTGAAAAAATATGTGGCCCCTGTCTGATTTTCTGAATTGTTATAAAATGTTTACACTGAATGCCATCAGATCTTCAACCAACCCCCTTAGTGTTATTTATTTTTATTTATACATTTTTATTGTTTATATATTTAGAAGTAGTGTTTATTTTTATATTTTCAGTTTTCATTTGAATTTTCAGACTTTTGTGATTTTTATTAGTTTTTATTTCATTTTAGCTTTAATTTGTTTTTATTTCAGTTTTAGTTTTAGTACTTTTAGTACTCCAGTTTAAACTAATTTATTTAAGTTAGTTGCCAAGGCACCATTTTTAATTTTCAGCAAGTTTTCCATCTAATACTTATCTTGTTTCAGCTTGATTTCAGTTAATAAAACACATAAGTACCTCACTTTATATTTTGTAAAAGTTTGCAAATGGCTTTTCTGAATGTGCTTGTTAGCTCACTGTATGCTAATATGGCTAAAGCTCCCATTGTCTCTGACTGTATTCACAGAGACTGTGAGAGCTATGTCGTTACTTATTTTTAAGAAGCAATAAAGGTGTGTTAATGAATTATACAGATGGTGAGCATTTTCGGGTTAAAATAAAAATAACAATATGGCTCTGGTGTTAGCAAGCACATTCAGAAAGGTGAATTGCAAACATTAACAAAATATAAAGTGAGGTACTTGTGTGTGCTGAATATAAAGTTGGATCACGAACAACTGGTATTGATCCATCTTTGAGAATCAACTTCTGTGCAAGTCCTGCATTTTAATGACCCTCATTTGCAAAGCAGGATCTATGCTAGGGCAGATCGTCACCAGAGGCCTATACATAGGTAGATGCCCTATTAGCGGCTGTTGCTATGAGCCTATATATGTCAGCCGTCCACCATATTGGAGGACATATCGAGAGCAACACTCGAGCAAGTTGCTGGTGCATCTGCACTGCAACTGTAGTTATACGCATGTATGAATATTTATATCTTCAGTAGACTTCAGAAGATGCTTTTGCTAAGCAAACACAATACATCAGGACGAAGCCGTTAGCTAACAAGGCATTTAAAAGGTACTTTAGTTTAAAAACCTGTAATATCGAGTTAATACATATTAAAAACACAAACAAGTACATTCTTACATATGAAAATGTATCCAGTTTCTTCAGGAATTTAAATTTAGGTGGTTTTTACAACCAGATGCTGCACAATGTTGTTACATCTTGAAACTCATTGATTGTTATTGTAAATGACGGCATAGACGGTTCCAAGATGGAGGACGCATCAAGATTCCTTTTTTTTTTTTCTGTACTCCTTGTTTTAAATGGTTAAATTACATTTAGTTACATCAACGCATGTCTAATTCTTAAAATCATGGAAACTTAAACATTTACCATCAATTTATTAAACGTTTCAAATTTACATTTAGGGGCCCTAATGAATGTTTTTTTTTTCAACCTTATGTTTTATTGTAACCAAACTCTGTTTTAGCATGTCTAATTTGAAACCATAAAACAAGTTTCATTTATTCTTAAATAGCCTTATGATTTTTTTGCTCAGAAATTCTGTGATGTGCATTTACATTTTGTTTTAAGGCATAAAAAAATAATTTAATCTATCTTTTAAGTAATGAAAATTAAACAATTAAATTTTTTGGAAAATAAAGGTAATTTAAATATTACAATTAAAACATTGAAGAAATATTGAATGCTTATTCCTTAAAAAATAAGGTTTTAATAATTTTAGTAGTAGTAGTAGCAGTCTGTTATGTACATTCTACTCAACAGTAGTAATATATTTCTGCCAATGCCCTCACGTTAAAACCCGAACTTTGTATTTTTAACGGGTTGCCATGAATACCTTTACAGTTCTGTGCATGAGATATGACTGTAGTTTTACTCAAATCAAACGGTCAAATGCTCATAAAGTGACTCATAGAGCAGTTCTGGAGATGTTGTTTATGTATTTATGTCCTCATTAGTGAGAAGGCAGAGGTTAATATCACCGGAAGCGTCACGAGCGCTCAGTACGGGTACTACACAAAACCGCGCGTCTGCGTCATTCATTAACAGAGAGACACGCAGGATTCATATTTAAATATGAATCGTTTTTGCTGCTTAATATTTACAAATACTAGTAGGAGTGGGCTCACTTGTGTGTATGTGTGTGAGCGCGCGCATCGGGCGGAACTCCACTGTGCGTGATACAGAGAGCGCGACCATAACGTAGAGACTGAAATTACATGCCGTCGTGTAAATAAGATATGTAACATAAGGCTATTTAGTTTGCTTATGAAAGAACAAGGTATAGACATGTTCTATTAGAAAGGTAACTTTAAATGACTTCTGTTGTTATCTGGCACTATAAAGAAAATATAATTAATGACCTTGACCTTCAAAATGGGCTAAAATAATGGTAGGGGAAACACTGATGTAAAAACATGTATGTACACAATAAGTGCACTGTACCAAATGATTAATTTAAATATAAGTACATAGTAGTTAAGGCCACCTAATATAAAGTGGGACCATGCACTACTCTATATTATATCTAGCTTTTCCCTACTGTTGAATCACAGTAGGGGAGAAATCGGGACTGCTCGTTTGGAGAGACCTTATGTATCTATGTTTCCATCCAAAGTTGCAAATTTAACTTGTGCGCAAAACTGGGATATCACATAAAACATTTGCGAATAAAACACCGTTTCCATCCAACAAGTCAAAGAAAACAAAATATCACTCGCTGATAAACGACACTAAATTCTCTAAGAACACTAGGAGACAGCCACTGATAGAATATTTTCCATATGTATAAATTATTGGCTTCAGAGAGGGCAGACGTACCACAATAAAGTGCAAGGCATGCTTTTTTAGAGGTGGATGCCTGGTGTTTAGGAACGCAGTCATGTGACAGTAATTATACAGAAATACTTTGATGACAGACTTCTCCTCATGCATTTCAGAACGTCAAACACATATAGATGCGGTGAACGAGATCGGCCACTGGTAGTCCCAGTTATCCCGTCTCATAGCGCACAGTCACATAACTTTTTCAATGCGCATGGTGGAATTTATTCGGTAAATGTGTTTCCATCGTAGTTTTTCTTATTGGATAAAAAGTTTATCCTACTCAGTTGTGTGCATTTTTAGAATTTATGCGCATCTTGGCATTTCCATCCAGCGGTTTTTTATGCGATAATCCAAAATGCGCATTAAAAATAGGTGGATGGAAACAGCTTATGTCTTATGGGGATTACAAAAAAAGGAGTGGTTGGACTTTTTACCATTATGGGTTTGTTGTTTACACACACTGTGGATACACATCTGTGTTTGAACACCTCATAAAAGTGAATTTTGCATAATAGGTACCCTTTAAAGTAATCAACACTGGCAATGAATGCATAAAAGTGACCCTTTGAGAATGAAAAACACAGTAATAGGCTACATTTGTCATCTATGAAGAAAGGTCTATTACACCCTGTGTGGAAAAAGTAATTACCCCATGGAGTTAGTAATTGTTTACGCTTCCATTAGCAGCAACAACTGCAGTGAAGCACCTCTTGTAGTTAGTGCTTCACACATACATTGATGTGTATATTTGTTTAGGTGCACGCCTGAAACCCCAAGTATACTTTGCTTGTCCTTGTTCTGTTCCATCTTCAAGCTTATGCACAGAAAGCTCCTGGGGAACAGCCGTGATCTGCATATACACTGTATTTTACGACGGGCACTTTTCATGATTTGACTGATTTTGACATTAGAGAGCACACCGATTTAAAGTAAAGGAACTTAATGCGGCACAATGATAATTTTAGCTTGATTATCACATTTTCAGAATTTTTGAAAGCCAAAATCGAAACTGCAATTAAAATTTGATTCATGGCGTGATAGCCTAGTGGGCAAGTGCTCCGAAACTGAACGCTGTTGAGTTACGGGCGTCCAGAGTTCGAAATTCTTTGGAGTCGAGGCCCCCACCTTTCCAGATCCGCCCCCCCCCCCCCTCTCCTCTCTCCCGCTACGCTTCCTGTCGTATCATAATAAAAGCAAAACACCAAAAATAAATCTTTTTTTAAAAAATGTATTCATTGCACAACCCTTAGGGCTGGGTGATATGGCGATTTTTTTAAGTACGTTTGACCGATTCTCGATTTTTTTAAATGAATTCAGCCTAGTCAAGCGTTGAAAATTAACTACACATGATCAAGTACTTTTCTTTATAGCCCTCAATTAAAGAAAGAAATTTATTCAAGTGCAGCACACATGACGTTGTAACATGATGTAAATGTTAAAGCAATCATTTGTTAAATATCCTGTGGCATAAAGCACAGCATGAACTACAACTAAATCGTGTACAAATTTGTCTTATACTAATTATATGTTAAGACAGGGTGTCCGCAGGGGGTTGGGGTACGCGGGTCCTTAAAATCCTTTAAAATGCTTAAATAACGTTTTCCTAATATAAGACCTTAAAATGTCTTCAATTCGGATTCGATGGGTCTTAATTATTTTTGGTCGCATTACCGCTAAAATATCTTCAGTCTGACAGACCTAATGACTTTACAATCATTGGACAGACCAAAGAAAACCCACGGTAAGTTACTGCCTACTGCGTCATCAGAGAGAATTGCAGTAAGTTAGCAGAATACAAGCTCGCGTGAGGCTCACTCTGTTTGTCTCGAGACTTCAGAACGAATGAGCGTGACTGCACACATAAACTCAGAAGAAACACACTGAGGTAAAAATTCACAATGTTTAGTTTATTCATAACATGATATAGTTAAATTACACCAAAACAAGTGAACTATTTTGCTCAATATTCTCACGACGAAAAAATAATAAAATAAATAAAAACCTTCAAAACACCTAACTTACAGAGTGCCACATGTGATCTAGTGCGCGTGCGCCTTTACAGTGCTCTTTCACTGCATGATTCGGGTCTATTAAACTACCGTTCAGAATTGAATCCAAATTCAAGAATGGGGGCAGAAAATGTGTAGAAAATTTATACCACTTCATATAGTTAATCAAGTTCACACGGAAGAGTGCCTTTTTTTCTCCAAAAATTACCATATACAAATGTGATTTTTTTTTACAACAGTTCAATAAACTATAAGTTTTATTAAGAGACTTAAGTTTTAGACACCATATTGCCTGTTTTTGCACTATTTCGCCAACAAAAATAATTCCAAACAAAGCCCCAGCGCTGTTTCGCGTCTCTGAGCAACATGACGGTGTTTCGTTCCTGAATGAATCAACTGTTTAAATGATTTGGTTCAGTCGCAATGACTTACTTATTAACAGTGACTTGCTGACACTTACTGGTGGTTTTAATTTCACATTTAAAGTATCTTTTCATTTTTAAATGATTTCAAATATCAGTATTCAACGTTTTATGTTTAATATATCAAAACATTATTTATGCATTTGTAACTGCAGGTTAAATGCATTCATGTCCTGCATTAATCGGTGAGTAAATACATCTAAATGCCACTTCAGATGCAGCTTATGTCTCACTTATTTCTCAAGATGAATTTTGTTGATACTGATTTAATTTGCTTGGTAACAGCCCAAATGTCTTATTCTTATTTCCTGATTAAATGTAAGAATTTGACTCAAAAGATAATGCACACTTATAGAAAAATGGCTTTATAAAGGTAAAATGCCCATAAAAGGTAAAATCTATTTAAACTTATTGGAAAAGATTAATTTCTGTCTGACCACCACACAGAATATGAAGAATATCAAAAACTTTAGGAGTCAGCTGTCCACGAAAGTCCTTAAGATACCAGCACAATAACACTCTCAATCAGTTGAATGAATGACTCAATGTCAATGTCTTACTCAGTGACTTACCGTCACTTACTGGTAGTTTAGTTGAGAAGTATGTTGAAAAGTATGCATTTTCCCCCTCAACATTTCTTATTTGTATACTCATAAATGCATTTAAAACATTAATCTCATAACATTATTTATTGCAGTTGTAATTATTGTTATTTGCAGTGTAAATTATTTAATCTGACTGGTAGCAGCCCTATAGTGTTTATTGAATTTATTGATAAATTGTAATAATTTGACATGTAAGATGATGCATACATCTAAAAAGGTTAAAATAGGCCTTTGTAAAGGTAAATATGCAGATTTAAGTATGTAAAAGCTGATAGAACACTGATGAAAATATTGCTTCAGAATAAATTTACTCCATCAAAAATCTCAGTGATGCAGTTATTTTGCAGGGATATTTTGTATGGAATATTGTCTGCTGACATAAAGTTCACGTATCGTAGTATATTTATCGTAGTAATAAATATAATTTATTACAGCAATGATATTTTGTTTTCTTTTTAATTTATACACATTAAATATTACATATATGTATGTAATAAAATGTGTATTTCCATTACAGGTTTAGGTCTTAAATTCCATATAAGGTGGTATTAAAAAGGTCTTTAAAAGTCTTACATTTAACTTGTTCATATCTGCAGAAACCCTGTAAGAAAATACAAGGAGACTTGCAAGGAATAATACAATGAAAATGCTTTAAAAAAAACTCAAAAGTCAAGGCAATTCAAATTCAAAAGGACTGAAGGTATAACATCAGAAGACTATTATTATTAACTATAAATGTTCTGTAAAGCAATGAACAGCAGCTTTCAGCCTGTCACCATGATGCATACATGAAATGTCAGACATACAGGCCTAGTTCTTTACAGGTTTTTTATTAGATTGTGCTGCTTTTCCATGTAAACATCATGTAAACATCAGTTTGACTGAATGGTACCTAGCGATATGAGTGTGTCACACATGAGCGGTTAATCACATGCGCCGACATGCGGTTGGATCGTTCTTTTCTCTTTACTGTTATCATTGGTATATTGTCAAATAGTCTGATTCTAACGTTTGGTAATATTTCTATTCAAAATCGTGATTCCTCGATTTCTAAAGAATAAAATTGTGGCAAAACATAAAATTCGAATTAATTGATAAAATCTGAAAAATCGCCCAGCCCTAGCTTATATTCTTTTTTTTTTTCAAATATTTCAGGACACATGAAAGACATGATATAATGTGGCCAGTGAGCGCAGCCATTCACTCATTGCTGTAGTTGTAACATTATTACAAGGACATAAAGAGTCATCATCTCCAACTTTGAGATCGATTACAATATAAAATCATCAGATCACCCACCCCTAATTTAGAGGAACTTTATTTTCATCTTTCTAAAGTAGACTTGCTTGGGTTTGCAAGGATGAATGCTGTGCCCAGTCACAAAAAATTAATAACACTTTGATTGATTTTGGATGTGACTTCCATGTAGCTGAGTGCTCTTGTCGTTTTTGTTAAATACAGACAGTGTAATTAAGATGACACTGACATTCAGTCCTGATGTGACCCAAAGAACCTGCGCACCTCACTCTTTCAAAGTGCTGATTCACATTAATTACTTTCTGAAAGTTCATCTGTTCATCTGGCACCTGAGTTAAAGTTTGTTTGGTGCGTTTTTCTGTATGCACAGGTGTGTTTAATAGAAAGAGCTGTCTAGACGGTGATGTGTGATAAAAAGGACGAGAGAAGGCCACAGCAGATGCTTCTTGCTCTCTGCATTAAAAACACAACTAAATGTCCAGGGTTTTCAGAAGTGACTAAATGCAATGTTTTCTTTCATCTTAAGTTTTCTTTATATGACTTTAAGTAGTTAAACGAATGCTTATGTTTGGCAAAGTTAAGAATGTACTATAGGGTCATAAAATTGACAAGCGAGGCAGTGGCTCTTGAATTAAAAGGTTTGAGGAGCCAAATGACTTGAGTTGAGAAATTACAACATTGCTTGATAAAGATGGTTGTTCAGAAGCGCTTTAGTTCACTGAGGTCATAGCTTCTTACTTTAGATTTTACCTAAAGTGACTGCTATGTTGAAGGGACATTTTAGTATATTCAGTATGAAGATTTAATTTACATCAACTAGAGTATTTTGACAGAGGCGGACAAAGTACACAACTCCATTACTTGAGTGAAAGTACAGATACTGCTGGTCAAATATTACTCCATTACAAGTAAAAGTTGTAAAGACAGATTTTTACTTAAGTAAAAGTACAGAAGTACTTGCTTTTAAAAGTACTTGAGTACGAAAAGTAAATTTCCTTTTTTTATGTCAATGCACTGTTTTATTGTTGTACGTAATACTAAATACTTAAGCTTTTAGAATGTTAAAAACCTATGGGGGAAAAATTAACACCTCTACCCACCCTCACAAAAGCAGGATGGTAGTGATCTCACAGTTCTGACAGTGTGTGCACACATCTATGTGTAGCCATTCATCCACATTTGAACAGAGTGGACAGTGAAATCCAGTAAATTTAAAATCAAACCCCGCAACCAACTGGTAGCTGTCAATGTATAACTTTACAACAGCAACACTGCTTTAACAAAAAAGCAAAACCGCAAGACTTATTTGACATCAAAACAAACATTTTAAATGCCGTCTAATCGCTCTCGCTGTATTTTGATGTCACACACAGAACAGTCTGTGTATTGCTGCTTCAAGTCCAACACCTATTGGGTTTTATTAGGAGACGCACAACAGTTCTTCTGTTGCTTTATAGGTAATATTTTCATGTACACAATTTAGCAAAATCAGACAATATTGTGTCTAATATATACCTCAATACTAACTTCTTATTACTGAATTGAATATCTGATTAAATATCACATTTGCAATTGGTCAGTGTTCCAAAAATGCTGGGAAATCACTTCATGTAACCAAGAGTGATTACTGATAAACTGTCTGAAAAAAAGCTACGTTCGAGGACCTGATAGAAATGTAGTGGAGTGAAAAGTACATTATTTGTCTTTCAAATGTAGTGAAGTTAAAGTTATAAGTTTCCAGAAAAAAATAATACTCAAGTAAAGTACCAATACTCAAAAAGTGTACTTAAGTACAATACAAGTAAATGTACTTAGTTACTGTCCGCCTCTGTATTTGATAATTTTATTCCAGTTTTATGCTGTCACTCTAGTGATTCTGAGTGTAATTTTGTCATATAAATATCACTGTTTTGTAATACGTATGTCAGCTGGTATGTAAAATGTATGCCTGCTGAAGAAGAGGTAAAAATGTGTTTGTTAGCCTATGGTTCAACCATTTTCATTACAGTCAATTTCACCTCATGTTACCAGTAATAATTTTATAAAATAATTTGGTATTGTTTCTAGTGCCATTTATCACAAAACTATGCTGTGTAATACATCTTTATTATTTATATACTATTTTAGCATTTAATAATATTTTGAATTAGATAGGAATTTTCATATATTCAGTGATTTTTTAATTTTAGTTTTAGTTATTGTAATGTGCTTTTGAATTCTATTTTAATTTTGATTATTTTAGTACTTCAGCTTATTTTATTTTACTTAGTTTTATTCAATTGCCAAGGCAATATTATTTTCTTCTTTGAATATTTATATTAATTTCAGCTTTATTTCAATTAACAAAAATTACTGTTAATAGTTTGAGTATTAGTTATCAGTACTAACTCTCATGAATATTTATCTTTAATTACATGCTGTCATATCAACAACAGTAAATAGGCTGATGTAAATTTCCAAATTGTCATCGTAGTAACAATTCCCAGTTCATTTAGATTCGTCTTGATGTCGCGATCGCGAAGACCCCTCCCCCCTCCCTGATTGAGGGAGTCATTTGTAGACTCAGTAAGGGCCGTTAATGATTCACATTGAGTCTGTGTGAATGCAAAGACTGTTTTGTGAGTCTTTTTGACTTCATGCAAGACATCATGACTTGCACTTTTTCAATGCATATGGACGCACATAAAGATTTACCGACTTTTACCAATGCCAAATGATTAATTGATTGGTAACAGCAATATATGGCTGGTAAAGCTCAGTAGTTTTAGAAGTCATTCTCTCTGTGCATGTACGCAAGAGATGCAAAAGAAGGTTATGGAATGTGTATAGCATAATAATTATACCTGTGATAGCATCTGTCTCCTCCTGCCCGCAGGCCCTGCGTGTGATGGCAAAGATCATGAGGGAATGCTGGTACGCCAATGGAGGCGCTCGCCTCACCGCACTTCGTGTGAAAAAGTCTCTATCCCAGCTCAGTCAGCAAGAAGGAATCAAGATCTAGAGCAAAACTCTCATCATCTTGACACTCCCTCCACTCATCTAGAGAGGACAGCGAGGGACCTACATCCAGTATTGAGGTTTACTTCAATCGGGAATATCGAGGGACCAGAAACGATTGATGCTGTTTCACTGTTGTCCATGAACAGATACCTCCTCATCATGCAAGAACACCTCAGATAAACTTTACCAGCCATGCTTCATCTGGTGAGTCACCAAACAACAACCACAGATGGCCATTCGGTGTCATTGATGTGCTTTTCAAATTGAACTTGAGCCTTTTGGACTTGTTTCTGTATATAGCCTCTTGTCTCTAGATGTACATATCTGACTTGCTTGTATGCTCGTATATTCACGTGTAGATTAACACAGAAACAAATACTGTACATAATGACATGCTGCAGTGTTTGTCCCAGGAAGTGCCACTGCTCTGAATCAGTCCTGTTTACCATATTTGGCAAAAAAGCATCTTTGTAGGTATCAAGTCGCTACGTCTCTTTACAATCGACATTGGATTTACACCAAGCAGATGTTTGCAAACAACTCATCAGTTGAAGAAAAAGTACATTGAAAGTAAAAAGAATACAATTCTGCTGATTGCTGTAGCAGAAACTCCAAAGACTCACCTGATTATGTAGAAGTGGTTTCATAATGTGGCTTCACCGTACTCTCTTTCCAGAGACCAAGAGCGAGCCTGAAGGGACCAGCCAGAAAGCTGGGTTAGTCATCAAAAGCCATTTGTACAAAGGCCAACTTAGCTACAGCACATCTACGTTAATGTAATAAGGATGTGTATGTTTTTATGCACATTTGAAAGGATAGTGCTGTCGTGATGAAGATGCGATTATATTTTTCTGTAGTATTTACAGTTTTCATTCATGCACCTTCAGACTTTAAAGGGTTAGTTCACCCAAAAATCTAACTTCTGTCAATAATTACTCACCCTCATGTCCTTCAAAACCCGTAAGACCTTTGTTCAACACAAATTAAGACATTTTTGATTAAATCCATGAGTTTCTGAACCTGCATAGACAGCAAGGGTCCTACCACAATCAAGGCACAGAAACGTAGTAAGGACATCGTTAAAATGGTCCATGTGGTTACATCAGTTGTTCAACCGTAATTTTACAAAGCTACGAGAATACTTTTTGTGCGCAAAGAAAACAAATGACAACTTTATTCAACAATTTCTTCTATTCTGGGACAGTCCTCCACCATTATCGATATTGCTTTCCTCTGCTTATGAACAAGGTGAAGTGCGTGTTCTACGTCAGCAGCACCACGCACATGCGTCGATAATGGCGGAGGACTGTCCCGACTGATGTCACATGAACCGTTTTAACGACGTCCTTACTACATTTCTATGGCTTGATCGTGGTAGGACCCTTGCTGTCTACGGAGGGTCAGAGAGCTCTCGGATTTTATCAAAAATATCTTAATTTGTGTTCCAAAGATGAACGAAGGTCTTATGGGTTTGGATCAACATGAGGGGGAGTAATTATTGACAGAATTTTCATTTTTGGGTGAACTATCCCTTTAAGAAAACATAGACACATGTAGCTCACAAAGACGCTAACTATGACCTATCTATTGTATTTTGCTCTGTGTATAGAGTCTGTACATGTTCCTCGGGGTGAGTTATCCAGTTTTGCTGTACATGCTGTTTTTATGGAGCCGGATTCATTCAGATCAGTAAAAGACTCCATATTGATTGTGACCTCATGCATATAGTTGAGCGCCAGTCTTTGAGCCGCAATCTCGTGGATGTATCGTGTAACTCTGTGTGTCTGTATTTGGTCAAGCTAAGCAAAAAGTTCTCCTTTAATTGTTTTTTTATTTTATAGCTGGAAGGTACGAGTGATAAAAGTCAATGAATGTGATCTCAAAACTTTTTAGACAGTCTGTAGACATTTTAAAGAAATCTGTTTTTATTTGGACAACCAAATATAAAAACCGAAAGCATCTTCTGGGGTGTTTTTAACAGTCAAGTCAGGTGGAAAGCTCTGTGTACCAAAGACACTCTTTGAAGATGAGAATGTGAAGATGTTAACCAGGCTACTTTAAAGGGATCTTTCACCCAGAAATGAAAATCGTCATCAATTACTCACCCTCATGTCATTTCAAACTAATAAGATGTAAATACTTAAAGACTTAAATAAGACAAATTGAGATATTTTTAATGAAATCTGAGATATTTCAGTCCCTCCTTTGAAAGTCCATGTAACCAAAAGTTTGACACTTTAAAAAGTTCATACGAGATTATAAAAGAAATCCATATAAATCGTGCTGTTCTTCATATAAAGCGATTGTGTCTTTAGAGAAGATTTGAATTAAATTGCTTGATTCATGAGGATTTCTTTTACAATGTCTATCAACTTTGTGAAGCGTCATAGTTACAGTAAAATGGACTAAATGGAATTTAGTTTTATTAAACATATCCTTATTTGTGTCAAAGATGAACAAAAGACATACAGGTTTGAAATGAATAATTGATGACAGATTCCAACTCCCCATCACTCTTTATTTTTGTTAGAAACACAATGCCAACAATCACCAGCAGCCTTCAGAACATTACAGTCAAAGAAAGAAACAAATGTCTAGATTGCTCTAGATATTCACAACCTCACCACCTCAGATATTTTCTAAAGATTCAGTTTTCGTTATTTACTCATTTACTTTAACTGAAGTGTCAGTGTACACATTTTATATACCGCGGGTAAAATAAGTATTGAACACATCACCAATTTTCTCAGTAAATATATTTCTGAAGGTGCTGTTGACATGAAATTTTCACCAGATGTCGGTAACAACCCAAGTAATCCATACATACAAAGAAAGCAAAACAAATAAGTTCAGAAATTAAGCTATGTGTAATAAAGTCGAATGACCCAGGGAAAAAGTATTGAACACATGAAGAAAGGGAGGTGCAAAAGGCATGGAAAGCCAAGAAACCAGCAGAAATCTATCAGTAATTAGAAAGCAATCCTGCCCCTTGTCAGTGGATATTAATATTAGCTGGTTCAGTCTCAACTGATGGCCTATAAAAAGGTGTCTCATGACCAATGTGTCACACAAGAAACATTTCATGATGGGTAAAAGCAAAGAGCTCTCTCAAGACCTTCGCAACCTTATTGTTGCAAAATATACCGATGGCATTGGTTACAGAAGGATTTCTATGCTTCTGAATGTTCCAGTGAGCACTGTTGGGGCCATGATCCGGAAGTGGAAAGAACATCATTTCACCATAAACCGGCCACGACCAGGTGCTCCTCGCAAGATTTCTAACAGAGAAGTGAAAATAATTATCAGAAGAGTTTTCTAAGAGCCAAGGATCACTTGTGGAGAGCTTCAGAAAGACCTGGAATTAGCAGGTACAATTGTTTCAAAGAAAATAATAAGTACAATAAGTAATGCACTCAACCACCGTGGCCTGTATACACGCTCACCACGCAAAGCTCTATTGCTGAAGAAAGCATGTTGAAGCTCGTTTAAAGTTTGCTGCACAACATTTAGTCAAGGCTGTGAAATACTGGGAGAATATAGTCTGGTCAGATGAGACAAAAATGTAACTCTTTAGATGCCATAATGCAGTACACACCATGTTTGGAGGTCAAATGGCACTGCACATCACCCCAAAAACATCATGGTGTGGCACTGGCAAAATTCATATAATTGAAGGAAGGATGAATGGAAAAATGTACTGAGACATTCTTGATAAAAAAATCTGCTGCCATCTACCAGGATGATGAAGATGAAACAAGGGTGGACATTCCAGCGAGACAATGATCCCAAACGCACAGCCAAGGAAACTCTCATTTGGTTTCAGAGAAAGAAAGTAAAGCTGCTAGAATGGCCCAGCCAATCACCTGACTTGAATCCAATAGAAAATCTATGGAAAGAACTAAAGATCCGAGTTCATAGAAGAGGCCCACAGAACCATCAAGATTTGAAGACTGTTTGTGTGGATTGTGGAAGAATGGGCCAAAATCATCAACGAGCAAGATGCGACTAGGCTTTTGTATGACGTATTTAATAAATTTCAGTAAGCATGTTCAATACTTTTTCCCTGGGTCATTCCATTTGATTAATTTCTGAAATTATTTGTTTTGTTCTATTTGTATGTATGGATTACTTGGGTTGTTACCAACATCTGGGGAAAATTTCATGTCAACAGCACATTTAGAAATGTATTTACTGAGAAAAATGGTGACGTGTTCAAAACTTATTAGACCTGCGATAAATATATATATAGATATATATATATATATATATATATTAGATCGATAATATATAATATCTATAATATAAATATTATATATGTGATATAGAAACATGCTGTCGTATGATACATGGTCACTTTGGTGTCATGTTGAGCATTCAGTATTTTCAATTTGAGCTTAAAAGGGGGTCAAACTACAATAGCACCAAACTGTTCTGCAACCCACATTGGCATTAACTCGATGAATGAATGAGTTCCTGCTCAAAAAGGCAGGAAATGATGTGGGATGCAGCCAGGAACGCTTACACTATGATATGCACTCTCACTGTGTTCTCCAGTGCATGATGCAATACAAGTGCCTCGATTTTATAAAGATTTCTGCTTTCTGCAAAGTCACGTATTATTGGTATTTCCAGTCCCCGAAAACCAGAATGGATCTGTAAAATTATACCTTTGTTCTTCTTTGTTCGTTCCAAGGTTATGGTTTATGTGCAGACCAATTTTGCTATTCACAGTCAGTTTTCTTTGTATTTTAGTCATTGCAGAAGCCTTTTTGTATTGAATGCCTACTCTGTGGTTGGTGTAAATGCAGTTTGGGTTTTTGATGACATTGAAACATCACTTTAAAAAAACACTACTGTGCAAAACACAAAAATAATTCATGTCAAAGCATACCTCTTTGGACAAATATGATAATTTACCTCAGTGTGCATAAAGGCTTATTCATTTAGATGTGACATTGATTTGTACAAAGTGCTTGCAATGAGAAATGTTTGTATGTTTTATTTGTTTCATTGAAGAAATTGCAGATGATGATAGTATTCCAGTGCTCCTAATGTTTGAAACACTTGGCGATTAGAGTCTTATTTTCTTCTTCAGTGTCATGTTGTCATTTAGAGTGGAGTGTTCACGGGTCAGATTGAGGAAGTGTCAGATAAATCACTGTTAATGGATGAGAAGACGAATGCTGAAATGGTACTGGATATCTCTTTTTTTCTGTGTTAAACTTGTAAATTTGAAATTCATAAATAGGTACTTATTTTACCTTGGAGAATTTGGTGTATTTCTTGAAAGCTGGTTGTACTTCAGTGCAACACATTGTCTCTTCTGTGTTCTTGTATGGATATCTGTAGTTTTATTTCAGTGTTAAAGCACTGAACATCACAGAAAGCAAATTATTTTCATTAGATGCCTATTTTGATTTTTGCCACATTTTTTCTTCTTCTCTGGCAGTTTTGAATCACATGAACCACTAGGCGTGGGCCTGTCCTCTGTAAGGTGCAGCAGTGGTAACCATCTGGTGATTTGGAAGTCTACCATCTCATTTGTTCTTTCTTCTTAACTTGTCAAAGTCCACCTGCTGCTTCTATCGCAACCATGGGGGTAGAATATGAGGGGGATGTGTTTTAAAAAAAGCAAATTCGTAATTTTTTCAGGCAAAGTGTGTTCAAATAGAGGTTTTGAAGGGCCAGTGTGAATAAATCTGAATTTAAATTTAAGGAGACAAGATAGTCTATGCATGACCTGATGTTTTATTCATCTCCAAAATGAGGTGATGTGATCATTATGAAGTTCTAACACTCTCATGCAGTGTAAGTTTCATTCATACTTGAAGTCTGAGGGCACTCTCGTGCAAAAAGTCCAAAACAGGCTCATAGAATTAAGAACCTAAACGTGCCAGGAAATCCCTAATATGGACAAAAACGGCTAGCTGTATTTAGCTGAATATAAAGCAGAAATGTTTGACTGATGAAACATGAAGACAATAAATACACGACTGCGACAATGTATGGTTTATGTGTGTCATCTCCAGATAATAAGTAAATAAAATACAGGAATAATGCATTGCAAATTGAAATCATTTATTACAGTATATATTTGCTGCCTTATTCTGTGAAAACAATGGGAAAAGGTGTTTGTAGTATATAAACCAATAATAAAATTGTTATTAGGAAAATGCAGGAAAAAATTAATCCAAAAAAATGATTGGTTATTGTAAAGCAGTGTAGGCCTATTTGATTTCTTAGCCAATTAAAAGTAAGAGATAAGAAAAATAAAACCTGGTATTATATTTAATATGTCCCCCTCATTTCTGAATTGATGGCTACGCCTCTGACCTCAACACAACACAATACAACAATCAGATAAGGGGAAAATGCAGGAGCAGAACAAATGGTTCTCACGGCCAAAAGAAACAGCACATATAAAAAACCGTCTCGGTTATGTATGTAACCCTCATTCCCTGAAGGAGGGAACGGAGACGTCACGTTGGTGATGACCGACGAATTGGGATCTCGCCAGAGAGACCAATCCACTTAGAGTGTAACTAAATGAGCCAATGGACATTGGCATGCGGATTTCACATCTGGCTGCCTCACCCCGCAGTGCGGGTATAAGAGGCAGCAGGTGCACCGCATTAATTCATGCTTTCGCTGAGGAGCCGAGCCAGGTGACCCGGCAGCTCAGTGGTGGTACAGCAACTGTGGCGACTGGATGTGACGTTCCTTCAGGGAACGAGGGTTACATACATAACCGAGACGTTCCCATTTAGTCGGTCACTACGAGTCATGTCGTGACCGACGAATTTGGATCCCTACCAACACGCCACAGGTGCTGCCCCCTCCAGTGCCCTGTGTAGGCCTCCTGATCCTTCCTATAAGGCAGACGATAGGACCAGGCTCTACACAGAGAAGGTCGACTACAGCTGTTCCTCGCAACCCAACAGTAGGACTTGGATAACACTGGGAAAGCATGCCCTTCCATTTGGAAGAGGACACACTGCGGAGTCACCTCCTCCCAGAGAGGGTTAAGTGACATTTACTCACGTGGAGTAACCCCGAGGGGCCCTACTGCACATGGAGGTCTCTGAGATAGTTCATGGCTGCATCATTTAGAGACGGCAGAACATCGTCTGCCAGGTGAAACACGGCTCTAGTAACTTTACCATGGAAATACACATATGGGATCCCAACAGTGTCACTCACATGGGCACTAACCTCACACCAGATTTCAAGAATTCATTAGCTGAAATGCCGGGCTCCAGACGCTCCGCCACATCTGGCTGCCGAGGGTATGGAGGAACTCAACAGGGTCTGCCCGGTCAGGGGACTCTCTGGAGAGCTAGGCGCCAAGGACGCTGCAAGCCAACTCTGAAGCGGGCCTCTCAGTACCACTACCCGTTTGAGGTGAGAACACAGGAGGGAAACAGGTTGAACACGGCAGGCTATAGACACTAGAGAACGTGTTAGGAGTTGCCAGAACGAAGGTCTGCAAATGTATATCTGATAGTGAAGCACCACGGCCAGCCCCAGGAATGAGTGAAACCCCTAGTAGAGTGAGCAGCAACTGAGTGGGAATGACCCATCTTGGTTCAGAGGCCAGGTGATGGCATTCACTATCCAGTGGGCACTCATCTGCTTGGAGACAGCCTTCCCCTTCTGCTGTCCACCGTAACAGACAAAGAGCTGTTCTGAGGTCCTAAAGCTCTGAGTTCTATCCACGTACTGTCGCAGTATGCGTACATGACAGAGCAAAGCTAGGGCTGGGTATGACTCCTCCAAGGGCAGCACTTGCAGGTTCACCACCTAGTCCCTGAAGGGAGTGGTAGGAACCTTGGACACATAGCCGGGCCGGGGTCTCAGTGTTGCACTTGAATCGGCCGGCCCAAACTCAAGGAACGATTGTCAACCAAAACTGCTGCAGGTACCCACCTCTGATCGAGGCCAATGCAGTAAGGAGTAGGGTTTTCATAGAAAGGCCCCGGGGCCAGCTGTGTGCCAGTGTGTCGGTGCCGAGCGTTGCCTCGGTTAGGGAGTAGAACCACAGGCAGTGGGTGGTTTCTGTAGATGCAAACAGGCCTACTTGAGCAACTCCGAACCGGACAAGAACGTCTCTGCCCCGAAGGCACCCTCAGAGCAAGGCGTACTGCCAGCAACTCGAGGCAATTGACATGCCAACGCAGTTGGGGACCGTACAAACCCCCTGGGACACTGTGAGCCCATTGTAAGTTGCCCCCCAGCGCTGGCCGAGGCATCCGGGAATAACACAGCATGCCTGGATGACCTGTTCAAGGGCATAATGCCCAAAGGAAGAGGGATCTGGACCACGGGAGGCTGAAGGTTCTGTGGCAGGCGGTGGATTGTAATCTGAACCCGTGAGGACCTAGGCAGTACTGGAGTACTGAGGCAGTTCAGCATGACTGAGCACGTTAATGGGTGTGAGGAGTGCTGTCTGGACCTGACTGAATCAACTCCATGAGAGAAGGAAAAAGAGATCATCTGCGTTGGCACAAGTTCTTGCTCTTTTCCAGTTGACCCGAGGACCCAAGGGAGTGTCTGAGCACCAAAGGTCCCTGTGTGCGCACAACTGCCTCGCGGAGTAGAAGCAGTCTGCAGAGATGTTGAGGATGGGCACCCCCGTTTTCAAAGGAGCAAGGGCTGTCGCAACGACTTTGGTGAAGACGCAAGGCGACAGGGACAGCCCAAAGAGCAGGACCGGTACTGATATGCCCGACCCGCGAACGCGAATCGCAGGAATGGCCCCTGTGTCGAGGGAGGATCTAGACATGAAAGTACGCATCCTTCAGGTCGATTGCTGCAAACCATCTTGGGGACGGATGCTTTGAATGCACGGTTCAAAACTAGCAGATCAACGATGGTCATTATACCCACCGCTTTTCTTGGGCACAATGAAGTAAGGGCTGTAAAACCCCGAAATATATCGGCTGGAGGGGACGGCTCTACTCGCCGCCTTCGCCAGCAGGAAGCGATTTTCTGCAAAGGGGCAGTGAAACGACAGCCTTGACTGGAAGTGAAGGGATTGACCCTGCAACTTGGGGGACGCCGGGGGAACTAAAATCGCGTAGCAAGTCTGATGTGCGCGGGAGCCTTCGAGAGACTGGGGAGCGCTAACCAGGCTCCGAATGACCGTGCCAGAGGAACCAGTGGAGCCACCAATGTACCCACGGTGGGGCAGCGTGGTGGAACATGGGGACTCGGCCCAAGGCCTGTGACGGCCTGGCCTGGCCTGTGACGGCAGAGGGTGGAGTCTGGGTGTGGAGTGTAACACTCACCTGATTCCTCCTTGTGCGGGAGAAAACACAGGGTCCCTGCTTGAGGCTTGTGACAGCCCGGCGTGTGACGACATAAAGCGGGGATGCTACAGCCCCTACCTGGTTCCACGAATGGGCAGGAGGGGTGCTTTTGGGCAACCCACTGCTGCCCGCTGGTGAAAGAAGAGGAGGGAAGTGATCCTGTGATGCACAGTCCACCACTCTCCTCCTCTTGAGACCCAGAGACTGAGGAAACCGCTCTTTTATTGAAGTTTTGTGTACCGCTGACTGCTGGGCCAGCGGCGGAACAAAAATAAAACGAAACAAATGATTCTCCACTCAGCCCTCCTCCGGGGGAGGGAGTGGTGCGGTCACCATCTCCCAATGAGCAGTCTCCTCCATCTCCGGGTCGCCTGTCTCAGGGCCTCTTGCACTTACGCTTACCGCCGGGTTTGGTGGGAGCCTGGACGAGCTGGGCATCCTGTCTGCAACCGGATCCACGACGCTGCCTGGTGTAAGGCTGCTGCCTCCGACACATGATGTGTTTGATTGCCTCAGTCTGCTTCTGTGCCACCTAGAACTGATGGGCAAAGCTCTCGACAGCGTCACCGAAAAGGCCGGTCTGCGACATGGGAGCATTCAGGAGCTGCACCTTATTATGCTCCTTCATGACGGCCAGACACAGGCAGAGATGGCGCTCCTGGACCACGAGCGTGGACATTGCACGACCCAGAGAATGTGCGGTCACCTTCGTCGCTCGAAGTGCGAGGTCCGTCTCAGCATGCAGTTCATGTAGAAACGTCATGTCGTGGCCACCCTCGTGCAGGTCTCTCAGGGCTTTGGCCTGATGGACCTGCAGTAACGCCATGGCGTGGAGGGCAGAAGCCGCCTCCCCACAAGCTCTGTAAGCACTGCCAATTAAGCCTGATGAATATTTACAGGCCCGTGAGGGGAGACACGGAAAACACTGCCACACCCGAAGGGGGCAACGCAGCCAGGTCGTCATCCCCAGAAAGAGAGAGCTCGCCCTCCGATGCAGTGATCTACATCTGGTCTTCGGGGGGGAACTGAAAGAAAACGGCTGGCTCCCTCTACGAACGCTGGATCACGGCAGAGGCAGAGGGACCCTGCCACATTTGAAGTAATGATTGAAGTCTTTCGTGCAACTCCGAGATGGCCATGTCCCCACAAGGAGAACCTTCTCAGCGTGCTCAACGTCCAGACATGTGAGGCAGCGATCGTGACCGTCCCGAGGCGCCAGAAAGCGACCGCACCCAGAAACGCACGGGTGATAAGCCATCTTTAAAAATAAGTGATCACCGTGGTGCTCTTTTAGAGATTGCTTTTTGTGCTGAAGCACGCAGGGGAGCTGGCCACTGCACACTCCTGGTGTGGCTGTCTGCACGAGGACAATCTTTTTTTCTCCCCCGTGAGACCGTGACCACCGCTGTTGTGCCGTAACGCCCGCACTCGGTAGCTTCTCTCTGCAACACTGAAGTAGAGAGCAGTGGTGATGCACAATCGCTCGGCTCCGAAGCGAAAGGATGAATTAATGCGGTGCACCTGCTGCCTCTTATACCCGCGCAGCCAGATGTGAAATCCGCATGCCAATGTCCATTGGTGTTTAGTTACACCCAAGTGAATTGGTCTCTCTGGCGAGATCCCAATTCGTCAGTCAACACCGACGTGATGTCGAGAGTGATCGACTGAAAGGGAACTGACTTGAGAAGAAATTTGATCATCATGTGTTGTCTAAAAAATATACTCCATACACTGTAAACATCTAGTCAAGTTAATTTAATCCCTGAGGACACTGAATATTTAACTGTGTGCGAGTCTATGATGTTGCCTCATGTTCTGTGCTTACACTTGCTTGAGTACCGTATAACGTATATCTCTATATATATTATAGATCTATTATATCTATATATAGATATAATAATATACATATACAGGACACTTTTGAATTTGTTTTTTTTCTTTTCTTTCAAAACTTTAAAAAAAATATAACAATTTAATGAACTTGAATAAAATATTTCAATTGTAGTGACAAGCAGGTGAGCAAGAACCAGACAATGCACTGAATACATTTTTAAAAACTTTCCTTGGTTGTTTCATCTAGAACATTTGTAGATTTAAAACACATTTCACACCGTGTCTGTTCTCAGAGCCCACTTTACGTTGTGTGCTGTATGTTTAGAAAGGGAAGAGACTGAATTCATCCACATTCTGGACCGTGGACAACTCTGCGCTTGGTTGTGCTCAAATTTTTATGAAGTCTGCATTATAAATAAGTGAGAGGAGCTGAAGGGCAAACAAAGGTTGCACTGTGTTTCTGAGGCCACAAGTGATGTGACTTGCAGGAAATGTGGTTCGAAGCCCGTGTTTCGTTCTTTCTTTTTCTTTTCCTTCACTCCCATGCATCTGAAGACACAAGATAGATACTGTACTGAAAATCAGCCTGTATCCTTGAACTCTTCCCAGCCAGACTCTGTTGGGCCACAGAGTTTAAGAACATGGACTACTTGTTTTAAAAAAAAAGTAATAATAATTCAATGGAAACTATCAGGGACAACTGAGATGAGATGGTTTCATTCTTTTTCGTTTAGTGGCATTCGCAAGGCCTTTGCATGAATGTAATTATTTAATTATTTTTGTGAAAGAAAACATATAAAATATTTATGTCTAGACTAAAAAGTTGAATAAGGACAGGTCTTCCATACTGCCATGCTTGATCTCGCCTCACCGCAGAAGAGACTCTCACTGATGCTACACAATTTACAGATGCGTAAGGAATGATTTTTTTCAAGCATAACTTCAGTAATGTCTGGAGGTCTTGAGGGACTGGATGAATGCAGCTCTCGATCAAACACAATCTCAGATCTGATCATTCAGGACACTGTTCACAGGCATAATTTTTCTTTGGCTTTTTGTTTTACCTTGAACACCCTCAGAGGCATTTTTGTCAATCTTTTCTGAGGTTCAAAACTGAGCCCAGTAGGGCAGTATTCAGATTTGCTCTGTCTTCTTCACCAGTATATAACTGTATACAGACTCAAGGGTCTTCAATGCCTTGAAGAGAATGAAAATTCTCGTAATGTCCTTTTCCAAACAAGGCCAATTTGATTGATTGTTGTACATATTATCATTCTGAGGAACAAATGATGATTTAACGACGATTTTCCCTCAAAGCACAACGGTAAGTGCTAGTAATGCTTAGACCTGAAACTAAAGGGTTAGAATAAACTGGAGATTATTACTTTACAGCGCCACCTTGTGGTGGTAATGAACGGTGACCAATGTAACGTAAACATAAAAATGTTTGACATGAATAAAGATATAAATGGTTGAAAATAATAGTAGTATATTAAACAAATTATTTATTTAATTAAGTAATAATATTTTACTTATTTTTATGAATAGTATGTATGAATAACTAATGAATTAAAGAATTAGTTATACAATTATATTTCACTATTATTTCTAAATAATATATATCAAACAAAGCTGTTCCATATCTTGTTCCAAATATATACTTTCTAACCCAACCAAGCAGCCACAAAATATCTGCTAAACCAATGGATAAAGTAACAAAACAAAAAAAACTTTATATTACCATCCTCATTGTAAGTTTATGTTGTTTTAAAAGAAGATATTCAGGCACCTTTTGACACGGTGATACAGTCCCGGCCCCTTTATGAGGTGCACCTATTCAGCAGCTCATTTATGCAGCTAACTGAAGTTCAAAACAAGCATCAGAATGGGGAAGAAAGGTGATTTTAGTGACTTTGGACGTGGCATGGTTGTTAGTGCTAGACTGGGGTACGCTTCCCAAAAGCATTGTTTCATTGAACTCTATTGGTAATGACGGAATTTGCAGCCATAGTTGCTTCTGCGAAACGCACCCCTGGCCAGTCTGAAACTGCTGATCTACTGTGATTTTAACATACAACCAAAATTGGACAATAGAGGATTGGAAAAAGGTTACCTGGTGTGAGGAGTCTTGATTTCTGCTGTGACATTCAGATAGTAGGGTCAGAATTTGGTTTAAACAAAGCATGGATCTATCCTGTCTTGTATCAATGGTTCAGGCTGGTGGTGGTTGTGAAGTAATGGTGTGGAGGATATTTTCTTGGTTTACTTTTGGCCCCTTAGTACCAACTGAGCATGGTTTTAAATGCTACGGCCTACCTGAGTACTGTTGCTGACCGTGTCCTTACCTTTTATGACCACGTTGTACCTATCTTGTGATGGATACTTCCAGCAGGATAACACGCCATTTACATTTAGTCATTTAGCAGACGCTTTTATCCAAAGTGACTTACAAATGAGGACAATAGAAGCAATCAAAAACTAACAAAAATTCAAATGACAAGAAAAAAATGAAACACAACCAAGATAAAAAAATGAGGGGAACAATTCTGGGGAGAAAAACAACAACAATGAAATGTTCAAAACAATATCTAAAGGGTTAGTTCACCCAAAAATAACAATTCTGTCATTGATCATCCACCCCCATGTTGTTCCAAACCCGCAAGACCCTCGTTCATCCCCGGAACACAAATCAAGACACTTCCGATGGAACCCGAAACATGACATTGAGTTCATGTATTCAAATGACCTCCGCATTCACCAGATCTCAATCCAATAGCGCACCTTTGGGATGTGGTGGAACGGGAGATACGCATCATGGATGTGCAGCCGACAAATCTGCAGCAACTAGACAAAATTCTGGTACTGGATATTTCCGCACCTTTGAATCTATGCCATGAGGAATGCCTGGGTCGACCGTACTAGAAGTGTACCTAAAAATGTGTGTGTAGATGTGTTATTATTTCTTTATTATAATTAATATAAAAATGTATAGTTAATACATAAAATATATAAAATTTAAAAAGAAAAAATGTATTAGGGTTATGGATGTTGAGTGGGAATAATAAAAATGTATGCAGTGTATTTCAATCAATAACATTTTATAAGCATCCAGGGAGTGTATAATGCCCTTTTTGTGGAACAAATACAAATATTTAATAATGTCAGAACACTCGGTTTCTATGTATCAAAATAAAATCTCTTTAGAAGTGAACAATATAAAATTATGAAATATAGTTTGTTGAGGCTATTGTTATTATTGTTAAACTGATCTGCTCTGCCTTTAATGTGAAAGCTATTGTGTAACCTGTTATGCTTATAAACATATTCTTAAGTCCTGACATTGAAAACTAAGTGCACTTTTACTGTATCCACAGATGAGGAACCTCAAACCTCCAGCAGTCTTGTATACTGAGAAGAAGATGGAGTTTCAATGTCCTTAACTTCTTGTTTTTGTACTTGTACTGTTTGTTTTCTTGCAGTCATGCCTGAGTTGTTGAGCTTCTTCTGTTTCTTTCACCTCACAGACAGAGTAAGATTAAGTCGCTGTGCTGAGGGTCTGTTTATTTCTTCTGCAAGTCCTGCATGACCTGATCATATGAAGGAGGGGGCTGTCTGTAGTGGGACGGCAGGGCTGAATACACTGCAGTCACGTGACCGGGGTGGGTCTGCACTTGGTAGACAGTGGAAATGACTGCAGTCTCTGAGTCTCCATAATTGTGAAAGCCAGCCGGACGCAATCCTACCAACACACAGAAACAATACACTGTACACACAGCGGATGAGACCATGTGAACGCTGCATGTATGCAAGACGAAGGCATAAGGCGAGATTACCTGGTGATATGATGGGCTGTCTGGTGAAGGCCACGTTAAAATCAGGTCTCTCGGGTGGACACGTCTGTGAATGAAGTGCCCAGTACTGCAGCAGCACAAAATGCCAATTATAAGCAGCAGCCTACAGACCAATCAAAAATAGCCCTTAAAATCACTTAAATTCCAATCCAGGTCAGCACAGTGGCTCAGTGTCGTCTCACAGTGAGAATATCCCCAGTTCTCTGCAAACTTGCATAGGACAAACAGTTTGGGAAATAAACGGATGTTCCAGTCCACCCTTTGAGCCAAGTACAACTTGAATGCAATTTCCAAAAAAATCTCGTATTTTAAAAAACTTCAAAATGAAACAAAAAAAATACTCACCAGAAATACCATATTCTCTGAACAGAAAGGACTCGAACAGCATTGTGTGCCACAGCAGTCTTGCATCTATGACACAGACATAATCGTCCTTCAGAAATTCGGGGTCAGCAAGGATGCAGTAAATTGATCAAATTGTCAGTAGACCTTTTTGATGTTACAAAAGATTTCTATTTCAAATAAATTCTGTTCTTTTGATCTTTCTATTCATCAAAGTATCATGAAAAAAAAATTTCAATTTCATAAAAATGTTACCTCTCAACTGTTTTCAGCCATTGATAATATAAGAAATGTTTTTTTGATGATTTTAGAAAAGCTAGAAAGATAGTTCTGAAATAAATCAATAGCTGCTGAAAATTCAGCTTTGTCATCACAGGAATCAATTATGCTTTCAAATTTTAGTTATGTTAAATTGTTAAACCATTTCACAATATTACTGTTTTTACTGTATTTTTAATCAAATAAATGCAGCCTTAGTGAGCGTAAGAGACTTCTTCAAAAATCTAAGATTAAAAAAAAAAGATTAATTTAGCTACAATAAAAAATAAGTCAAGGCAAGGTGACCATCATCTACAGATTTATAGTTAGTTTACAGTTTTCATTCAGATAATATTTTAAGATAAAGCCTAGTATTTGTTGCTGCACAAATGACTTGTGAGTAAAAGCAAACTTGATGATGAATGTGTTCTTTTGAATTAAATGTGATTAAGAAGCGTGACGTACAGTCTGCTGCGGCTGCAGGAGAATTAATCTGTGCTTTTGGTGTGAAGACTAAATAGTTTGTACCTCACCTCCTGTGGTGCATGTCAGTGGCTGGCTGTGCGGGAGTGCTTGTGATAAATTACTCTTATTGAAACCATTCAAAGGGGGAAAGTTTCTGAGCTAAGGAATTCTCTTTTTTCCTCTGTGCATCTGAATGAATCCTTTAACCACTTTTTCTTAATATTTTGATTTTTTTGTACCCTCAGATTCTAGATATTCAAATAGTTCTATCTCTGCCAAATATTGTCCTATTCTAACAAACCATACATCAATGGAAAGCTTATTTATTCAGAATTAGCTGATTTATTATTTATTCAAATTATCTTGTATTGACCCATATGACTGGTTTTGTGGTCCAGGGTCACATATTATAACATAATGGTGTTTTTCTTATTTTTTTGTGACAGTTGAAGGCTACATCTGATATCATGGAAAATAAACTACAAAGAGCTTCTTGTCTGAGTTCTGGACAAGAACAATAAACAATGTTGTGTGCTAGATGGACAGTGTGTATGTGTGTGGAAAATATTATAAGAAATTTTTGTATTCCGGGCTCACAGACCGAGACCAGCCTGCTGTACCTGTTTTACCTCAAGACCCGTAAGAGAGCGCCAGACACAGGCAGAGGTCACTGAAAGCTGCTCGACAGCGCTGATGCTCGTTTTTTTAAACGGTGGGTTGTTGGTCCACATGCCCTGGACTGGAACATATTATTAAACTCTCAGCCTTTGAGTGATTTCAAACCTTATTTCTTTTGTGGAACAAAAAAAGAAAGTAGATATTTTGAGAAAAGTCTGCATACAGCGAAGGGAATGGTCACCAAAACTTTAATCATTTGGATACCAACATTCTTCAAAATATCTTCATGTTCCACAGAAGAAATAATCATACAGGTTTGGAAGGACATGAGTATATGATGACAGAAATGTCATTTTGTGGTGAACTATCCCTTTGATATGTAGGCCTACTTTCGATAACCTACATCAAAGTATAGGCTACAACACAAAACACAATCAACACTAACAATTTATATTTTAGATCTTTTATTGCTGTAGATGGTTCCAGTGTTTTTCAATCTGACATTTTTCCAGAAACCCAAAGAATACAGTTTGCGTATACAGTAGACCATTTTCTGTTTACTTAATATCATGTAGCATTACTACACAAAAATATACATTTGTGTTCACACTTGGAATAACAGGTATTCTCTACATTTTTTCCTAAAAATTCAAATTGAAAACAACATTGTCTCCTCACCCTTGTGACGTACCATGATCATGTCGATGCAAAGAGATGTCATCAGGAATCACTTTGCTTGTACATATAAAGTCTTTGTTCATAGCTGAAACTCTTTTTTTTTAAAAAACACTGACAAAGAACTTAAAGGCACAATATGTAAGATTTAAAAAAAAAGATCCAAAAACCACTAGAACAGTGTTATATATTTTGCTGACTTGTGTAGTTACATTTTCCCTAATGTTTCGAAGAATGTTTAAATCCTGAGAAATAAGCAATTTTAACTAGTGACACGGACCGTGTCCATAGTGTCGCCTGCCAATGACGTCATAACCTAGATTTCCGGTTTTGTTTTGTAGAAACATGGAAACACCAAAGACGCTTTAATATGTTGTGCGCTTTAATAGACCGGTGAAGACCGCACAGAGTAGCATTATAACAGAACTTTCAAATGTATCTAGTATGATAAAACAGCGCTGCTTAACCCCACATACACATACCGTCCCGACGGAGGGTGAAGCGTTCGAACTGTGGCATATTAAATGCTCTGCTGCTTTCGAGCCGTGTGTCACGCTTCAGCACTAATATCAATATTAATACCACAGAAATTCCATTGGCATTTATACAATACCTGTATTTGCATAGATTATTAAATTACATGAAAAGCACATTTTACTGTGGCAACATTTCTCTAGTGTTAACTGTTTTCAACAAAACTTGAAACATAAATATTATGCTTTTCATCCTCAAGTACACATAAATCACTACGAATGAAGACTAATTAGCAAAGATTTCAATTAAATATTTTGGTTGAAAAATTCTAAACTCGCATCAAAATAATTTCAAAAATCTAATTAACCAGGAAGATTTTAGTATGCTAAACTAAACAAATACAAAACCCTTGCCCAGTACTAAATATTTGTACTTTGTTAAAACATTCCCACAACACACAATAAAACCCAAACAGGTTCCAAAATATGTAACAAAGTAAGCCAAAAACGTAATGCTTTTTCTAGACAAAATGATTTATTTTGTCACAGTGTTCCTTTGTGTATATTTTGTCATTAGCTCTATGTATATATTCTACACTGTGTTCAGATTTACACAGTAATCCATGAGGGTTTGTGTCGTAGCTAAATAAATACTACAAATATTTAAAACAAAGTCAATTAAATAAAGGTTTCAGGTGCTACTTTCCACTTTTTGTGGGATTTAAAACTGGTAGAGGAATCTAAGCAGTTTTAATTAATCAAGCTATATAAAAAGGTTTCAATTTAGTAACATAAAACATTATCTTCTAAATTAAGATCTACACAATTTAAGACAACGCCCTACACACATTCCAACAACCTACAATCATGACTACTAGATGCAAAATAAAACGTAAATTTCTCGCAACTGTTTTAAAAAACACACTCAATACCAATTCGCCCACACCTGATCCTAACAGTAACAAAGCCATTAAAAGACACCACCTGATGATTGTTGAGCAACTGCATAAACAAGACACAAGGTAGTACTTGGTAGAGACGCTACTGAGGAGCAGCTTCATCTTTGACATGTGCATTATGGGAATCAAAAGACATTAGGTCAGAGGATACGGCTTCTGCTCTGCCCTCTGACAAGCTGCTCTTCAGAGACTGTGGCACATCAGAAAAGCCCTGATTGACACCATCAGTTTCTGAGGGGAAAGGTGAGGACTCATTCGACTGCACGGGATATTCTGCAGGTGGGGCAGATGACTCGAGATGAAGGGCGGCGGGGTCAATGAGCAGGGAAGAGATGTCTATAGGAGGCACAGAAGAGTCGAGAGATGGGATTGAAGAATTCATTAAAGATGCCATGTCTGTGGGCATGCTATAATCAAGAGGCAGATTTGGGAGAAGAGAGTATGGGAGAGAAAGGGGAGGAGGAACATCTGAAGGTGGTGCAATAGAACTGAAATCCACAGCAGGATACTCTGTATTTTGCTCCTCAGGGTTACGACTAGGAACCTCACTGTCTTGAAGCTCCTCTGCAAAAAGAGACATTTTGCACATTTTACCACCTAGACTTTGACTCACAGACTGAATTCTGTTTATCTAAATTTAGCAAGGTGGCCTCACCGACAACTGACACAATGTCCTCTCGGACAGCTAGGGATGTGTTTGTCATGTCAGTGGAAGAAGTGGATAGGTCCAGTCGTTCTGTCATGTCTGACACCTCCGAATTCATCATGGCCACTTCTGACTGATCCGAGAAACCTGGAGGAACCATTGCTTTGATATATTACAATGTCTTTTCGTGATTTTTGTTCTAGATGAAGCACGTATTTTGATGCCTTACCAGGATCCATGACTCTCTGAATGGGAGGTGGCAGTGGGGTATCAAGATCCAAGCCACTCATTGACTGACTGGACGCCATTAAGGACACCTGAAGATAAACATTTCAGTTATGTTGTTGTACGCAGCTACCAAAAATTCAAACCATAATTGAACATTCTGTCATCATTTACACACCCGCACATAGTTTTAAACCTGTTGCTGCACAATTAATCAAAATAAAACCCAAATCACAAAAAAAAGTAAATAAAACAAATATTAGCCATAAATATTAGCACTAATATTACAGTTGCAAAAGTAATATTTCTTATTTTGTTTTTGTTTAGTAATATTATTATTATTTAGCTATACTGATATATAATCATAACATTTAGGACAAATTGTGCTGTCCTACAAACAAGCACAGCAGACCTGTTTTTTTTTTATGTGGGGGGGGGGGGTTCCCCAAATCGTGTAGCCCTACTTTCTTCTGTGGAACAAAAAGATATGTCAGTTGGGTCCAATTTGTTTTGTTTTGTTTTGAAACCCATTTACTATCACTGTATGGACCAAAAAAATAAAAAAATTTAAATATCTAATTTTGTGTCGTACATTAGAAAGAAAGACATATAGGCAAGTAAATGACAACAGAATTCTGGGTGAACTATTCCTTAAGTAATATATCACATCACACTACAGTCTTGAGGAAAAATTACCTCTGTAAATCCATTTGTAGGAAGTTCTTGCTCTGGCGTTCCTACCACAGGAGAAGCTTTTGGACTGACTCTTACAGATTTTGGGCTGTCAGGTCGTGCTGGGATTCGGTGCAGGTAGCCATATCCAATGCCACAGCCAAGACTACAAAGGCAAAATCATTATCATGAAATGCACACAAGCTCTGGAGGAGGCAGTTGTGCGAGTCGTTTCCTCGTAATAATGGCTGATTCAGGTCTTCATTACACTATTACATCTTCTGTAACAGGGTTATTACCTGCCTTCTCCCCCCCAGGCACCATTTGGTGTGACAACCACCTCCCTGCATTTATCCGTCTCTGTATTGTAGACCAGCACCTTCAGTGGTTTCCCCTCATGGGCTTCAATTAGGGAGAAGAAATCCTCTGACTGTTGGGAAATCAAAACATTGCTTGATTGTGAGTAACTTGCATGCACAGCTTTGTTTTCTCCTGAATAACAATCAAGCAGTCATTAAATAATTCTAATCTTACATCTTGGAGAACCTGGTCAGCTCCAACAATGAAATCCGAATGTTCCTGGAGTCCGGCCAATGCTGCTGGTGAATTTGGCTCCACATCCTAAAACCAAAGCGAGCAAAATAACCACACAAAGATAATAAAGAGAACAGTCCAAGAAGCCAAAGTACTTTTAAAAAAATGCAAGGATCACTTACGAGAACATGCCAAACATTTTCATTGGCTCCTTGAAACCTGCAGAAGCGGACACTGGCTCCCAGAAGTCCTTGACCACCCCACATGTTGCTGGGAACCACTTCCAATTCTCGGATCCTCATGGTCTTTGTACTATACACTTCCATCTTCACCGGTTTCTCCACATTAGCCTTGAGGAGGTCCTTGAGAATTTCATTCTCCTGGCTCTGTTTCAGACAGCATGTGACCCATTAGAATCAAAGAAACTGTGACCACATTCACATGCACATCAAAACCATGTTTTGGTTAAGTCTTTAAAACCACTAAGACATGAACTTTCATCATCTCTTTGGCAAATACGGGAGATAAAGTGTACATTCTGAATAAAATGTTTACATGACCAGCCAAAACTCGGATATGCTGTCTTACACGGATTTCTTGAAAGTCGAATAATAGCTTCAGGTTATGACAACTGGATTTAATGTGTTTACATGATTCATGCATATTTGGAATATCACCATAGTCCAATATTCAAGAACATTCTTGTGCATTTCAGTGATTATATGAATGTCACTGACCACTTAAAACTAGTTTAAACAGCTTGTTTTAAATGGTTGTAGAATTTTTTTTAGCTACTACACAAACACTACCAGATTGCGGTGTTAAAGCAGCCCTTTGTAACTTTTGGGCGGCTCACCGCGGTTAAAAGCAGCACTATGTAACTTTTCTGTGTTCAAAATTTGCAAAATGTACATAATGAGCGAGTACATCATGAATTCATCTTCCAAACTGCATTTTGTCTTATTCCGTATCACTGCGGTACACTTATAAGTACTTATATTTGGAGTATTGTTGCTTGGTCGGGTCGTCACCGCTGCGGAGTTACACATACCTGCGTGAATCGCCATAGACATAAACTTACGAGAAGTAGCTCCGGTTAGAATGTTCTTCCGCGGGATGTGTGCAGTTCTGTTTATTAACCGCTAGAGCGCCAAAAGTTACATAGCGCTGCTTTAAACTGTACACCAGTTATATTATATCGAGGATAGAGAAAACAGTGAGACAGTGAACAGATGTCATTTTGCCAAGACAAAGCATTACTTGTAGGACATTTTAAAATGTTTACATGAAGCCTACATAATCAAAAATTGTATGAAAACATTACAATATTAATTAGGACATTCTTGTGCATGTAAATCTAATCATCTGTTGGTTATTACTTGTGTGTGACACAGACACATCTTTGTATTACATTTTCAAGATTACAAGAATAACCAATAAGGTTTTACAAATACAAACTTACAAAACGAGTATTGCCAATGGATATGATGAAATCGAAAAAGGGCTCCAAACCAGATTTCTCCGCTGGTGAGTCCTCTTGAATCTGTAAAGGAATAGAAGTTAATCACCGCAGAGCACAAATTCCATTCAGATTTGGAATTTCAGATGGGGGGTTTACTTCAAATGCATTTAAATTCAAACTTTTTTATGCTGTACACATTGTTGTGTATTCTGGGAAGTTTAATAACATCCATCGAATGATACGTACTCTCAAGTAATGAATCTGAGAATATGAGTTTAATCAGTGTCGTGGCGGCTACACGTATATACTCCTAAATTCACGTTACTGACCACGACATCGTTCCAACCCTCTGCAAACTCTTTTACACACTTAAGACTGTGTAACGTGCGACCATAATGTAAGAAATCACAAAGGTTAAAATAAATAAGAAGGCGTTTTCGGAGCTTTCAGATTTACAGTACAAAAGAACCTGTACGTTAATTACAATTTCCTGACAGTTGCCACTTCGCAAGCATAATTTCTAAACATTCAAAAGGCTTCCACAGATGTTAATACTGTAGACAAATATACTAAATCTGACACAGTTGTTTATTTCAGCACGAAAAAAGAAAGCATGAACGCACACACTCTCAGTGCATATCTGTCAAAGCCTAAAGCTATGCGGACATGAGAACTTCATGAAAGCATAGCTAGCATGCAAAGCTGCTCGATGTCAAAAAAGTCACCAAAATTAAAGTTATTTACTCCATGGACATGATATCCTTCTGTTCCCCCCTCAGGTCCACCACTGCTCTGTGTTAAACCCATTGTTCTTAAGGGTTTCGATGTTTTTTCAATGTTTTTTCGTTTTTTTTTTTTTTTTTGTTTTTTTTTTTTTGTTTGTTTTTTGTTTTTTTTTTTTTTTTTTTTGTTTTTTTTTTTTTTTTTTTTTCCAAAATTCGCGACCCAGACACATCGTGGCCATGTTGTCCATCTAGGCAGGGGAGAGCAATCGAACATGATGCTAACGATCAAACGATTTTTCTATCTCGGTACGTTATTTTTTTATATTTGTCAGCTGAAACATTCTCAGTTAAGCAAAAATAATTTATGTGTGTGGCTAAATTGCATAATAATTATACAAAATATATAATATAATTAAATACGTTATATTTATATTTTTATTATTCACACATCCTAAATGAGTCATCATTTTATTATTATTGTTATTTTTCTAATGACTTGTTTTGACAAAGCAACAAAAACTTAACCACAAAAGCTAATTAAGTTATGTATGCTCACACATAGTTGCCTTCAATTCAATTTTAACTTCAACCTCTCTGTTCAACAATTAATTCACCTTTGTATTTAAAAAAAACCGGTTATATCTTATTGATCATTTTGTCTTTCAATTTTTCAGTTATTTTTAGACTTCTTGAAGCTACTTCTGATGTTTACTGAGGCCCTCTTGTGGAGCTTCCAGGTCGAGAACAACAGTAGAAAGCCTAACCGCCAGTAATTTCCTGTGAACATTAATCAAACCTTACAATACCTACATAAAAACCAATACTGTAATTCTTCGAGTCTCCGTTTCTTCTATGTAAATCAGTATTTCTCACTGGTTTTGTGAAATTAGTTTTATTGAGTTATTCCACAGAAGAAGAAGAAAAAAAAGAAGCTGGACAGATTTTGAAATGTCCAAAAACATTCACTGAAGTAAATACAAAGCAGGCATACCACTGAAGCGAATGTAGCCTGAATTTTTATATATTACAAGTCATTCCTTAAATAAAAAAAAAACATTTCATTTTAAATGAAAGGGCATGCTGGCCCTTGAAAAGACGAACATGAAATATGATAATGGCATATTGACATTTATAACAGCTTACTCGTTTGAAACACTGTAACAAATACATTTACTGTGCTACACAAAAAATACAACTTTGATTCACACACATGATCATTTAAAGCAAAGCAAAACAAAACTGAGAAATACATATGAATGGGCTTTTATAAGTAAACATTTAACAGTAAAACTTTATTTACTGAAATAGGATTAGTTTGATACCTTATTTAATGGTGATGAAGCCTTTAGTTTATGAAGAATACATATAAAATCTTACCTAAGACTTTTGGCAACAAAGTTGAAACTGACATATTACTCATCATGGTACTTCACACTGAGTGGTATTTAACTGTATTTACACTGTGATCGTGAATAGTTACAGACTATATTAATATCCTTAAATATAATTCTAAGGAATATCCTTAAATTCCAAAATTATTCACCATTTTTCTCATAGTAAATGAGATTTATTCATACTTTACAATCGCAAATGAACAACGCTCATTTGTTTTTTAAACATCAGTAAAAAATACTGAGCTGCTCTGATCCCTATTAATAAATTCCTACAAGAGACTCCAGAAGACTGACTCCTGAGTCCTCAAATAGAGCAGGACTGGGACAGCGGGGGAACTGGAGCTGTGACATGTAGTCCAGATGACTATACACTTTAAAATGATTGCGGCTTGGACCGTAATCATGGAGAGTGTCAAAAAAGACCAGGTCAGAGTCTGAGGACAGACTGAGGTCCATGTAACAGTTCATAGTGTGATCCGGAGATGCAGAAGGAGTATTAGGGATATCAAATGGATCATCGACACATTCCATGCTGGCCTGATTAGCATTTTCATCCAGAAACTCCAATTTAGATTTACTGGTGTTGCTTTCCTTTGTGGATGTGCCGCCAGTGGCTTCTGTGGACAGATTATAATCTTTAATGTATGGACATCCTTCTCCATCAGAATCAGAAAAGCTGAGTATGTGAGTGAGTCCTCTGCCATCCATGTCCAGTGTGGGTCGCTCCGAGGAAGGCCTTCCATCTGTCTCAGAGTCCAGACTCAGAGAGGAAGAGCAGGAGGTGTCAGTCATGTCACTGCTCCAGCTGTTGTCCCCCTGCCTGCAGAGCTCTGAGCTCAGGAGGAATGAGGGAGAGTCGTTTTCTACAGGAAATGTAATGGCTCTGTTCCTCTCCGCTGACTGTTGTTCAGTGGAGACTAGTCTGTTATCATCGTGCAGCCTCTTTTCCAGCTCCAGCTTCATGTGTGTGTGGATGTAGTGGCTCCGTACACGACTGGAGTTGAATTCGATTCGGCCTGCGGGATTCCCACAGCATTCCTTTGAACATCCACAGGGAAAGTTGGAGCGATCCATCTGTTGACAGACAATGTTTATCAAAAAAACAATCAGTGAAAAAAAACAATACTTCAGTTCTTATAATACAACTGTTGCTGGCCATAGGAAAGAAAATGCATGAGATCTATTCAATATCTCAATGAGATTAGAAGTAATTGAGACTTCAGTTTAAGTTTTTTTCTCTTGAGAATATGACCCCAGTAATCTCACAAGCGATTAAATATTTCTCAAATACACTACCATTCAAAGGTTCAGGGTAGGTAAGAATTTTTGGGTAAGAAATTAATACTTTTATTCAGCAGGAAAACATTAAATTGATCAAAAGAGGTAGTAGAGACATTTATAATATTATAAAATTATATTTCAAATAAATGAATCCTGAAGATCTGTTTCCATGAAGTGTAAGCAGCAACACTGTTTCATCATTTTGTGGTGCCCTTATCACCATATTACATGATTTCGGAAGAATCCTTGCGAAATATCTATAAAAATAAACAGTTATTTTAAACTGTATAATATTTCACAATATGACTTTTAACTTTATTTTTGATTGAGAAATGCAACCTTCGTGAGCTTAAAATTTCATTGAAAGTCTGCTAGGCAGTGCAGAATCTTTTGAGCAATAATATGTCAAAGATCAATATGACAACTGCACCACCATGAATAGAAATATATATACATAGAAAAAACAGTTACTTGGCACTTGATGCCAGCCTGGCTGCAGGCACAGGTCTCCGGCTCACAGAAGCCCTGGCAATGGCATCCACTGTCTTCCCTCCACCGCCGCAGCTCCTGCAGCTGCCTCTTCTCCTCCCGGTCGATGCGCACCACTCCTGCTGCTCTCAATAATGCACGTCTCCGCTTGGAAGAGCAGGGACGGAGGGATCCCATGTCTTTCAGCTTCACGCTGCTGAGATCGGTATCCTCATCTGGGACGTCGTTCACTGTCAACCTGGCTGCTTCTGATGCTGTGAGAGTCCCACTGATGATCAGCTATAAAAAGGAAGATTCTGTAAGAAGCCAAGTGAAAAATTAAACTGGAAAATAACCAACTCACCTTCTGTCTCAATGCCTCCAGCTTCTCCTCTTGGTGTTGCCGAGGCGTGGGGGGTGGGGCCGTCGTCCTGGGGGTCGCGGTGGCTGAAGTGCTGCTGCTGTGGCCTCTCGTGCTTCGCTGTGCCATAGTGAGAGCGGGGTCGTGTGTGCCGGGGTTGTTCGTCGTAGGTCGCGCATGCCCAGTGTGCAGCCGCCATGACTGGGCACACTGCTGAAACCTTGACAGCGCTGGAAAAGGAACACTGTAACCAGGCCAAACCGAACACTGCCTTTGGATTGCGTATCTTTCGTCTTCTTCAGGATGGATGAAACTAAGAGCAAAGATATCAAATGAGTTAATTATCATCTCACTCCACTGACCTCCAGTGGCTTCTTGAATCAAAATGTAAGGCTTTGACACTGGCTTTCAGGACTGCCACTGCATAGAATGACCCTCTGGTTATTGCAGGACAGAAGATGTGATTTTGCATGACAATGTGGGACACGTGCGTGACAGAGATCAATTTACTTATATAAGACTATGTAAATACCGATTTACATTAGTTAGAAAGTCTTTATGCTGTGATGTTGAATGATAACATGCTTTAAACCGTCACTTTGATTGACACTCAATTTGCCCATGTTCCCTATGGGACCTATTCAGTCAATAAATATAATAAACTAAATAAAATACTAGCAGGTAAAATCTAATTTTATACTGAAATACATTTCAACTAGTGTGTGGCAGCCCTGAGCAGGACGTTTTTATCTTGTATGTGTCTAGAAGCTCTGGATTTAAAGGGTTAGTTCACCAAAAAATGAAAATTCATAATTTACTCACTCTCATGTCATTCTAAACCCATAAGACCTTCGTAGTAAGGACATCGTTAAAATAGTCTATGTGACATCAGTGGTTCAACCTTTATTTTATGTAGCTACGAGAATACTTTTTGTGAGCAAATAAAACATAAATAATTACTTTATTCAACAATTCTTCTCCTCTGGGACTTATGGGTCCCGTCCTTCGCCATTATCAAGAGAACCACAACACATACGCTACGCCTTGTTTATGAGCAGAGGAATGCACACGCATTCGTTGTGATACTTTCGATAAGCTACGTAAAATTACGGTTGAACCACTGATGTCACGTGGACTATCTTAACGATGTTCTTACTACATTTCGGGGCCTTGAATGTGTCAGTTGCGTTGCTATCTATGCAGGGTCAGAAAGCTCTCAGATTTCACACAAAAATATCTTAATTTGTGTTCCGAATATGAATGAAGGTCTTACTGGTTTGGAATGACATGAGGTGAGTAATTAATGACAGAATTTTCTTTTCTTTTTGCTAACCCTTTAACTTTTATCTGGAGTTCCCTTTTCAAATCCACTCTGGTTTCTTTCCAGTCATTATCAGAGGGGGGAAAAAAGCCCTCTCTGTGAATGCATTGGTTGGTTATTTTTCATTCTAGAACATGACAGCTGTGCATATGGATTTTTAAATGCCAGCTTATTTTATTCTTTTTTATTGTGATATTGTAATTTCAGAGAAGAAAATTATTACATACATAAATATTAAAAATATTACAGACATAATTGGAATGCAAGTCACTGCTTAAGTCTGGCAGAACACAGGAAAGTCACTTTCCAAAGCCTTCACCCTCTCTGTTCCTATCTGGTGTGGAATAAGCTGACAACCTCCTACAGTTGCAACTTTCAAGAAGCAACTGAAGACCTCTGCTGCATGCACTTGTTCACCCCACACCCTTAAACCAATTCACTTGCACAAAAAAATGTATATATTTTTTTCCTTATCTGCATTTTCTAATCTAGTTGTCTAATAAACCTGACACTGTATATTATGAATATTGTCTTTGTGACAAATTGTATTTGTTCCTCTTTGTAAGTTGCTCTGAATATAAACATAAATATAAATGTGTTTATTTTATGGTGATTGTCACTGTTGTAGTTTCCACTAGAGGGCAGCTGAGTCAGATTTGTTAAGAAGTAACCTGAACTCAACACTAGAGAGGCCTAATGAGACTTTAAGGAAATTACAACAGTGGTCTTGCCATTTTTCATATGCAGTACTAAAAGGGGAAAAAAAACTTTCTTCAAGAGTGCAAAGTTTAGAAGCATTCAGTGCCATTACTTATTTAATTTGTGTTTGCTTTTTTGCAATAGCAATTTCTCTCTCTATAAATGAGGATAATGGGCTGAGGTCAGACGTCAGATGTGTTTGCACAGAAGTAGCCCTTAGTAAATCAGCTTTATTTGCAACACTTCACATGCTATGAATCATGTGAATCAAAAATGAAAAACACACAGGCATGTCCAGGCACACAGACAGACAATATAATCTCACAGTACTACCAGCAAAGGTAAACACTTACACAATAGATGTGCTCTGTCCCGGTCAGGACGGTGTAACTGATTATAGCTTAATAATTGTTGTGCTTACATTGAGGTTTGTGGGTTTAAAATGACTCAGAGTGACTGTGCACAACATCTCCTGATAAACAATGTTACAACTGTCTGTTTCTCTTCTTATCTAGTGCTCTGCACAATAACACTGAGGTTAGATAAGACCCCTCCTTATGTGTGTTTAAAAACACTGGAGGTGACAAGTGTTGCTTTGCATGATTTGAAAAATGCACTGTGCTACTATGGTACTATGCATGACTTACTTGGCATGTGATGGATTGAAGAGAAAGAGCCAACAGGCACTAAGTCCATGCTATTACTTTGGGGGCTGTCTTCATCAGAGTCCCATTCAGAGTGTGATGAGGGGGATGAGGAGGAGTAAATGGCATCCTCGTCTGGGAAACCATATTTCCTCTTTAAACCCCCACGCTGTGATGTAGCCATGGTGATCTGTCAAATTATACAGGAAAAATTAAAGCATAAGATTAGATTGAAAAGTAGACTTTACAGCAAATGTGTCGATGGAAAATGTTTGTGATGTTGATAAAGAATTTGTTTTAATCTCTTTTTATGTGCCAAGTTCTAGAACTTAATTTTGGTGTATTCATGCTCGTGGTTTCTGTAAATAATGAGATTTAATGGTTCTAAAAAATAGCAATATATTTAATAACAACAAGGTGTAACATGTTACACATTAAATACATTTTGAGTGTACAAATCTTTGAACAAATTTAGTTTACAAATCTTTATTATTTTCTATATATTTTTTTTTAAAAAGGGGCATTTATTATTTTTAATAAAAGTTTTCAAAACCTTTTTGAAATATATAATAGTTCTTAAAATAATATTTAATATATTTTTAGGGTACTTTTTTTTTTTTTACACATATTAAAATGTTAATTATTAATAATAATTCATAAATACATATATTTAGGATGCACTACATGACATGATTTGGCAACATTGTTTTCATACTTTTATAAGCTTTTGTTAAATGTAAATAAAAAAATAAAAAATATTTAAATAATAAAAGATTATACCAAAACTACGTAAAGATAAAAATACAACTCTTGTCATTTTTTTTCATTAAGATATCAGGACAGTTTTATCACCCTGACATTTTTTGTCCCTATCAAAATTAAATTAAATCCAGAAGTTAAAAACCATTCCCTCCACATACAAGATGCAAGTACTTTGTATATAAATAGCATTTTAATATATTTTTGAATGAATTACTGGGTTATAAAATTAGATCACATTTTTGGCGTGCACCATGTCTGAAAATAGTATTTGTGGAGGTTCAGTAATCATTAGCATACAAATCCTAACCAGCAGCAACTGGACACCTCTCTCTTGTTCAGGCTGGTACCAAAGATTCACATCTTCACTCTGGGCAAAAGCCTGTTTAGCAGGTTCCCCAGTAAGACAAAACTTGACTTGAACTACTACAACATCACAAGCCCATGCAGCTTTCTCAGGGAAATGATCATTGTTATTAATCATATTATGCAAAGTAAATGCAAACACAAAAGTGTGCATTATACAATCAATAAGTCTGGAGGGAAGTCTTCTATCTCCCTCCGGAGTCATTAACATTCCTCAGATGTTTGGAGTTCTTCGAGAACACAATGTTAAGACATTCAGCTCAGCTTAACGTCCCAAACAGGCTAAACTGCATGACCAAATTTGTAACTCGATACTTGTTTTTATTGCAGAATCCCCCAAAAGTATGATAGCAAATGCCAAGCTCCATTTCAAAGCTTATGAAAGCACTTACAAGTACACGCTGAGTGCAAAAAGAAACAAAAGAGGAAACCGTAGCACAAACCTCACATTCTACTGAAGTTTTTCTGCTTGAGTGCGTGTGCG
Source organism: Sinocyclocheilus anophthalmus (assembly GCA_018155175.1). Lineage (NCBI taxonomy): Eukaryota > Metazoa > Chordata > Actinopteri > Cypriniformes > Cyprinidae > Sinocyclocheilus > Sinocyclocheilus anophthalmus. The sequence goes on from JADLZN010000144.1 coordinate 319,083, forward strand.
CTGGAAAGAAATCACATGCTAGCACATACACACAGAGAACTCTGTGTACCTCGGATGACAGAACAACACTACCTCACACCGCAGGACGGAGCAATCTGCATCACAGGTCACCTGGTTCTTGTTCCAAGTGCATCCAGTCAAGCCCAACCCACACAAATGGCTCATATGCCAAGAACACTATGTGCCCCTGTGCATACTGCCTGTATCCTGGACAACCTTAACTCTCTCTCTCACCTCTTTTCACACAGGTCTGGCTTTCTTTGGACAGTGTTGTGTAAACACCTGCACTGTAATCCCAGATGCCACAAAGTCAACTGTGTAAAAGGTTATTGCTTCATGAGATAAATGACACTTTGTGTTGCACATAATAGTAAAAGTGTCTGTAGCATGTAAATCATGCTTTGACAGAAATGCAGATTCTACTGGTGCGGTGACACGTGATTTATGGCTTCCTCTAGCTGTGACAAAGTGATAGTGATCTCTTCAAAGTGTGCAGACACCAGACTTCAAGTTCATTCAATTATTCATTGCATCCTTTGTGTACAGTATATGTGATGTGGGAGTGTTTATGTAGTGCAGTGAATGTGTAAGACAGGAGGGCAGCTGATTACAAGAACATAGGCCTAACATACAATATCAATTGAACAAAAAACACTGAAAGCCAAACACTTGGCAGTGACAACTGGCCAGACTACAACTATGCAAATGAACATGTGAATGTTAGAATGTAAACAGAAGGAGGAGGTGGAGTTTGCAGACCGTGAAAGGGGAAAGCAGACAGATGTCAGGTGGAAAAATAGGTTATCACTCTGGTCTACAGCAGACAAAACCAACTAGACATTTTCTCACCTTTTCTATGCAGCAAAGTGGAGATTTAAAGCATCATTTGTAAAATAGTGTGAATACAAGTACGTAAAGTGGACAGTTTCTGACTGTTCTTTTTTTATTGGTGCTGTTGGCTACAGTGTCATTCAATACAGGATGAACTTAATACAGTTTATTATTGAGGGAATATACAGATAATGATAGATTATTACGCTAAAGTGTCCCACTTAAAAAAAAGTAGTCAAACCCACTCTAACTTGCCTTGGCCTTAGGTAAGCATCTTTCTCTTAAATCATTCATGAGGATCTGATTCCATGACATTGCAGGTGCATCTACTTTCTGTCATGCCAATCATTATATTTCATATAGCCTAACCCTAAGTAACTGTGCACTATGTTTTTCAAACATCACACATATTAAACATTTTATTTAAATTCTAATAAAAGTACAAAACAGCTCCGTTTTATTTTAAGGATGATTCGTGTACCAAGTTAATAAAAACTTCACAGTCTAAGCAGAGCGCCTGTTTAAATAGCAATTAAGCTACTTTTTCACGCACCAGCACTTTAATTCTGCAGCTGCTGAACTTCCGGAGCGGACTTTCTCGCGGTCATGCCTTGTTTATTCAGGGACGTAAATAACCACATTGCAACACTATAGGTTTCACGGTAACAGTTAGTGATTGAACCGCTTAGCTTATTACATGTACTACTGAGTTCGCGTTTTATGTAAAATAATGTGTTGCGAGAAATCTACAAGCACCTAAAACAGAAACAAACACTCACCCAGTGGTTGTGTATCCGTGTATCATGGGTGGATGAGACGACCAAACGATGCTTGAAAAGTTATCAAGATAGCACCAACGTCCTCTTTCTTAGCTCTCGATGCACGTATAGTACAGTGAGATCAGCTGTTGTTGAGCTGTGTGTGTTCATCAGTGGAAAACTCCCCCCACACTGCCTGACGTAAACAGTAATATGAGGACAAAAACAGCAGTCATGACGCTAGGCGCGTGCTGCACACAGACACGCTGGATAAAGAACAAACAAAACCTACCCTAACCAACCAACATGACGCCAAATCATTCAGCTGCCCACCACACGAGGATGTACTGGATGTCCTTCGTTTGGTTTGTGTGATACACCCATATCACTCACAAAGGGCTCCTTATTCAGCAGTAACAAAATGTTTTAGAAAGGGTTCTTAGACCATAAGATCATTCAGTCAAAGTCTGGTTTTGTTTTCTCTTAGTGAACCCCTTAAAATTGAGGAAGTCTGATTAAATTTCTTTCTGATAAAATACTGTGTGAGCAATTGGGCTTATTTTGGGAGCCAACCATTTGTGAAAAGCATATGACAGTTCATGTGTCATACTGTTTAATGGTTCCCGAAATCTATACTATCTCCTCAGACATATAGAATAGAGGAGACGGGGGTTAGTGATCGGATTATGAAATCAGTTTCTATCTGCACTGAAAATTGGTGTAGTATTTACAAACATGGTTCCTTAGAAATATTGCTAGGAAATGTCCCAATACTGTAAGTACAAAGAACTGCAGGAAACGCAGTGAATTAGTCTACAAGGACATTTTAAGACTGAAAAAGTACTTCGTTCAAACAGCTTCATCATTTTTGTTTATATTTACAACTTAGAAAAAATGTGCATTGGAGAAGTAAATCTTATGTCTTGATACAAGTATTAACATTTCCACTGTATTTGCTCGGGAAAAAATACCGTTTTGTCGCATAATGCCCAGTTTGGGGGCATGTTGTCACAAACAAAATGGTCAATAACAGCTTTTCTCAACAGAATTTAAACAGCACAGAAGACATCATGAAACTCATGAAACAGAAAAAATGCACAATATAACACATCAAACCACTGACTAACAAATATTGTAATTTACAAATTGTGTAATTAATTCTACAACAATTTATCACATTTAAAATATGACAACATGCCCGATTTGACCTTTATGAGAAATTCCCTTGTATATAAATACTAAAAAAAACACCCACACACACACATTGGCGTAAATTGGACTTAAAGTCTTTAGAAAACCTAAGTTACTGAGATAAATCTTTTGTGACAACTAGCCCCAGTCTCTCTGATATTTATTTAACCTGATGATTTCTACAAATGCATTAATGGATCTTTTCCATTTTTTTTCTCTAATGAAGTCTTATGTCTTTCCAGCTTATGCTGACAAAGAAAAGACAGGCAGTGATAGAGGTCAGACAAAAGGCAGAGGAGAAAAACATAAGACTACTGCTCCAGCCACTAGAGAAGCACTCCCTGGATACCAAAGAACCTCTCCATGGCAATGACTCTGTGAAACATCCATCACAGGAGGCTTCTTGGGCATCATGGTTTCAGAGGCAGATGGTAACATCTTTGTGCCTTCCTCTCACTCTTTCTTTCTCTCTCCTTCTCGCACACACATAACACTGACTGTATCACCTCGATGATTTCCCATCTGTTTGGTACTGAAACCACAGGGCACATAACAACCGTCAGCCCCTCCTTCTAAGCTGGTGGTAAGACAGACATACAAAAGAACCACAGACGCTTAAAAAGCAGGTTAAAACATGTCAACAATACACTGGGGAATGAGCTTTCAAACATAACACATCCATCTGCTGAAGGGTTCAATGTTTCGTATGAAAGATATTGTGGTTATTATTAACTATTCTGAGAATTACCAGAAAATCTTCTGAGAGTGACCACAAGTGGAAAATGCGATGTAGGCTAAGTTGTGTTTCTACACAACTTATTTTTAGTGCATACCACAGACATTGCACAACATACGCAAATCAATTCAAAGCATGGACCATAAACTCTGTATGCAGACTAAAAGTGCTAATGGAGAGAAGGTAATAGGTTATTAGCTCACAAACTGTACATCTGAGAATAATACACTGGATAAAAACTGAATTTGATGATTTCTTCATCCAATGAGTTAGTCATCCAGAGCAAATGGTATTTAATATTTATATTAAAATATTTGTGTAATAGCTCTCTGGAATATTTGATTCTGATTGGTCAATCGCATCACCCAGTGGTCTGATATTTCCTAAAGACTACACGATTTTTGTGCCGATTTACCAATTTACAGTTTGGATAAGTTGATGCCAGTTGACGAAAGTCAGTGCTAGTCTGCAGATTTGAGTTGACAGGTTTCTTAGAAAATCTCGTAGTGTATGATGGTCACAGACCCTGATTTTTTAGCTTCAGATTATGATTCGATCCAGTCAGAGGAAATCAAACATGTTTCAGCCGATTTTAGAACATGCTGTTTTCTTTTGTCAGGGGTCTCCTATAACAAGGCGCACATTTCTGAGTGAGTTTGATGTGATCAGAATGACTTTAAAGTCTGGTAGTGTGAGATCTTCAGTTGTTTAGCGTATAATGGCCAGTTTGTCATCTGTGACTATTATTACAAAGTTGGTAAGAGTATGATGCCCAGAATTTTAAGATCTGTTCAGTTTTAAAAATTTGTGTAGTGTACTCCAGCCTTAATATTCACCATCGTCCATGGCAACACTCTATTACAGTCACAAAACTAGAGCTACTTTCATGTTTCTCATATCACTCCACGACCTCGCTCTCTTGTTTCATACAAACACAGCTGCTGTGCCTCAGTTAGCAATTGTTGTACAAATAACCACAACTTATTAATATTAATTTAACTGTAATATCGTTGCAGTGTTTATCTTGTTGCCAGGCTGATTCCTTTGTACACTGAACAATTTTTTTCTTAGTGGAAGCTTTAAGATAATGTACTGGTAAGATTTTAAATTAATTTAAACTATAATTAATATTTCATGTCCACATATTTATTTATTTTGGGGGGTTATTAGCAGTGTAATAAGCTGGATAATGTACAGTCAACTGGCTATACAGCTAAATAAATTCTGCTCAATAATAATTGATTTAGTTTGTTTTGGGTTTTTTTCTTCTTAGACCAGAGAGACTTGCAGAGCATTTAGACCATCTAGTTAATTAGTGTTATGAGGTAATTGTCGAGCGTGTATAACTTTAGTTCAACAGCATGCCAATGAATACACCTTTCCAGTCAGTTATCTCACTCTGTCGCTGTCCTCCTGCACAATCCTTATCCTACGCGGAGGTATCCTCTCGCACTGTGACCTAGCATGCCCGTGCCTGAGGAGGTGGTGTTGATGTGTAAACCTGGGGGGCCACTTGACCCCAGGGCAAACCCCTTTCCTCAAAAGAGAACGGGCGCAGGAGATCGGGGTCGCCTTGGGCTGCGGGGGGTCGGTGGGCTCTCTCTATCCCTCATTCACTCTCAATTTTCTTTCTCGCTCTCCGCCCCTCACTTTTGACCCAAAAACTACAGAACCCCTGGGGTGACAGCCAAATCTTGGATGAGCGTATCTCCAAGTGAGTGTCTGCGTACATGTGTAGGACAGCTCGTCTGTATCGTTCAAGTATCTGATGACACTCACTTGTCGCTGATGGCATCTGGCTCTTCGCCAAAATGGCAGATAAACTGAAGATGCCTGATGGAGAGAATGAGGGGAAAATAGAGGAAGAGAAGGAGCGGAGGAGTGCCTCTGTCCTGGCAGGTCTCCGGCTCCTATTCCACTGATACAAGTTTAATCAGGTCTAATCTACTTATCGGCCCCCTGCGGCTCCCATCAGGCTAAAGTACTTAACGGAGAGCATGCATCCCTACCACGCTGCCATTGGAAAACAGAAGGAATGCGGATGAGAAGGGGTTTGCTTTAATCTGATTAATTAAAATAAACTGAAATAAACTTCTCTGTCTTTATGTGGTCTTTATCATAGGAGTTGTTCTCTTGCAGCTTAGCATCTGTTTTTATGGATTTCGGATTGTTATTCTCAATAATCTAGGTTTTAGATTTTGTTTAGATTTTTAAAGTCAGAAAAGTATAGAAAGCATCCTACACTAGAAGAACTTTCACTTTTTGAGTTTACTTTGGTAAACATGAGTAAAAAAAGGGCTGTCAAACATTTATCCTGTAGTGAAACATTAACTTCATAATTCAGTTTACTGAAAAATCATGTTGACTTAAGGTGACACCATGTGATAAAGCAACAAGCATAAAATGTATCTCTTTCATGTTTAATAAAGTAGTAGTACCAGCCCTGACAAGTGATATAACAATGTCAGTAACTTGGTTTCTGATTCTATGACATTGCTCTCCATGGCCAAATCACACCACATCAAAAAACCATTGGACCAAAGTAACATCCTCGTGAATATTAAACATCAAGCATGGTCGAGGAGAGACTGATGAAAGTTTACAGTCATTTATCATATGGCAAATATGTCAAGTTTCTCACAGAATACCATAACAAACATGCAAACCTCTGTGGGTGTGACAGAGTATGCGAGTAGACAGAAGTGTTCTGATTGGCTGTTTTGTTACTGATTGTGTTATGTCATGCTCCATTTTCACATTTGTCTGTGTGTACAGACAAATTGTGTGTCGTGTCATGTCTGGTTTGGACACAGTGTTAGCTCTTTATCTGTTTGGCTCATTTTACCTGTGGCTGAATGTTCAGCAGCCGTTACTCTAGTCATGTGTCACATGATCCTTCCAAAATCATTATAATATTCTGATTCGATGCTTAGAAACATTTCTTCATTATCATGTTGCGCTTATATTTTTTTTGTGAAACCGAGATACATTATTTCCAGGAAGATTTGATGAGTATATTTGAGGACTCTTTAATTGATTTATATTTTTGCAACATTGTAATTAATTTTGATCAATTTAATACATCCTTGCTGAAATTGACCAACTCCAAACATTTGAAACGGTATATACATAGAACAGGTCCTCTCATAAAGCCAATTAATTTGTATCTGCTATATCTGTAAAAGTTATGTTCAATGCAGTGCATGTTATCCAGGTGTAATGAATTCTCCTTTAGGTGGCTCTAATGTGTTAGGCCCAATAGAAGAGCACCTGGTGCTCTTCAGCTGATCTAATCAATATGCAAGCCATTGATCTACACTCACACTCTCTACTGGCAAGAGCAGGATTAAACCTTAAACATGTCTGTGTGCTTATATGTGTGTGCATTCACATAAGCAGGTCAAAGTGTAAATATATTGCATTTGGAGACCTTTGTCAGGGTATCAGTGAGTGAGGTCTGCAGAGGGCAGACAGGAAAATGGCTCCGTCTGAATATTGCCTCCACAGCTCTGCTCACTGCTAAACCAACATACCAGTAAAAAGGGAAAGAAACAAGCACCTGATTAGCTGTTTACTACTGGTTTATATCTTCCCAGTAAATGTCAATAGTACCCTTATTCAGGTGTCACTCAAAATGTTGGATAATCTTTTTGACATTAGCTCTGTAACCGTAATCATGTCCTCTTTAAAGACAACTACAAACACAGCCAGGGTTCAATAGGTTTGAGCCCCTCCTTAGCCAGAGTTCAAAGGTTCAACCTCACCAAGACCTTGTTTATCTCAATTTATCTCTCTGTCTCTCCCCGCCCTCTCGACAAAATACGTATGTTTGCGTTTATATGGATCTCTGAGGGGAAAGTGCAGCCCTATCCTTCTCTCTTTCTTCTTCACCTTTCTCTCTTTGATTTTCTGGGCACCTGCGGTCCAGCACTCAGGGGATTAGGGGTTACCACATTGTCCTTGCCCCTTCTGTTTAATCCAGCCAGAGGGCTGTATGTTTACCTTTCACACCAGCTCCAATTTATAGCCCTCTTGACCCAACCCAGAGAAATCAACAAGGTTTGGCCTGTCTGTGCCTGATCCCTCAAGCACCCCATGGCTTGGGTTCAAAATCCAGCTGGCTGTGAGAGTATAAATGGCATAAATGTCATATTTTCTGAGTTAGAAAGGTTGAGTTAAAACAGTTGTGCTGATTAATATTTTTGTGGAAACCATAGTACACATTTTACCAGATTTTTTGATGAATAGAAAGTTATTTTCAGAGAACTTGCAGTACTTTTTGTATCATTTGTAGCAATGTACTTTACTGTCACTATGTATTTTTAGTATACTGTATGTATTTGCTTGTGTGTGTGTGTGTGTGTGTGTGTGTGTGTGGTGTGTGTGTGTGTGTGTGTGTGTGTGTGTGTATACATAATAGGCTCTTCAAAATCATTTTCAGGTTGTAAAATGCCATGAAATTTACAGTGTTTATCAATTAATAATTCATGATATTGATGTATTCAAGATTTAAGGAAAATATTTTTTTCCTTTTTCCACTTTTTACTGGATGTTTACATCCCATAAGTTATTTTTGAATGTATTAAATTAAAACTTGTTTTAATACGAAATTATTTATTTATTTATTTGACAAAAACTGAATTACAACACGAATACAAAGAATACATTTGGCATTTGTACATTTGTTTTAAATTGATTTGAAGATGATTTTTAATTCTTTATTGTGGATACTTTTATATGTCATTGTCCCTGGTCATTAAGATTTAAACATGATTTTCAGTCGTGTTTAATGATGTGAAGTTTGGAATGCTACAGTAATAAGTGATATGTAGTAATGTATGTATGTATGTACAGTATGTATGTAAAGTATGCAGTATTAGTAGGCCACAGCCTCTCAAAGTTCAAAACAACAGGTTTATGTGATATTTGAACAATAATGTGAAAGTCATTCTCGCAGCCCCTTTTCCCCTCAAGGAGAGTCTATGCTAAGTTTCACCCTCAGCCCAAGACAAGCACCTTCTGCTCCTCTTATCAGTGAGCAGCAAAGCCAGCCACAGGGATTCTTTTTAACATAACAACACCAAGACTCATCACAGCTCCAGCCACGGGGGATCTGCCACACTTCCTACCCTTAAGAAGTGTGCTATCCTCTGGCACGCTGGACCACGGTCACCTGTCCTCACTGCCAGAGACTCATGTCAGGTCTCTGTTTCACTTCTGACCTAACACAAATACCTGCTGTCTCTCACTTTGGTAAACTACCCAGGGTGAAAAAAAAGAAGAAGAAGAAGATGATCCAGGAAAATCGCTTGGTACCAAAAGCAGAGATATCTTACACTGAGTGTGTGTTGATAACTGTTGATAAATGATAACTGTTAATTTAATATGTCTGCCAGGCCAGATCTGTGAGGATTCTTGGGGAGTGTTTGCGGAGAGAAAGGCTAGTTTTGTCCATGTTTTATAACACCACAAAATGCATAATGGAAGAGGGTGTAAAGATAAAAGGAATATGTAATGGAACAGCTTTGGTTGACTTTTTTGTTGTTGTTGCCTTTTCCCCTCAAAAGTTGTGCATTTTTAGGAGAATAGAAAGGCAACCAGTGGGATCTAAATGGTGTTTAAAATGAGGGACTATGAAATTGTAGTTTAAGACCTTATCATATGTTTAACTTTCATCTTCAAAAAGCCTGAATAATATAAAACGCTATTTTTGTGAGGACATTTATGTGCTACACTGTTTATTTTTAAACCTTTTGTCAATCACTTATTCTGCAGCAACGTAAAAAAAAGAGATACAAATTGACAGTAAAGACATTTATAATGTTGCAAAAGATTTAAAAGATTTCTTTGCCATCAAAAAAATAACATTTAAAAAATATATAACTACATAGAAAGTAGTTGTTTTAAATTGTAATAATGTTTAACTTTTTTATCAAAGAATGCAGCCTTAGTGACATAAGAGACTCTCTCTTTCAAAAATCATTGGAAATCTTATAATAATTATATACGTATATATGTAGATATATATTTTTCCTTAAAAAAAATGTTTTTCAAAAGATTTGTGCACTCACCTAGACAAATTAAATATATAGTAATACTTATATAGATATAATATATATATTATATATTATATATAAATATATTTATATATTACTTTTGTGATTACATTACATTAGTCCATCCATTGTTTCAGACTTTATGTAAAATATGGATTTAAAGAGTTAGCATTTCTCCACTGGACCCTCTATGAATCAGTATCACACCTAACTCAGAGAAAGTAGACTACAGACTTAAGTCGAACTGTTTTCTACTATAATACCCCTGATTAGCCTGCATTCACCTCAATATTTCCGGTTGGCCTAACAGATGCCCATATTGCAAGCATTCCCACAATTTCCCTTGCCTGTCTCTACATGGTTGGTAGATGTTCCACCGATGGTTGAACAAGCCCTCACTCATTCAAGCTGAGGGAAACCACCAGCACTCTGATCTATCAGGAGAAATCGCACTATAGGTACATAATGTCTAACAGTGAGGCCGTATTTGTTCGGGATGCATCACTGGCAGACCATGTGCAGACAGCGTGACCTCTCTTCCACCATGCACAGTCACACAGTCCCCCCCCCCCCCCCCCCCCATCCTCTTTGCTTTCTCCCTCCTGTCTGCCCAAGGCCCTCCCCTGACTGTAAGCTGGGTATTAAGCCTCATGGTTTCTCTGCCATTTACTTCGAAGGCTGACGCTCCTGGGACGTGGATGCTCTTTGCATGAAGACAATGAGAGTTCTATGAAGTGAGTTCCAAGGCCAGGGTCAGACAGGAGATATGAAAGAAGGAAGAGATGTCGGCTGATTATGAGTGTTGTGGAATGGTTTGGCAGAGATTACAGGCATTGTCAGATGCAGTGAACTGCTGGAGCATGAATAAATCGCTCCACACCTCATGTGTTTTCATTTTACCTGATTCCAGAACAACAAACACTGCAGAAACATGAAAGTCCATGTCAAACCATAATGGGACCCAAAAACACAAGCTACATTGTATGCAGAGGATGTAAGTCCATCATGTCATTCCGGGCCAAGAAAACAAGATCCATAGAGAAGTGTTGATCCCAAGTAGCAGAAATATTACCCAAGGGGATTTGTATTTCTCTCTTTTCATTTATTGCATAAATAAAGCATATACTTATGCTTCACTTCGCAGTCTATTCATCATGTATGTCTTTGATATTCAAAAAACACATCCAACATAATGCATAAACATTCTCACACGCACAGAGGACTTAACATGCCTTTAGTGGTGAAATCACAGCGAGTGGGTCATGGATCATGTGTCAACACACCCACACATGCAAGCACTCTGAGCTCTGCAGAACATGTACGTCTTCTGACAGCGTTTGACTGGTTTCAAACTCTTCATGGTCACTCCATGTAAACAAAGCCATTTTTGTTAGGGCCAAATGTGTTGCAGCCACCAGGCTCCGGGGGGGGGGATAGAGAAAGAAATCAACAGAGAGAGAAAGGGCTTGGAGGGGTTTTAGGTCTGTGTAATTGCAGCTCAGTAGAGATTGCTTTTGATCTCTGAGGTGTCCAGTCTCGGGCTGAACATGCCATGTTACAGAACGCTCGCAGTTGATCAAGAGGTCAGATTCAGGTGAATAGAGAGAGAGAGAGATAGGAGGGAAGGTGCTAAATAGGATGCTGCTGAAAGAATAGGACTGGGAAATTAGTGAATTTCTACCACGCCACACATTTTCAGCCCAGTTTGTAAGAATAGAGCAGAGTGTGTACTGCACTGCAGTGCAATAACCCCAGATGGAGTTTAACTGAGAGAGCCTGCTCTGGGCTCACAGCTCTTTGAACTCAGCCTGTGCAGAACTTCAACTGGGTTAATCGTTATTAATTTTTAATGCAACATAAAAAAATGTTCCAGCACAGAGCAAAATCAAAGCCAGAGCAACACCCCTCAGCCCTCATGCCCTCTGAAATGTGAAGACAAAAAACAGAGATGACCATATTATGTATAAATACCCGGCCAAACATGTCGTTCTTCAAACAGACTCAGGTAGTAGACCTGCTGGATCCCAGCCAGGCCTTAGAATTAAGAGTTATTGTGGTCCAGTGGCACTTCGCTGGGACCTTGGTAGAGGACTCATAAGCAGGCCTACCTGGGCCTAGAGGTTGACCGCAAGCCACTGAAATAGGACCCCAAAGTCCCCAGCCCTATTTTAATACCACTCCGAGACAACTTTATTTCAGTCTATAAATCATGATTGCGGCAAGTTCAGTGGTTTGATTGGCCTGCATCTTGTATTCCATTTTTAGTTTTGTACAGTTTCACTCTTGAGCGTAATCGCCCTGGAACGCATCTGAACTCTCCCCTCCTGTTCTACCCTTTCGCAAAGTAAACCGCACTGTGACTTGGAGTGCATTTAATTGAGGTGAATTGTCTTTGATTACTTACTGTTCTGAAAATGAGCACTTGTTTGTAGCTACAGGTCTAAGCTGATAAAATATTAAACCAGGAGTCTGGAAGTCGCACTTTGTGTGGTGGGGAGGTGGGGGGGGGGGGGGGGGGCCTGGAAAACAATTTGCGATGCTACCAAATTAAAGTTATTCAGCATCAAGGGTAATTTAATTACTATTCTTTAAATGTTTGAATGACTTTGACCTCTGCGGGGCTCCGGGGTCACACAGGTGTATTTACTTACGCTAATTTAGAATCAGTAACATGAAACAAGCCCTCAAATCAAACAGGCCTCTTCTGTCCCGTATCTTCTTTCCTCGTCCTGAAATTGACTCTTGATGTTTGGATGGAAAATTCAATTATTATTTCTTTTCATATCATTAGCCGCCGTGTTCTAATGAATAAATCTGTTCAGGTTTCTTATTAGCCCCTAGAGTAAACACTTTGGAGATGAGTTTGACAGATAGAAAAAATAAAGAGTGGGAGGGGGTAGAAAACGGAGGAAGAAAGAGAAAACAGACATGTGGTGAGCACTGACGGCCGCGCAGGGCTCCCAGGCCAGAGTGTGAATGGAAACAGGTGTGTCGCTGATTGTGTGGTGGGTCTGTGTGATGCCTATGTGGCATGTCTACTGGCTGGGTGTTTTGGGTCAATGGAGCACATCTGGTACTAGTCACAACAGAGTGCACACGATCCCGGGCCCTGATCCTCCCCGCGAGGCTCACATCTGGGTTAGCTCTCGGGCTGCATGGGAGATGGATGGAGGGGGCTGGTGGGGATTTTGGGAGATGCTCCCGTGCATCTGGGGGAGGGTCGGACGGGTGGGGTGGGGTACTTTTTTGACCGGACGTGTCTAGTCTGTCCCCGAGGGTTGCCCCGTACTGGGTGAATGACTTCTTCTCCCATCGTGCCAGGGCTTGGATGCAGCTGGTGGGAGTACTGATAACTTTCGTTCTCTTCTCGTTTCTATGCACCATTCCACTTTGGAGACAAACATCTTATTGTTGGAGCAAAAATAGTGATGTCATTATACCTAATGTGTGATATTTAAGTTTCGGCCAAACTAATATTTCAGATTTGTAGCAGTATTAATTTCGGTGAGTTTTGTTGTAAACGTTTCTTTGAAAACATGCTTTTGTGAACATAAAGCAAACTGGCCTTCTAAAGGTGCAGTCACATTTACAATTGTTCAGCAAATTCTTTTCAGGCAAAATCCAGACATTTTAATAGGAATCCATGTAATCAGGAATTGCATGTCAGGACGAAAGGCCCCATGCAGACTTCGCAATGGGTTTGAGAGTTGGTCACATTTGCCGTGTTGACCAACAGAAAGCTGCTTGGTCCATTGTCTATTGTCAATGGTGTCGCAATGTATGAAGCACAACTCACACAGCAGTCACTTTCAAACCATGCAGCTTTTGGTTGGTCGATGTAATGAATTCATCTGACCAACTCAAACCTGCCCACCTGCAAAGTGCTTATATGACCACTGTGCTCATCAGGCTATTTGAACTTGCTGACCTTTAACCCTGTTCTAACTCATTTGCTTTTTAAGCCCTTTGTGTGTGTGTGTGTGGTGTTTCTATAATTCTCACTATTTAACTAATGATGTGACTGACCCACACATTCACTAGAAATAATTCTGTTGAATTAATTGAATGTTGAGTATTTGTCATGAAATAGCCCATGAAGCTGACATGGCAATAAACTCAAATACATCAACAAAACATGTACATACATATTCTAAAGTCTGTGTTTTGTTTATATGTTTTATGTGGTCTCTTTTCAATGTTGCCGTTTTATTCTAAATGGACAGTAGATGGAATTACAAACAAAAACATACCAACACCCGCATATATCTGATATTACTTTGAAACTAATGCTGCTTGAAATAATTTTTTCCTTTTTGTTTTATATTCCACACTCTATTAATCTCAGTAGTGCAATAAGAGTTGTTTTATTCCCTCAGCGTTGAGACATAACTCATAGCACCTACTTCTACGTCTCTGTACTGGCACACTCAAAATACCGTTAAAGGGCTGTTTTTCAATAGCCAAAATGCCCTGCATGCAAGTACAGAAACTGAGAATCAGCCAATGTGTAGAAATATGTCTGTGGGGAGTGCGGTTATGGCTGAGGGTCTTTGAGAACTGTTTCCTACTCTCTCTGGAATGACATTAGTTTAGCTCATAAGTGAAGTTGCTGAGGCACCTTATTTATGAGTGTTCTGCTTTCAGCAACTGACACAAATCCAAAGCATGAGTGAGCAGCCCTCTCCGCTTACAAAGGAAGCCAAACAAATTACCACACGTGTTATGGTGACAATTACAAAGCGCTACAGAAAGTTCAGTCATTTCCTTCTCTCTCTCTCCATCATTATGTTTTGCTTTCTCCCTCTCTCATTACCTCATCTTGTACTTTGATTGTGTAAGGAATGTAAATGAGAGCTTTGACTCTGCCAAATGTAACACTGCGAGCACTGTTGCACAAAACAGTGCCATCTATCCAATTAAGATGATGAACAAAATCACATGTAGTGCAGGGAATAACTTCTGAAAATGCACACAAACATGCCCAGACGCAGTATTTGAAAACCCCAAAGAGACTTGCAGCTCTCTCAAGAATCTGCCACTCATATAATGCCTTTTTGGCCCTTTGGAGTTACTCTATGGAATTTGAGTTACATGAGTTGCTCCATGATAAAACTGAAAGCACTGAAAATGTGATTGGGTGAGGGTGAAAAGATATTTCTGCTCCCTCATTTTATCTCCTTTTTAAGAAACATGCACATGAGTGGTTTTCTGAGCACTTGGGGGTCATTCAGGGGCCTTGTTTGGCTTTCACTTGCTTGGATATTGAAGGACAAATGTTTGTATTTGAATTTGTGCTGTATTTTATGAAGAACTTCTTTAATGTGTTCTTTATATATGCAGGTTCTTCTGTAAAACCAGTGAAAATAACTGAATTAAACTAGGTCATTTCACTCAAATATGACTGAAACTTCATTGCACTTAATAGAAAAATGTGAACTCAATAACTGATTTTATTAGGCAAAACTCAAAATGAATGATCTACAGCAGATTTCTAGTTCATGGCACCCTTTGCTTCAGCCTGCATAAAAAAAGTAAATGTTGAAATTATGTGTTATAAAAAAAATTGTGCAAAGCTTGTTATAGGGGAGATCTGTTCTGTATTTATGTTTGACATTTGAAAGAGTTTCTGTAATGTTGAAGTTTTTTTGTGGTTACCATTGTGCTGAAGAGTAGAGTAGAACCTGTAGTTAGGTCGATGATGGGCCACAGAAATAAAATTATATGTTACATATTGTTTTATTTGAAAATCAATAAATGTGCACATGCCAGAGCAGTGATAGTCTCTTTGCTAGTTACTTTAAATTAAATTAAATTGCTTTAAAACAATCAGTTTCCTCAAATGACACAAGTTAACTGGTTGGGTTTACAGTGTTTTGAATCTGACAGCTCCTTATCATCCATGCCTTCACAGGGTAGTAAAGTTTCCCTCGGATGCATACTTCAGAATCTTGACGGAAAACAGTAGCTCACCCGTGATATAGTCACCAACTGTTTTGTGAATACTGTGTATTCTATAGTTTGACATGCTGCTGTATACAGTAGGCAAGACATATTTGGATGCAGGGATTAACTGTCAGCGTGTCAGTTGTTTTAATTAAAATTATATGTGGCTTTCTCCTGCTCTGCTGAATAAAATGTATAAACAATTTTGTTTACTAACTCTAAAAAGTTGTTGACTGATCTGATCCATAGCACATAGGCTTCTGTATTGTAGAACAGAGAGTCAGAATCTTAACCCTGAGTCCCTGAAGTGGTATTAAACTGATCATAAACATGGTTTTATTTAGAGGATTATGCAGAAATGTTGGGCCTTTATGTAATATCAACTCTTCATCTGAAACATTTGTCCAGTCATTTGTTAAATAAAATGGCATTGTAGACATTCATGTAGAAATACAAGTCCCTGAGCCACTGCCATTGTTTGTGGATCCAGAATTTTGATCCAGCATCTGTTTCACATGGCATATTGGCTTTTCAGATGCAGTGTCCCTGAAGACATGAGCTCTCTAACTAAATGTGTTTTCAAATATAACTCTGTGGTCTGGTTGGGGGGTTTTAAACACAAACAAAATCAGTAAACTGATTTAACTCGAAATCTAGATCAATTGTATAAGTTGGACGAAGGATGTATGTTTAAAGAATATTAATGTTTTGCATGTTCACATGTTTGTCAGAGTATACTAATAAGTGTCATCACTCTCTGACTTCAGTAGCTAGGTCAGCACACAGCATTGCAGTAAGAATGTCATGGTGTGGGACTGTGGGTCAAACTTCAGCAGACTAATCCCGCTGCTCTAAGCACCCAGGCATGAATATTTGGCAAAAAAAAGGTCATTGGACTAATCTAGACAGCACTATTTTCATTGGCCACCAGGTTTCAGTAAGCAAGACCTGGATGTGAACTTTTGAACCCTCTGCACAATAGCAGTAATACCACTTCACTTTAATGCCGTTCAGTGTTACATTTAAGCCTCCAGTAAGCAGGATTTAAAAAATAATGTCCTTACACAGACTGTTTATCCAAGATACCCTATATCCCTCCACCCCACACTAACACACACAGTCATACCCATTCAGAGAGACACACAAATTACAGCACACACATACATTCACCATTACACACTCTCAACCCAGCTAATAGGGTAGTTTGAAATAGTGCCAGCATAAGCATACACCCGCTTTACCCTTGGTTGACTTTAATGGGGTTAAAAATATTTTCCCTTCACCAGTGTACACATTAATCATGTGTCCGGTGGATTTGGACAATTGGGGGAGACAGGGCCTTAGCAAAATTGGGCCTACCCCAGCGTTTCCTTGGGTTAGCTGTTCTATGTTTTCCAGGTCAGGTGTTTGGGGGTATGTGTGTGCTTTGTGTGAGTGTGTTTGTATTATGACTTTATGATGTGAGAAGTGAAAGACATTGGGAAACCCACCATGTGAACAGTCCAGCAAGCTTGCACAACAGCTGTTTGCTGCTGGCCCACCTACAGTAGTTGGCACCATCAATCACAGCATATATGCAGCAATGTCAAATGAACTGAGAATCTGTTTTAAATTCCAATTCAGTTCTTGAATTTTAATTTGGTTTGAATTGGGGTGCACCGAAATGAAAATTCTTGGCCAAAACCGAAAACCGAAAAAGAGGAAACCAAGGCCGAAGGACTAAATACCGAAACATGGTTGTTCAAGTTCCCCCCCCCCCCCACCCATGTATTTTGCTAATTTTTTTTCACCATTGCGTAAATTTAAATAGCCAAAATGTGCTTTTTACTGTTTTTGTCTTGCTTTTCAAAGAAAAAATCTAATACAAAACAACAATTTAAAAATACTTAACACTGAACAATGTTTTAACATTCTAGCAGACATTATACAAACAAAACACAATTTAACTTAAAATTAATAAATTAGTAAAATAATAATTTTTGGCCATAGACCCCCTTCTTGAATCAGGCATGTATTTTTTACTGTACAAATGAAAGCAGCCTTAGTGAGCAGAAGATACTTTTAAGACATTAGAAAACTATTACGATCCCCTTATGAACACCCCACAGGTGCATTTCAATAAATTAGAATGTCGTGGAAAAAAAATTTTGATTCAACTCAAATTGTGAAACTCGGGTATTAAATAAATTCAATGCACACAGACTGAAGTGTCAGGGATCTGGAAGGAGGACCCAACTGCAGTGTGAGTAATAAGGGTTTATTGACAAAACAGATCAATACAAAAGGTTAGTGAGGTGCACAGGTGATACCACAACAAACCAAGATAGCTAGGGAACGCCACTGGAACAGCCTCCGACATCAACTGGCAGAATACTACAGCAGCAGAGGAGGCAGCATGACCAGGCCGGTGGAGAGACCAGAGCAAGGCACCAGAGAGCGGAGCTCAGATACTTATGGACCATAAACTCTGAAGCACCCCAGACACCAGGAAAGGGAACCAGTGGACAGGAACTCAAACACCACAACAAGACAAAACATACCCCATAGCCGCCACAAAGAAACACAAAATTACTCCAAGACAGGCAAGGAGAATAAACAAAGGCTAAAAAAAAAAAAAATAAAAAAAATTTATTAAATTAAACAACTAAAATATCAACCAAAAAATGAAAACAAAAGATCAGGACTAAGAGAACTAAATTAAAAGCAAAAAGACAAAAACAGACCACATCCAAAAACAAGGAGCAAGACAAGAACATAGAACTACAAGAGACAAGACTAGGGCAAGACTAGATCACAAGATCAAACAGACAGGAACACATAATCAGCCACAGACAAAGACAAAGACAAAGACAAAGACAAAGACAGTGAGGAAAAGAATGACCACAAACCAGCAAAGACAATACGGCAAGGGGCACTATAAATAGGGAGGAAAACACAAGGAACAGGTGAGAGCAATTACACTAACACGGACTCAATGAGGGCTAACAAGAGGGTGTGGTAAAGAGAAAACCAGGAGGAAGGGCTAAGGAAGCACATGGCTGAGAAAAACAATCAACTAGGCCATGTGATGACAAGACAACTTAGACACAAGAAACAAAACACAAGACAACCAGAGTGTCAGGGCAAACCCCTGACTGAAGTAGTTTAAGTCTTTGGTTATTTTAATTGATGATTTTGGCTCACATTTAAGAAAAACCCACCGATTCACTATCTCAACAATTTAGAATACTTAAGACCAATAAAAAAACATTTAGTGAATTGTTGGCCTTCTGGAAAGTATGTTAATTTACTGTACATGTACTCAATACTTGGTAGGGGCTCCTTTTGCTTTAATTACTGCCTCAATTCAGCGTGGCATGGAGGTGATCAGGTTGTGGCACTGCTGAGGTGGTATGGAAGCCAAGGTTTCTTTGACAGTGTCCTTCAGCTCACCTGCATTTTTTTGGTCTCTTGTTTCTAATTTTCCTCCTGACAATACCCCATAGATTCTCTATGAAGTTCAGGTCTCGTGTGTTTGCTGGCCAGTCAAGCACACCAAAACCATTGTCATTTATTCAACTTTTGGTGCTTTTGGCAGTGTAGGCAGCTGCCAAATCCTGCTGGAAAATGAAATCAGCATTGTAGGATATCAGACCGAATCAGACAATCTAAGATTTGGTCAAAACCGAGTTGAGGCACGAGGAGTCACAAAAATTCCACAGAGGCCCAAGACAACAGGATGTCATAAATCAGACCCTAGCCCCTCTGAAGCAAGCCTAAACCTAACCCCCTGTCACAGAACAGTTTTCAACATTAACACAAAAGAACACATGGACAAGTCCAAGGAGATTGTCAATTTTAGGGCAAGTAATCAAGATTAAATGGTCAAAGAGATGACCGCATCGCATGGCTATCACACGATAGTAACTACAGCCACAAGCTCCTTGAGAATTGACATCCCCCACCTAAGAGACCGAACAGACTGAAATTCCTTATGAGAGACCTCTTAACCTCTCTGGTCTTCACAGAACGTATCCTTACGTCCACAGAATGCCAAAGAAACTTCATTTCCATGTAAATATGCATCTAAATGACATTAAAAGGATCTGAGCAACTAATCATTTCTATGCATAAATAATCACTCCCTATTATTATGTAACCTACATGTTATATCATGTCTTAATCCAATTTATTGTGTAAATTGTTTTTGTTTTTGTTTAGTGTAATAACTATTGAATAGCTTAAGGGGTCGTATTCATGCTTGGTATGTGTGAGTTTGAATTTTCATGCTTGAAACGTTTATTCTAATCACTTCGTTGTCAAATGTATCATATTCTTATTATAAGAAATCATGTCCAAAATGTATACTCTACCAGAGCGGGAAAAACGCAGATCATGTGAATGATGAGATAACAGTTGATTTATGAATGGGAAGGAGAAACATTGCAACACCCCGAGCTACAACTGGTCGAGACACCATTTGGGGTGTGTTAAACAGCATGGTTTAAATACTAGAAACACCATCAAATCAATCTCTTCGCTCTTGGTGCTCTTGGTTCTCTTCTTCAACCCCCTCCTTTGCTCTTACTCTCCTCTTTTTAGTCATAGCTTTGAGCTATGTTTTTAGTCATGTTTCTTTAGTTTTGAGCGTGGTCTGGCTTACACGACAGCTCCTCCAAAACCATAGGAGAAACGCCACTGGTCGTCAAAATTTACATCTATTCGATTTTTTTTTTTTTCTTTAGTTGTTTTATTTCCGTGAGAGTAGTGTTGAGTTAAGCCTAACGCCGCATCTTCCAGAAGAGTGCTGTCTACCCTTAAACTGCAGACCACAGCTCCGCGTCGCCAGCAAACGCCCAATCACTGGCTTCCCAAGAATGAACCTCCAGCCAATCAGCAACCCGGGAAAACCCCTTCCAGCAACCAGACAAGAAAGGGAACCCCGCATCACAGAAACGCAAGTACCCCAGATTCTAACTGAACTGGTGCATTTAATATAAATTAAACTCATTGAGGAACTCAATTCGAGGGTAAATTAAGTGATTGATGGTTGTTCAGAACTATGCAATTGCACATATTGCTGTAAACTGGGGATTTCACATCAGCTTTTCAGTCGCTTTAATTATTTCCTCTGTCTTTCTGCAACTTGTGTGAATGCGTGTGTTTGTGTTAGATTAGTTTATGTCTTAGATTTATCTAATAAAGTTTTATTTATATTGAAAAGATAAGTATCTTGTGTTTTGTTCTTACAAGTTAATGTCTTAAACTGCCTATCTTGTTACTGTTCTAATTAATAGTGTTTTCACTATATTTTGGGTATAGATATCCATTGCAGAATTGATGTCATACGGCTCGTTCACTGAATCGCTGGCCATCTCAGTGATCAACCGTAAAACAGTGATTCTGTCCTAATTCCCTTGCATATTAATGGTGGAGTTCCCTTTAAAATCTTAAATGATTCCCTTTGAGCTAAATTATTGACCTGTTTCCCTTACAGTTATTGGTGGAGGATGCGGGCAGATTAACCTAAATTGTAAGCATAAACCAAGTTATTTCATATTTCCATTGCCGCGGATGAAATATGAGAAGCTTCTGTTGAAGACTGGTGTGTGTGTGTGTGTGTGACTGGACGTAAGCAGCGCGCGACCGCTTGAATGAATGCAGAGAAGGCTGTAACTCGAGTCCGCCTCTCCGTTGTTAAACTGCAGTAAGTGTAACTTCAAGTTAACATCTGAGATCGTACAATAAGGTAGAAATTGAGCGTGTTCCTCATTTTTGTAATGCCTTGTTTTATAGCTGAATTGATTTCATTGCGTGTCCCAGTGTTTTCAAAAGCAGATCTTGCTCCTGAATCTCAGGCCCCGTAGCTGAACGGGCCCCCCCCCCTTTTTTTTTTTTTTTTTAAACTGCAGGAGTTAAAAGGGAAATAAATAGGTGGATAAAGAATAGTTTGAGCGTGTTCCTCAATTTTCTTATCAAAGCCTTATTATTCATAGTTTGATTTCAATGCGTGTTCCATTGCCAAATCAACTTTGACTCCCTGAGTTAAACATTACGAGAATAATGCTTTTCTGCCTGTGAATGTTCACAAAGTAAATTTAATTTTGCTTAACACTGCGTGTAAGTGAATATTAACTTTGCAACAACAGCGAAGAAAACCTGTTGTTTAAGTGTCCAGAGAAACTGGCACAGAGATTTAAAGATCTGCTGAGATCGTTATCACTGTTCCCCTAACTGCAGCACAAAGCTGCTATTTGAATAAAGTTAAATCTAACTCCGAACGAACCGAGAGTTTAAGCGCCACATCGCAAAACCAACCAAAGCGGTGTTGTTATTTGTACAGTGTTGAAATGCGCCGACATTTCGTGTAATACGCTTAACTGTACTTGCAATGCAACTACTCACATGCTAGCTACTAGAGCTGGATTTGGTTGCCATAGTTACAATCATGACACGGAAGTCTAAACCTACTTCCGAAGCAACTCTGAACTGCGCACGCGCAGCACAGCGACGCTATTGTAAACAAACCCCACGGGTGGCTAAGCTAACGAAACAGTTGTTTACATTGAAGTCTATGCTAAAGCCTGTAGCCTCAAAGGTTAGCAGTTAGCATTAACATCCAGTGGTTGAATTCAGTGTCTGTTGGGCAACGATAAAGTGATTTAACCCTTTAAACATCTAAACTAATACACCTGTTGGTCTCTTTCTCTCTCTTATTCCTCCCTTTTCTCACTTCTTACCACTTTATCTTATTCTACTAGAAAGGGAAATATTGACTCACAATTATTAATTGTGCCAAATTCAAATTTAATTAAAACATTAAATTTATTTGGAATCATTCAAATTTCCCCCTCCGATCATTTCATATGATCATTATTTCTAGTATTCCCTCTTATGCCTAATCATCTTAGGTACGAATAAGCCTTGAACTTTAAAGTTTAATAAACTTATTCTACCTAATTGATTTTATTACCTATCAATAAATTCTATTCAGACTTATACTTACTCATTATTTTATTGCGTTTTACCCCTTTTCTTCCTGTGGTTATACCCTTAGCCATTATTGTTTTATTTTGAGTTCCTTCGTTATTTAATTTTCCTTATACTTACTTTGCCCATTTAATACTTTTAATTTTACTTTACCATTCGTGTTCCTCTGGAGATCCTAGCTTGGGAACGACACACCCGAGCCCTAATATGAGACAGTGTTATCCCTCACTACGAGTTCAAATAAATTAGAAAGACAACGTTCTTTCCCTCAAATTTTATTTTGTTTGATTAGTTGTGCAGCAACTAAGAACAACACTATTCTACTCGTAGTTGAGCATAACAGAATCAGAGCTGCTAGTGACGCGATCCATCAGTTACGAGTAAAATCCTGCGCTCCCTTCCTTTTTCCTGTCACCTTTTTTTTTCATGCTTTCTTTCCTCTTTACTCTTCACATGCGTCGGGACCTGTAAGAACCATCAATCAATCCTATGTGAATGAAATACATAATCTTGTTGAAAAAGACGAATCATCCGTATGAATTTGATTGTAATCAACCCCTCCTTGTTCTTCCTAACCTCCCTACATTTGGAAACGCAATCCAAATTTTAGCATCTCATCCAACGCTGAGATCAATTGAATAGAGATAAGTGTTGAACAACTGTCGCCTTCGCAGCCTCCCTGGTGAGCGGCACAACTGAAAGGTGTACGGTGTCAATCCTGTCAGACTAAGAAAAGAGATATCAACATTATTATTGCATTCTTTTGTTTAAAACAGAGATTTAATAATATTGTTTAACTTCTTGATAACCACATTCAATTGAAAAAAAAAAATTCTCAACCAAAAAGGAATTTTTTTTTTTACTGAATTGTTTTTACCTTTTTCTCTCTTTTTCCTATTCCTCGTTAGAAGTGACGAAGTCTTTGCATCCCTAATCTACTTAGACACCTGAGACCAACACAATCATCACCACACTTCACTAGTGGGTCACAGTCACTGATACCACACTTAGTTGTCCCACCACACATAGGCTTCTACTCTACACAGATCTGTGTCAGTCTCTCTTCTCCCCGGCGTGCCAAAATGCCGCAGACTGCAAACCCCATTGCCTATGGGGAAGATGTGAATACTTGGCTGAGAGGCATGACAGACAGCCTCACCCCCAAGACATTTGAACTGTTATTATTTTTAATAATAATCCTAATCCTGAGAAGATTCCTGACACAAGATTCAAGCCAGAACAACAACCACGAGGAGCTAGTCAAAATCACCAGCTCCCTAAGCTACGCCTTCACAACCCAGCTGAAACTGAGCGACAAGCACATCACCCACCTTCAAGAGGAGCTGACAAGTGCTCAAAGCCGCATAGACAAGCTAGAAGTGAAAGTTCAAGATCAACTCAAAACAACCAACGAGAGGGAGCAGGAAACAACGGAACAAGTTATGAAACTCCAAGCAGCCCTGGCAGCAGCGCAGCCTGACCAGCAACATTCAAAGGCTGTCCAGAAAGACCTGGTAAACAGACTCCCGTATGCCGAACAGCTACTAGAGAAAGCCAAGAATCACATCAGAGACAAGAATGTTGAAATCAGTACCCTGAAAGACCACCTTGAAAGGTATAGAACTGAAATGGACAATCTGACCCAACAAATAGACGATACCAACGATGAGCTCTACATGGTCAGAAAAAAACTCAAAGATGCTTATGAGCTGAAACAAGAACCAAGAAAAGAGAAGCATCTCTCAGCCACACCACTGCTGAGCAGAGCAGAGTCCCAAGTCCAAGAACCGGCATATGACGAAAGGCACGAAGGGCCACAACCCAAAACCTCACCTACCTCCACCACAGTACTTTTTCCAGTCAATGAAAGAAGAGACCCTATCCAAGCAGACCTTGGAGCTGCACAAGGGATGACCATCAAAGACCTCAACAAGCTATCTAAAAACATCAGCAAGTTCAACCCAAACTCCACAGAGGGCCACGACATCCAGGCCTACCTGAAAGATATCGAGTTTTATCTGGAAATGAGACCTCATGTGACTGACAGAGACAGGTTATACCTCCTAAGAGCCAAATCAAGTCCTGAGGTACGAAACTTCCTATATCGACAGCCCAGTCAAACAAAGTCAAACTACCAGCTACTTCGTGAGGTCCTGATTAAAAAGTTTACAGACCCTGAGTCTGAACATAGACTGTTAACTGCCTTGGAGATCAAACAAGAGGTTCAACAAGCTTACTACAGCCGACTCCGACAAGCCTACTTTGGTGCACACAACAAACCTGACCTTGAAGAGCATGTGAACTTCAAAAGCCTCTTCCTAAGAAACCTACACCCTGGAGTCAGCCATCATCTAGGCGCCATGGCCTGTCCACGCTCCATGACCATCCAACAGTGGCGTGACCTAACACAGAAGGCCTACAAAAAGCAGAAGATGGCCTCAAAGAAAGGAAACAAAACATCCACACTCTTGAACTCCGTCACCAAAGACTCAAGCGTTGCACTGGATGACACCCAGTGGCATCACAACACCAGAGTCCTACACCAAGAGCACAGAGAACGTGACCCCCAAGTCCACGACAGCTTTCAGCCCAGCCGCAGGAAAAATCCATGGGAACAGCCACGCTACTCAAGAAACCCAAAAGATAGGAACAACAGGAAACCTAACCAGACATCCAAAGGTAAACGCCTGACTCATCCAAGAGCAACTCGTGTGAGTAAGCGACAACAAAACCCACCTCAGCACCACTCAGACATGCACAGTGCTGAGTATGCAGAAGAACAACACAGCTTACCATCAGAAGACATGGAACAAGTCATGAGACAAATTAAAGATTTCCTTCAGGGAAAGCTGAACATGGATGACCACAAAGTAGAGTCATGCTCGCTGTGACCAGCGACAGAAAGGAAGGCCGGTGATCACCTGGTACACCACAACAGAGATGACAAGCACCTGTTCAACAACAACCCAGAACGAGCAAGTCTCTCACGGACAACTGTTGATGAAACTCTGAGGTACAAAAGAACATCACCTCAGTCACCCATCACTCAATAACAAACTGTCAAATCAACTCCAAGAAACACATTCCTGTCTGTGCAACAACAACCACCCAAGCACAGAAGGTCAGAAAAGTCTGCCACAACCAGAAGGCATCAAAAGGGAAATGCAACATAGGAGACAAAGTTTACACCCCAGCTTCACACAGCCATGCCAAACTAGCTCCGACTGTCTGCTAAAGAACTTCCTGCCTTGCTGGACTGACCCCCATTAGATCATGGACATGCCCTCATCCAAGCCAAGGATGCAGAGAGCCCGTCTTCACTGACATACAAGAAAAGGGGGGAGACAACACAGACTGAAACAGATCTGACCACACATACACAACACCATTAACACACACACAACATTACCTACAACCAGAGGTAACCACATCTACTGATAACAAATTCAGCAAACATTTTCTTCACACAAGTAGAATATCCAGATTTTAGCGTAACAAAGTTACATATACCCACCATGAAGAAAAATGCAGCCATCCTCACAATAGGTAGAAAACGTGACACTAAGTTAAGGTACATGACACACTAGCTGCACACAACATCCTAGCTCAACAGTAGTTGTAAGCCATGCTAGGAAAATCCACAGCAGCTTAGTTTGTTTGTTCTTCTTTTACCTATCCTTTTTCCTTCCCCTCTTTCCTTAGTAGGTGAAACACCTAGACACCCTGCAAGGGTCAAAGGTCTGATATTAGGATTGACTCACCACACCTAATATCCGCCAGTAATTCTAAGCTGAATGGAAGCCAGAAAGCTCCATGCACGATAGGTCAATTCATTTCATTGCAAATGATGTTACTAGAAAATTAACGGTAAACGTTTTAAATTAAGACAACCTAGAAGAACCAAACAAAGTTATCCGCAAAATTTGATTGACGAATCAACGTACGGAACCAAATTAGAACAATTTCCAGATTGAATTAAAACATATTCAATTTACTAAACTATTTTGACTAATTGAACTTTACCACCTGTACCTAAATAACCTGTTGCCTGCACCAGTACAGTAACTGTCATGGAGGTGTCTTGTTGTTTGCTGTGGTTGTCTGCTTCTTCTGCCTTTGTTTCTCCAGCGCTCGCCGATGTCTTCAGCTCAACACACCGCCGATCGAAGGGGGGTATGTAGGATATCAGAACGAATCAGACAATCTAAGATTTGGTCACAACCGAAAAGAGTGAGGCACGAGGAGTCACAAAATTCCACAGGGCCCAAGCAACAGGATGTCATAAACGAACCGAGCATTACCGGCTGAAGCACAGCCTAACCCCATGTCACAGAACAGTTTTCAACATTAACACAAAAGAACACATTGACAAGTCCAAGGAGATTGTAAAATTTTGGGGCAAGTTATCAAGAATAATGGTCAAAAGAGATGACCGCATGACTATCACACGATAGTAACTACAGCCACAAGCTCCTTGAGAATTGACATCCCCCACCTAAGAGACCGAACAGACTGAAATTCCTTATGAGAGACCTCTTAACCTCTGCTCTTCACAGAACGTATCCTTACATCCACAAAATGCCAAAGAAACTCATTCCATGTAAATAGATCTAAAAGACACTAAAAGGACTGGTGACCAGCTAATAATAGCTATAATCACTCCATATTATGTATGTAACCCACATGTTTAACCATCATGTCTTAAGCATGTATTGTATGTATTGTTAATAACTATTGAATAGCTTAATGGTTTGTATTCATGTTTGGTATGTGTGAGTTTGAGAATTCATGCGTGAAACGTTTATTCTAATCACTTCGTTGTCAAAAGTATCATATTCTTGTTATAGAAATCATGTCCAAAATGATACTCTACCAGAGCGGGAAAAACGCAGATCATGTGAATGATGAGATAACAGTTGATTTATGAATGGGAAGGAGAAACATTGCAACACCCCGAGCTACAACTGGTCGAGACACCATTTGGGGTGTGTTAAACAGCCTGGTTTAAATACTAGAAACACCATCAAATCTTTTTGATCTCTTCGCTCTTGGTTCTCTTGGTTCTCTTCTTCAACCCCCTTCTTTGCTCTTACTCTCCTCTTTTTAGTCATAGCTTTGAGCTATGTTTTTAGTCAGCTCTTTAGTTTGAGCGTGGTCTGGCTTACACGCCAGCTCCTCCAAAACCAGGAGGAGAAACGCCAAAGGGTCTCGTCAAACTTTACATCTATTTCTATTTCTTTAGTTTATTTTATTTTCCGTTGAGAGTTTCGTGTTCTGAGTTAAGCCTAACGCCGCATCTCCCAGAAGAGTGCTGTCTACACTTCAACTGCAGACCACAGCTCCGCGTCGCCAGCCAACGCCCAATCACTGGCTTCCCAAGACTGAACCTCCAGCCAATCAGCAACCTCGGGAAAACCCTTTCAGCAACCAGACAAGAAAGGAAACCCCGCATCACAGGAACGCAAGTACCTCCAGATTCTAACTGAACTGGTGCAGTTAATCTAAATTTTAACCTCATTGAGGAACTCAATGCGAGGGTTAATTAAGTGATTGATGGTTGTTCAGATCTATGCAATTGCACATATTGCTGTAAACTTGGGATTTCACATTTTCATTCTCTTAAACTAATTATTTTCCTCACTTTCTCTCTTTCTGCAACTTGTGTGAATGCGTGTGTTCATGTGTTAGATTAGTTTATATGTCTTAGATTTATCCAATAAAGCCTTATTTATATTGAAAAGAGAAGTATCTTGTATTTTCTGCTCACAAGTTAATGTCTTAAAACTGCCGATCTTGTTACTGTGCTAAAAAATAGTGTTTTCACTATACTTTGGATATAAATATCCATTGCAGAATTGATGTCATACGGCTCGTTCACTGACTCGCTGGCCGTCTCAGTGATCAGCCGTAAACAGTGATTCTGTCCTAATTCCCTTGCATATTAATGGTGGAGTTCCCTTTAAAATCTTAAATGATTCCCTTTGAGCTAAATTATTGACCTGTTTCCCTTACAATCTATAATAAATCTGGTCCGCAGAAGGAAGCATGAAGGGCTCCAAAATTTCTTGGTAAATGGGTGCAGTGACTTTGGTTTAAAAAAAAACACAATGGAACAACACCAGCAGATGACATTGCACCCCAAATCGTCACAGACTGTGGAAACTTAACACTGGACTTCAAGCAACTTGCTATGAGCTTCTCCACCCTTCCTCCGGACTCTAGGACCTTAGTTTCCAAATGAAATACAAAACTTGCTCTAATCTGAAAAGAGGACTTTGGACCACTGGGCAACAGTCCAGTTCTTCTTCTCCTTAGCCCAGGTAAGACGCCTCTGACGATGTCTGTGGTTCAGGAGTGGCTTAACAAGAGGAATATGGCAACTGTAGACAAATTCCTTGACACGTCTGTGTATGATGGCTCTTGATGCCTTGACCCCATGCCTTCCATTCCTTGTGAAGTTCACTCAAATTCTTGAAATCGATTTTGCTTGACAATCCTCATAAGGCTGCGGTTCTCTCGGTTGGTTGTGCATCTTTTTCTTCCACACTTTTTCCTTCAACTAAACTTTCTGTTAACATGCTTGGATACATCACTCTGTGAACAGCCAGCTTCTTTGGCAATGAATGTTTGTGGCTTACCCTCCTTGTGAAGGGTGTCAATGATTGTCTTCTGGACAACTGTCAGATAAGCAGCCTTCCCCATGATTGTGTAGCCTAGTGAAAAAAACCGAGAGACCATTTTGAAGGCTCATGAAACATTTTCAGGTGTTTTGAGTTGATTAGCTGATTGGCATGTCACCATATTCTAATTTGTTGAGATAGTGAATTGGTGGGTTTTTGTTAAATGTGAGCCAAAATCATCACAATTAAAAGAACCAAAGACTTAAACTACTTCAGTCTGTGTGCATTGAATTTATTTAATACACGAGTTTTACAATTTGAGTTGAATTACTGAAATAAATGAACTTTTCCACTACATTCTAATTTATTGAGATGCACCTGTATGTGTGAAGTTATAATAAATGTATTAAGACAGCTGTTGTATTAATTGTCTGTATTTTTATTTATTTAACAGAACAACAGCAAAATTACAATACTTACATTTATGAATGTTGATGGAGTTCTTGCTTTTTCTCAACTTTTATTTTGGCGGAAACGCGCAGGAAGACTCCGATG
Organism: Sinocyclocheilus anophthalmus; assembly: GCA_018155175.1. Lineage (NCBI taxonomy): Eukaryota > Metazoa > Chordata > Actinopteri > Cypriniformes > Cyprinidae > Sinocyclocheilus > Sinocyclocheilus anophthalmus. Next base: position 348,742 of record JADLZN010000144.1, read on the forward strand.
CTTTTTTTTGTTGCAGCAGATTTATAAATGAGTCCCAGCTCATGGACTTTTCCAGAAACCTGTCCCCCTCTCTCTCCCACTTTGATTTCTGTCACTTTATGCTATCCTATCTCAATGAAAGCAAAACTGCAAAAAAAAAAAAAAAATGATATACTGTTGTTAACTTTCATATAACTTTGAATGTTAACTTGACAAAACCTTGTGTGAAAGTTGATTTGTGTTTGTTTGTGTTAAACTTTTATGGAAATGCACTTCATTTTCCTGAATGCATAACCTGTGTTCAGCTTCTGGTGAACTTCCTGTGAGGCATGACCAATTAAATTCAAATTCACTATCATAAATTGAAAGGGAGCCAACTCTTCTATTCTGAATTTTGACTTACTCTATTCTGATATGTATGCTTTAGATTGGATTTTGATGGATTGATGGTTGTTAAACAATGCCAATCCATTTTCTTCAAAACTCAATACAGGCTTGTATTTAATGTTGTTTGTGACTCCATCTTGACAGATAACAAAGGCAGAAGTAAAATGACGATAAGACAATATGAATAAAGAAACTTCTTAATAATCATGTGTCATTTCTTAGTATTAATAAGTTGCCTTCATTTCTGGCTGCTTTTTTATTCCTTTATTTATTTATTTTTAATATTCTTTAACATAAAAAATACCTTTTACATAGTTCCTATGGGGTCAAAATATATTCCTTTGCTTTGAGAGAGAGAAAAAAGTTAGGGAGAATGAAAAGCATATCAGTTGGCACTGGGGAACAAAATACAGTCAAAGTGCTGATCTGTTGTTTTCCCCCCAAGCTCTGGAGAGAATTCCTGCTTTCTTGTGTGTGTAGCTCCAGGTATCTTTGTTTAGATATGGGCACTGTTGATGCCGTTGCAAGTAGAAGCAGCCAGGGGTCAACTTCTCTGTTTTGAAACTTGTTTTATAGCTTTCAGTCTTTCCTTCTTGCTTTTGACCACCCTGCGCCCCTATAGGGAAACATACTGTAGGTCTTAAAGCCCTAATGCAAGCCTCGTGTTATTCTTTCACGTATGACGCATTGTCAAGTTGACAAGGTACTGTATCTCTGGAATTGACAAGATCATGTTTGTTTGTCCAAATAATTTATATTTTTTTGTTGGCCCTTGTTTTCTGTTGTTTTTATCTACTGCTTGTTTCCTACTCCTAATCTGTTTGTGGACACAAGAGCAAAATGTCTTTGTTCGATGCTGCATCCTGACAGTTGATCGAAGAACTCTGGGACTGACATCTGTCAGTTAGATGGATGGATAACTCTTCACCTGTAGGCAGGTTTCCATGGCTCCTCATTTCTTATCAAGTTTCAGGTGATGGAGTGAACTATGTGCATTGTGAAGTTTGGTTCGAGTGGAAGGTTGATAAAGAAAAATGCCCTGAGGCTGGAAATATGATCAGGTTTACCACAGCTGTCTCTCGTACCAACTGCGGTCAAAGGTCATGGAGGAACATATAAAGATTATTTTGTAATTGCCAGAGAAACCAAAACAAAGTTAAGAAAGCAAGCTATTTGTTTCCACTTATTGGGTATTCAAAGACCCGCTGACCTTGTCAAATGAAAATTAAACAGAGCTGGTTTGGAAACACAAGGAATTTTGAAGTCTTGTGGGATGCAAGTCTAAAGGGACAGAATTTAGACATTTCACTACTGTTGAAACGTTTGCGGTCAGTAAGATTTGTCTGTTTTAAGAAATTAACATTTTTATTTAGCAAGGATGTGTTAAATATATCAAAAGTCATTTAAATACAGACAGTAAAGACTTTTACATTGTTACAAAAGATTTCTATTTAAAAAAAAGTTATTCTTTTAAACTTACTATTCATTAAAGAAAAAATGATGATGGTTTCCACAAAAATATTAAGCACAACTGTTTTCAACATGATAATACTAAGTTTCTTAATATACTAATAGTAATAATGATGATGACTGATTTTTGAGCACCAAATCAGCATATTAGAATGATTTCTAAAGGATTGTGTGACACAGACTAACTCCTGTTTTTTGCAATAACAGATAAATTGTGTGGGTCTATATAGATATAATATATATATATAACACACAACACACACACACTCACACACACATTACACACCTATGTTGCAAAAGTAAGAGACTTCTTTCATTAACATTAAAATATCTTACCAACCCCAAACTTTTGAATGGTAATGCAAAATATTTTATTTCATTTAGTATTTTGCCCAATATAACCTGACACGAGTTGCCATGCAACAAGAATCTCGATGTCTAATGGTGAGGAATTCTGAACTTTTTAAATCCCACCTCAAATCCAGCCACGAATCTCCGTGTGTAATGCTGAGCCCTGCTACTGAGTGGTTTATGTTAACTCTAGCTCAAGATAGTGAATCATCATGTTGCCGGCAGCCATAACAATTAAAAAATAAATATGCATTCGGGAGAGATAAATATGGGGAGCAGCAAATCACCATGAGACGATGTGTGGAATGAAGGTGGATGAAATTCAGTGGCCAAGGAAATGTGTTTGCCTTGCCATACTGTGTAACTTTCCTGCCTTAGTGATATCACTAGCGAGCATGTGGAATTAGGACATTCCAGAGACATTGTATATATATATATATATATATGTTTACTAATTGGAGTGAATTATAGGGAGTATACGTTGCAAGTTTTTCTAGTGACTAATTTTCATGGTTTGAAAAGTCTCGTTCTGTCAAATTCCTTCACTTATTAGATCTACCAATGCTTCAGTGCTAGATACCAACTATCAGTGCTTTAGTAATGCTCTTTGATTTACTAGTACTATTAATAGTAGTAAATAATATCCTTCAAATATCCCACCGAATGTCAAGGAATGTTTCAGTCTTGGATTTTTAGTTTTGCAATGCCTTACGATGACAGTTTATAAAGATATGAAATCAGTTTTAATTTCCCTAATCTGCCATCATTTTTCAAATCATAATTTCCAATAGATGACACTGTGACTGGATCAAGTTTTTTTTTTTTTCAAAATGATTTATGTAACTTCTTCATCATCCTCTTACTCTTTGTGAGAGTCTGCCCATGCTAAGCAGAGTGGTTAGAAGTTTTGAATGTTTTGACATATTAATAGCTTCTATCTTACTATGGAAGCTGTGAACCATGAAGCGCAGATGACTCAATCCGCCAGGAGGCTTTGTATGGAAGACGCCTTTCCCTTGTGCTGTGCTGGTGGACTTCCTGGGTAGTTTTGATGCTGTATAGCCTGGGGAAAAGCGACGGGTGTCTGTGATTCTTGATGAACAACTACATTTATGATTTATGACTTTTTTCAGTGAATGATTCAAATTGCAGATTTATTGTGTGGAGCTGTAGAACCTATATGAATACAACAGTCAAAGATGTTGTTCATTACCAACTTCTGTCCTAATGGAGACTTGTGGGGGGCTGTTTTCTTATAACCAGAAAACAACACATCAGCAAGAGTTTATAGCTCACTTTTCAGTGAGCATGTTCATAATGTTGCATATCGATAAATAATCTTGTAGGTCAGCCTTTTCCCCTCGTCCTGATGACATGCTCTCACTTAGTCTTACCAGGGTTACATTAACCCCCCTCACCTCTGTGGCACCAAACAAGGCCCTGAGCCTAATTGAGGAGCTGATTAAGACATCAAAAGCACATCAAGCTCAGGCTGCCTGATCAAGACTCTTCAGTTGCTGTGTTGGAAACGCCTGCTCCATCCCCACAGTGAGGGATTTATGACTCCCAGCAGCAGCTCTGTAACCGCGCAGCACTAGAATCTCCACCCCGATCGAAAGGCTCCCTGGGGCCCTTCGTGTGTGCACGCAAGGAGCTAGTGATGAGTCAGTGCTGTGCCATGGAAAGTTCTGTACAGACGCTCGCAGTAGTCTAGCTCTGGGCCTTTTCTTTTACCCCATTGTCTTATCAGCCCAGTACCCAGCGCTTTCCCGCACCGCTCTGCGCCTCCCCACAGGGCTTGGTGGAAGAGAACGCAAGCACATATGCCAAACTTTGCCTCTCTGAAAAGTTGTCTGAGCTTTGCATCAGTGTAATGTAAGGATAATAGAGATGCAGAGATACAGACGGGCATATTCATTATTCATGTAAGGATGGAGAGCTAAGTTGTACAATCAGATACAGTATTTAAACCTGTGCACTGTACAGATCAGTGTTCAAAAGCTATAAGCGGATTATGAAGAGATTTTTTTTTTATATTACTAATGATTTTATTGTCCTTTAATTATTTATTTGGGGAGATTTATTATTTATTTCCATCTGATTATGGTGAATGCAATGTAATATTTAGGTTATCTTCTCTGCATACCATAAAGCAAGAGATAATATTTAATCTCTCAGCCTATAACTCTCGGTTTCATAAAGTCACTTTTTTCATCAAAAATGAGCTACCGTTTTAATTGATCAAAAACTAATTCTGGTGTAATTTAACAAATAAAGACAAAAGAACAAACAGCTTTTGAATATTTCAAAATTTCCCTGCTGCTGTTTTCATTTGCTATGGAAATCCAAGTACACAATCATCGTTTTATTTAATTGTTTCATCAAGCTTAAGGCTTTTAAAGAAATCCTTCTGGGTATGAAGGCTTTGTTTTGTTTGTTTGTTTTTTCCTCCATAAATGTAAAGTACAGAAAATATATGGAGCCTTGAGCTGATATGTTGCAAGTGTTTAATGAAACATGGTGATGGACAGTGATGTTAGGACTAGTTTAGTGCACGAGCTGATACCTGTTAACAGCATCGACCGGATATTGTATTATAATGAGAGCAGAAGAAAGAAGAAAAGAGTGTGAAACCTTGAGGGACAGAGAGAGAGAGAGAGAGAGAGATTCAAGGAATAACTGAGCATGCACCCAGTCAAGGGGGCACAGCCCCAGTCAAGCCCTGCGGGCACAATCATTTGAGCAGGCCGAATCTCTCTCTCTTTCTTTCTCTCTCTCTACCTGCAAGGCAGCATCAGTGCTGTCAGCTTGAGGCTTCTAATTGAGTTCTCATTGCCTCATCATTATCCCTCCCTCCATCCCCCCAGCCTCTTTTTCTTATTTCAGATAGTAAGCACTTTCTCCATATTAAGATGTGAAATTCATTTTGACAGGAGGGCTGAAAATAGAGCAGAACTCGTAGTGTATTTTGCTTGGGTTTCTCTTCCTCTCTCCTTCTTTCTTCACATGTTCTATTCTTTCTTTTTCAGTCTATCTAATCTGCTGGTCTTGTTGTACTGAGGGCAGAAAACCCCTGTAAGGTTTGGGCCAGCCTGCTTTCTGCAATATTTTCATTAAATGAGTGTGTGTGTGTGTGTCAGTGAGAGAGAGAGAAAGAGAGGAAGACGAGGGTCGCCACAGACTGCTAGCTCAGCCAAACAAATTCAACCACTCGTGAAATCTTTGTGAATCAACTCTTAATGTAAGCTAATGCCGTAACAGAAGGTTAGAGCAAACAGGGGAATTGCAGATTTGTATTCATGCCTGACAGAGAGAGTCAGAAATACAACAGAGAGTTATACTCTTTATATTTGGATAGGTTGAAAGTGCTTGTTACAGATATAATTATGATGTCCTGGCATGGCTGCATGGCTGAAATCAGCCCCAGTGTGGTTTATTTGGATAGCGGCCATACTGGAGGTATGCAAACTCGAACAATCAGCGCTGACCCGAAAGCACAATCTTATTACTTATAATTAGTCAAGGTTGGGCAAACATCACTATTGCTATTGCTTTTCTAAACCCCAATACTGAGTATTAAAATATTAAAACTGAGGAGAGGTGTGCTGTTACTTTTTTTCATTAAAATAACAATAATAAAATCCCATAGACCATTTTGATCATATATGTTATGATCATTATATATGATGTATATTATATATTGATCTTTGTGATATATTGATCAATTATGAATAATGTAACCTTTGAATTATCAGTAAAGCACGACCTACATTGAGGACACTGCTCTTCTGTTCTTGGTTTCATCCATTCACTCATATGTGGTCATTGAAACCCATTCCTGTGCGAATGCAGTCAGCTTTAAATACATTCATGTGACTCCTTAATTTCCTAGGTCTCCTGGCAAATGGCATACAACATGATTTAAATCAATTTCCTTTGTCAGACCGTTCTGATAAGCAGATCATCTGACAATGCAAAGGAAACAGGAAGAGATTATTGTGATTTGTAGTCTAGACTCGTCAGCTCTGTTATAGACTGTGATGCTGATGATGCACTAAAATGACACTGATAAAAAAAGAACCAAATGACTGGCTGTGTTTGACCCCTGTGGGTCAGTCTCGAAGTGAACGGCGGTCAGACCTCTGGCATAATACATTCACTACTAAACAGAGACAGAGTTATCAGATCTAATTAGTACATTAATAAGATGAGATCAGCCGCAGCCTGTGGCAATTTTAGTATGGCAGATGCTCACACAGGTCAGAGAGGGATAATAGTGTGATGTCAATTAGGGTCCAGTGGCTGGAGGGAGCTAGACTGAAAGGTATGGTGTGATTATTAGGGTGCGGGAGCTGGCCTCTTTGCTATTCGAATGTGTGTGTTTATAGCATGTTTGTCTATGTGTGTGAACAAGAGAGAAAAGGAGAAGAAAAAGACATAAATAAATGACAAGTGAGGGCGGTGTGAAGTAGATAATTGCTGCTGACAGTCCAGAGTGTTCATTTGAAGCCCAGCCCAAGACACGAAGATACAGACACCCTGTTTGTCAAAATTGACATTTTGTCATCATTTACTCATCCTCATGTCGTTCCAAACCTGTATGCCTTTCTTTATTCTATAGAACACAAAATAATATATTTTGAAGAATATACAAGCTGCTCTTATTTCATATAGTAAAAGTAATTGAGGACTGCTTCACCAAAGCATATGTAAAGCATTGCAAAACTGTCTTAATCTCCACTTTATCATTGTCTTTTGGTGCACACTCTTTGATGGCACTATGATGACATATTAATAGATCTTTTTTGCACACTACAGTATATGTGTTTGTGTGTGTGTGTGTGTGTGAGAGAGAGAGAGAGAGAGAGAGAGGAGGTGGAGAGAGCTCCATGCTTCACTGCTAATATCAGTTCTTGAGGGCCACAAGGCTAGCAGTTGTAAGATTGGGTTTGCCCATTGGCTTCTGTGCATTACTGTACAGATGGCATTCGCTCGCCCCTGCCCATATTGCCCACAAACCACTTGACATTTTAATCGACATTTCCTTCAGAGCTCCCACATTAAAGGCCATGACATTTCATTTGCACATGATGTTGATTAAAACACGGTTACATACTTCAAAATAGGGACAGATCCAAACCTGAGAAAAATGAAGGGAACCAAAGAACCTCGATGTGTCTGTGCAAGCCTTACAATATGCTTTTTTAATACTGGGAAATAATATGCAGAATAACATATAGAATAAACTATCACCATATAACTAATATGGATATTATTATTATTATTATTAAAACCACTACATTGAACTAGAAAATAAAGCACATTAACAAATTTTATAACCATACCCTTGAGCAATATTTTTTATTTCAACAAGCTGTAATTTCACATACATATTAATAAATATTCTTAATAATATTGATTAAGTATTATTTAAGATAATAATATTTCCTATATAATGTATTCATTTTCATTGTGTAATAATAACTATTCCTAATCTCACATTTTCTTCCGAGCTGCACAACAGTGAAAGTTTGAAGTGAACTTTTCAGTGCAATCCAGAGCATATCTGACATTCCTTCATGTAACTTTGGACGAGGCTGACCGCCATCTGAACGAATGTGAGTGAAGAGGCTTCATCTCCATCATGTCACCTGGCTTTGGATCAGTAGCCCCAGCTGTTTATCAGTCTTTTCCTCAGGCTGTGTCCTACCTGCCATATCTTATATCTCCTACCCCTCATGTTCTCTGGCCTGGAGGAACCAGGTCTAGTGTCGGCTCCGCACAAACTAAACGTACACATACTGTCAACTCAGCTGGTGTCAGTGCTGAAATAGCAATTGACATGCTATTGTTCTCCATTAAGACATCCAAACTTCTTTGAATAAAAAGCTAATGCAGATAAAAACTTAAATGTTTAAAGCTGTTAGCTGTTACATGCATAAATTTAATATTACAGGTGATAGACACTGTCCTATTTTTACTTTATAATACTTTCCATGAACTTTGCTTCCACTATTGTTCACATTGTCTTAGTTGCCTTGCAGGAAAACGCAATGGAACTCAGCTAAGCATACAGACAAGTTTCTCAGCATACCATCTACCGAAATAAACCAGTCACGGTATACATTACACATGGTCTTTCAGCTAAAGCTAACATAGTAACCTAATTAAAAATAGATTCATATTATATCCATTGACCGCTTGGATTTAAGAGAGGTGAAGAGGTTAATCATAGCCTGTGAGAAGTAGAATGTAATTGATAGTGATTCATTAATTAGTTCACTTTTAGTCAAAGTTTTCTGTGTCAATAAAAATATAGTGCACACATGTACTGTATGTTATAAGATTGACAGTAAAGATCATTTTTAAGTTGTCTCATCGTCTAACCCTTTTTTTTTTTTTGACTGACAGATTTTGCTCCATTTTAAAATGTTCTTCAGGTTTAGTTTAGAGGATATTTTAATATTTTTTTCTGTTGTATTTGCTCATTATTAACTATTATTTATGCTAAGACACTTGTCATATTACTGTAAAATTAGATCAAACAAAAAATGTAATTTGATCAGATTAAGAGAAAAAGGGAAAGGGAAAGGGAAAGCATTATATAGATATAGTTTAAAATAGTGTAAAGCTGTCTTGACTAAAAAACATTCACAGCTACAGTAAATATACACAAGTAATTGTTGAATGTTGATGTCAAGAATTCTGGTAAGGTTAATAGTAGTAGTCAAATATGTCAATAAGAGAAAGCAGGAACATAAATATGCATGTAAACGGTAATAAAATCCGAATCTATCTGGAGTCGATGTACCATAAGGAAAGAAACAGAGAAAATACATGAAACCTTAATTTGGGGATCTATTACAGATCCTCCACACAGCTCTCCTCTCCCTCACCCATAAACACACAGAAATGTGTTCAAGCGCCAGGATTCTTTATAAGTTTCCCTTCTCCAGGAGTAATGCGCTCTGAATGGCTGCTAAAATGGGCCGGGAGATTTCATTCCCTTCGCTCTCTCTCGACGCCTCACCTTTGGCCCTTCGATGATATGAGTCCTCTTGCTTTTCTCCCCACGCCGGTGATGGGTGGCTGAAATAAGCCAGAGCCAGCAGGGAGAGAAGGGAATGAAGCTTATTTACAAAAGCTCTAGCATGGCAGGTGTGCTTTCCACCACCCAAATTAGCCAATCAGCTAACCATCAGTCCAAGAATTCCCTACAGCACAGCCAAAGTTGGACTGAATAATGCAAAGGGCTTTGGAATGCTTTAGAGGAAACTTTGACAGGTTTCATATAAACCCTCCAAAAAAAAATCATGAGTTATCATTTCAGGCAATTACAATCATTATATTAAAAAAGCATGTATATCATAAGATGTGCTTGCTTCTGATTTATTTAAGAATTATAGCTTAAGCAAATAAGCTTATACTGTGTTTATTTAGTGACTTTTTAGTGATTTCTTAAGCTGTTCCCTTCATTAAAAGGCAGATCACTTAAAACCCATCAAGATCTGTTGTCACCATTTCACAGTTAGTGCTCTAACTCACAATGTTATGCATAAGCTTGAGATTTTTAATGTGACAGTGCAATCCACATGAACAAAATCCCCTAAATGTTAAATAAACATCCTGGCAAAGCAAATCATTTTTTTTCTTTTGACAAATTTTGACTTGGCATTGATCCTAAAATGACATCATCCAGACGAGGGTGTCCAGCATTTTTCCTTCTTTCTTTTCCAATTTTTATTTTTATTTTGTTTTGCTGGCATCCTTATGAGTGTGTCTGATCTTTCGACACTCATGCAGAAAAGAGTGAATAAATAATGAGCGAAATAACCTCCAGGCATGAATCTTACAGATATATGAAATATTCATATGATTCTTAACACAAAACGTTTGCTGAAAGCCAAGCAGTGTGCAGATGTCATTCAAAGGATGTATGTATGTAAGGTCTTATGAGAAATCTTGTACGGTGTTGAAATGTTTATCTCATTTGATTTATTAAAGTGTATGCCATAATTTGACCCGTGGCCTTTTAGCTTGTGAGCTAAATCTGGAGTCGTATTTTGTGCAAAGGTTTCAGTGTATTTATTTTTTTATTATTATTATCATTAAATTTACCAGATAAGTGAAGTGGAACCATTCAGTCTCAGATTTCTTAATTGAAACACTTCAGTACAAGCTACACTTGAATCAAGCTGGCAGTAAAAGCAAGTATGCAGGTTTTCTTGTCGCCTGATGGCAGATATTATCTAATGCTGTGCGCTCGGCACCAAAAATGGCTGTCGAGTGTGTTCTGCATAAGTTTTGAGACATCAATATTTATAAGTGTCTGTACTTATGCGATCACAAATGTTTACCCCATAGCTCTTGAGCGTAACGCTCAAACAAACCGGAGTAAGCAATCACTCTTAGATACAGGATACAGAGTATGAACTTGTTCACAACATGTTGTCGTGTTTCAACAAAGAAACAGGAGCACAAATGCTCAGAACAATATGATGACCTGTATTATGTTTAGAACGACTCCTCTGTAGCCTCTATTAGCAGAACAGCAATTCATTACAAGACATCTGGTCTTTCTGTGTCTAGATCCATAATAGCCATCGTTTTGACCCCCGTCCCTTGTGGGAGCCGATGGTGTGAAGTGGAAAATCCTCTTGATTGGAGTTTGAGCTGGTTTTTACACACTTGTACACACACACACACACTGTAATGGGTGTGAGAGTGTTGGAGGTGGCTGTAAGTGTGTCTCTCTCCTTCCTGTCCCTTCTTCGGTCCCCTTTTCAGGTCAGTAAACTGGCAGGCAGCTACCGACCATTTCTGCAAGGCTAAAGAGAGACAAAGAGAGAAACAGGGAAAACGGGGAGCGAGAGCGATCAGACACCTCTGTGGAGGGCACCAGGCAGCCAGGGTGTTGAAAGTTAATGGAGCACTCTTTCACAAACACTCCTCTCTCTAGGGGCCTCTTTCTGTTCTCCTCCCACCGCTGAGCCTGCCTTTATTTTATTTACGAAAGGCCCCTTTATGTGCTTTCATCAGCGCTGCAAATTATATAGCCTGAGTTAATGCTGGATTTGACCAAGCGATTCCCTCCCAGTAAGAAGATGCAATGGAAGATTGTTGGCAGAATGGACTCCTAAGATGAGCATGCCGTCTATGCCACTTTGTGTGAGACAGAACAAGTGCTTGCCACTATGTGGTGGCCTCTTGAGCAATCACTGGGCTGTTGCTCCCATAACCCCCCCCCCCCCCCCGCCGCCATTTACTGACTTGCCACACCATCCCCCTCCCTTTTTTCTCTAAAGGGCTGTAGGCTAAAGCCAAGGGGCTGTGGTCAAGTGTGAATGTTTGGGAAAACTGTGCACTGCATAAGCAATAAGCTTGAGAGGCCCCCTTAACAGTGTGGGTGCATAAGTGTGTGAAGTATATAGTATGTTTAAGTGTATTACACATGCCAATTGTGACAATTGTGACAACTGGGGGATATAGGCAGTACTTAATGTAATACTTAAATAGAGAGAGAGTAATTCTTGTTGGAAAATCTGGCAATAGTATTATTATTATTATTACACTTTTTTAATTGAACAAACATAAAATATGAAGAAAAAAAGAGAACTGAAAATTCAGTCATCATTTTCTCTCCCTTACTGTTGACTTTCTAAATTATTTTTTTTAAATAATTTTTGGGTGAACTTTCCCTTTAACTATATATTTCAGTAAGAAAAAAAAAACGAGAGGGAGAACATTAAAAGAGAACATATGCATAGGCGCAGTGACTCTCTATGAATCTTTGTTTGAACATGTTCTTGAAATGAACCATTTAAACAAACTGATTCACTTAAATAAATCAGACTTGCCAACACTACACACATATGAGAGAGGGAAAAATGTAGTAACACTATTTTGAAAGCAGCTGCACTACTAACACCCTAGAGAAGTTAGTGGCATCTCTACTTTTAGCTAGTTACCTCTGAACACTGGCAAACACACACACATGCAAATGCCACTTTCTAAGAAAAAAACAGAATGTCTTGGTGAGCAGGCTAGTGTGCAGGGAAAAATTTAAAGTGAATGTATGGTTACTTCATTCGCTCGGTGGCCATGCCCTCCCCTTCTCTTCTTCTGCTGTTATTCTTCTCCTCATGCTGCTCTGTTATTGAAACTGATGGGTTTATTGAGACTTTCACACTTGGCAAAAAAGGGGGAGGGGGCCTGCTGATTTTGTTTGTTTTTCCTCTACCTTTCCCTCTCCTCTGCTCTTTCTCCTTGAAGTTCTCTCGAGATCACTTTGGCATCCACCACAGTTCTCCCATATATGACTATTTACATGATGTTAGCGCTTACCATAAATTACTTCTGAATGTAACAAATTAGTAAAATCTCTGGGAATTCACTGAAAGAAAGACGGGTGAGGCTGGTGCTAGTTGTCACTCAGGAGGTCTATAATTCAGTAACTAAAAGGTTTTGAGTCAAAAGTCCAATTAAACAAATGTGTGTGTTTTGTCTAGCAGTGGTTTACTGTTCTGGTCTCTAACACATAGTTTAAATCACACATAAATTAAAGTGTCCTTTATGTAATCAATCCTTTTTTTTCTAATTTATATATATAGCTGTTGTCTAAATACAATAAAATAAGTATTAATTAAAAAGTAAAATAAGTAAAGGAGTAAACAATAAAATCACACTAGCATACAGGTGCATCTCAATAAATTAGAATGTCGTGGAAAAGTTCATTTATTTCAGTAATTCAACTCAAATTGTGAAACCAATTAAATTAAATAAAGTATTAAATGCACAAAGACTGAAGTAGTTTAAGTTTTTGGTTCTTTTAATTGTGATGCTTTTGGCTCACATTTAACAAAAACCCACCAATTCACTATCTCAACAAATTAGAATATGGTGACATGCCAATCAGCTAATCAACTCAAAACACCTGCAAAGGTTTCATGAGCCTTCAAAATTGTATCTCAGTTTGGTTCACTAGGCTACACAATCATAGGGAGGACTGCTGATCTGACAGTTGTCCAGAAGGCGATCATTGACACCCTTCACATGGAGCGTAAGCCACAAACATTCATTGCCAAAGAAGCTGGCTGTTCACAGAGTGCTGTATCCAAGCAGGTTAACAGAAAGTTGAGTGGAAGGAAAAGGTGTGGAAGAAAAAATATGCACAACCAACCGAGAGAACCGCAGCCTTATGAGGATTGTCAAGCAAAATCGATTCAAGAATTTGAGTGAACTTCACAAGGAATGGACTGAGGCTGGGGGCAAGGCATCAAGAGCCACCACACACACAGACGTGTCAAGGAATTTGGCTACAGTTGTCGTATTCCTCTTTTTAAGCTACTCCTGAACCACAGACAACGTCAGATATGTCTTACCTCTGCTAAGGAGAAGAAGAAATGGACTGTTGCCCAGTGGTCCAAAGTTTTGAGCAAGTTTTGTATTTCATTTGGAACCAAGGTCCTAGAGTCTGGAGGAAGGGTGGAGAAGCTCATAGCCCAAGTTGCTTGAAGTCCAGTGTTAAGTTTCCACAGTCTGTGATGATTTGGGGTGCAATGTCATCTGCTGGTGTTGGTCCATTGTTTTTTCAAAACCAACATCACTGCACCCGTTTACCAAAAATTTATTGTCAAGAGGAAAATGAGAAACAAGAGACCAAAAAATGCAGATGAGCTGAAGGCCACTGTCAAAGAAACCTGGGCTTCCATACCACCTCAGCAATGCCACAAACTGATCACCTCCATGCCACGCCGAATTGAGGCAGTAATTAAAGCAAAAGGAGCCCCTACCAAGTATTGAGTACATGTACAGTAAATGAACATACTTTCCAGAAGGCCAACAATTCACTAAAATTGTTTTTTTTATTGGTCTTATGAAGTATTCTAATTTGTTGAATTGGTGGGTTTTTGTTAAATGTGAGCCAAAATCATCACAATTAAAAGAACCAAAGACTTAAACTACTTCAGTCTGTGTGCATTGAATTTATTTAATACACTAGTTTCACAATTTGAGTTGAATTACTGAAATAAATGAACTTTTCCACGACATTCTAATTTATTGAGATGCACCTGTACATTCAGGCAAGAGTGTCTGATCGGGGCAAGTTGTCACAAGTTTTAAATAAACTTACAAAAATTTTACAATATGTTCTTGCTAAAACATTTTTTTTTTTACATTTCTGTATGTTACTTTTTACATTTTTGCTATTTCATGCATCATTGTGTGCTTTTCTTTTCTCCCATTACCCAATATTGGGGCATGTTGTCACAAAAGCACAACACACATCATCATTGACTTGTGGTATTTTGCTTTTAAGCGAAACTAGATATTAGCAAGAGCAGTCAGATGTTATGGTAACAGATACTTGTTGCTTTGTCACTGTCCTCACAGGAAGGAGAGAGGCAGTCAGTGTCAGGAGGGGAGAGATAAATGAAAGAGTGGCTAAATGGAGGGCGCAGGACAGTAAATGAGGCATACGAAAGAGGCCCCCACTGTGAGCTCAGAGCTGTACACTTACACAGGTTCAGCGCTCTAGATCACAGCACAGGGCTCTAAATGTAGTTTTGCGGTGTAAAAATTATGCATTGATCAGTCTTCTTGTCTATTTTGTACAGTAGGTGAGTTTGAGATGACAAGCTGAAGTGTAAGTGTATTTAAACATTACTGGTTGGATTTCTGTTGCAGTGTCCTTACATGCCCTGGTGAGACAGCATCTGTCACAGAGACGAGGCCACATAAGGACCAGGGTGCCATTGGTCCATCCAGATTGAGAGCTTTTCTCACTTTTTATAAGACACAAAATGAATTTTACTGTGGGAACATTGTTGGTTCGTTATTGCCTGACTAATAACGTTCCTCAAAACATTGAAGTATTCGCAAAACAAGTCATATTAAAACCATTATGACCTTATTCAAGGACACAGATGCTGTTAATATCAAATAATACACAACTTAAACTTAGAGCACCACTTAACAGTAAATCCAGTTATGCAGTAAACAGAAGAGCAGTCATTTGCATTATTCATTAATGCCATGGTGCATGCTGGGAATTGGAGTCTTGCATCCAGCAACGCACTTCATATAGAGGCAAAAAGTCCATGGAATCTGATACACTTCATAATATTTACATTTAAATGACAAAAATAGGGGTCCACTTATTTGTATACTTCTGTCCTCGCCTTGAGTGCATTAATAAAGCGACAAAAATATCTGCATATAAACAAAACGTGCATTTACTAGGACATATCATCAACACAGACTGCCTCCAGTGCTCACACATTTACTTTCACACCTACATACACATAGACCACTCTCTCTACTGACTCCTGCTAACATTAGTCAGTAAGTGTGCTCCTGACACCACCACTGGTGTTTACAGTAAAGGGGATTATTTCCTGCTCTTATTGGGTAGTTTTACCATCTGCTAGCTATAGTCCCTCAGTGGCCATACAAAACAGCTATGGACAATGTAGTGGTCTTGAAACCGTGCCACCATGATTATATTCATTATGGCATAAATGATCTCTAAACTAGGAAGAATTGCGTTTTGAATGACCTCTCGTCAAATCTACAGTAAACACTTTCACAGATGGCATTATGTTATGTCAGCATAACATCTGTCAGTAATTTCCCACACTGTCATATGATTAAACCCACTTCACTATATTGTAGCCTATAGTGTGACTACAATCCACTTCAGCAGTCTTAGCCCCTGCTCCAATGCCCAGGGGAGGCTGACCCAGTCAGTCCCTTTTTAGCCCCTCAAGTGACTATTAAGGCAGTATGACAACAGTCAGCCCACTCTTACAAAGCCGCCCCCCCCCACTGGGTCCATAAGACCGCCAGAATCAGCTGGGCATGTATCTCTGCTACAACCCCATGAGCCTCATAGACTTGAAACCCTTCATGATTTCTTTCTTTCTTTCAATCTTTCTTTTGAAGTTGGCACGCTATCCTTGAGAATGTACTGTGGGGTACAAATGTCTTGGTCCCTTAGTGTTATCATTATTCATAATATAATATAATATACACAAACATAAAAAAGATCACTGATTACTATATGAGCATGGTCAATGTCACAAGTGTGCATTATTTTGTGTGTGTCTGTTCCTGTTTGTTATGTGAAAAATTTTGTTTTGTATAAAGAAACCTGATCCAGATTTGAAGGACAACCAATGTCCAAAATATTAGAGCCCAAAGTGCATGGTGAACAGCTGAGTGAGAGGCCTACATGCGCGTGTGTCTGGGCTGCATTTCCAAAGCTGGAAATAGAAGCGTGAAGCTGAAGTGAATGTTTGCCCTGTAAGGTGGGTTTAGAAGAAAAGGCACCTGTACTGCAGCCCAGCCTAGTTTAATTCTCCTCCTAAGCCAGACATTTCCTGCCCTGGGAAAGGCCTAATTAAGATGTTATTGGATGGAAGAGGGAATGGGAGATTTGGAAGAATTATGGAGGGGATTTGGGGGTATAAAGTGGCGGAGAGGGACCAGAGAGAGGGATAAAACATACATGAGCAAGCACACGGACACTTGCTTTTGCAATATTTGCATTATTTAGAGTATAATCAACAGCTGTCAGGTTGCTGCGCAATTGCTACAGGTGTAAGATTTACATAAGAGAAATGCCTGACAGTGACAATGTGTGATTGTGATTGTTTTAGTGTGCTTCTTACATTCCCTTGCTCTGTATGTGAATATATTTTTTCTTTCTTCCTCTCTTTCATGGCTGCATCTATCACCTACTTCATAGCACACAAAGGTTGCTCTTAAAATGTTGCCACAATCAATGTTTTGAGCAGAATGCTGTTTAGTCAACAACCTTTATTACTGTTGTTTTAATTTCACATTATCTCATTATCATTCATTATCTAATAAATGAAGATTTACTGTCTAAATATGTTTTGATAAGATTTTTTTTTTTTAATCCTTGATTTATTTTAGTGGTTGACTGATAGGTGAGTAGGCGATCATTCATTGAGTACGTTTACATGGACATCAGTAATCTAATTATTTACCTTATTCTGAATAAGGCAATATTATGATTAAGGTGTTTACATGAGTTTATTTTAGAATATTCCTTTTATGTTCCCGTTTTACACATTATAGTACATAGATCAATGGCACATTACATTCCCACTTGACGCCATCCAACGTTCCCTCCAGAATTTCACGTATCAGCATACAGTTAATCTTCGGGTACTATACAGTTTTGGGTGTTTCATTTTAAATTTTACAAAAGCTTCAAGTGTAGTTAATTATTTGTCATGCTATACGTGCAAACAGACGACTGTGGATAAAAATGTGCCTTCTTGCTTGAAGGCATTCTCCTTTGTTTGCCGTTGACCACTGCCACACGTGATAATAGCCTATCTCCTCCTCTCCTCCTCTTCTCTCTCTCTCTCTCTCTCCCTCTCTCTCTCTCTCTCTAATAACTGTGTTAGCCTGCATATCAATGGCTGAAGCCTCTGTTATTAGCTCTAAAATGGCGTTTTGGAATTTGCAACGGAAGGTTTATGAGGTGCGTAAAAAATAGTTCAACACATTTCAGGACAGAAACATGTCAAATGTCTTGAAACAAATCAACTGAACAATATCTTGATTTGTGGTTGTGACTCCTGGCCGTTAAAATTGTTAGAGAAATAAGTCCCGAAGTGTACGCCGCGCCTATTAATGGAATGGTCTCTCAGTTCTCAAACAAATTAAGAACAACATTCGATTTTTATTGACTGAACGCAAGCTCTTATTGCGATAGAAAAAAAACCACCAAAACTTTGTGTTAAAAAAACGTTTCCACTGATTAAGAAACTTTTGTGGCTTGGGTGATAATATTAGGCTTCATATAATAGGAAGGGGCCCCAAAATTTGTTTGTAAATGCCGGGCCCTGGCCGTGTGTGATCCTGTCGCAAATGTGGCGATTTGTCCTACACGGCATCCAGGTAAAATCAAGCCTAGCGTTAGTTCTGGCAGGTCACGTTAGTCAAGCTCGCATCAGCTGACTCTCAGCTGATCCCCATCAACCTATGGGAGTACGACACCTATCTAAGCATTTATATATAAGGTCCCGCAGTATTATCAGCAGTTTCACGTTGCTCAATAACTAACTACCCTCCTCCATCCCCAACTCCACCTCTCGTCCAGTCAGGATTCGGCCTTCTGATTCTCCTTTGAATCAGACTAATTCTAAAATGTGTGCATAACATTATTGAAATTTAACGATATCTGCAATACATTTATGTTGGTTCTGTTCTGTTTACCCTGGGGGGTTATCGCTGCTCTCCCTGCTCTCATCCATGCTAGGCTGCATGGATGCAGAGGGAGTTCTTGCCCAGAAAAGAACCATACCGCCAATCCAAACTGTATGATAATTGTCAATCATCTTTGACGATAGTAGTCTTGACAGAAGTGTGATTAAGGTGTGAACATGTCTATACTGCACTTCAATAATGCGACTAAAATAGGAATACTTCACATGTCTTAGTTCGATTTGTGTTTACTGTCGATTATGACTTTAGCTGGATTACGGTAATCAAAAATCTCTGTTTACATGGTAGATTCTTAATCAGAGTATTGTCTTAATCGTGTTAATATCAGATTATTGTTGTCCATGTAAACATATTCACTACTGTTGCACTAAAAATGCAATGTGATTTGAATTACAGATCACAAAACACTTTGGACTTCATGTAGACCTGCATTTAGCACTGTCCACTTTTGATTCTATACATTTCATATTTATATGATTTATTATTATTATTATTATCATTACAAAACAAAAAATATTGCAAATATGTATCTTTAATGACAAGCTGACATGTGGACAATCAGTCAGTAATAATACTGATATAAAACTTCACTGGTATAAAAGATTCAGTTCGATACGGAAATGATAACTTGCAATTCAGTGAGTCAGATGTTGATAGGTCTGATCGATTCAGTTCACTGACAAATACGTCAGACTGATTCAAACCAATAACTTGTATTTTTGAACCATATATTTAAATAATCGGCTCATTCAGACTACACTGGTTGCACTATTTGTTGATCCAATAAAAAAGAACTGGCTTTCAAGAGTTATTTATTCATGAAACAGACTACATTAGTTGGGTTATATGATTGTTAACGTGCACACAGCTAGTGAGGATAACTCGGTAAACAGGCTTTTATTGCATAACATTCAAAATGGACTGCAAACTTCCATTCACAACTCAGATCAAATATTTAAAGATTTTTATGCATAGATTCAGCAGAAAACAATATAATGCCAGCTGTAAACATCTTTTTTTCCTTTTTCTTGTCTTCCTAATATGAGATTGGCGTGTCATGTGTGTGCATGGAAACAGAGTTGCAAACTCTGGTTGAGAACAGACTAGTGGCCTTAGCCCTGTTTGATGTTGCTTTTTTCTGACCTTGTGAGGTGTGTGAAAGCAAAATCATATCCCATGAGGAAGCAGAGAGTTTGAACATAAACCATGGCATTTGTCAAGTATGGTAGTTATTTCACTGTCACCCACACAGGTCAATATACACAAACCAGAAAAGACATTTCTCACTTTTTCTTACATACACTGGCTTACACATGCTCCCTCTTCTCAAATATACACATACAATAAATAAATATACAGACATTTCCCTGTCACCAATTTCTAAATTGTAGTTGTACATAAAGTGGCCAATAGATAATCAACCTTAAACATTTTAGGTACGTTATAAAAAGCTCAATTGTGTCACAAATTCCTAATTTTAATCCACACATGTAAAATAGTACCAACTCTTGGCTTAAACACTGAGTTACTTTCCACACACACACACACACACACACTACACCGCAGATCAATGGGCAAGTTTGACAGCCCATCTGTATAATATAAGCACTGGTTAAATACCCACACACACAAAAAACAAAAAACACACATGCTATCATTCATATGGGTTTTGCCGAGAACCATGGAAGTCTCAGCGATCCCAGTGCTGGGGATTGAAATCCTTTATGACAGCAACATCTCCTCTCACCTCTATACGTTTGCTCATCCCTCCATTTCCTAACATCAGCTGGTTTCCTCCTCAACCACTACTCTAAATATATGTCTTGGACTCGTTCCCAGAGGCCTGACTGGTACATATTTCAATACTCCATTCATTCTGGGAGATTTTCCAGGGGAATTTTTCAAATCACTGGATATTTTTTCTGTTATTCACAGTCTTTTACTTGGACCATGTATTATGACACTAGAAATATCCCTCTACCCTTCACTCTCTTTCTCTCACTCTCTTTTTCTCTACCACAATTTCCGTGTGAAAAACAGAGCTGGGCTCTGAATCCCAGCATTTTTCTTGCTCCTGTGGGGATGGTCCAAGCTATAGCCCAAGCTCCTTCTTAAAATAGAAAGAGAGAGAGGGGATTTGACACTGTTCCTTTCCCCATTTTGTTGTGTGTGTGGTTTGATGAAAAGCCATGCTGAGTCAAAGGCGCAACAGGAATATGCATTCACCTCTGAGTTAATGTGTGTGCGTACATGATGCCATGAGGTTGTAACTTTCTTACAACTGTAATACTGTAACTACTGTTTTGATAGATTGCATACAAGGAAAAAAAGTAGGGAGATACACGTTTCAGAACTGTTCCAATAACAGTTACATGTTACTAAAGCACTCACATTATATACTGTGTGAGTTTGAGCACAGATATTTATTACACAACACACACAATAAGCTTTAACCATACTTTTTCCAGTCAGTTAATATTAATATACAACTTTCTTTGTGTCCTGATCACTAGGTGATATGTTTATTCAGCAAATATATCTAGCTAATTTTATTTCAGTTAAAACTCTGGTGCTGATATCTGGTGTCAATGAAATACAAATAGGCACACATCCTGAAATTCTGTCTGTTATTTACTAAGTGTGATCTATAGACAACTATTAGCTCAACTGGTGGAGAATTGTACTGGAGATAAGGTTATGAGTTCAATTCTCAATAAATATAGAATTATATAAACTATTATATCATTATTCAGGATTATGGATTTATTTACCATTCAAAATGAGAACAGGTTGTCAAAGGTGTGAGAAATAAAGATGTCCATGACACGGGGCCTCTTGCTATGAATGAGAGATTGCCATATATCGCGTATGCAGTCAGTAAACATGCTCTTCACTAATTCGTAGTATGGACAGGGGAATTGGTATTGGGGTTTGAACCCTGGTGTAAGAACGGCACCTAGTGTGTACTGGCTGTAATAGGTGGCTTAGCGTTAAATGTCAGAGAAGGGTCTCAGGTCCCAAAGAAGGGAGGGGGAAGAGCACGATGAAAGGTCACACAGGCACTGATGTTATACCACAGATCACTTTTGTGGATGACTGGCCATGTAGACTCTGCAATGTCTACAGAAAGGCGATGTCCTTAAAGATCACCTGAACATCAGCTGTCAAAAATTAATGTATGATGCCTAGATATATTTATATATTATAGTATATTATCATTATATATATTAATTTACTGGAACTGCACACGATATTGCTTTTATTGCATTGAACTGACTAGAATGAAAGAGATTTAAAACTGCAGTAAGTAACTTTGATTTATAGCCATCCCTGTTTGAAACCAAACAATGCAAGTTAAGGCTGGAATAACTACATGACTTTATATCTGAGAGGATTTTAAAAAACGATAGGCCTCATACTTTAACAACTTGGAACAGAGGACAATGGGCATCATACACTAAACAACTGAGGATCATACACAGCAGACTTTGAAGTTGTTCTGATCACAACAAACTCAAACAAAAGAAACGTGCGCCTAGGAGACTCATGAAAAATTAAAATAATGTGTGTTCTAAAATCGGCTGAAAATATCAAACATGTTATATCCTCCGACTGGATGGAATCAAAAGCTAAAAATCAGAGTCTGCACCCATCATACACTACGCAATTTTCTGTGAAATCTGTCAACTCAAATCTGCAGACTGATTTCGGGGGGTGGGGGGGTAACATTTATAATTATATATCTAGAATGGCTTTATGTGGTTAGTCTTATAAAACACATTTATTAGTTAGAATGCACAAAACTGCGTAGAACAAAAATGTATGTAATTTGGCCAACATTTTATACTCCCTTAATACATCAATGGCATGTATACATTAATTAATACTTTATTTCGATATGAATATCCTACATTTCTGTCTCAATACCACAGTTAGAGTTAGTGTTTCTAAAGTAAATGCTTTCGCAGGCCCGGGACGGACATCTTGGAGCACAGGGAGAATAACGGTGCGCCTGGCGGCTGATTTGGCCCGCTGCCAATTTATGTATTTTTTTATTTAATTTTTTTAAGCCTATATTTTTTTTTTTTTATTTTTTTTTATTATTTTATGTACCAGAGTGATCCATTGCCGGTTTAACATTCCATGATAAATCGGTTAGTCTTGACTTGCGCTGCGATTCTGCTCATGCTTGTTCCGCGCTTCCATCAAATTAAAATTCAATTCCGTCAAAATGTTCGATTCGAACAGAGTAATCAATATGTGCGGAACTCGAGGAAGGAGAGGAAGTGGCCAGAAGCAGGAGCGAAATGTAGCAAAATTACTGACCTGTTCAGGGCTTCAAGTGCAGGTCAGTTTCATCTGTAAATAGACTACTGTATTTTTGTCTTTGTTAATTTAGTTAAGTATTAAACTGCAGTAGCATCCGATTATTATACTCAATAATATAGAATACTGCAGTATGTTTATTATCTATTGTAAAGTTGCATTAATAAATTTACCAGACAGATGTTCACATCGATTTATAGTAAAAGAGGGAGCTAGAGCAGACTACACCACAAAAATATGAGACACAACACGGAACACCTTATTGCATTATTATTTTTCAAAAAATATATTGTACTAATTTTGACATTTAGGCACTTTAGCAAATTTATTGTAAAATATTTGTATGAAATTTAGGTTTGTTAATCTTTGGTATTAAAGTGATTTTAAGATAAATAACAACAATAACACATTGTCTAAGGTAATACTTTTAATTTTACTAAAGCTAGCGCAATACAATATTAAACACCACGCCTGAACCAGCTAATCAAGAAGCATACTAGAAACTTCCAGGCAAGTGTGTTGAGGCAAGTCGGAGCTTAACTCTACAGGACATTGTACAGGAACGAGTTTGAACACCCCTGGTGTATAGGATGGCCTGTCTGGATGATTTATAAAAAATACTGCAGCTTTAAAGAATGATATACTAATCATTTGTGTTTCAAGTATATATCTCACAATTCTGACTTTTTTTCTCAGAACTATGAGTTTATATTGTGTAATTGTGGGTTTACATCTCACAATTCTGTATTGTCAAAAAAATAAAAATCAGAATTCTGAGACAAAAAGTCACAATTACCTTTAAAAAAAAATGTATTCCATAGCAGAAATCGTCTACCTTCCGTACATCTGAACGTGTGCAGGAAATTTAGCTATTGAAAATAAATGGACAGAAAAAGATCTCTGATATTCCCATACCAAATGTGTGTGCATATATAAAACGCAAGTAAATACAACTGGAAATACTTAACAGTTTGTTTATCTCTCTCTCTCCCAACATGTA
Source organism: Sinocyclocheilus anophthalmus (assembly GCA_018155175.1). Taxonomy (NCBI): domain Eukaryota; kingdom Metazoa; phylum Chordata; class Actinopteri; order Cypriniformes; family Cyprinidae; genus Sinocyclocheilus; species Sinocyclocheilus anophthalmus. Next base: position 372,518 of record JADLZN010000144.1, read on the forward strand.
AAGATGTGGATGTAAAACTGTGCAGACAAAATATATGAAAAGAAGAATTAGGCAGATAGTGATGCAGAGAGGGAGAGCAGTAAGATGGAGAGAAACGCACATAATAAGACGAATGCATGGGTCTTCCCTCCTCAGGATTTATGTGTTGAGCGGAGCCATGAGGCCCTCAGTGAGACAGGCTTAGGGCAGCTGTGTTGTTTCAGGACCTGTATTTTACTGGTGGCCAGCAGTTGGCTCTTTAACCATTTGGAATGGTCCACATTCCTCAGGGTTAATAATATTCGGAAGGGGCCGTAGAGAGAGGGTGGGGGGGAGCTTGATGGGGGAAGGGCTTCAGTGTATGATGTTGGTCACCCGCCATTTGTCATTAAAAACTGCGGCCTTGCTCCTCTTCAATTACTGTTTACCCTGATGAAGCATTAGCCTCTGAACTTTGGGTTTCCTGAGTCCCATTGTCTGTCACTCTCTCTGAAACACTCTTTTGTTTTCTTCCAAATCTGCAGATACGCACTACTATGTGGTTTCATAGTTTTACATTTCAAGATGAGTTTGAACTCGCCCTTTGATGAGTAGATGAATGTTTGCTTTTTTGAGTGTGTGTGCTCAGTGGGTAAATGTACATAAACATGCGCGTTTGTGTGCGTTTGTCCACTGTTATCACAGATTCCTGTCTCTCTCTCGCTCGCTGGTGTTGTCAGGGTGTTTGATGTTTGTCTCAGATAGCTGATGAGTATCAGTGCTCGTTAAGAAGATTAGAGAATGGGCTCATTTGCATGTGTTCGTTATCTCATTAGATTTATATCGGGGAGAAAAAGGGCATGACCACAGTGCCTTCACACTCTGCTCTTGCTTCAGGCAAACCTCTGCACTGTAAAGTATTACTCACAATCAGCTCTGTTCTGGGCCTCAACAGAGCTGAACACATAATTAGCAAGTTTTTTGCGTGCTCCTTTGCTTAAGAGGGTCAACATTTTAACCTTATTCTGCCCTACATGAATCCGCAGGAAGTTTCAAAGGGGGGTTGGTTGTTTCTTAATGAGAGAATGTCTTAAAGCAAATTTTTACAGTTAAATGTTTATATTTTGTGTTGGCTCATATTTTGCATATATTCATTCTGTTCGCAAGAATCACAGCACAGGTCTTGTACTACTTAGACTAGCTCATTAGCTCAAAGCTCATTAGCAACACTGAAAGCAAGTAGCAAGGACAATCTCTTACTCTAAAAATGGCTCAAAGGATTTTGCCTGTTTTGCCCATAAGATAATTTCAGCAAACTTAAACATCGGCTCAAATAAAGGGAAAAATGAATGTTTGTCATAAAGGGAGTGTACTCGTAATGTCAGTTTTTTAATGGAACTGAGCTCTGCACTGCCTGCACTGAGATTGTGTTTTGATAGATTTGACAACAATATTCTGGCATAATGAGAAATATGCTGTGATACTAAATGATTTGGCAAAAAAATATATTTTACCTTATTCATCTGACACTTGAGAAGTTAGAGTTTGACTTTCACTTTCCTCTAGTGGTCTATAAGTTACATTTTTCATCTGTAGCTTTGCTCAAATCACTGCAGATATGCTGGAACAAAATTTTAAGTATTGTTAGGACTAGTAGTAGAATTGTTGCAACATTCTGTTTTTGATTTTACCTAATCACAGCTATGCAGATGATACCAAAGGTTTACCTAGCCTTATGGCAAATGACTACAGCCCCACTGATGCTCTATGCCAATGCATTGGTGAAATTAATAGTTGGATGTGCCACAACGTACTTCAGTTAAACAAAGAGAAATCTGAAGTCATTGCATTTGGAAACAAAGATGAAGTACTCAAGGTGAATGCATACCTTGACTCTAGGGGTCAAATAACAAAAAATCAAGTCAAGAATCTTGGTGTGTTTCTGAAGTCAGACCTCAGTTTTAGTAGTCATGTCAAAGCAATAACTGAATCAGCATACTATCATCTTAAAAACATTGCAAGAATTAGATGTTTTGTTTTCAGTCAAGACATGGAGAAACTTGTTCATGCCTTTATCACCAGCAGGATAGACTATTGTAATGGACTCATCACCAGCCTTCCCAAAAAGACCATTGGCTGCAGCTCATACAGAATGCTGCTACCAGAATTCTGACTATAACCAGACAATCTGAGCATATCACGCCAGTCCTCAGGTCATTACACTGGCTTCCGGTTACATTTAGGATTGCTTTTAAAGCCTAGGACCTCAATACATTGCAGAAATGCTCACTGAATATAAGCCTAACAGACCACTCAGATCATTAGGATCAAGTCAGTTAGAAATACCAAGGGTTCACATAAAACAAGGGGAGTCCGCTTTTAGTTGGAACCAGCTTCCAGAAGAGATCAGATGTGCTAAATCAGTAGCCATATTTAAATCAAGACTCAAAACACATCTGTTTAGCTCTGCATTTAATCAATGAGCACTCCGCTACGTCCGAAATGATTGCACTGTATTTTATGCATAATCATTTTCTATTCTTAACTGTTTTAACATCATTCTTAACATAATTTTAAATCAAATTTTAAATCTTTTTAAAATTGTAATTCCTTGCTTTTATTGATGTGATTTTTTTTATGATTATTTTAATTCCTATCATGTAAAGCACTTTGAATTACCATTGTATATGAAATGTGCTGTACAACTTAACTTGCCTTGCCTAATCTTTAAATTTCACCATAATTATGAGCAAACTAATGTACACCTGTTATTTATTTGCAAGTTAATGATAAAATGTATATATAGGCTAGATGCCCAGTGAGCTCTTGTGCATGGGATGGAATCTCAAAGCCCAAAGCCATCACTACAGACTAACACAAGACATCCTGAAGGAAATATGGTTAGATCATTTGAGCTAATTTGAGTAAAGCATTTGAGTATTTTTTTTCTTTTATTGTTTGGTTGCCTAGGTATATTGTATCAGATATAACATATTGGCAGCGAATGAACATAAAGAGGAAGAGTTTAATATCTGTCATACAACTCTTATTTAACTGAAGGTCAGAGGATTCCTCAGAGGACATGTTCAGCAGCTCTGTCTGCCATCTGATTTTGATCAACAGGTTTATGAAATATGATCAAGATACTCTCTAGTACTGTTCAGACAGATACCTGCAAGTATAGGGAGTTATTGTGTTACTAATTGTTAAAAATTATAAATTTTTTGGCTGTTTACCACAATTCTATCAAGCAAGCAATATTGTCTTATTAGAGGCTTTGTCAATTGATATGATGTTCTAAATATGGTCAACTTTTTACTAAATTCAATTAATGTATTGGGATTGTTAATCAAGTTATTCCTTCTCTTTCCTGGGTAACTAATTCCAATTCCTCAACTATGCAAACACAAGAATATATCTCCAGCCCTACATACATGTTACATTGACCCTCACATGAATAAGATACGCTGCAGTAACTCTTAGCGACTTCACTACAATTTATAGCATGGCCCCTCTGTGGTCGACATGTCTTCTGTGCAACAGAATTTAAGCCTGTTCCATTGACCTCTGCGTTGTGGTGAAGCTGACAGCGACTATAGTTTTATGCTGCTAATCAAATTCTAGCTGTGCGGCGATGTTTCCCTGAAAAGTCCTCTGCATTGCCCCCAGCTTTGAATTGAAGTGTGGAGGTTCTGCTTCGTTACAGCTCATAGGGAATTGTGCAGTCTTCTTACCTGGAGGGCAGAGGATAATGGCGATGAAAATGGAACGAGGTGCATACGCGTCGAGGGGGGATGTGCATACGCACTCAGCAACGTGTTGTGATATGCACCTGACTCTCCTCTCATGTTCCATTGTGAAAATCCCACCATATCAAGGTATTAAGGCAAAGCATGAACGTTTTTTGTGTACATGTGTGCGTGTGATCCCTTAGGTGAGTGGTTAGACTGGAGAGGGAGGAACTAGACATCTTCTTACATCTTTATTCTCTTCCTCAGGCTGATTTCTTATTTATCAGACTCCCTCTAAGTAGAGTCTTCAGGTCCCAACGCGGCCCTTTCCGCAGGTACAGCCACTGATAAAAACACATCCTCCGCACCATCTTCCGCTTCTTTTCAATTTGGGTTCAGGCAAAACACTTCAACTCGGTGGAGTCTGCCTGCCACTCCTTCCTTGACATCTCTCGTGCGATTCGCGCTGACTGTCCGACAACTGTAAACGCTTGTAAATGCACAGCCTCTTCCTTCTCTCTCTCTCCAACCTGCATTTCTGGGTCACAGAAGACATTTAAACTCCACTTATAATTAACAGTTATTTTTAAACGGAGTGAGAGAGACAGCGGAAATGGAGCAGTGGTGAGGTAAAAAAGCATTAAAATTGCCCCAGATTCGCTATTGAATGGGACACATCACAGCAATGTGCTTGCTGATCAAAGTGAAAGGGGGAGAGTGGAGACGGGGCCGATCAGTGGGGATAAATGGATCTCTTTATAATAGCGTAAGAATAGGGCCCCTCTTTTACAGCTGAAACAATTTAATAACTGCATTCATTACAGGCCACTCGCTGTCCACTCGCTATCTCTCTCTACTTCCTCTCCCTTTTTTGCCTATATGAAAGGAAAGGCTGGTTACTACAGCCCAAGCTGAATTAAGGCTGGTTGAGGGCCGAAATGAAGATGTGCTAGCTTCCTCTGACACTCTTAAATGAAAACCTTACACAAGAGCAAGCAGTTATTACAGAAGCTCCCCAAGGACACACTACACTCCTCAGCCTGCTAATTATATCCAATGCAAATGTGCTGTCTGCATAGTTAACGCCTGTACTCGGCACATATTTATATATTTCTGTATTATTTCATTAATTCATTCAGACCTTCCTGTGTCGGGGGAATAAAAGAAGCAGCTAATAGCATGAACTGAGTGAACTGTTAGAAAGAAACCCCCTCGCTTTTGTCTGTCTCACTCGCTCATTTGCTCAATCTTTTCTCCTTCCTGATCCCTCCTTCCTCTTTCTCTCCTGTTGAATAAATGTGGCCCTCTGAGGAGAAGTCGTATAAACACCTTCCGGTGGCATTCATAAGGGTATGGTTCAAAAGGACGCCTTTATTAAAAGTGTTTTGTCTTGCAGCCCATGTGTGCATGTTTGCCATCTTATCTGTCCATTAGCCTGCAATGACCTGCCCACTGCTCTGTTCCTCTTCCTGCTGGCTTTAATGGGTAATTTAGTGATGCTGGCTTGACATATACTCCTTGTTTGTTGCTATGGTTACAGGGTCTTATATTCTCCTTCTTTCTTACCTGTGGAGAGTTTGGTCAGTAAAAATACATTCATTTCCCTGGAGAACTGGGGTCAGATGCTAGTGGGTTGCCAACTTGTAATTTCCTACTCTCCTTAAACAATTTTTGTCATTTTTTTAATAAGTCTCTTATGAAAAGAGAGGTTGTTAGTGAATTTCAGTAACAAATTATATTTTAGTCTAGAGTTTAGAGCACACAGGCAGTATGACCAAAATCTTGTTGTTGTTTTGATTTTCACTGTGATTTTAATATCAAAAGTATATAGTAATCAAAAACAAACAAATGTAATATCCATAAAAAATAAATAAGTCTGGCATTAGTTCAAAGCACCTGCTTCAAAGTATAGAACATTTAAAGTGACAGTAAATACATTTATAATTTTACAAAATATTTTTATTACAAATAAAGGCTTATTCAAAATTTATTTTCATCAACAAATTATCAAGGATTCCACAAAAATACAGTACAACTGTTTTTAACATTGGTGATAACGAAATATTTCTTGAGCACTAAATGAGCATATTAGAATGATTTCTGAAGGATATTGTGGCACTGAAGGGTGGAGATAGCTTTGCTATCACATTAATAATTTACAATTTAAAATATATTAAAATAGAAAGCAGTTATTTTAAATTGTAAATAAATTTCACAATACTACTGTTATATTTGCTGTAGTTTTGATCAAATAAATGCAACCTGGTGTCACACATCATATACCTCACATGTTATGCCTCTGTACCAGGTGACTGTGCAATTCTGGCTATGAGTCTTTTCTTATTTCTAGCACACACTCTCACAAGGTCATCCTTCTGAACTGCTGTCAGCAGGAGAGGTATGAATTAAAAAAGCTGTTTCATCTGCTGCTCTATCTGTTTTGGTTTTGTTTTATTGTCCATGGATAGGGAAATAATAACTTGCTGTGGTCCAATGTATGGTGTTATATTTTTCACTAGGTTTTATGGCCTCCGTCTGTATGTTATGACAGAACTGAGGCCTGCACGTCTGATAAATGGCTTGCTTTGTTCTTCCCCCCCCAAAAAAAGAAATCATAATTCCACTTCCTCTCCAAAGCCTGTGCTGCGGCAAGCATGATGGGTGGTGCCATAGGACACAATATATATCTGCCTGCTGCTGGGAGATGTCATAATACAGCCGCTGTGTGTTCAGAATATTTGATAACGTGGTGCACTTAGTATTGGACCCCTTTCGTCAACGTAAGAAATACTAAACAAAGATCGACTTCATCTTCTCCATCCTGCTGCTCTGGAAAGCTTAGGATGGTTGTTGTCCCTGGTCAAGCCCCAGAAAGTGCCCCCTGCCCTTCTTGGCCCTCTTCCTCTTGGGGGTTAAAACACACCTTCCCTCTAAAGGTTACAGAGGTCGCACATCTGCATGTGAAATGTGAACCCTTCGACATTCCACGGCTGGTCTGAACCCACTCAAGCTCTTTTTGTTAGCTTAAACACTAAGTTGTGCCTAACAAGCTCACCGCAGAACTAAACATGGTAACACAAGCTCTCTCCAGCGACCATTTAAGTGAACATAAAAAACTAATTTGTGTTTTAAATTTCTTTAAAGGTGGATAGAGTATCATAGCATGCAATACCACAAAAAAAAAGTTTGTGATGTTTTCAAATTTATTACATATTTATTTGCAAAATACTATAAATATATTGGATATGTTTAATCTATATGTAATTATTATTGTTATGTAGGATCAAAATAAACTGTAGAATGCATAAATTAGCACAATGATCTCTTTTTTTCTTGTATTCGTTATGTTGTCCTGTTCATGCAGTTTCCAGACACATATCAGAACTTAATATGCAGAGAAAGACTAAATCATTTTTTATGTTTAATGTAATAATTTTAAACATTATATTTGGATAACATATTAAATTACTTAATATATTTTATTTTTTCTTGGGCAGTTGCCTGAAAACACAATTTTTTGAACAGATGGGGGAATGGACAGTCCTGGGAAAGCTGTGTGAACGAGATGAGTTTACCTACGAAGAAAGTCAAACCTGAATGCGGCCAAATCAGCATTCAAACTTTATTCGCAACTCTCAAATCTCATCCGTGCCTCCCTTGGTCAATAATCGTAGGTAAACCCATCCCGTTCGCTCAGCCTTCCCAGCACTGTCCATTTTAGCTTTCATAATATCCAGAAAACGGAAGAGTGCAGCTTTACTTGAACTAATAAAATGAGAGCTTACAGCCAGTGATTGATGATCTTCATAGAGAGGTGGATCGCTCTCATCTTTCTTGAGATTTTTAGCACTGCCTTGTTTGCAGTCATGTGCAATCAGAGGATCGGGGGGGAGGGGTAAACAAATGTTTGATGTATGATACTCACACTTCTTTTGTCATAGATACATCTCCTGCTTTGGATCTTTCTTTTAAACCCTGGCTCGACACATTTGATACTTTGACTGTGAATCCTGTGAACAATCTGTTTATTTTTGTGTTTTTCCCTCTGTTATTTTTGTGAATGTCTGCACTTGGGGGATGGGCCAAGAGAGGTGCACATTTGTCCAGTTTGAGCATTGCCAAGAAGTCACAGTAAAAAATAACAGTGAACGACAGCAATACCCCCAAATGAATGCGTACAAACACACATACACTGACGCACCTACACAAGCTAACTCTTTTAACATCCTCCTATCAAAGATTAAAAGGTTTTTCAGATGAGGTATGGGCCCTTTCCCTCCCTTTGAGGACTTAATATCCTTCATAGTGTGCCAAAAACACAAAACTTTTTAAATAATATAAATCACGTTTATGGAATTGGCTGTTTGCCTACTCTAACTGCTCTGCTGCATATCAACGCCAGGGGAAATCCTCCTGGTGATGGTTGGGATTTGCTCTTGTAGTGTGTTAAGGATAGAGGGAGGGACATGGGCAGTCAGCTTTCTCATATGGCCTCTGTTCTGTTTGATAAGAAGCATCATCCAATGCAGAAAGCACCTTGGCTTATTACATTTGACTTTAAAGCCTTTCCCCTCAAAAAAGCAACACAATTTCTCGGCCTTTAAGGGATCCAGGCAAGCTTTATGAGATTTGTTTGTAGCCACTGCTGCCATTTCCAAAGAGTCACATGGTCTCTGACTTAAAATGCAGGGCGCTTTTACAACGTGACAAAAATGACCCTGTCTTAGGCTGTATGATAAAAATAATAAAGGGTCGGGGTGATGGAGTCCAATTACAGGCATAAATTGACGTAAATTGTAACCCAGGTCGACGTGGCCTTGCTTGCTCATGTCCTTTTTTAAACTTGGACTTCTAACAAGAGTCATCTCATATTCATAGCCTATACGCTGCTCGTCCTCAAACTCACCGTCCTCTCCCTCCCTCGCTCTTCCTCCCGTCGAGCAGAGGTACCTCCTCCAGTTGTCAGAGGATCCCGAAATGATTGATTGTTTCTCAGTGTGTCCTGACAGGAAATGTAGTAGCGTGGGGCCCCTAGGGTCCGGGAAGCCAGCGCCTCCTGATTAAGACCCCCACAGTAATCATTCCCACTGAGCCAACCCTACACAACACCCGTCAACAGCACAAAAAAAGAAAGAGAGTGAAACAGTGCTTTTCTTTTCTTTCGAGATAACACCGCCATCACTAAGAGGCTGCTGAAAGTTTTCAACGCAGCCATCTCATTCTCGCCAGGGTAAAAGAGTAGTATATATCAGTTGCAACACAAAAAAGTGGAAAAGCAAAGGTCCTACACCCAATAAACTCTTGCTCTCCCTAGCCAATGTAAACCAGACAAGCTCTAAACCTATTACAGGCACGTAATAGCATTAACGATAAAAATCTCATTGTTCCAGAGAGAGGAGGAAAGCAAAAAGAATGAGCCACACTCAGTATCACATGAGTGAGGTGAGAAGGAATTCAAATTATGCTGCAGTTGGGAGTTGCATCTCCGTCGTGCCGAGGATTTGACTCCTGGGGTCACCGCACCATCTAAAACAGGAAATAAGGAGTTAACCCTTTCAAGCACTAATCACCTTTCATCTATCACATCTGTGCAATTGTATCGGAAAACAAGAACCAACACAAGTGATTCTATTGACTGTGCTTATCTTGTTTTCAAAGACCCTGGGCACTTAAAGGAATATTCCGGGTTCAGTATAGGTTGTTCTGCATTTGTTGGCTTATCCCTCCTTTTCATAAAATAAATACAATACAATACAATAAGCAAGGCACTTATCATGAAAGTAAATGGGGCCGGTTTTGGGATTTCACAGTAATTTTAGGGTTTTAGCTATTATGTTGTAATGTCAACAAAGTTGTAAAACAGGATAGGGCTTTGTACAGAAAAGATTGGTAAGCACTAATATCACTCTAAAAAACATGGCAACATGTTGTTTATGTCTTGTGGACATGTATAATATATTTGTTTAATGGTGAGTATTTTAATGTTTATGGATTGCACCTATTGACCTACATTGTAAGTGCGTCACTGTAACCTACTTTTTTTTTTGGTAATCAACATTATGCCACAAATGCTGTCTATTGAGATTAACTTGTGAACCCGCAATATTTCTATAATATAGTCTTAATTAATATTTAGACAAACAAACCATATTTGTATTGTGCACATTTTGAAATGTACAAAACCATGTCCATATCCCTTTACAGATCCTATGTATCCTAAAAGATTCAAACAAATGCCAGTAAGCCCCAATCCTATTTGTATAATGATTTGTGTAAGGCACTGAGTTGTTTCATAAGCAGAGGTAAACATGAGACATTTGTGGTTTTTCAATGAACCGGACTTCTCTTGTTGGAAAGTCAGTTTTTGGGTGTCACTCACCTTGAAAGACATCTTTCACACAGCTTAATGTGACTAAGACGTCTGGCTGTTAACTGTTTTTTATTTTTTATTTTTTTTGTGGACAACTTTAGATAGACAACCAGCGCTTTCCTGAATATATGTTATGTAATAAACAAAGTGGATTCTTAGCATATTTTGGAAATAAATATGGTTCTTGTGAAAGCTATATCCAGGAATGTTGTTAAGGCACATTAAGTTTGTGTGAAAGTCCTTTTGGTATCAATAGGCATGCTAGTCCCTTTTTTCAGCAGTGGAATTCATTAAAGCAAACGGGACGTAGTGATTACAGCTGGATCCATGGGCCCAACTCCAGAATAGAGGTGTAAAAGGTGCAGGAATCCTAATCAGAGTTTGGGCCCATTCCAGCCTCCCACATTACCGTTCTGAGCTCTGCTGAAAGATGGATCAACACACACTTAAGTTCCACAAGTGGGATCACTTGTCCCTCATTTCGCTGAGGTCATAGTAATTCAGTCTTTGACTGATAATATCCTTAGGCACAGCTCCACATGCTTCCATGTCACCTCTAATGTATTATATTGTATTGAGTATTTCTTGTTTATTAATTTACTTTTTGACATATATGCTGAGTGGCACATATTGATTTTGTTGGTTAGCTCCTGCACTGCACTGCACTAATCATATGTTAGTGATGAAGTTCTTAGCGCAGTTATGTGAGTATCTAGCTAAAACCGACCTTGAGCCAAACCATGCACTGATATCAGGTGGCCTTGCCTTGATTTAGTCCAAGTGCTCGATGTACTGTAGCCTGACGTTTTTTAGTGAGGGTTAAAGAATGCAGTGCTGTCTGTCTCTGTGCAGTTCAGCATGGGCAGGCCCAGCTACTGCATCTGTGGCTGGGAGAGCTGTGTTGTCTGGAGAAGCACCATTCCAGTCTCATCCCTCCCTTAGAGTCCCAACACAGATGGTTCCAGCTGCAGCAGCCACAGCGTGGTGCAACATCTGACAGCACCACACACACTGAGAAAACACTTTCTGTTTAATAAAAGAGAAACTAGCAATTGTATTCTTATAGCGAGGATGTTCAAAGCTTAAAGATGTCTATTTGCACATTTACAACATTTAATGACTACAATAATATTTTTCATTTGGAAGTTTTTTTTTTTTCTTAGTGAATGTTTATGTATACAAATAATTCAGTAATTCATATTAATCAGCAAAACAGCCCTAATATATAGTGTGTATACATACAGTATACATTCACAGTAAAAAAAATGATTATTTGAGGTTGTAAAATAAAAAAGGTCGCAAATTAGGAGTTTACTGGGAAAAAAATAATAGTGAAAATGTGTTCTGTAATCTGTAGTGTTTCCGAAAAAAAATATTATTGGAGTATGTTTTACTAGGAAATACTATTTAATTTTTTCTACTTCAAAGATTCAAGTTTAATTCAATGTGTTACTTGCTGATTCTTGTAATTGTGAAATTTACTTGCAATTTCTGACTGAAATTTGTTTCTACAGCATTTTTTTTTTTATTCAGTAAAATTGTAAATTATATTTCGGAATTATATTAATTATATTGTTTTATGATAATTGATTCTACACCAAATTTTGTGTTTATACCAGTGTGAGAAATAAAGCATTTATTCTAATGTATTTATTATAGTTATTCATTATTATATATTATATAGTAATGTTTGTATTCATATTTCTCCTTATTTCTCATTAGACATGAAATTATATGGTCGCTTACTGTGCAATTGTTTTCAATTCAGTATTCATTTGTATACAGCATCCATATATAAAAACATTTTTTTTTAAAACATTTTGACAATGGGATTTTCCTAAACTCCCACTGACAGATTACTTGTAGAAAAGATCTAAATATATCCACTTGCTCCTGGAGAGGTGGAATCCTTACCGGAGCTAATGGAGCTCCTCCTTTCATACAGATTTATGATGTTTGCACATTATTTGTACTGTCTGCAGGTAGAGGGATGATGAGACATGGTGTTGTCAGCCACGCTACTATGATTGTAGTAAAACAGGGAAACACTGACTTTGTCTTGTTAGTAAAATTTATTTCCCCCCAAGTGACAATTCTTTAAGTAGGAGCCAGGCAGCCGGCCAGGGCTGTGTGTCATACATTGCCATTTGCGAGCACAGTGCATATTTTAAACTGTTTTCTAAGGATTGTATAGGCATAGATCTTCCTTTTGCATCCCCTCTATAATAAACAGGCCTGTCTGAACTAATTCAAATGTGGCATATTGCTTTGAGAGAAAGAGAGAGAGGCAGGGAAGAGAGAAACTTCATCAGGGTCTCATAGTCAGAGGGCTGTTTGTGATTATTGTCAAACCTACATAGCTTTACCCGGCTGGTCCCCACAGGCCAATCAATAGAAATGCATCTCTGTGTTCAGAGGAGATGGAGAAGGGTTGTTATGCCCACCATAAACAGGGTGGAGTTTTGAGCCTGGCTGAAATATGATGCTTTGTGCAAAAGGCATTCATCAGCTCCATGCACAAATCAATTTGAAGATGAGGAAGAATTATTGCCATGACATGCAACAGCAGTCGTGCATATGTCTGGCTCAGAACACGGGATGAGGGCAATTTCACACTGTGTCAGTGACTTTCTGCAAGTTGTGCCTCTGTATCTATCTATCTATCTATCTATCTGTCTATTATCGTTATTGTACTGTATCTGTCTGTCTGTCTATCTGTCTTCTCTGTATGTCTGTCTGTCTGTCTGTCTGTCTGTCTGTCTGTCTGTCTTCCTCTGTATGTCTGTCTTAGCGATTATTTGCTGTTGATCATTTGGTCTATGTTATTTTTTATTTATTTATTTTTTAAGGTCAATAATGCCTGGACTTGTTTGTAAATCATCATATTTTGATATATAGGTTTTAGTCATTGACCATGTCTAAGTGTTTGAGATATACATTATATACAGAGAATATATATATAGGCTACATTTCTGAAGGAAATTATATGATATAGTATGACTTCCTTAATTTTCACAAGTGTGTGTAGTTTTCCTTGGATGTAAATATATTAATCAATATTAATAAATAATTGTATTAATATTTAAAATTAAATACATTAACGAATAAAAGCAACCAAATAGGACACCAGATTGTGATTGGAATCTGTTTTTTTAATTCAAGAAAATAGGAAGCACAGAGGATTAAGTCAGTGCCTGGTGGGCGGGGTGGGTGTGCCGGTGTAGGTGGGTGTGTGTGTTTCCTGTATAAAATGCCATTACTTCATTACCTCAAACACACTCGCATATTGGATTTGCACATTTCAATTCTCTGGACATCAGATCTTTTCATTGTGCTGTGTTTAGGTGATCTATAAAACATTATTATTTAAAACAAGGCTCTTTATGGATTGCTTTTGAGGCATGCTTAGCACTCGATTGATTTGACCTTTCCATGATGGCTGTTCAGGATTTAAGAAAAAAACATAATCCTTGCCCTTTTTGCCTATGTTGTCAAATGTCCCTGATAAACATGGTAGGATTAGAGATGTACAAAAAAAAAGTCTCTCCAGTTCTAGTTGTCACAAGTTTTACCATAAATACTTCTGTTTTTTTTTTTGTACAATTCTTCTATTATTCCCCAGGAGAAAACACAGCCTATAACTGAGACTGTAGGCATACTATAAGGGGTAAGTTGTCACAATGGAATCTACCTTTAAACTGTATGGATTCAGAATATGTTATTATAATAAAATATGATCTCAGCTGATGCTATTTCATCTAGATTCCTGCTTATGTGTTCTGAAAAACCCTCGTTTTTTTAATAGTCACACTGTTGTGAGATGTGGTTTAGACTTTTATTAGGTAGCAACTGGAGCAGGTGCAAATAGAGTGACTTCACCAGACCCCATACAGCTTTTAATTTCCCCTTTGGCATTATTTACCAGGCAGATATCAATCATGAGGCTTTATGCTGTAGCGAATCAGCTCATGGGAAATATGAATAATTAACCATAACTAATTATGATTAATTATTAATATTTTAGATCCACTGTAAATATTTAGCTGACCACTCAGGGTCAAACGTCTTGTCAATTCTAAGAACGTTAAATTCCCGGTTAAGGGAAATAACTTTCTTACTATACAATTCTACAAGCTTGTAACGTAAATCTGCATGATTATTGACTCCGGTTATGAGTAAACAATGAACACGTCAAGTGTGATACAAGTAAGGTTTTATTAACTACATAAACACTTAAACTAGTCTAACATACTACATAAACACATTAAGCCGGTCTAACATACAAATACACACACACACACACATTACAGTTGGTATGGAAAGGGTAAAGTTAGCACCTAAAGAAAGAGACATCAGGAATGACATTTATGGAACCATTTTGAATATTCAGCAGATCTAAAACCTGAAGGAAAACGTCAGATTCTTAGTTCAAACAAACCTTGTAAAAAGGTGTAACTGATACTTAATACATCAATTAAATCGACTAAGTTTGATACTTGCGTATGTCTGAAAAAGATTCCTGATGCAAATCTTAAGGCCCCAAGATCTGCTGAAGTTGGTTGATGAGAAAGAGCTAGTTTGAGTAAGAATCACTTGATGAATGAAAAGGACAAGGCCGAAGCCTGGCACAATACTTTGGTATCCTGAAGCATTTTCTCACATCATCTTAGCATCTGACCGAACCACCAACTTGGCGGGTCACATGAAGTGCGGCCTTTAAAACCTGCAAAGATTCACGCCTCTCAAGAAGGACTTGTCCAATGAGGAAGTCCGGAATCTCAAGTGGGAGATCGGAGGTGGAAAATACTGTGGATTTTTATGACTCTTTGTCTGTAAGCCTGGTATTTTGCATATGTAATTCGTTGGAGTGTTGAGGCACGAATTAGTACATATTCTTAGAACATCAATATGTTGCATTGGTATCAGCATGTAATATGCACTCTCGGTTAGATCATCCGAAGATGAATTCATTGAGACCAAACATGAAATAGGTGAGGTTTTATTAACTAGTGGTCTATGATAACATGAGTAAAACAGCATACACTACAACAGACATTATACAAGACAGTAATGGTATACACAATGACCAAAGGATATGGGTATTCAATCAAATAAAGGTTTTCCTATGAATTAATTATAGAACAGTCCATTTCTCTGGGCATTACGTGTCTTTCTTATGAGGAAAATGAGGGAGTTTATCCCCTACATTCCTTTTAGGCCATAAAACCAGTGATATCATGATTAGTTGTCATGGTGATCAAGGTGGGGGATGGTGTTCAAGCGAAGCCCTGGCATCCAGTCTCTTGAATGAGGGGTCTGTGAATGTTTGTTAATCTAATGAATAATTGATTTGTTAAATCAAATAAAAATTAGTGTGTCAGATTGGTCGAGACGCTACAATGCATTAATCAAAGTCTGGCATATCTATGTGCATGTGATTCTGAATGCAAGTGCCTATGCATTGGGTGTGTAGGCGTATGTGTTTAGACACACACATACTATGGATTGCTGTGGCCTTGACACTGAAGGGTCCGCTCCGTTATCTCATGATAATTAAAATCAACCTCATAAACATTATTGACTCCTGTGCTGCATCTGCTCCGCAACTCCTGCGTCTTTGCAGGTTTGTAAAAATGCTTCTTAAAACAAAATACTGCATATTAAGGCCCACATATTTCCCCTTTATGTCGAACATTTAGATGTGGTTAAGTTATCATAATGTGCAATAAAACCTGCATGAGAAATCTGTAATCCACTTTGGAAAATTGCTTACGATACAGCGTTTAACATCATCACTGAAAAGAGCTTTTCAGAAGCGGATGCCAGGTTTATTGTGCCATAATTTAACCATACCTCAACGCAAAGGCAGTAAATATAAATTTATTAGTGGCACACTTAAATGGGCGGACCCCTGCGAGACAGGGGTCTAATAAGAGCTTAGACTGGAGCATATTGCTTTCTTGGCTGGCTCTGAAAGCAGAGATGTCTCCACTATGAGGGATGTCTGGTCTACATTAGGCCTACTTTGATGCTGTAATTGACAGTTCCGGGTAAATGGTTTTAATCAGAGTTCAGTGTGTCTCAGGCTAATTCCACAGGAAAGCATCAATAAAGAGATCTGAGTGAGGGTGTAATCTGGTATGGATTACGTTTCAAATGGTGGGCTGTCACTCTTTCATTCTGATGGAGTGTTGACTGTACAGCCCCGGTGCTATTACTTAAGCAGTTAGTGTTGTGCATGCTCAGAGAAAGAGTTGTGAACTGTAAATCTGAAAGCTAGAATGTGGTTTTTAGTGTCAGCGCCAGCAGTAAGAGGTGCTGGAGTGAATGTACAGTAGGTAGAACACAAATCTTTTTAAAACACATATTATTATACATTAGTAATTTTGAACGTGTTCAAAGTGTGGATTAAAAAAAAAAAAAAAAGCATTTTAAACATATGACTAAATACTGTCATCTGCTTGTAAAAATGTACCATGGCTGTTACAGTTTCCGCCAAAATAGTTGCTATTATTGTTACTACTGTAAACCATAAAATATTAATATACGTTAATAGACATATAAGATATAAGTTATCTCTTTCAAACATTGGAAGATGTGTGCATAATTAATTAATTTAATTAATTAATAATTAGTATTTTGTATTCTTGATTCTTAATTTCATGTTTATTTGTTTGCTTGTTTTATTTTGTTTTGTTTGTTTAGGTAGAAACCCTGGATGAGGAAATTTTTGTATTTTATTGTATTTTATTTATTTTATTTATTTACAGTGTTGTAGTAACACTTAAAATAATAGCAAGCATGGTATTTGGCAGAAAACCAGCAAGAATTCATATTTGTTTGTTTGTTTTTGTTTGTTTGCTTAGGTGGAAACCCTGGACATTATTCTGTTTTTTTGTTTTTGTTTTTTTTCATATTTTATATCTTATTTATTTATTTGTCTGTCTGTATGTCTGTTTGACAGTTGTTGTAGTAAAAATATTTAGGAGTAAACTATGAGTTATAAGTGAAAAGTGAATCATAAATAATAGATAACAGTCCAAAATGAATTAAAGAATGTGATTAACAACTAAAATGTAGTATTACATCTTGTGACCTTCCAATAACTGTAATTCTAGATTAAAAGAGAGAGAAAAATCTATAGATCTTTAAACAAAGATGCTCCCTCCAGCTTTGTCATCTGAGAAACATTCTCAAAAAGCTGTGCTGAGTTTTCCTGAGCATGTCCAAATCTTTTCCCATCTGCTTTGTGTATGTGGGAGAGAAAACCAGAGAGATGGGCAAAGAAATACCAGGTCCCTGTCTTATTCAAGCTTTCCAGAAACATAGTTGTCACAGATTCTTGAACCTCTGAGAACAAGTGTCTGAATGCATATGTTTCCAGAACAGTTATTGTTTTGTTGAAGAGGCTTTGGAGATGGTCCACATTCCTGCAGTGTATGGGCTCTGCTACAGGGAGAGGAACTTGTGTGTGCTGTGGCCTGTGACACTTGTCATGCTGTAGTCGTCACTAGAGGCACAGGTGGGTTTCATACATCATACACACTAATACACACACACACTCAATGTCATACACAAGCTATTAGCCATATATCATTCCCAAAACAATTTGAAAACAATTAACGCTGAGCCAGGCTGTCACTGACTAAGGCAAACTCAGTCACCGTGCAGAGCACACAATGTAATTATTGTGTATCTAACTATTGAGCCTGGTCATGCATTAAATTTGCCTCACTCTCACTGTGTGTACGTGTGTGCGTGTGTGCGTGCGTGCGTGTGTATATTTGTGAAAAAAGAGGGGGGGAAAGCTCCCCCCCCCCCCACCCCCCCCCCCCCCCCCCCCCCCCCCCCCAAAAAAAATTTTAATAAATAAATAAAACATTCTTTATCAAGGAACCTCAGAGGAAGAGGGAAAAGTGATACCATATTTATGTTACATTTACTTTTTTTTCATTAACTCTTTAACATGCTATTGTGTGTGGTTAGGTACAAAACCTACTTTTTTTGAGAAGGTGTGAGAGGTGGAAGGTGAACAGCCTGAGCCAACCATTTTATAAATCCCTCTGCAAAACATTGGCCTCTTTAGTGACTCTGCCCGTCTGCTGTCGGTCTTATGCAAGACCTGTTCTTTGAAGCAGCTTGGCTGCAGACAATCCTGTTGTTTTGGCTAAAACAGGAACTGAGGTCAGGCCTGGCACCATTAGGCCCCACTTACGTAACGAGAGGGAGCCCTTTGGCAAAGCTCTTTATGCATCTCCTGGACCAAACCTCGTAAAACACAACTCTATAAATCAAGCTGTGCACTCACAAAGACTGCTATGGTTATTTTAGAGAATGCAGCTTGTTTTGAGGGTTTTTTCATTTTGTTTAGTTTTTTGTAACAATCTTTAATCACTTTGTCTGATTCATGTTTTTCCCCTTTTTTTGAGGGTGATACTACCCTGATTAATAATGAAGTAAAAACATTAAAAGAATGAAATTCTTAAAAGGAAAATCTTATTAAATAGTTTAGTATAATTTTTTTTTTTAAAGAATATTTTAACAAATCTGCTTCACTGCTTATTAATATTTGTAAACTTGTCGAATAAGAGTCAACTAATGAGGCAACTAATACGCAGAAACATAAAAAAGGAAATTGTGCATGAGAGTGTACCTGCAGTATTCCCTTTGTTATGTATAGACAAGTATAGTAATAGCCATCATTTTTGACCTTGTGCGTACATTTTTGGTCCCCATGAGGAAAACGGCTTATAAATCGTACAGAATTTTTTTTTTTTTTTTTTTTGGAAAATCTAAAAATGCTGATTTTTTTTCAACCATAAATTTAAGTTTATTATACTGAAGCAGGGAGTGAGCTATATCTAAGGACATAAATATGACTTAGGCCTGTCAGCAAACCACTTGGCAACACCCTAACAACTGCATAGCAACCATACTCAGTACCCTAACAACCACTCTCAGTGTCTTTCTATGTATGAAGCTTCTCTAAATGACTGCTAAATGAATACTTGAATAATAACTTAAAGCTAGGGAAAGTTACTGTCTGGCTTACAACGTCAGATTTCCTCCCTGGGTCTCTCTATGTCAATGTGCACATTAACTGTTGGCTAATCGGTAGCTCTCAAAGAGCACCCTCAGCTCACCTGGGGGCTTCCAATCCTATTAGCCTAACTGTCCTGATGGCACGCATCGGGAGACTGCAACGTTTGATCACCGGTGCTTAGCTGAGAGAGTTGTTTTCTGGCTGATGAGCGGAGAGGGAAGAGAGGGCTTTAAAACTACAGACTTGGCAACCTGATCTCCTTAACTCTCGTCAAAAAGAGGGAGAGTTCAGCACCCCACCTCTAGTTTTGACACCCCTGTGCGGTTGGAGGTCTTTAAAGTGCTGATAGTGGCTGAGAGGCGTGACGCCGCACATTACTCTTTAGCTGTGTTTGATGAGTGTGTGTGTGGAGTGTGAGACTGAGAGTTGTATGTGTGCCATATCACCTGCTTCATCGCACGTGTGAGTAATTTGGTCATCTGGGTCATTCCTGATATGCAGTACATTTTCATGTCCTATCATATGCCTTAATATATTCAATACATTATTAAACAAATTTTTTTTTTAATGAAAATCAAATTAGTTTTATCATATTAGTAAACTTTATCACATCATCACAATCAGTGAATCAACATAAGGATTGTTTTCAAATATGTTTACATGGTAATTATTTCATTATTTTTTCCCGAATCCCCAATTTCATTTTCTATCCTTTTAGGTTTTTAGTAAAATCCATTTTACAAACAAAAGTCAGGTACTAAATGACATCCTCCTCCAGGAAGAGACATCATTTCTTGCAGAAAAAAAAACAATAGTAGGCCTAAAACATTAAGTATTAGTGATAGGTTTAATAAATTACCTAATACTTTGTGGTGTAGGTTGGTTTGTCTGACTTTGAAACATTCAATCATATAAAATTACATAAACTGGTATAATATTATCAGTAATTCAAAAAATTACTTTCAAGTTCACTGTTAAATTCTAATTAGTAAACCTTACTCAAAAGCATGCACATGCTGCCTTGCCACCCAAACTCGTCACAAAAAACCTTATACACGGTTATAGTGTTGCAACTGCACGCCGTTCATGGTAACTCGCCTAACTTTTAAACAACTACCCTGTGCGCTCATTGTGTGTAGGTTTTCTTACCACCCAACAGGCGTTCTCGTCGAGCAGACGCACTCACGTTCTCAGACCAGGTGTCGCGCAGGGGCGGGAGGGTAGTGATGAGTCGTCCCTGACGAGCACAGACCGGCGGACAAGATCGAGGATGACACACCCGTGGTACCGCACCCCCGTGCCACAGGCCCCGCACACTGCACAGGGTCCACGCCCCCAGAACAACCCTGGTTCGTTACGAAGGAACGAAGAATGGTTAAGAGAGAGTTGGCAGGGGGCGAAGGAGGTAAATGATACAAAGTGTGTGATCGAACTTCGCAGGCAAGTCCGTTCACGTCCGGTCTTTTCTGTTTTCAGACCAGCTAGGCGACGCCCGGTGAGATAGGTAGCCTGGGCCTGTGTGCGGTTGGCTCGCGACCCACTGATGTGTGGGCAGAAACAAGCGCATCGCGACGCCACAAAAAACTCAAACTGTGGAGGTCGCAGGTAGGGATGACGAGGTTCGAGTATAGAGCCAATGTGTTGGAAAGCGCATCAAAGTTTGCGACAGGAGCGCTGTATATATCCCTTTACGTTCAACGAAGTATGTCCCGCTTGCGGTTTTTTTTTGTGATTTCCAGTCGTCAAGTAGACAAAAGCATAGACACTGGATGGGAGTGGAGTTAAGCAGAGCACAGTGGGTTTTTTTATGTTTTGTTTTGCTACCCTGAAGGGCCAGGTCGGAAGCCCATACAGGTGAAGTACGAGTTTGTCATGCGACGGAGTTTTTGCGTAGATTGGTGCTACATCGGCAAAAACAGGCGAATGAGAAACGGTCTACTATCAAGCAGGGTTAGTTAGAGAGGATTTTGGAGGAAGGAAGGATAGCGAAGTGTGATAGTCAACACAGCCGCAAGGACTGATAGTGCCCAGACTGCATCAACATCAGACACCTGTAAAACCACACCCGCAAAAAAGTGAAGAGCGAAGGAGAGGTGTAGGGGAATAAGGAGAATGAGGGTGATCAGGTCGTCGGAGTTCATCTGTGCCAGTCATAGGAACGGAGCACCAGCCAATGCGCAGTCCGATGATAAGACAGCAAGAGGTATGTCACGGGTATTATAATTGTAAGCAGCGACAGAAACATGAGAGAGGGAGCCATGCAGGACGGACGACTATTAGTTTCAAGTATGAAGAACAGCGAAAGAGCAAACGTAGAGAATGTCTCTCTATAGTTACAAAGCAAAGTTGCTTATGTTGGACATGCGCTATAACCAGATTCGTTTTAGTTCTTGGTCTGGTGGGTTTGATTGCACATACGACAACACAGTAGGCAGGCTGTGCCTCTCGTGGTGTATTAATGTCATTGGATCCTTTTTGGCTACTTGAATATTTTAAGTAAGCATCACTCAGAGCAGTAAGTAAGTTGTTTTATTCGCCTCGAAATTAGCTAACTTAATAAGTATAAGAAGAATTATATCTAAGTGAGGTAAGCTGTTGGATTTTACAGTGTTAAAACCTCAATGTAGGCTAACCCTCAATAGCAATAACTAGCTTTTATTTACTCCAGTTAGGTTCCATCCTGATACTATACTTAACTTTAAAATAATCAAGCTAATAAAGTTATAATTATATATTTTATATGCATGCTATACCCAATTATATAAATACTTTATCAAATTACAACACTAGCATGTTTATTTTTATGGGTTACAATGTTAAAGGGATAGTTCACCCAAAAATGAAAATTACCCATTGATTTACTCACCATCAAGCCATTCTAGGTGTATGTGACTTTTTTTCTTTCAGATGAATACAATTGGAGTTATATAAAAAAAATGTCCTGGTTCTTGCAAGCTTTATAATGGCAGCGAATGGGATGGTCAAGATTTTGAAGCCCTATAAAGTGCATCCATCCATTATAAAAAAAGTGCTCAAAACTGCTTCAGGGGTTGATAAAGGCCTTCTTAAGCGAAGCGATGTGTTTGTGTAAGAAAAATATCCATATTTGAAATTTTATAAATCGTAATCTCTAGATTCCGCTAACTGTCGTATGCATGTTCACGAGAGAATGGCGTTCCAGTGGATGATGTAGGTGTAGTGTAAGCTCCGGTGAGAATATGCTAAGATGTTCAAACTGGTTTGAAGGTTTCTTATTATCCTTTATCCCTTCCTGTCCTAACTTTTTTTATTATTATTTTGAAGATGACTGAAACCTTGTATAACGGGCAATTCTCGTGTTTATTGCCATCTTATGACCGCTTGTTGTATTCCTCAACTGTAAGTCGCTTTGGATAAAAACATCTGCCAAATAGACAATAATGTATGCTATCTCGCGAGAAACCAAGTTTTGTTACAGTAAAGGCAAATCAGTTCTCTCTTGGTTAATCTAAATTCCTCCACCATTTTCTTACAAGCCTCGTTTTGTACTTCTAATTCGTGAACATTGTTTTGTTTTGCTCTCTCCTCTGCGATTCCACGTTGGTCACTTCTCACCGGAGCTTATGTTATGCCTACGTCCTACTTCATACGCTGGAACGCCACTCTCTCGTGAACGCATGTATGACAGATAGTGGATTTATGTTGTTGGATTTTGATGTGAGAGGACAACAGGGGAGGAAGCGTTATCATGGATTAAGGACTTGTATTTTGGCCAGAAGCAACAGTTTGAATTTAAAACGGCTTAATGATGGATTTGGTGGGGGGGTTTTTTTTTTTTATTACAGACGTGCAGCTTTTCACTTCACAATATGTTAATTGATGGACTAGAGTCTTGTGGATTATTGTGATGTTTTTATAAGCTGTTTGGACTCTCACTCTGATGGCACCCATTCACTGCAGAGGATCCTTTGGTTTTCAAGTGATGTAATGCTAAATTTCTCCAAATCTGTTGAAGAAACTCAGATGAAGAAACAAACTAATCTACATTTAAATGGCCTGGGGATGAGTACATTTTCAGCAAATTTTAGTTTCTGGGTGAATAAAAAGGCACTGCATAACAGGAGTGAACCATCTGGTATTATATTTGTTGTATCTTTAAGTGTATGTGTGGTGTATTTAGAAAGGGTTTGCATGCAACACATTTTGCATCCTGCCTTTATGTCAAGCTCTCCTTCATTTCTCTCTCTCCCTGTTTTGTCAGCCTGGGGAGTTGTAGTCAGGGTGGTCAGTAATGTTTTGTGCAGCCATTATTCTATTGGTAAGCACCAGTCTCTTCCATCCTGCTCGCTGGCTCAGAGACCCATGTGTTTCCAAATGCCTCTGGATGGAAAATCGAAGCACAGCTTCTCTGTTTATCAAGGAGCCGTTCCGTCACCTTGCCTGGCTAAAACTCGCTACAAATTGGTGACAGAGCCAACGCACACATGCACATCTACGGAGCTGACTGAAAGCAGTTTGGGCTGTGTTCATTTTTATTACTTATGTCAGGTGAGAGGTGGCTATAATGCACACACACAGGCACGCTCACACTGAAAGCCTTGTTTTGTGGCCCAGCCAAAAGCCTCGAGCACTGTCAAAACCACACAACACTGCTTGGTTAACTATTTCCCACTGGGAAACAGGTAGAATACGAGAAATCCAAGCTTAATGACAGCAAGATTAAGAACAGTTGGCTTGGTCACAAATGTGAACTTTGATTGATGCATCCTTGATGATAGTATTAAAGGGGTCATATGATGCTTTTTTAAAGATCATTATTATGTGTATTTGGTGTAACAGAATATGTTGACATGCTTTAATGTTCAAAAAACACATTATTTTTCAAATACTGTACATTATTGTAGGTCCTCTATGCCCCGCCTCTCTCAAACGCTTCGTTTTCTACAAAGTCCCTCCTTCCAAAAAGCGCAGTCTACTCTGATTGGCCAGCTGACCCAGTGCAATGATGATTGGCACAGAACACCGAAAAACAATCGGCGGAACGTAACGCCCTTACCATAATAGCGAGCTAACTTTCAAAATAATGTAAAGACAGAGACTGCACGGGAAAAAAGTAGCGTGACAGACACAGGGATGAAGCTGTAGTGTTTGCATACACAAGCCACGGTTAAGACAGTTGACTCAACTTTGATGTGACGCTCTCTCTCTCGCGCGCTCTCTCTCTCACACACACACACACACCCACACACACGATGCGCAAAAAAACTCAAAATGATTCAGATGTGCCAGATTGTCATAGCAAAGTCAGGATTACCTCATCTCCTAGGTTCTCGAAACGGTCGTCCATAAAAATGCATTGCTGTTCTGTTGTAAGTAATCTTAAAGATTACATCTACTTTCGGAAGGCCAAATAAAATGATTTTGCTTTCGCCTAGAAACACACAGAATCTCCCTGACATGGCTGCTTCAACAACTGCGGTTACTGAAACCACGCCTTATTTCTTTGCGTGCACATTTGGGCCGCATTATGCAAATATTTCAACATAGTGAGGTGTATGTGGGGGCGTGTTAGAACGAAGCCGTTTTAGGGGGGCGTGGCAGAGTCTTAACTTGATAAAGAATTATCTTTTGGTTTTGAGACTTTAGTCTTTGCAACTCCACAGATCTTCTTTATGCACCAAGAGCAAGAACACTCCAAAGAGAAAGGAAAAATTCTCGGGTTACTTATGTAACCATGGTTCCCTGAGGGGAACGAGACACTGCGTCCTCTAGGGGTCGCTATGGGGAACGCCTCGTCGTGACCCGTGTCTTAAGCCTACATTGAAAAAACACCAACTAGTTTGGCCGGCGACAGCCATGACGTCACAACCGGTGCGACTATAGTATAAATAGGAGCAGGGAGCACACATCCCTACAGGGAAGTCGTGGTCTAATGGTTAGAGAGTTGGACTCATAACCTAAAGGTTGTGGGTTTGAGTCTTGTACCGGTAGGGATTGTAGGTGGGGGAGTGAATGATCAGTGCTCTCTTCCACCCTCAATACCCCGACTGAAGTGAGACCATTTAGCAAGGCACCGAAACCCCAACTGCTCCCCGGGCACCGCAGAAAAAATGGCTGCCCACTACTCCGGGTGTGTGTTCACGGTTTGTGAGTGTTCACTGCTGTGTGTGTGCACTTTGAATGGAATAAATGCAAAGCACTAATT
Source organism: Sinocyclocheilus anophthalmus (assembly GCA_018155175.1). Classification (NCBI taxonomy): domain Eukaryota; kingdom Metazoa; phylum Chordata; class Actinopteri; order Cypriniformes; family Cyprinidae; genus Sinocyclocheilus; species Sinocyclocheilus anophthalmus. The sequence goes on from JADLZN010000144.1 coordinate 397,804, forward strand.
CCGAGTATGGCTCACCATACTTGGCCACATGTCACATAAATTTTTTATTATTTTTGCTTGTCCTGAAGTTTGTGTCAGCGGCATGGCACAAAAAAACTAGAGAACGCAGTGTCTCTTCCCTCAGGGAGACCATGGTTACTAAGTAACAGAGACGTTCCCTTGCGTGGAATTCGGAACTGGGTACTCTAGGGGTCGCTATGGGTAACGGTATACGCACGCCACCATGGTGAGGGGAGTGCAAGCCAGAACCATGACGAGCCACTAAGTACCAACTACACCATATCGCTATGGGAGTTGCCCCTGTCCTGGACTTAGTGAATTAGTGAATTAGTGAAGTGACAATGTGGCTAAGTATGGTGACCCATACTTGGAATTAGTGATCTGCATTTATCCCATCCAAAGTTCACACACACAGCGGTGAACACACACAAACCGTGAACACACACCCGAAGCAGTGGGCAGCCATTTATGCTGCGGCGCCCGGGGAGCAGTGGGGGGTTCGGTGCCTTGCTCAAGCGCACCCTCAGTCGTGGTATTGAAGGTGGAAGAGACAGTGTACATTCACTCCCCCCACCTACAATCCCTGCGGTACGAGACTCGAACCACAACCTTTGGGTTATGAGTCCGAATCTCTAACCATTAGGCCACGACTTCACCCTATCAAGGCATATTTGTCAGTGACATTACTGCCCTGCGGCCAGAAGCCTAGGGTGCCAAGGGACATTACTAGAGCCTCACAGTGTGCAGGTCCCACCGGGACAAGATTGGTAGTAGAATCCAGGCTACCAATAGTCTACCACGGGAATCCGTCTTTGAGATAACCCTGGTGTAATGAGGGCGGCTGGCTTGGTGCCCAGAACTGCGGGACGGCAGGGGCCACCGTACCAGCTGTGCCAAAAAAAGCCTCCTCGGAGGTGGCGCCAGGGCCTAGAATCATGAAGGATTCCTTCCAGGGCATACGACCAAGAGCCTACTTATTGGACCAATTACTAGTCTTGGCCTGTCACTCAAGGCTACCTCACTTTGCAGAAGGACCTGCCTCAACAGGCTTCTAGTGGAAACACCCTGTCAGAACAGGTATTCGGGGATACCATGAGGAGTGGGTCCCAGGCGGAACCGGGGATTTAGACCACTCAGAAAAAGAGAACGAAGCTGTGCGCGTAACTCTTAACATATAGGATTTTAGAGAAGTGGGCAAAGAATCCCGTGCCCATTTACCACCAACGTGGAATTTTAGAAAATGGGCAAAGTAACACGTGCCCATCTAAACCAGGTGGCTTTTAGAATGTCCATATGTAGATGGATACAACCGTTCTAGGGGGTTCTCGTGGCACTTCTGGAGGGCAGCCTATAGATGGAACTCTGAGTAGTCATCAGTCTCACCTACGGCTATCACGCTGGCGTGGCTAGCCACGAACCTGTAGCTGAGGGAGCAGACATCCATTCAGCGGGAGCTCGACCTACAGCACGTTCCATTGGTGGAACAGCTAGCAGTTATCAGCTGGGGGAGCAACACGCCCAGTTCTCACCGAGAAGGGGACTCGACCCGCAGCACGTTCCAACTAGCGGAACCAGCTAGTAACAATTTCGGCGTGGGAACACACGCCTGGTCCTCAGACGCCCAGGGGGCTCGACCCTTACTAATGCCGGGTTTTCCCCGGCTGGCAGTAGCTCATTCTAGCTGGGGGAGCCCAACCCACCTCTCACCGAGAGGGGGGGGGGGGGGGCATTGATAAAAAAATCAGAGGGTAGCATACTGCAGGCTAGCTACATCGCCAGTGCATCAGGGAGGCGGAGGACGGCCCAATCCTACCGATGCAGCTGGTTCGAGGTCTTTCTGGAAGACAGCAAGCTCAAGCCTCTCATGAAAGAGGCACCTCCGTTTTTTCCTCAGCGGAGGAATACTGTTCCCATTCCAGGTGACCCTTTCCTGAAAGGGGAGCAGTGCTCAACATTACCACGAGGACAGCCCATGGAGCGAGGGATTCAACTCCTCGGAGAGGATCCTGCTCGCCAGAAGACACCCTCTTAGTACCCCTTGATATCGAGGGGGGCAGTGCCTCCTGAGTGCATCGATCGAGACACACTGTTTGAGAGGAGCCCAGGAAATCGGGGCCTAACCCTCTCCGAAACAGGGAACGAAGTCCGAAACGCGTAACCCTCACCATACAGGATTTTAGAGAGGTGGGCAAAGAAGAACGTGCGCACCTACCACTTTCGTGGGATTTTAGAGAAGTGGCAAAGCATAGCGTGCACACCTACCACCTAGGTGGAATTTTAGACGGGTGGCAAAGCCTAACGTGCCCACCCACCACTTACGTGGATTTTAGAAAAGCGGCAAAGGATAACGTGCACACTTACCACTCACGTGGATTTTAGAAGGTGCGCAATGAGCACTCTTAGGGTTCTATTGTCACCCGGACGTAATGGCCGGTCGGGAACAGCAGCTCCAGCACCCTCCTCAGAGGTGAGGGGAGTGATGTCTCCAGGGTGTGTCGACCAAGACACACTATTTGAGTGGAACCCAGGGTACCGGGGTGTTACCCCACTCTGAAACAAAGGGAACGAAGACAGCACACGTAACCCTTACCTTCAGAGGATTTTAGAGAAATGGGCAAAGAATCCCATGCCCATTTACCACCTAAGTGGAATTTTAGAAAATGGGCAAAGCAACACGTGCCCATCTACCAGCTATGTGGATTTTAGAAAAATGCGCAAAGCTTCACGTGCACATCCCCCACTCACATGGCATTTGGAGAAATGCGCAAAGCCTTGCCTTACGTGGACATTTACCATATTATCTGGAGTTTAAGTTCATGGAAACCCGACCATATCGGCCAGCCAGAAGAGGCCGGCTTACACAGGAGGATCCTGATCCCCTCAGCAAGAAGGAGTACGCCGGTGGCCAGGAAGCCCCTCGGGGTGACCAGGCACTGTAGCCCCGTCCAGGTGCCTTGCAGCGTAGCACCGGGGCCTGATGTTCACGAAGGCTCCCGCAAAAGCCCATGCTCGGCCGCATGATCCAGGAGGTATGAAACCGAAGCCCGGCTTTTCTTACCGTCTGAATATATGTCGACGAGTGACACGCCTACAGCAAGTAGAGCACCTGGCTTCTGAGCCCAGCAACGGCACCTCATCGAGGGCGTCTAGCAAGTGACAGAAACGTACAGGTCCCGGGAAACACTACAAGGAACTATAGAAGGTTACGCACACACAGCCATCTCAGTCTGTCCTCGATATACAGATATCATGATATTTGGATCGTACTCACCCCCATGACTTCTGTGCTGGAGCTCTGCTCCGAGGATCTCCTGACCGGATCATCTGCTGCAGGTAACTTTATAAAAAAATTTTACGCATGACCACCTCAGTCTCTCATTAGTAAACATGGTCTCATGATATATGGATCATACTCACCCACCACGAGCCTTGTTGCCAGGGCTCTGTCCGGGGATTTTTTTGACCGGACCATCAGTCAGGCGGCTACTATGACTGGCCATAGAACCACCAAAACATCATGGGCCCAGTAGGAGACTGTTTGAAAAACGTCTATTTTGTACTAGTCGCGACGGTAGTGACGTCATGGCTGTCGCCGGCCAAACAAGTTGGTGTTTTTCAATGTAGGCTTCAGACACGGGTCACGACGAGGCGTTCCCCATAGCGACCCCTAGAGGACGCAGTTCGAAGTTCCACGAAAGGGAACTTGAAATCGCATCATATGACCCCTTTATTCTTAAAAAAAAAGGAGATGTTTACTTTGGTTAATAGATGTAGTAATTCGGTATCATAATTTTTGATTATTGTGTTTTGAATAAGTCAGAAGACCATACACTACCATTCTTTTTTTTTAATACTGTTACCAGAGACACATTAAATTGATCAAAAGTGGCAGTAAATGCTTTAACATACAGCATTAATGCTCTAATTTTCAACCTTGTATTCATCAAAGGATCCTAAAAATGTATCAGCATAAAATCAGCATATTAGCACCAAATTAGCACCAAATTAGTATATTAGAGTGATTTATGAAGGATCATGTGACACTGAAGTTTGGAGTAATGATGCTGAAAATTCAGCTTTGCCATCACAGGAATACATAACATTTAAAAAATATATGAAACTATAAATCAGTTATTTTAAATGTAATAACATTTCACTACATTACTTTTTTTCTGTATTTTTGATTAAATAAATGTATCCTTGGTGAGAATTAGAGACTTCTTTCAAAGTCTTAATGACCTCAAAATGGAAGTGTATGAAAATTAAATTGTGTTTCAAAAGAAGTAGAGAAAGAGAAAATTGGAATTTTGGAAAAAACTTTATTTACAATGAGAGAGAGAGTAAGTAACAAGTAAAAAGTAAGTTATTTTGTAAGTAACATGGATTTTCATTTTCATACACTTCCTTTTATTACAAATGTATAGTATTATGTTCTCTGGGACCCCAAATGCAAAGTCAATCAAATGAGCGCAAAAGAGCATGCACACATAGAAATGACAGTAGTGCACACACACACACACACACACACACACACACACACAACTATTAACAGACTATACTTTATGGAAAAATACTTTGATAAGCATCACAGAATCTATAACTTTGTGTTTGTAGATTTTTTTAATAAAAAGGGTAATAAACATTTACCCTCATAAAACAGCACTGTTGGGCTGATTATCTTCAGCCTTATTTTGATGCTATGCTTTTGAGGTCAAGATTGTTTCCTTTCAAACAGCATACCACTATTTATTTCCAAAAAAATTTGAGTGATATCTGAACTCTCATTATTCCGAATACCTCACCATTTGTGTGTGTCATGGCCAAGGGATGGAAGATAGTTTTGAGAGTCTCTAGTCACCCTAAACACCCACAATGTGAGTAAATTACAGTGGTTATTTAATGGGCCTGTGTTCCATGCATCCCTTTGTGGTGTATATGTATATTCCGTACATTCAATTCTCCTGGCCTTGTTGTTTCATTTGTAATTTAGCATCTTGCTCAGCCAGCTTGCACAAAGAGGACAGAGGTTAAACAACAGCGTGCTGAACTCTTCACTGCTGTGACTCACCTCAGAATGATGGCATGTAATAGAGCATTGATCTGAAGGAAACCAGGTCAATTTTGTGAAGATCAATGCGGTGCTGGGTGCTGAATGTCAGAGTGGAAGTCGACTGTGGTAGTTTTGAGGTAAATTTGAGACAAGCCTATAAAAATGCAGAGGTGCGCATTATTTTTAACTAATATCCTGTCACCTAATGAATCTTATGAGGTGTGTGAACTAAAACAAGTTACAGAACTGATTCCAAAACTCATCTTTAGCCTAGTTTTGAATCAAAATGTTCAGCAATCCAGTTCAGATATGAAGTCTCCAAAAAGCATGCATAGCTGAAAGTATGGCACTCCTTCATTAATTTATCATGCATACATGCACTGTTTTTAAAGTCTAAATTCAGAGTAGAGCTGTTAAGAAAAAAAAAAAACTTCTGCAAAACACCGACATCAGGAGTTTGCGTTTTCTGCCTCTATAAATTTTTCTAAGTAAACTGTTGCACGTTTAAAAATAAATAAATAAATTTTACAAACCTATAATATACTATATATATATATATATATATAATATCTATATATATATACACAAGCCAACAGGACATCACCACAGCTGCCACCAACCTTACTACTGGGACTACTCAACCCAGGTCGCAGTGCATGACAGAAGATTCATTTAAAATTCCTTAAGAGTGATCGATTGTGGCCCGCAAAGATTTTCTTCACTCGCATATTTGTAAATAGACCCTTTGTAAATACTGCCTTTCTTGCCTGTCAGACGGCTGCACTGTGCACAGTTGCATTAAAAATGTATCTGCGGCAGTGGCAGGATAGGAAAGGCTTAGCACATTGCCAAGTGACTGATTAAAAAGGAAGAGCTTTAATCTTTGCTTAAATGTGTCGACCAGCTTGGCATGCCCTCCGCCCTGTGCCCTACCTCGAGCTGGAGGAGAGGGATGGTGGAAAAGTGGGTAAAAGGGGGAGGGGATACTGTATTGCTTCATAAAGCAGGTCATGTATGGAGTGAAGATTGTATTAAACCCTTTGTTCTGAAAGAATTATGGAGAATTATTGTACTTGGGCTTTTTTGCCTATATTGGATTGGAGGATGGTTCCGAAATCAAAAATGTAAAGGAATGTTCTAAAATGAAAAATCTCTCACCAACTACCCTCATGTCATTCTAAATCTGTTTGATTTTCTTCTGCAGAACTCGAGATAAGATATTTTGAAGAATGTTTCAACACCGTCAGCAACGAATGTAAATTGGGTCAAAAACAACATTGGACCCCACTGATTATAGATGGATTGAATTATGCCTCACAATTCTGACTTTTTGCAAGTGAGATATAAACTTGCAATTCTGAAAAAAAGTGAGAATTGTGAGATAAAAAGTCAATTATCTTTCCTATCTTTATTCCATGGCAGGGAGAAAAAAATGTGAATTGTGAGATTTAAACTCAGAATTCAGAGAAAAAAAAAGTCAGAATTGCAAAATATAAACTATAGAGAAGAAAGTCAAAATTGTGAGATGTAAATTTAGAATTGTGAGAAATATCTTGCAATTCTGACTTTTTAGTTTATAGAGAAGCAAAGTCTAAATTGTGAGATAAAAGTTTCAATTATCGTTTGTTATTCATTCATTCATTCATTCATTCATTCATTCATTCATTCAATCATTCCATGGCAAAAACAAGCTTCCATAGATTTGGAACAATGTGAGGGTGAGTAAATGATTACCAGATTTTCATTTTTAGGTGACCTTTGAAAGTGAAGTGTGAGATTCTTTGCCCTTTGTTCTTGTGTATTGAAATGAAGAGACAACTACAAGTAAGCCATAGCAGACTGGTTTCCTCTGTGGTGCTTTAAAAGCATTGTTCTGTTTTTTTTGAGCATTCAAACCTGCCTGAAACAGCACCACTGGGACAGGAGTATCTGTTTGTACAACCAATGGCTGACAGGAGTTTTTTGCATTTTGTAAAATAGTGACACTAGTGATAGAAATTATACACGTCAGTTCGGTTAGAAGGGTCATTGTTCATTTTGTATAAGAATGGTTTATATACAGTGGGTATAGAAAAGAATCGCCCCCCTTTAAAATACTCACATTTTGTTGCTTTGCAGCCTGAAATAAAGACGGACACAGTTTTTGTTTTATCCAGTTGTATTTACTCAGTGCAACTTATAACATCCAAGTGAAAGATATAACACCAACATGTCAGAAAAAAAATGAAAAACAGAATCACTGAGTTGGAAAAAGGATCACCCCCTTGTGTCAGTATTTTGTTGAACAACCTTTTGCTTTAATTACAGCCTTAGTCTGTTGGGATATGTCTCTACTAACTTTGAACATCTAGACGTTGCAATATTTGCCCACTCTTCTTTGCAGAACTGCTCAAGTTCAGTTAAATTTGATGGTGACCATTTGTGGACTGCAATCTTCAAGTCACTCCACAGATTTTCAGTAGGGTTTAAGTCTGGGCTCTGACTAGGCCATGCAAGGACATTCGCCTTTTTCTCTTTCAACCACTGTGTGTTCAGTTTTGCTGTGTGCTTTGGGTCATAGTCATGTTGGAAGGTAAACCTTCTTCCCATTGATAACTTTCTGGCAGAGGGCAGCAGATTTTCCTCAAGGACTTGACGGTATTTTGCCACATCCATTTTTGTGCTCCAGTCCCTAGCGCTGCAAGAGCAGAAACACCCCCATAAATGATAGTACCACACCATGCTATTTCGTTGACTGTAGGAATGTGTTGTTTGGATGATGAGATGTATGGGACTTCCGCCAGACATATCGGTTGGTGTTGGGGGACAAAATTAATTGCATGTGGCCTTTCTTGAGGAGTGGCCTTTTCCTTGCAACCCTTCCATACGAGCCACATTTGTGGAGAATGTGTGATGTTGTTGTCACATGCACACAATGACCAATCTTTGTCATAAATTCCTGCAACTGCTTCAGAATTGCTGTAGGTCTCTCTGACCAGTTTCCTCCTGGCTCATTCATTCAGTTTAGAGCGACGTCCTGATCCAGGGAGGATCTGTGTTTTACCAAATTCCTTCCACTTCTTAATAATAGACTTTACTGTGCTTCTAGGCACTGTAAAGCTTTTAAATTTTTTTGTATCCATCTCCTGACTTGTACCTGTCCACAACTTTATCCCGGAGATCTTCTGACCAGAAGGTGTCCCTTGCCACCCATAGGTTATTGTTTGCTTCAGTTGCACTACCAAGAACTGAAATGCTCCAGGAAAGCTCTTTTCATGCTGAGCTAATCAAAATGACCACAGCTGATCACAGTTGAACGTCAAATGGCTTTGTGTACCATAGAGAAGGTGATTAGCTACAATTGATTGACTTTACAAGTCATTTTTAGCAGGGGGTGATCCTTTTTCCAACACAGTGATTCTGTTTTTTGCTTCTTTTTCCCCTGATATGGTGTTACATCTTTCACTTGGATGTTATACAGTAAGTTGCATTGAGTAAATACAGCTGGATAAAACAAAAACTGTGTCCGTTTTAATTTCAGGCTGCAAAGCAACAAAATGTGATTATTTTAAAGGGGGGGTGATTCTTGTCTATACCCACTGTAGATAGTAGTTGTGTAATGAACAAATTTGTAATCACAATACTAAATGATGAGAAGTGTTTCAAGAAGTGAAATAAAAGAAGAGAGAAATAAGTAATATGAAAAAAGACATGTGACGTAGACAGACATGCTCTTCAGTGTTTGTAGAAGCCAAGCCTTATAGATGGGGTGTGTGTGCCTGTATGTGTTTTCACTGGCATTGCAGAGAGGAGCAACGGGGATAAAGAATCTGATTTCACAGAAACTGGAGCTCTCTTCAAAGATGACAGCAACTATCCCCCACTGATAGAGCTCAAGCAAAAGAAAACAGCAACCAAATATGTAACGCAGACAAACATGCATACACACATTGATACAAGCGCATACACTCATGCTTAAGACTCAAGCACTCAAACACAACATATCTTTCCCTTCAGTCCTGCTCAACATGAGTCCCCCTCTCATTAATCACATCCCCAGCTTCTGCACCCATTATTTATCCCTACTTAACTTCGTTCTTCTTTTCTCAATGTCAATCGGCATTTATTATCATTAATGTTGTTGTTTTATTCTCGATCTATGGATATCAGAAGTAGCAGTACTTCAATAAATAAAAATGATGCAACCATGGCAATCTTTCTACAGCATCAGAAGTACAAGCACAGAACTCATGGGTTGTCCAACTTGTATATCTATTTGTGCAGTAATGTGACTATAAACATGAACATTAACACTTATTGCTTCAAAAAGTTTGTCTGGTGAGGTATTAATAAAAACAGAGTTGGTTTGTTATATTAAAAAAAGGTGATTAATATGGAATGTGGTGAACCCCTTTAGTATAGAGACCAATTCTCACCATTAACTAGTTGCTTATTAGCATGCCTATTATGAACATATTGGCTATATATTAGTACTTATAAAGCACATATTCTGCATAAACTACCTTACCTCACTTTATTAATAAGCAGCAAATTAGGAGTTTATCGAGGCAAAAGTCATAGTTAAGGGTTTGTTAATAGAGAGAATTAGACCTTAAAATAAAGTTTGACCGATGTGGTTAATCAAACAATAATACTGACAAAAGAAAGAGAGAAAACATCTCACTGCTATTAATTTATTTCTTTATTTCTGGCTGTTTGGTTGATAATTAAAACTTTAGGGATTTTGAAGCAATGTTCACCATATTTAAAATATACTTGAAAGCTTTTTAATTAAATATTCATATTTTCCCTGTATAAATACAGAGATGTTCAATAGCACTTTTATCCATTTAATCAAAACTGATTTAAAAAATGATGAATTTTCACTAGTTTTGGTACTGACCATTGAAAGTTGGGTATCCTGACTGGTCTCAATCTGGTCTTTCCATACAAGTGAAAACTGAACATCATGATGTCTTGGAAATGCTGCCCTGAGTCCCACACTCTCTGTGTCTCTGTCTTTCTATCTCACTTTCTTCTTTGGCCTTCCACCATTCTGCAAGAATTGTGAGCTAAACCAATCAGTTAGAAGACGATGGGCCAATGCATATTCGCCACTATATAAATATCAAGTTTAGAAATGAATCACTTAGAGAAGCTGATAAAAATGAGCCATAGTCAGCCTGTCTGCTCCACTTTCACCCAAGTGAGTGCTTCATTAGCCAGTCTCTTTCCACTGTGAGAGTGCAGTGCAAGATTGAGGGAAAGAGAGAGAGAGAGAGGGAGATAGAACCTGCTAAATTATTTATGGGCAAAATCCTACTTAATTGGTATCAAGTTTTTAAATGGGGTCAAATGTTGTTGTTCAGCATCACACAGGCTGTTCTTTTACCCAGTGCAGAGGCATCGCATCAGATGTTGAGCGCACATCACTTGCGTTCAAATCCTTTGATGGGCACAACTGGCTGTGCCAAGTCAGAACAAAAAAGGGGGCTGGGGTTAATGAAAAGAAAACAAGTGATGTATATCACTCTCATGGTTCATTAGCTTTTTTACACAAAATTGTAGTAGTCTACCACTGAAGGCTTTGTTAGCCACCTAGCTTGAAGTCATTGAAGTCGATTATTAGTGCAGAGTAAGTGATGTGATGGGCAAAGGAAAATCCTGCAATAGTAATGTGTGTTTTATAACTTTGAAATGTGGGAAAAGTACTTTGAGAGACTTTATTTACCCTATTTTAGCTCTGTGCTGCTCTGTATTTCCCCATCTGTGCTTGTCTTGCTTTATATTGTGTTGTCTAAATGGATTGTTTCATTTAGTTATTCCATGTGTAGTTATGTCTTTGAATGTCTAGCACTATGTGTTCTAATCGTTGAGCTTTCCCAGAGGGAAATGCTATTGCTCAGATGTTGCTCTTTCATAGCTCATGAAACTTAATGTGCTCAGTCTTAAAGGGATAGTTCACCCAAAATTAAAATTCTGACTTTTTACTTGCAACACAAAAGAAGATATTTTGAAAAATGCAGGGTCCACTAACTTTCATTGTGTAAACGAAAACACTTTTTACAGTTTTACATTTTTTGACAATTTCTTACAATTTGTGAAACTATGGATAATTTTCTAAACGCTACACACAAAACCCCCAAACACTCATACAACATGCAAAAGCTATCACTTTAATTGTCACATTCAAAACTATTTTAACTCTTCTCAAAATGTGTTTTTGCATCATAGCTCGCACAATTATAACGCACAATTAAATAGCTCTTATACACACCAACTACACAAGGATGTGACAAATGTAAAACACTACTAACTTGTGTCTTGCATATTCATTGTGCATGGGGTCACACAGCCATTTGCCATTCACTCACACATGTGTATGTGCACAAATACTGTATATACAATTTGTATGCATGGTCAGTATATATTTACACTATAAACGGAGATGCAAGTGAAATTATTTATTTCTCAAAACAGACTTTTGATTTCAAAATGAACAAATTAGCTATACATACACTGTAAACAGAAATGCAAGGGCTAAAATAGCCTAAATGTTCTCAAAACATTGAGTTTTGATTTCTAAGTGAAAAAATTAGTTATGAGTGTGTTCACGTGTGCGCACTGGGTGTAGGTAATCAGTAAATAAATGTGGCATTTAGAATGACTGACTTTTTTCAAATGAAACAGGCTGTTTTGATGTGTCTAATGTAGAGAGCTGTATTTACTGTGCTTTGTTTACTGTGGAAAAACTTGCAAACTGAGTGTGAAGAAGATTTTTTAAACTTGATCTAAAGAGTAGGTACATTAAGTACATCAGGTTTAAGTAAGCCTCAAGTACCGCTTTTAGTCTGTAAGCGATTTTTAAGGAAACTGTAAACCAATATATTTCTTGTGTTCTACAGGAGAAAGAACGACATACAGCTTGGAATGATGTGAGGGTGAGTGGATGAAATATTTTGCATGAACTATTTCTTTATCAGCTTGTCTAAAATGTTTATCCTAAAATTGCTTTATAAATAAATAAATAAAACTGAGATAATTAATGGCATGCTTTAAAAGTATAGACTTATACCATTAATGTCAATAGGAAAGCTCAGTTAATTTGGTTTTGGAATAATGTGAGAAATGTTCAGGCTTATATTAAAATATCTCTTTTGATTGCAGACTTGCAGACTGTTAACTTGGAAATCAATTTTGAGACATTGGTCAGATCTCTTCTGAAGCTCTAGAGGAGACACTTGTGAAATTACTGGGGTCTTTCTTAGAAGCAATATCTGACAAGAAATATAGTTAATTCCTGAGGAAAAAAGAGAGAAACATTAAAGAGATTTCGTTTGCAACTTTTCTTTCCAATGGGTTTCCCTGAGTCATTGCCTACATATCTGTCTCTCATTCTGTGTGACTACTATGCATCCAAACTAGACAAACCTTGTCTTGTGGAGCACTGGAGACAGCCTAATGCTTATAGCACACACTCTTTCCTCTTTCCCATCCTCAAACAGGTTGGCTAGACCAGTCTTCACTCACCCACACCACTTGTCAGGCTTTGGTCTGGTCCACTGCAGCGTCTGCAGTCGGCCCATCACAACCTCCAGCGCATGGATGCTTCATTTGATGGCTTGAAGAGAAACCCATCCCTCAGAGAGGAGTCTTCACATGGTACATCAGAGGAGAAGAGCCGGGTGCTGTCTGTGAGGGAGAAGTACGGAAATGGCTTCTCATCAATCACCTTCCGAGAGAGGCATGGCAGGAGAGGAGGTGTCGGGGGAACCGAGGGAAGAAGCGAGCTGTCTACACTGGCTGCAGAATGCAGACCCAGACTGAAACGACGTGTCTCCTGCGTGTTGTAGCGTCTCGACCAATCTGACACACTAATTTTAATTTGATTTAACAAATCAATTATTCATTAGGTTAACAAATCGTCACAGTCCCCTCACTCAATTAACTGGATGCCAGGATTTCTGCTGAACACCATCCCCCCTTGGTCGCCATGACAACTAATCATGATATCACTTGTTTTATGACCCCCAGGAATGTGAGAAGGATAGCACACTCTTTGTCCCAAGGAAAAGCAGAGTAGAAATGGACTGTGTTCTAGTTAATTCATAGAAAAACCGTTATTTGAATGAACACACATATTTCTTCAGGCCATTGAGTATATTATTGTCATTGTGTATTTTGTCTTTGATATTTTTAGACTATTTTAGGCATGCTTATGAGGGGAACCCATTACTGTCATCTTTTCACTATATGTAATTTTACCTTGTTTAGTATCTATGAATTTGCATTCTTATGATCGAAACAAGCGGGTATATTATATATTGGTACATAGGCAAAATATATTAGGGCCCTGAGAATCGTTAAAAATTTCGATTTAAGTCCATTTGCAAAATACCATGCTTAGAGAACAAATGGTCGTAAACCCTCCAGCAATTGCCAACTCCCGCTAGGAAATTTCCATCTCTCCCATTGGACAAGCCCATCTTGAAAGGCAGAGATCTTCTCCGACCTTAAAGGCCCAGCTCCAGGGACCCGCCCAGTCGGTGGTTCGGTCTTAAGCTAAGAAGATGTGAAAAAACGCTTCAGGATACCAAAGCATATGTGCCAGGCCTTTCTTCGGCCTAGTACTTTCCATTCATCAAGTGACACTGACTCAAACTGGTTCTTTCTCATCAAACAACTTCAGCAAGATCTTGGGGCCGTAAGGTCGCATCAGGAATCTTTGTTCATACAGACGTGCAAGTATCAAAATTAGTCGATTTAATTGATGCATTAAGAATCAGTTACACCTTTTTACAAGGTGTGTTTGAAATCAGAATCTGACGTATCCCTGAAGGCTTTGATCTGTTGATTATACATGCAAAGTGTTCCATAAAATCCATTCTTTATGCTTCTTTCTATGCTGAGTTAAACTTAACCCTTTCTATACCAACGTATGTGTGTGTGTGTGTGTGTATGTGTATGTTAGACGGCTTAATGTGGGTATGTAGTCTGTTAGACTAGTTTAAGTGTTTTGTAGTTAATAAAACCTTACTTGTATAACACTTGACGTGTTCATTGTTTACTCATAAACGGATAATAATCGCCGATTTACGTTATTTTTTGATTTTTTTTTTTTTTTATATACTTATAAGATTTGTCAGTAAGAAGTTTATTTCCTTTAACCAGGAAATTAACGTTCTAGAATTGACAAGACAGTTGACCCTGAAAGGTCAAGTAAATATCTACAATGGATCTAAAATATGAATAGTTAATTATAAACTAGTTATGGTTAATTATTCATATTTCCCCATGAGCTGATCCGCTACAGATTTTGGTGGAGAATGCGGGCATGATAAAACGAAAGTTATGAGTTTAAACACTGGCAACTTAAAAGTGTGTGCTTGATAGCCCAGGTTAAAATAGGACGTGACTTCAGATGCCCGGTGGTGTCCATATTTGCTGTCTTGTTTAGATGCAGATAAAGTGGGGGGTTGAATTGGTACCGCTATTATAATTGTGAGAGTCTTTATGTATTTAATGCTTAATGGCATCGGTGTAAGGTTAATCTGATTTTAGCAAAGAAACCCTAAATTTCAGTATTAAAGCATAAATCTGTCTTGACATAGCGTAAGTCTGAATCTCAGCTCAGCTGCATGTCCAAACGGTACCATAATGTAATATGCTTTAGTGAAGAAATCACAAAATTGCAGTATTGTTTAAATTGTTTCTTTGAAGAAGAAATCTCAGTACAGTTATATCAAGGTAGATGTGAGCGCTGCCCCCCTTTCTACAGCATAAAGGCCTTAAAGATTATAATTAGATTGAAGCAATTCATCCACACTTTGACTGCATATATACAAGCAAACTGGTGGTCATTATGTGTTTCACTCGCAGAGTGAAAGTAAAGGGGTAATACTGTACTTTAGTACTCATATGTGAGGCAAACATAACTACATATATGTTTAAACCGGTTTTAACTTACAGTAAACCCGTTTTGTAATTCTTTAAACAAGTGCAAGAAGTTTATTGTTGCATTAGAGAAGCACTCACCGAAATGCTAATGTAATGCAACAAGTCTTGAAGGCTGAAAGCACCACGTTCTAAAACTATGACTGTTTAACATAGACAGACATTAAACTGCGTTAATTACACTGGCATGCATTGGTTACCGTGACAACAACTTGCCACAGGAAGTGCTAACTTCACATAGCACAAAACACAATGTTGTAAACAAACCATGAAGCAGCTAAGCTAACACGACTTAGCATAGTTTCATTTTCGGCTAATCTACCAAATAGCTTTAACAATTAGGGGTTAACACTCTTTAAGTGAAGCTTTTCAATACAGATGTGTGTGTGCAGTGTGAAGCCATTTGAATTTAACCTAATCCCTCGTTTCCGATTTTTCCATTTCTCTTCCTTCTTTCTCTTCTTTTTCTATGTTTCTCAATCTACAATTCGTCTCAGCGAATTTAACTATCTAGATGTATCCTTACTGAATGCTATTGCTCAGTTACTAGTTAATTAAATCTAAATTTAATTAACTCTTAACTGTCTATCGGAGGAAAGACTCATTAAGGTATTGGGTGCTGTTAGTAACACACTAATCACTAGTGCTGCTATTTGTTCCTAAAACCAGAATAGATTACTTGTTTTGTTAATAGAAGTCAGCTAATTTTAAATCAATTTACATGTTATGCCCCCTTGATGTTCTCTCTGAACCTCAAAAAGGAACCAGAGACATTTCTATTTCTGATTTGTTTATTTTCAAAAATAATCATCATAATCTGAATAGAAATGCTCTCCTATTCCTTCTGCTTTTCCCTTTTCTCCTACATACCTCAGAGATTAAGCCTGTTGGAGAACCGTCAGCAAATTCTGAGTGATAACTTGACAATAATTTGACAGTAGTCTTAAGTCATCAATCAAAATCCTGTTTACGCCCTTTTCAGCAAAACATATGCTGACCCAAAACTATTTTAACATTCACACTCTGTTTTGATCTTGTAGTAGTCTCTAGCCCTTACTCTCAACACCAGTGTGTCAAAACGTTGCAGATGCTCAGACTAACTGCCCAGAATGCAGACCAGAGAGGGCTGGCCAGGCGTCGTGAGGAACACCCCCTTTACCCAGGCCCGACGACCACCTACTGAGCCGAAAGCGGCTGGACGTGGAGAGGGGTGCGCCTCAGACTCAGGACGCGGGCGAGAGTTGTGGCTACAAAAAGCTCGCAAAGGTCATCATCTTCCTGGCCCACAACATCATGGGTCTGAAACAGGAGGTAAATGATCTCAAGCAACAGATCACAGCGGTAGCCCACAAGGACCCCAGCAAAATGGAGTTACAGGAGGAAATCAATAGATTTAAAAAGGCTCTGACAGCTGCTGAACAGCAAGAGCACCTGGAAAAGGTAGCCAGAAAGGACCTGGAAAGGAAACACCCACACAAAATTACTATTAAAGCAGCAAATTCTGAGCTCTTAGACAAAGTTGCCAGAATTGAGACTCTGATCCAGCAGCTGAACAACACTCAAGACAAGCTTGACATGCTACGAAGAGAACTCAGGGACTCCTACAGAAACGCAGTGGGAGAGACACCCTAATCCTGCATCCTCATTCAGCCGTGCAAAAACTCCCTCATATGCACCAAGCTACAAAGGGGGGAGCCAACACTTTCTGCTTAACAACTGACAGAACAGAACTGTAATACTTCCAAGCATCCCGCAGCAGCGCATGATGTGACCCCCAGAAACTTTGAAAAGCTAGCCAGAAAAATCCCAGCATTCACATTGCTGGGGAAACAATAGTTTCCTACTTTAGGCAGTACGAGCAGTAATTTAGAACGGTGGAGTCGTTTTAAACATTGCTTGCAAGCAGACCCAGTAATCAATCTTATGTGTCTGTTTCATAAATTTTAGTAACTTCTTCTCCATGCGCATATCAGTTCCTGATCAAAACCAGATAAAAATTATAGTTTGAATGCGCCTTCCTACGAGCAGTAAGAAGTTTTCAGTACTATAATGTGTTTAAATCGTACGATAAGAAACTAACCTGACGTTAGCGAAGAAATCCTAATTTCTGTTAGTAGAGCACAAGTCTATTTTCTGACGACGAAATCTCGGGATTAGCAGCTCATATAAATGGTACCAGAATAAATCGGTCTGATTTTGGGCGAAGAAATCCCCTTCTTCAGTACTGTGTAGGTGATCTGAGCGATGCTCCTCATTTCACTGATTTAAGGCCTTATTATGTGTTATGTATCATTGTATTCATATCGACCACTCATGTGAAACATTTACGTAACTCTAATACATGCGCGCACCAGTTTCTGATCAAAATCAGATAAAAACTATAGCTTGAATGTGCCTTCCAACAAGCAGTAGAAGTTTTCAGTGCTATAACGTGTTTAAATCGTACAATAAGAAACTAACCCGATTTTAGCGAAGAAATCCTAATCTATGTTGTTAGTGGAGCATAAGTCTATTTTCTGACGACGCAATCTCAGATTAGCAGCTCATATAAATGGTACCAGAATGAATCGGTCTGATCTTGGGCGAAGAAATCCCCTTTTTCAGCACTGTGTAGGTGATCTGAGCGATACTCCTCATTTCATTAATTTAAGGCCTTATTATGTGTTAAGTATCATTGTATTAATATTGATCCGCTCATGTGAAACATTTACATCAAATTAATGGTGTTATTCTAGCGTAGATAACTACGAATCCACCATTGCCTGTGAAGTGAATGTGCTGGTTTGAGTAATGAATGAATTTGTATGGGACGTGCATGAGTTTCCCATGCATGCTCACAGCAGTGCAAGTTCTGCTCCACTTGCACCTGATGTAAGCTTGTATTGGTCTCCTAGCAAAACGTGACCCCGGAAGTGTGAGCAGACTTTTCCGGTTAATCTGACAACAGCACCCATTTCACAGACCTGTGGGTAAACAAAGAATTGCGTGTAACTAACCTAACTCTTAAGCTAAGCTCTTTACCTCAACTGCTAGCTGTTAGCAACTGGCTAACGCTTAGATAGGCGTGTAAAGTATAACTTTCTAACCACACCTCTCTCTCACTCTCTCTTATCCGTCACTCCCTGTGTTCACTCCGGTGATGCCATCACAGGTCCCGTGGACCCCCACATACGGTTTACTTGTGTTATTGTTTATTTTTGTTTTGACTTTATTTTACCTCTTTTTAATTTTATTGCATTTATATACATTTGTTTAGCACAAATGTACCATTTCAGCTAAATTGATTTGTATTAAATTTTAGATTTAATTAAATCAAATTTTTTTTTTATTTTTATTTTTTATTTTAATTTAACCATTTTATTTGTTTTTATTTTGTTTATTTACTTTCCCCTTTTAATTTCATACAGCTCTTAGGACCCCTTTTTATTAAAATTTTTGTTTGTTGTGTTTTACTTTTAACTTATTTTAGTATTTTCACCATCACCATAGTCGCTTTTGGATAGGATTACAGTAGATCTAGCAACTGTCGTTTCCTTAACGATTTATACAGGTTATTAGTAGCATAATCACCTGTTTCCTCTCTACTTCTCCTCACACCTCAGTACCAGGCCTAATACATTGAAGGGCAGCTACCATTGCAACACAATGTAGGCTAACATAAAACTAGAAACAATTCCCACTGTTTCTTTTTCTTTTGACGAGGTATTTGGTGGGTCCCTGATAGTTAGCTAACAGCCTAACCCTGGGGTTATGAAGTCTATTGCAGCATCAAACACAAGTGAAACCTGCTTAGCCATAACTCTTAGAAACAAAACTAAAATAGGTAAAAAATGTTCCCTTTTTTTTTTTTTTAGTTCATCTTATTTTATTTCAATTTCGTCATAGTGACCAAACCCGTGAAACATCAGTAGTATAGCCCGGTCATCAGATGACCCCTGCTTACAGCCCCCTCAACAAAGTTACTCAAACTCTCCCTTTGTGTTCACGAACACAAAAACATAGCACCCTACCTCACTAGCTGCCTCCCACCAGCTATTCATACCTTACACGGCCTACACAGCCGTTCCCCTTAGAGATAACTTAACACCTCTGTACGTACCTGCATTAGCCTTGTGTCTCTCTCTCTCTGGTGTACCCACAAGTGTGCCAGTATGTCGCAGAAATTCCACAGACATCCAGCCCTGGCAGATCACCAGGACCACCTGGACACTCAGTAAAGCACTGTAATGGACATCATTCAGCTAAAAGCAGCCAACGACCTGCCATGGCAAAGAAAGGAACAGCGAGACTGCGACATAAGCGAACACCTGACCAGCATCATCCTCTCCTCGGCCCACACCCTCAAGGGCCTCAGACAGGAGGTATATGAGCTGAAACTGCAAGTCACAGAATTCTGCAGAGAACTGACACCTGCTCAACGAGAGAAAACACAGAACAGATGCAAGGAACCTTACATAATGCTGCAACAGAAGGAAATCACCAGTCTTCAAGAGGCTCTAACAGCTGCTAGACACCAAGCCCCGCTGGAAAAAGCCATCACACAGGACTTGAAAAGAGAACTGTTTCACACAAAGTCACTCTTAAAACAACATATGTGGAACTAAATGAGAGAGACACCACATCTTAGGCCTTACAAGGCCACCTGCATACAGCCAGAGCTGAGGTCCAAACCCTGACTCAGCAATTAGAGAGGAGCTTGACATGGTTCAGAAAGAATTTAAACAGTCCTAACGACTGCGCATAGACCTAAGCAAAAGACAGCAGGTTGAACACCACGTCGCCAGCAGTGCAAGCCCTCCATGCCTGTGCACAGCTACGAAAGGGGGAAAGGGAGCCAAAGCCTTTGATTGGACACTTCACAAGTCAGCTCCCGAAAACCTCTGCAGCTGCAACCAAAAAAAAATTTTTTCAGGCGAACCGAAACAACGCAACGAGGTGAATTCAGTGTCACAAATGAACTGAAATATGCTTGCAGACCACAAGGTGAACAGACAGGGAAACACGAAACAGAACTTCCCCTGGCCAGCAGGCCCACCCCCCTCAGCCAAGAGTCTGAACCTGTGAGGGGGGGGGGGCGAGAGCCACTGTTCACACGTCACCAACCAGCAGCCACAAGGGGGTGGGGCAGGGACTTTTCCAGAGGATCACTGCAGACACACACACCGTGTGACCCCACAGACCCAACGAGCTGGCCAGAGACAACACATCTGGCAACCAAAATACTCTCAGACCCAGAGTCTGAACACGGACTGATCGCTGCCCCAGACACCAAGCAGGGCCGGCGTGAAACTCCCCATGCTTACTACCACAGACTTTGACAAACTTACTCCAAAGCTCACGATTACCCTGGGATGGCGGAGGACACCAGCTGCAAGAAGTCATCTAGGCATTAGGGCCTGCCGCACAATGCCTAATCAACAGCTGCGTAACCTGACACAGAAGGCCTTTAACAAGCACAAGGCCTCCACTAAAGGTGTTTGTCAAACCCCACTGATTCTGAACTTCACAACTCAGAATCCAAAGCGGGCACCAGAAGGCACCCAGCATTGCCACAATGCAAAACACTTCTACAGAAAGCCCCTAGCCAGAAGAGGACAGAGCCATCACCATGGCAACAGACCCAGGTTCCAGACCAACCACTGGGAAAAGGCGTCCTCATCCTGCAAACACCACGGTATGTCCAACAGCAGTACACCACAACACCCTCCTCCACATCCTTCACACAGGTGCTGAACGGAGGCTACACAAGGACAGCTGGACACGCCTACCTCTGGGTTACAGGAGCTGCTGACACTCGCAAAAGAGCTCCTTGAACAAAACTCAACTAAGGAGTATTGAGAAGGACAAACCTCTGACTCCTTGCCTGCTGCAACACAGCATCAGGCCCCTCCAAGGGAGGAGAATCCCTTGAAACCGGTCGACACCCCAAAAGCAGCCAGACAACGTTGGATTGAGAAACGGGCCCACATGCCCAACAGCGAAAACCTCGACCAACACAACTCAGGCAAGCTAAAGTCGGTGCCGCCACAAGAGCCAAGAGACACCGCAAACATCAGATTTCTAGTGACGGTCGGGCAGAACAGAGAGCTAACAACCACCGGCTGCTCTCCTGCCATCACACTAGGTCAGTCGGAAACTCTCTGCACACTACAAAATCTACATAACAATTACCTGCAATCCCTGGAGCCACCTGCACTCTCATCAGTGAGAGTCTAACCCGGCTGTTCCTCATCGTGGGTACCACAGATAGCCTACGGGCTAACAACATCAACAAAAAAACATCCTACCCGGACTAACTCACTTCAGGATGACAGGTGACACAGCCTCGACACCTGCTGCATAAGCTCGAGGACCCACACCTTGCTACAGCCTACATCACCACAGCACACCATCTGACAGCATTCACCACGGCACCACAACCACTCTGGGAGGCACCAACAGCCAGAGAGCCGCCACTGCCTCCCAGCCGTGAGTGACAAGTGTGTGTTAGATTGTTCTGCACCATTGACGTCGCTCGCTGTTGTCTATTCCACGGACAACAACGCTCGAAAGGGGGGAAATATGTAGCGTCTCAACCAATCTGACACACTAATTTTTATTTGATTTAACAAATCAATTATTCATTAGGTTAACAAATCGTCACAGTCCCCTCACTCAATTAACTGGATGCCAGGATGTCTGCTGAACACCAGGCGCTCTGGTCACCATGACAACTAATCATGATATCACTGGTTTTATGAACCCCCAGGAATGTGAGAAGGATAGCCCACACTTTGTCCCAAGGAAAAGCAGAGTAGAAATAGACTGTGTTCTAGTTAATTCATAGAAAAAACCGCCACCCCCCACTTTGAATGAACACACATTTTCTTCAGGCCATTGGGTATATTATTGTCATTTGTGTATTTTGTCTTTGATATTTTTAGATTATTTTAGTATGCTTGTGAGGGGACCATTCCTGATCCTCCCTTTTCACTATATGTAATCTTACCTTGTTTAGTATCTATGAATTTGCCGTCTTATGATCGAAACAAGCGTGTATATTATATGGTGGTACATAGGCAATATATATTAGGGCCCTGAGAATCGTTAATAATTTCGATTTAAGTCCATTTGCAAATTACAATGCTTAGAGAACAAAGGGTCGTAAAACCCTCCAGCAACTGCCACCTCCCGCTCGGAAATTCCATTTTGTTCATTGGACAAGCCCATCTTGAAAGGTGGGGATCTTCTCCGACCTTAAGGGCCCGG
This sequence comes from Sinocyclocheilus anophthalmus, assembly GCA_018155175.1. NCBI lineage: Eukaryota > Metazoa > Chordata > Actinopteri > Cypriniformes > Cyprinidae > Sinocyclocheilus > Sinocyclocheilus anophthalmus. Next base: position 420,035 of record JADLZN010000144.1, read on the forward strand.
CTCCAGGGACCCGCCCCAGTCGATGGTTCGGTCAGATGCAGATGAAGATGTGAAAAAAACGCTTCAGGATATCAAAGATTGTGCCAGGCCTTTCGGCCTAGTCCTTTCCATTCATCAAGTGACTCTGACTCAAACTGGTCCTTTCTCATCAACCAACTTCAGCAAAGACCATCTTGAGCCTTCAGATTGCATCAGGACTCTGTCAGACAGACAAGACGTGCAAGTATCAAACTTAGTCGATTTAATTGACGGCATGAAGTATCCACGTTAACCTTTTTACAAAGGTGTTTTTGAACTCAGAATCTGACGTATCCCTGAAGGCTTTGATCTGTTGAATATACAGGCAAAGTGTTCCATAAAATCCATTCTTTATGCCTATTTCTATGCTGAGTTAAACTTTAACCCTTCCCTATACCAACGATGTGTGTGTGTGTGTCGGGTTGTGTATGTAGAACCGGCCTTAATGTGTGTGTGTGTATATGTTAGACTAGTTTAAGTGTTTATGTAGTTAATAAAACCTTACTTGTATCACACTTGACGTGTTCATTGTTTACTCATAACCGGAGTCAATAATCATGCAGATTTACGTTACAAACTTATAGAATTGTACAGTAAGAAGTTATTTCCTTTAACCAGGAAATTAACGTTCTTAGAATTGACAAGACGGTTGACCCTGAGTGGTCAGCTAAATATCTACAGTGGATCTAAAATATGAATAGTTAATTATAACTAGTTATGGTTAATTATTCATATTTCCCCATGAGCTGATCCGCTACAGTGTATAAGGTATGCAGATGTAGAGGTAGATGTGCTTCTGTGCCTTCCAGAGGAGACGGTAGATGGAAATGGACAGGTGGGCAATGGAAGAGGAAAAGCACATGTTATGTGTTGTTGTGACTGTCTGTTGGGAGATACTTATGGTTAAGTTCTTGTGTGTTTCCATCTTTAAACTATATTTCTCATTACAATATTCCAGAACAATCAAGTCAAGGTATCCTTGAGTCATAAAAGCCCTCTGTCCCAGCCTGTGCATGGCAAATCCTCTCAAACTGTCCACAACAACCTCCATCTTGGCTCAGTTTCCAAGACTCTCAAACAAACTAGCCTAAAGCTGTGTGAAACAGGCAGTGTATTCCTCTGGCTCAAACTAAAGAGATGTGACCACGTTAGCTGGTCCAATTCTGTCTTGCAGACGTCAAAAAAAAAAAAAAAACACCCCCAGTGAGCCGCTCTGCCAGGACCACCACATAACCGGGGGTAATACAGAGCTTTGAAACAAGGGAGCTTAAAAAAACTCATACAAGTTAAAAAGACACATTTTTAAGAACTTGTGTTATTTTAGGTGGTGCTACAAGTGTTTCTGACCATCTCCTTGTTTTCTTCCATGGAACAGTGGCTTTCAAATATCCATCAGAGCAGTCTGGGCTTTTATTGTGCTGCACAGTGGATGCACACAGCTGCTGCTCCGAGATGTTTCATGGTGAGAAATTTCCACATTTGAAAAATCATTTCAGGGTCCGTGCTGAGAAATGGATGTGACATATAGTTTACTGTAAATGGATTTGCACAACAACACAAATATAAAATCAGATCCTCGTTGTCTTTTCATGTTTTCATTTGGTTTGATTTATACAGTTTGAACCATCCAAAAGGGGGCAAGTTGTCCAAGTTCTCTCTATCACTTATTGAATAACTATGTTTAGTGTTAAGTTAAATTTCCACAATCGTTTGTTCGATTTACAAACAAATGGCTTTCATGACCCAGTCCTTCATAATGAATCAAAAACATTAATGGAACAGTGTCAAAAAAAGTGTCAAACTGGTTGCGGTTGAATCAGACTCACTTGAATCACTATAATGGCATTAAATGGAAAATAAACTGCTTGTGAACAACCATCTTTATGGCTTTGATTTCCTTTCGAACACACATACTGGTAAAATGTATACAAATTCAAGTGCACTGCAAGTTGATTTGGGTTAAAATGTCTGCCAAATGCATAAATATAAATTATGGTAATGATGACAGAATAATGAAAATGTCAACAATTGATATTCTGTGAGTGGTAATCAATGAATGCTAATGTTATACAGTGTTGTAGCTTAACTGGTAGAGCATGAAGTAGGGAGCACACAAACCAATGAAAATGTTACTTTAATGTTACTTTTAAGTGTCTGATCAATGCATAAAATCTTTTAAAAAGCCAAGACCTTATCAACATGTTTTTATTATTGTTTTAAGTTATAAAATCTCTCTTTTGGAGATGTTGACACTTTCCGTGAGGTCACATATTTGTCCTGATAAGGTTCCAGTCACCCATGCCATGGATGGCAGTTCTCAGCACCTCACTATATCAATACCATACACTCCACTCCGCCTAAGTTCATTGATTCCAGTGCAAGTGGTCGATCAACCTACCTGTGCTCTCTGTTTCTCTCTCTCCCTTGCACTATATCAATACTCTCATCTACCTTCCTATCGATCACCTCTCCATCCTCTTTCTCTCCATCGTGAAGTGGCCTCACCATAATGTTAATTTTGTGACAGATTTACAATAAATCTGAGGTTATTATTTAACTGTTCAGTCTTTGGTGCTTTCTGTGATTTACTGTTGAACTGGGAAGGAAGAGTTATTGTCGACACAGATGTCCCACGTCGAACTAGAAGGTAGGCCTGGTCGTAACTCACTACCCAAGTATCTAGTTAGTCAATCACTTGTTCTGTAATCACAAATGCTGCCAGATATTACATGAATGATGAGTGGCAATAAAAGATCTTGCGTTTTTCTGTACCGGGTCTTAAGTGTTATTGGCTGAGGCCACTATGTCCCAGGAGAGCTAGACTGTGAAACACAATCCCCTGATATAAACTGCCTCATTGCTTCTGATGCTCCTGCTGCTGCAATGTGTTAGTATGGTGGTTGTACTTATGTACACATTTGTGTGGAGTGTGAATATAGTAGAAAGTCTGTAGTGATATCATTGTGACAAACAAGACTTTGAACAGAATACATTCATCCATCGATTCTCTAAACCGCTTATCCTCTGTAGGGTTACAGCAGGGGTGCCCAACCCTGTTCCTGGAGATCTAACTTCCTGCAGAGTTTAGCTCCAACCCTGATCAAACACACCAGAACCACTTAACTAGGGTCTGAAGGAGCACTTGATAATTACAGACAGGTGTGTTTGATCAGGGTTGGAACTGAACTCTGCAGGAAGGTAGATCTCCAGGACCAGGGTTGGGCCCCCCTGGTTTACAGGTATGCTGGCCCCTTTCCCAGCGTCCCAAGCTGCAGGCCGAGAATCACCCTGGACCGATGTCCAACATAATAGATTATTATTTTTAAATATTAGTTCTCAGTCCTTAAATTGAGTGGATCAGCATGGTTCAAAGTGTGATAAGCAGTCCCTATACAGTTCACAAACAGCTATATTATATTAATATATAATATGATATATAATTTATCAAGTTCATATCCTTAGGTTCAGTAATTTTACTTTAATGGCAATTTATAGGTCCTTTTCTATGCAATTAAATTGACATGTTTTGTTATGCTGGTTGAAAGTCTCTTCTCATCCCGATAGCAATCACTAAGTTAAGTGGTCTAAATGTATTTAAATGTATTTATATCATCTGTGGAAGGCGTAGGACCATAAAATGTTCATTCAATCATATTCCTCGGTCGGAATATGCCCTACCTGCCTGTCAACGTATGTATTTGGATACCTCCGTGCACCCTGTTTGCGCGGACATGATACGCCATCAGCGCATTCCATTACGCTATTGCAGACCAAGCGAGAATGGAAGGCGTTATTATTGTAATATTATGCACTTTGTTCTGTAATGTTTTGTCACTGCTGAATGAGACATGAGGTAATCTGTCAGCATTGCATTCAACCCTTCACCAATGCCATCTCTTATCGTGTTGCTGGTTAGCCTCTTGTCTGCCTGTGCAAGTTCATGTGTTTTGGAGGAGGCATGCCTTTGCAGAGTGAATATGCAGGGAGGGTGGGATCTTGCTTTCAAAGCTAGCTATAGCAAAGCTAGTGAAATGTATTTGGTTCCCACCCTCCCTGCTAGCCTTTTCGAAATCACCTACCCTACGTTTAACAGAAATTCACCATCATGTTTCTTGAACCACTCCTTGACAATTCTGGCAGTGTGGCATGGCGCATTATCCTGTTGGTAATGGCCATCACTGGCAAGGAACACAGATACCATGAAAGGGTGCACTTGGTCCACCCATGTTCAGATACCTGACAGCTGTCAGGGATTGTGCTATTGGGATAATGGGGCCTAAAGTGTCCCAAGAAAACATTGCCCACAGTATAACACTGCTTCTGGCGCCCAACAGTGCATCCAGGTGCCATAGCCGATTTTGGTAATCGGCGTATCCTCATTCGGCCGTCAACGTGATGCATCTGGAGTCTTGATTTGTCAAACCAGAGGCCACTTTCTTCCAATCATTGATGGTCCAGTCTTGAGGATCTTGGGCCTATTTCATGCTTTGTTGATGATGGTGTGCAGTTACAGTAGCATGAGAATCCGGCTGCGTCGGTGGCTATGCAGGCCCATACACCGAAGGCTGCGGTGAACTGTGTGCTGAGACACATTGGTCTAGTCACCACTGTTGTAGCTGATGATGATTTGTCACACGGTGGCCCTGCAGTTGCTCTGAACAATGTCTATGAACAGTCTCCACTCCCCTCTTGCATCAATCTGTTCATCGTTTGGCCATCCATGCACCACTTTTGATATATACTCACTACAGCGGCACGTGAACAAATTACGAAAAGATCATTTAAAGTTATTATTGTGTTGCATGAAACATTACAAAAAGTAGCTTTAGAAAAATGGCTATCCCATTGATTAGTGAGCTATCCCCCAGATTTTTTATTAATATGTAAATATGAATTTGTTTTAATGTAATTATCATCTATATAAGCAACTAAATCTGCCAGTAGGTGGCAGTAAATGTATTAGGCTAATGATTAATGAAACCGCTGATTGATTCAGGAAAAAAGTAAATGGCTCTCTTTATGAATGGGCCTTTGGTTCACCCGATTTGTTCAAAAGCGGATTCATCACCAATCAACTGTATAGGTGTGTTGGACTTGAAGTGACGCGTCTTTGACTGATCGGTGTATGACACCATAGTTACTGCGAGAGCTATACCTTATTTTTCAATACGTAAGCAAGCAGTTTTCTGTGAATGTGCAAGATTTTCGGTTCATTAGCCGTAGGGAAAGTGCAGTAAATGGTAAAACTGTTTGCACTAAAAAAACAGTGTGTTCATAAGATAAAACAAATCAAAACAATATGGTAAGACACACTAGTTTGCAATGTCAAGCAGCAAAACGAACTGTTTTATACAGCTAAAACTAGCTGGAAGCGAATGACATGGGAAGCCAGTCTCATAAAATTTACAAATGGCCATGGCCGTTCTTATGGGGAAAATAAAGTGGATAGAGAGCAAATGCTCTGCATGCTTTCGAAACGCTCTCGCTGTACTTTGTTGTCAAACACAGATCGATTGTCTGGGTTAATTGTGTTTATTGTTCTGTTTATTGATAAGTCTTGCTTTGTTGTGCTGTGGCCTACAGACAAAGTAAATACACTTAAAAGTCCAGTTATGAACGACAAGGATAAAAGATTCTAGCTGCGTTTTAGTCTGCACAGTCCAGCAATGTATTTGATTTCTTAGCCAATTAAAAATAAGATTAAAAAAAACAATAAAACCTGTCAATTAGACAATAAATAAATAAATCTAAAATGATGGCTACGCCCCTTGCTGCAGCTAACGTTACTTCCACAAGCTATGCAAACCCCTTAAACCTTACTCTCATCTGGGTCACAGCACCAATGTAACCCCTCCGGTTCTACTCCCCTCACTCGCTCTGAGCGGGATTTGAACCAGTGGTTCCAGTATGTGAGGCAGGCATGCTAACAAGGACGCTAAAGACCACAGCATCTAGCGTCAGTCGCTAGTGTGCCTCTTGGGATCAGGGGAGTGCGGTTTACCTGCGCAGCTCTTACCAGCTGGCCTCCGTTACACTACCTTTAAAGTATTTTTATTGGATTCTGGCGGAGCAAAAATACACAAGCTCTGTTGTGTCAAAAATGTAGGTAAGGCAATATAAAGTTTTTGTTTATTGACATTTTCAGTGTAAACAATATTACACTTGCTATCATGATGGTGTTGGTCTGATCATTAGCGCAACTCTTCTGCATTAAGATATAGCCTGGTTTCTTATTCTTGATAACTTTTTTATGCCATTAAAAATCCAGAATGGATTCCAATTTTTATCTTAAACTCTCTTCCATTAATAAACAAATGCAATGTGCAGGTTCATTGAATGTGCATTGATGGCCATACACGTAAATGAATCTCTTTATTGATACAGATTTTATTTTTTTTTTTTTGTGGCTCTTCAAGCCTGTTCACAACCAAGAGATCAAGCATGACAGTGTAGCGTCTGGACCACTCAAACACACACTATATATTTTGTTAGCTAGATTTAACAAATACTCTGTAACACCCCAGGAAGCCGAACAGGCCCCTGGTTCCATGCAACCAACCATATCACTGGGTTTATTGCCTAGTGGAATGTGAACAGAGAGACTCTCACTGAATTTTCCAGAGCAAGAGGCACAATGCACAGTAGAAATTGACTTTTCTACTAAGTAATTCATAGGAAAACCTTTCTTTGAATGAACAGTGTATCCTTCAGGTCATTGTGTATATTATTGTCATCGTGTATTTTGTCTTTGAGAGTGTATACTGTTTTATGCAGGCTTATGATCGAAACACTCACTCCTGTCAGCTTACATATATATAACCCTACCATGTTTAGTATCTATGAATTCGTATTCGGATGATCTAATTGAGAGTGTATATTATATGTTTACACCTACGCAACATATTAGTGTTCTAAGAATCTTTAGTAATTTTGATTCAAGTTTCATATGCAAATTACCATGCTTTCAAACAAAGGGCCATAAAAACGCCCCAGTATCTCAGAACTCCCACTTGGGGTTCCGGACTTTTTCATTGGACAAGCCCATCTTGAGAGGCATGAATCTTTGCAGATTTTAAAGGCCCAGGAGTCGGTGGTTTGTTTTAATTCTGAGAGGATGTGAGAAAAACGCACCCGAAACCCTAAGCTCGTGCCAGGCTTCGGCCTCGACCTTTCCATTTCACCAAGATTCTCTGACTCAAACTGGTTCTTTTTCATCAACCAACTTCAGCAAGATCTTGGGCCTTAAGATTGCATCAGGAATCTCTTTCAGACAGACGAGACTTGCAAGTATAAAACTTAGTCTTATTAATTGATACATTAGGTATCAGTTGCACCTTTTTACCAAGGTGTGTTTGAACTAAGAATCTGCCGTTTCCCTCAGGTGTAGATCTGCTGAATATGCAAATATTTCCATAATTTCATTCCTTATTTCTTCTTTACTGTTTAAGCTTTAACCCTTTCCTATACCAACTGTATGTGTGTGTGTATGTGTATGTTAGACCAGTTTAAGTGTTTATGTAGTATGTTAGACTAGTTTAAGTGTTTATGTAGTTAATAAAACCTTACTTGTATCACACTTGACGTTGTTCATTGTGTTTACTCATAACCGGAGTCAATGATCATGCAGATTTACGTTACAAGCTTTTGTATAATTGTACAGTAAGGAAGTTATTTCCTTTAACCAGGAAATTTACGTTCTTAGAATTGACAAGACGGTTTACCCTGAGTGGTCAGCTAAATATCTACAGCGGATCTAAATATTCATAATTAATTATAACTAGTTATGATTAATTATTCATATTTCCTCATGAGCTGATTTGTTACAACAGCTTTATTGATACAGAAGGCCAGAATAATTACACAAGGTTGGGCTGACACTATTGATCACGCTATTGATAAAATTATATTTTAATGCAAAGCTGTTCCTTAAACACACAAACAAACAGCCAGGTGAAGTCTTCAAAGAGTAGCTGATCCCAATAAGAGACAAGACATCACACATGCTTATACAGAAAATTCACACGAAACATTCATCTGTATTTCAAACTGTATGCTAATATGATATGCTGCCGACAGTCAGGAAAAAATCCTTCCAAAGAACTAGGGATGAACAGCGCTTTATAACATATCGGAGGACAGTAGTGATGATGATTCTGTTTGGTCTGATGATGATTTGTACTCTGACTACTGCCAGAATGCAGGGCCCTTACAGAAAATGACATTTTTAAATGTCCCATATGACATAATATGACAAGAGGAAATAGCATTAATAACAGTCACCCAGAGGAGTGTGTGAAAAGGGAATGAGTGTACTTAGACTTAAATTACATCCGCCCTATTGCCTATTTCAAATGTCAGTCATCAAACCAATATTTTGTTTTGTTGTATTAACTTTTTTGCTTGACTTTTCCCACAGCACTTCATGTTTTTTTCATTCTTTCACCACAAAGTTGCTTGCTGAATTCCAAATGCAACATATAGTAAAAATTAAATAAGTTTTGTGTGTGATATTTAGAGGCATGAGCTGAAAGGTATTGATGCGTTTGGTTTTCCGCATTTGATCCACACCTACAAAAACATTAAACTTACATAAAAAGAAAAGGTCAAATTTATTACTATATGAGGGAACAAAAATAGTCCTTACGACTCGTAAAAATGAGCAGCACTAGACCGTGTTTCCATTTTGGCAAAGAGTTCAAAGCACATCTCTCGTTCATTTTTTCCATTTCAGCCAGACCCTGAGCCACTGGGGTGCAGTTTTACAAAGATCTTACCACTGAGTGGTTTTCAGATTTAAGGGCCAAAGACCCACAAATGTTCTTGGCTGTGCTATTCAGTCACAAAATATCCCTTTTTCAGCTCTGAATATGAATCTGTTCTGACAGCAGATCAAATTTACCTTTTGGACACATTATGGAATCCCAAACGTTCTGTTTAATAAAGATTAATTATTTTAAACCTAATTAAACCAGACCAAGTATGCAATAACTTTATCTAGTTATGGGGGCAGGTAGTAATGATGAGACATGCAGTCGCTTCTGAATCAGATGCCAAGTAAAATACAGTTTTCCTTTTATATGGCCAATTGAATGAGCAGAGTCTGCTTTAGGAGGCAATTCATCCTTTTAACTGTGCCGTCTGCTTACGTAGTAGTACTGCTGTTACAATGGATTACACAGAGAATTAAATGAGTGATTACTTTCAAATATGTTGTGAAATTGTATACTGTTTACTCAGAATGATGTAATTGCTTAGGCTAATAAATATTGTCTTAGGGATCTTGGAAAGTGGACTTAATACCCACACACACACAAAAGATAAAACAACTGTTTTTCGAAAGCACAATTGTCTCTACCCAGACAAAAGCTGTTGTTTCATCTGAGCAAGGGAACGGCGATTCCCTCTGACAGCGTGATGGATATAAGTAAGCTGCGTATTTACAGAAGCTGATTGCATTTGAAAAAGAAAGAGTTTTCCACCCATCCTTCCTCTTATCTCTGGTCATAAATCACCCCTGCTGGCCTGCATAAATGGGGCTCTTCATAAACTTGGCACAAGCAATTCCATTTTAACCTTTACATGTGGCACTGGTCATACACTCTAAATGCAGACTGTGACCCTCATGACCTTGGCCATTCATATTTAATAGTCATTAAGAGCCAGTGGCAATCTAGACAACAAAAACAGCATCTACTGCATGATGGCTAAAATGATCTTTAATGTATTTTCCATAAGGCATGTTTATAGGTAAGATATGCATAAAGATGAGCAGTTTGGCGTGTGCGCTGCTGCCCGCCTCGTTCCATTTCATATAATGCTTCATAATCAGTCTTATGGTCATGCTAACCTTTGACTTGGGTCCCCACTGTAAAGGCTTTGCTCTTTGCCCCTAGTCCATTAGACCTGGCTGAAGTATACCTTTATAATTGCCACAGCGACCATCAAATAAACATATGAAAGCATGGTGGGGATGGGTAGAGGAGTCTGGCTGCTAACCTTTTGGCCTCTGGGTCAACATGTGCACCAGATGCATTTGTTGAGACACTTCATTCTGCCTCTAGCTTTTTACTGTATGGTTCGGCATGTCAAGATTATTGATGGACCTCCAACAAATATTTTATAGTTTGTGTTCGAACTTTGATGTTGGTGGAGCGTCACCACTGCAAACTACATCAGAATGAATGGCTGCAAAGGTTGAATGAACCTGGTTTACATGGTTTACAGGGTTTCTGGTTTCTATGATCAGCGATCTGTGCTTTTTTGTGTATTTTAATTACTGAATTAATAGATGTTTGCAACCATTTGCTGACCCTTGTTAGAGGCCTTCTTAGTTGTTGTTTTTGCTATTTTATGTTACCAAAGGACCCTTGTAGTGTTATGGATCCTGAATACAGTTTTCCTCCAACATGACCCCTTTAACAATGACTCAGTGGCAACATCAAAGGCTTCACAAACCCCCAAGTTACTGCACTTTACAGATATACATAACAAACCATAACAAATGGATTGTGCCTTGACTTGCTTGTTTGGTTCTAGACGGCTCAAAGGTGTTGCTGCGTTTCCATTCCATTTGTTCTTTTTGTTTTTCTTCTGTATGAAATTTTGTTGTGTGTATCAACAGTAGTCCAACACTTTGTCCACATTATGTGTTGTAGCTTGACGCTAACTTACCGTACTTTGCTCTGGCTATCTCAGCATAACAGGCAGCCACAAAAAGAGAAAAAGAACAACAAAAACCCCTCAGCTAACCACCCTCCACTTTAACACCGTTAGCCTCTTCATAACACAGACCCAGGCTTAAGCTGAAGCACTGTGATTAAGATAAACCCAACCACAGCTGGACAATTACCTGACAACTAACCTTTTCTGGAGCCACTTAAGGATGTAAGGACCCCTGAGAACTGTTGTTTTTCTGAGAGGAAAACAGCTCTTGACAGCAAGGAGCCTGGGAAGAGGCTAGCAATGAGCTAGTATCATAGGTGAGATTACTTAATTCCACCCACAGCATCAGTGTTGAAGGACTTTGTTTCTGGACAGAGCGAAAGGGCATTAGGATTGATTTGGTCTGAGGTAAAAAAAATATATATTTTAAAAAAAGTGTGTTGAGTGTTTGCACTGCAGTGCCTTCAGTGGAAGGTCAGTAAATAATTCTGCTCTTGCGAGAGGAGACTGAGGACTCGAACCTGAATGAGTACGTCTTGTGGCAAAAGTGCAAATGAAATGGGATGAATGTATTCAGAGCAAAATAACTAGCAAAAAAAAATGTTTATCTAGTTTTACTTTTAAAACTAGACACAATCAAATTGTGTATGCAAAATAAATACATACTGTACATACATAATGGGTGCTTTAAAAAAAAACAATTAAGCCACTCATGCTCGAGTGACCCTTACCTGAATTGACCAATCAAGATGTAATTCCCTACTGTTAATAACTGCAGTCAGACAGAACATATCTAAACTGAAGATTTGGAACCACCACTTGACTGAGGAAGCCCATCAGCTCTGACTGTACGCTTTGTTTGGTTTTTTGTGTGTTTGTGCATGTTATGCGTTCCAGGCCATTTAGAGACCACATAGAGGGTCCTGGCCAGAGCTCCACACACTCTCTCGTCCTCTGCCCAGGCCTGCAACATCACAACAACAAGCCCCGAGCTAGCAGTCAGCAGTGAGTGTTCATAGGCTACATTTGTTAGGGTTCTCACTGCGGTGCTTAAATATAATATCCATATGTTCAACTAATGCACAGAAACTGTCGCTTGGTAGGACACTCGCTCCTGTGATTGGCTGAGGCATCACATAACCTGCACAGCCAGACAGTCGATTATTACCAATCCATTCTGAGCTGTGAGTGGGGGATGTAAGTATTCAAGACTCATGGCTTTGTTCAAGTGGAGCGCAAGCTTTCTCCTGGGGTTAATGCCCGCTGTGAATGTGGCTGTCAGAGTCGAGCTTCTCCCTGGTTTACACTCGTGAGGCAAAGTCAGGGGTTATTTGCTGCTATTTTTACAAGAAACGGGTTGATTTGTCTTAGGCCATTACCGTCTATTATGGCCGGGAGTCTCCGGGAAGGAGGTGGGAAGCAGCAAACGCTGGCATTCTGCCTAAAGAGAAATCAATGAAACAAATTAATCCTTCGCAGGCCACACTGACACAGTAATCCATCATTCAGGGGTGCTTTTACACACCGAATCAAGGAGCCAGGGCTGAGGGAGAGAGCCCCAAGGGATCGCACGCTCGCATACACACAGGCATGCACATACACACAAGGCAAGACATGAACAGTCTGGTGGCACCCGCCACACAGCTGCAATCCTGCAGCCTGACGTCTAACGGGAAAGAGATGAAAGACACAGCATTTATAATGGTCATTGCATGGGACGTGTTCCAAGGTCACGCCATAGTTGACTGTCTGTGGTGTTTACTGTTCCTTGATTATGGCCGACACCACCTAAAAGCTAGTAAAGAAGTCATTGACAGACATTGTACATGAAGGAGAACTAAAATGTTGAGAAGGAATAGGACAAGGGGAGAGTGTGCATGGGCTTTGAGATTTATATTCCACTCGCCACATCATGTGGTGTCGCATTGTTCAGAAAGCCACACATTCACTCACATTGTTCCAGTTATCAGGCAATGTGATGCAGGAGTCCATTTCCTTGGCCTCTCCTCCAGTTTACTGAAGCAGGGCAAGTGTCATCACCAACAATGATAGGGAAATGATAGGGGGGGAAAGCACAATTATAATAACATATAAAGATTAATGCTATATACTGTATAACCTCAACTTCCAGCCCCAAATCTTTAAACCAACTCAAAAAATAATAATAAAAAAAAAATGTGATGTGCAAATGTGGAATAGTGGAGTAACCAACCAATAAGAGAACAACATAATTGCACATGATAGGGTCATGTGATCTGCTCTGGGAAACAACTCTGTCCTTTGAGAGCTGTACACAATAATACTCCAGATAAAGCATATGATTTCAGACAATGGGGAACACAGGAAATTAGAAACAGTAGGAAAAAATTTTAATACACACATACTCCAAAATATTTTATTTAGAGGCATTCAGATGTCAAACTTCAACACTGGTCAGATCATAAACATTTTACATTCCATACATTAAAAAAATACATAGAGAAATACATTATACATTCCATTATAGAATGGTATCTCTGGATTTATCAATTGCTGTGCACCTGTGTTGCTGCTACGCAGGAAAACCTCACAGAGTTGTGAACATAAGGCAGAACCAGCCCTTCCAAGTAATGAGGGGATGCCACTTACCTTTATGCTTTTTTTGAAAGATGTCTAGCAATATGGCGGTTATTTCAGGACAAAGAGGAATAGGGTCAAAAACATCAAATATATAACCAATGAATATATTTTGTGATTCCATGTTATTGTTATTATTATTATTAAATAAGGAAATATACCTCATGAAAAAATACACAGATTAAAATGTCTCTCATCATCCCCAAGAAAATTCACCACTGCTCTTGAAGCTGAAAACATACAGTTGTAAAATCATATTGTTTTACCAAAACTCTAATGTTTGTGATCCGCATTGAATGCTCTGTCGCAAACCTCCATAATCATTTCAAAACAGAAAACACATGGTTTAAAATCAAATAAATCCAGCAAATCAGGAACATATGTTGACTGGTGAGTAGTTTATTTCATCAGTCAACTGATAATAGCTCAATAAACACATTGGCAGATAGGGTTCACTGCATATGTTGTAACTGACAACCCTGTCCATGTAATACCAGATGAAATCTGACACTTTCATAGCTGTTTACATCACTGTGTTATCAGACATAGAATGGTATAATACCGCATGATCATGCCTTTTATTGCATTCATGCGTCATAATAAACAAATGGATGTCACATATATGTAAAAAGAGGCTGGATGTTTACGAGCATTACAATATGTTGACTAGATCGATTAATATGGGTTATTTTGTTCACTGTCCAACATTTTCCTATGATTAGCTATACTGCAAAAAAACTAATCATGTAACCTAACAAATGTGTTCCATGTTGTACGATAAATTAACTGGTTTTATTTAAGCAAAAAATATTTTGTAATTTGACTGAATTAGCCTGACTCCAAAATAACATATGGTCAGGTTAGGAAGAAATAGCTAGAAACAGTTTGTATATTTTACAAAATTAAAACTATGACTAGCTTAAAAAATAATGCTGTTGGGAAAAAAAAAATGTTTTGGTTACATAGCTTATATACCCAAATTATAATGAATGATCTATACTAATTTCCTTTTCATACAATGAATAATTAAGAAAAATTTAAAATGTGTAAGTTTGCATTATCCCTCATTCTCCCTCTGCCATCTTTCTTTTATCTCTATCTTTCTGTTCTGTTTTGCAGTCCTTCCTTTCCCTCTTGTACGGTGGCCGAGAGAGCTCAACGTGCTGCAACTTCAGAAAACACATGCAAATAGAAAAAGCACCAGCAAATTAAGAAAATATCTTCATCAGTTTGACAGCACATGTGCTGCAAATACTCGCAACACAAACAAATACAAAAACACGCTGCAAATGCTCACAACACAAACAAATAAAGAAACGCTCTACAAATACTCACAACACAAACAAATAAAGACACGCGCTGAAAAAACAGAAATGTGGCGCAAATGCTCACAACACAACCAAATAAAGAAACGCACTGCAAATGCTCACAACACAACCAAATAAAGAACCGCGATGCAAATACTCACAACACAAACAAAGTAATGCAAGTACAGACCACAACGAGAGGACCCCAACAATGCCAAAATTACCCCAACAAAACAAAAATTAACCATGTTTTTTTGTATTGATTAAAATTTGTATAACCACATTTTTATCATTACCATGGTTAAACTAAGGTTAGTGTAGTAAATCCATGGTTAATTTGTGATTACCATGGTTTAACCTATGGTACCATTTTTTTTTTTTCTTTTTTTTTTTTTGTTTTTATATATATATATAAATGTAATTTTATTATCAATTCATTTTTAATAGTAAAACCATGGTTAATTTTTGTAAGTGAAGTTGTAAAAGTTAGCCAGCATACATAATGTTTCACAGTTACAGTACTTGTGTATTTCGTCAGCTTATTTAGGCTAATCATTTCAAACAAAAAAAGAAGAAGCAAAGGAATTGTATGATCAGGATATTAAAATAAACAAAAATCTCACCTTTCAGGGCAAACATTGATAAAAATGTCCCAGCCATGTTCGTCACTTTGCGGTTCCCTTAAACATTTCCGATGTGGTCTGCCTATTTGCAGCGCGTTTCTTTATGTGGTTGTGTTGTGAGCATGTGCAGCGCATTTCTTTATTTGTTTGTGAATATTGCAGCGCGTTTCTTTATGTGGTTGTGTTGTGAGCATTTGCAGCTCGTTTCTGTTTTTGCAGCGCGTTTCTTTATGTGGTTGTGTTGTGAGCATTTGAAGCGCATTTCTGTTTTTGCAGCGCGTTTCCTTATGTGGTTGTGTTATGAGCATTTGCAGCACGTTTCTGTTTTTGGCCCGCGTGTGTTGTCAAATTTATCAAGATGTTTTCTTAATTTGCAGGTGTTTTTTTCTATTTGCATTTTTTATTTTTTTTTATTTCATTTGCAGCACGTTGAGCTCTCTCGGCCACCATACTCTTGTCTTTTGCTTATATGATGTGGCTAATTTTGTGCTCAGAGGTCAGGGAGTTTACTGCTGACTGGAATTTAAGATCTGCAGGATGTTCAATTCACTGAAGGAAAACATACACCGCTTTCCATGCAGGAAGTCCCTCACTAACTGCTGTTCTAACCATGGGGTGGAGAGAGTGCCACAGCTGTCTGTAATCGGTCCTCTTTCACTTTTGAAAACATGCTGTTTCACGAATTTTTTAAATATAAGCTCTGGCAACCTGCCTATATTTATCAAAAGCTGATGTTTTAAGAGGTGAAGAGGAATGTCTATTTAAGAATGATGGCTGCATTCTTTCCCTTTGCAGACAAATAGAACTGATAGGGACACGGTGTACAGTACAAGAGAGTGAGGTGTAAACAGATGCAGGTGCTGTTTTTACATTCTATGGGTGTAGGTGTGCTTATCAATAAGCATAATCAAACCATTTGCTTGTGTTTCTCCACCTAAAGCCTGCGGACATCTCATAGCTGCCTGTCTTTGAGAATCTGAAAAAGAAAGAGAAAAAGATTATGCTTATTGAGAGTGTGCGATTGTCTCGTTAAGCTGAAAGTCCACAGAGCATTTTCTTTAAAGAGAAGCAAAGAGAGGCAGTCAGGCATTCTGAGGTTATGTGACTATTGCCTTCATGAAGTGATTGCAAGGAAATGTAGACACACAGACAAGGAGTGAATTCCTCAGTGCCACTACAACTAGGCTATCTATCACTAAGCTCCCTGACAAAGAAATATTCTGATGAAGAGGGAAAAAGGAGTGACAAAAGAGAGACTATGGAAAATACAGGGACACATTATTATTTGGTGACCAAACTGCCTTATCTTCCATATTTTATTGCCTTTGACAAGGAAGTGGACATGATAGTAGCAGTGTTCAAAACACCATATTTAGTCTCTAGTTTCTTTGTCAAAAACAAGATGATAGAAATGATAAGGAAACGTTTTGCTCAGTAACGAGAAAAATAGCATGCAGCCAAATCATAAGTACTGCTTTGTTCAGATTCCTGATTCAGGTTTTGTTGTTTAAATCCATAGCAGAAGGTCTGTCATAATGTTGAACACATGACTGAGGGCTACTGGGAGTGAGACGAAACAGATACAAGTATGATATGCATTGTTTACGTAGATACACTGCACCACACCCTACACAGTTAGTTCTGTAGTTCATTCATTGTTATGAACATTGAATCAAACATAATACATCTTCAGCAAATCTAGAGTCTGATGACTGAAGGGAGAAAATGCAAGTGACTTCTGATGCTTCATTACATTATGCAGATGATGTGATAAGGAAGCTATTATTGATATACTGGTATGTTCACACTCTGAATCTGAGCACAGCTGAGCCAAACCTGTCACAGGATATATCATAGTGTAGGAGACAATTTCAGTCATAACTCTTGACAGATCATTGAGGTACCTGGATGTTCTCTGTTCCTCAAATTATACAAACAAATGTATTTATCGGCAGATGTAAAACTGTAAAAGCAGTTAATAATGTTTATTAAAATAATAGTGAAATGGTACACAAGATAATGATACACAGTACTATGAGTCAAAATATGAGTCTGTAATAAAATATAGAATGATTTTGTGATGTGAAATTAAGAAACCTGGCAAATACTAGTATTTATTCATCTTTGTTAATGTTAGTTAATGAAAATACAGTTGATCATTGTTAGTTCATGTTAATTAACAACAAGCACAACTTTTGATTTAAATGCATTTGTAAATATTGAAATTAACATTAACTAAAGATTAATAAATGCTGTAGAAGTATTGTTCATGCTTAGTTCCTGTTTACTAAAGTAGCCACTTAATGAACCTTATTGTAAAGTGTAACCCAAACTGCTAGTACTGTAAATATAACTATAAATATAAATAGCCCTAATGTGACTAACTACCCAGCAAAGTGAAAACTCACAACCCAATTTCAATTACCTTATGACTCAACATTGTTCCATAGAACTGTTGCTTTAACTTTTTTTGTTTTTTTTTTTAACCATTTTCACTTTATAAGGAGAAGCTATTTTCTCTGATACTGTAAAATGTTGATACTTGAAGCTGTATGTTTGGAGAGGAGGGAGATTAGATTTTTTTTCATTTAAAGTTTACTTTAGAGAGTGTGTTTACTTATCTCCCTGTTGAAAAAAATAGCATATGCTGGTTAGGTATGTTTTGATGCTGGGATGCTGGTTTAAGCTGGTCCTTTGCTAGTTTATGCTGGTCCTTTGCTGGTTTAAACTGGTCCTTTGCTGGTTTATGCTGGTCCTAGTGAAATTTATGTTGGGAGAAGTCAGACATTAGGTCTCTTTATCTGTACTCCTCTTGCACGTGTGCATTATCACCCTTTTTAAAGCAATTAATCTCTTGTCTTCCGAAATTCCAATTAAATTCCTGCTGCGGGTCGGTTTAAACAGACCATTATGAATATGCTACGTGACTCAACCAAACACAACAAAAGCTCTTTCCCTCAAATACAGTCACTTATCTTTGCTCTTCTTTGCTAAGAATTCATCCGCTCATGTTAAGCTGTGCTTATTTACGACTTATATACGGCTTTGCTCTTGCTCGGACATTCGTAAAACCTTAACATAACGCAATGGCAACAGGTTTAAGCAGATAAAAGTAGTGTGGATATTTAGTTTCTGTGCAATCTCTGTAGGATTATGAATGATATGGGGATGTGGAATACTTCAGATACTTTTTAATATGGGGATGTGTTGAATTCCGACAGAAATTTACTTAACCCCTTGTTTCCTGAAACAAACAGTGGTGAATAGGCTACCTTGTAATAACAAAGTTTAACTAATATGTCTGGATTCATGTATTTATGAAATATAGTTTGTTTTTTCATGATACATCTTAAACAATATATAACATAGCCACAAAGCCTATTATAGCCTATTGTCTGCTGAGCTTGGTTGCAAATCATGCTGTTATCATTATCGTAGCCTACATCATTTTACAAACCAGCACATCACGTTAGAACTTCAGTGCATCGTTTTACAGCTGTCAGGTGCCAGGTTTCGCTGATATGTAAGAGACGATTATGCTAACTTCACAGATGTTAATGAAAAGATTACTTCATTTATTTGCTTATAAAAATATTTTAGGAGCACATGTTGCCTTCTGACATCAATAGTCATTAGAAGCTTATTTATAAGTATAGCTTCTCTCTCTTGCCATTAGTTAGGCTATTTTATCAAAGTAGGCCTTTATCATAAAGTATAGTGTTTAGTCTGCATGTAAATTTGGGCCTATCACATGACATGCGGGCATCATTGAGTAAGCTGCTATCGCATTCAGTGATTTTTACGACCACCTTTTTGTTCTCGGCATGTAATGTAGGCCTATACAGTGACTTTTTAATTATGAAAACACATTAATATAGTTATTAAATGCCCTCTTGATTCAGATTAACTGAAACCAAAGAGAAAGTCCTACGAAAAAAAAGCTCTCCTTAATATAGCCTACGAACGCTGTTACTTTCTACTTAGATAACGTTGCATTAGGGAAAACGTGCCTTAGAGATTAAGTAGGCTAGCCTACCACTTATGTGCACCTGACGTTCTACTTCTGCTTCCGTTCCTCCTGCTTATGCTTCCGGAAACCCAGCCCTTGTGGAAATATCTTTATCTATTGTTTTCCCATATGTTTGCTCAAACAAATGAAATAGCCTAACACAGAGACACATCGTCACCTACAGTTTTACTGTCGTTACAAATATTTATTTTTAATAAATTATTTTAAGACGTTAATGAATCTGGTCTGTGTTGTTAGATTACTGCCTTTCGCCTATAGGCCTATGTCTGCGGGGCCCAATGACTTGTCAGAAAATGCATCTTGCTCCTGTAGGATTTGCTGACAACATAGCCTACGTTATGTGTGCTTTAGTGTCATTGTTGTGGCGTTCATGCCTTTTGAGGAAATTTCAGAAGCGTAAGGTAGCCTAATTATTGTGGGTCTGGCTTGTTTTAACTGCTAACGGATTTATGATCTTGGTCTTTGAGACCATCCAAGGCAATTAGCACATAAGCTCTAAATAGATAATGGTTTGTGAGCAATAAAGCCATTACCTCCAGCATAAATTGACAGTTACTCTAACTGAACTCCTACCACAAGCTAACTAGAAAGAAAATTTCCCCCATTGTGGACAATTACAGTCACCGCTATTTTATAATTAATTCACAGTTTGACAATGCATTTAGTTTTGTGGGCACTCAAAAAAACTATAAGCTGTAAAAATAACAATATTTGTCTACCTGTTTTTCTTCATCCCCAGTAACGGCCACCTTAATCAGGCAATCAACAGAGCCCCACACTAGCAGTTAGACGATTCGCCCGTTCCTGTGCATTTGAAATAAAGAAAAGTTAAAGAAACTCTCTGATAATCAATTTTTTTTTCTCTTTAAAAAATCTTCAAGAAAATAATCTGCCGTGCTAAAGCTGGGCATATGTCGCAAAATGTAAAGTGAGTGGACATGATGTTTCTTATGGCGCCTAGCCTAGAGGCAAAATTCAGTAAAATCTTCAAACTCTTAAAAACTCAAATGTGCCTGCCCATGATGGGAGCGTTTAGGCCTTTATTATTATAATAAACAACTTGGGGGAGGGGGGAACGTTTGAGTGATTTTGTGCAAAACATTAATGAGTAGACCTACGTCTTTTAAAAAGTCCATGCAGTAATATTAAGTGGCGTCGTTTAAGATATTTTCCGCATCTCTCCCCACTACCCTTTTCATTAAGAGCGATTAGATGATGTCCATTGAAAGTTGCTGATCCATAGAGAAAATGGCAGTGGATAAAAGGCGATTTCAAGTGACCTTCTCGTCCCTTTCACACCAATGTGAGCCCCCAAATAGTTAGGGATCAAATTGAACAAAAGCCCCCTCCTCTCCCCTTTCAACTACTCAAAGTGACAAAACCCACCATCGCATTAGAGAGGCGCGCAATGTGTTTAAAATTGTGAGATTATTAGAGACAGCAAGATATACTTTTAACCAAGTAGAACAAAACGTCTGTCTTAACATTAAATTTGTTTTCTTCAATACAACAGTAATAACCGATATGTTTAAAACTATACCATAAGCAAAGCGCTCCAAACTGTTTATCACATTTAATTTCTCCGCAATTTTTAATTAAAAAGCGTAATTGCAGGGTAGTGATCATCTACTTTACTGACAGTTTTGATATATTGCTTGTTGATTACTCAGTATTTTTACAAGTATATTTTTGTCTTGTTTATTTGCTATTTATACCTGCCTATATATTTAAACATATGCAAACATACAACAATTGTATAATATAAGTGATGATTATTTTAAAATTGAAATGAATTTAATTAAAATAAAATTGTAAAATGTGCTCATTGCAGGCCTGGTAAGCAACACAGACAATTCAGGCATGTCTTTAATCTAAATTATCCAGTCATTGTATACTAGCAGTTTAACTTCAAGGGAAGCTTTAGTGTATCTGTACACAGACTCGGAGAGGTTACAAAACCTAACACTTTATTGTGGTTAATGAAAATTGCGTTTACTTTTATACAAGCAAAAAAAAACTGTAAATAGTCTATAACTAAACAGAAATTATACAATTTATAAATATTGTGTTTTCATTGGGACTTTGGTTAAATGTAGCTCCAGAGGTGTCTGATAAAACGAGGAAAGGAAAATATTGTATCCCTGCTGTGTTCTTCGAGTTTATACCATCTAACCCGAGCGTATTTACATTCGTGCTTACTTGGTAGGAGGTCCGCCATTCGTGGGATTTTATTACTCGAGCAGCTCTTAGGGAGCATGCATTAGACTAAATGGTATATGTTGTTTATTGCTATTTTAATCGAGGTTGCACGGTCATTAAGAAATATATCACAATATTACAAATTGCATGAGGTGCTTTGAAACGATTAATTGTTATTATTATTATTACTATTATTATTATTATGTGGTGTTGTTGTGATTTTATCACACATAATAGCATTATAGCATAAAGAGGCATCTCTTGAACCATCATTAATTTAAAAAAGGTAACATAGCTTGGTGATCACAGTATTATCCAATAAATTAGCTAATTTCATTTATTATTTTTTTATAATGCTAATTATCCCTCATAATGTCATGTGGGACATTGCAACTAACTTTTTGAACATTGTCTTGCACTTTAATTGATTTACTCTCTATCAATAAAACGTTCATTACAACTCATGACAAACAATGTTTTTTTGTATTATTTTTTTATGAGTAATTTACATTCCTTCTAGAATGAACTCACTACAAGGCCTAACACACACACACACACAAAATATGATCCCCAAAAAAATGATAGCTGGACATGCATAGTGAAATGCACTCTGTATCTTTTGTTTGTGCTATGATTAACTTTCATTATTAAAGAAAGTCATGAGAAAAAGAAGAGACTGACATATCGCAAAGCTTTTTAAAAAGTGCTTTACTTCTTTCAGCATATTGTTTGCTGCTTCTCAAAACTGTTTACATGTTTCAGTAGCTCGCGTCAGCACTACTTTATTCTGAACAGGTCTATTGTAACGTCCTTTAAATCCGTTGACATTATCACTTCTTAGACAAACAGACCGCTATCGATCTTTCCATTACGAGATCATACACGACAAATAACACAGGTGAAAAGGCGTTTCTTAAAGTCAAACGTTCAGTCATGTTCCGCATCACTACAACGTTAGAGGTTTTTTTTTTTAAGATTAAGTAGGCTAGTGGAAGTGATCGATAGAATTCTGTCCACCGATCTCCCGTGTTCTGTATTCGTATTTATTTCACCTGACAGTCTCACGTTCTTAATTTGATAGGTTTTTTGAGGTTTTAGTTTTATACACGTTTACGTACATTGCGAGATTTTTTTATAGCCTATGAATTTCAACTAATACTGGAATTGCAGAAAGTGATAGAAGTACTTGCCTTTCAAGTATGGACCAAACTGAGAAACCGCCGATCCCAAGTAATACGCACCAGTCGCTGGGCGCTCGCACTTTGAATGTCCAAGTGTCCACTTTACCATTTCTTCAGAGCTGTTTTCATGCATGCCTTGTGTTCCCATTCGCTGTCCCTCTCCCTCTCTCCCCTCTCGCTCTCTTCCCTATCTGTGGAGTAAAACCTTGATGGTACACTTACAGAAGTTTCTCTTTGTTCGTTTTAATCTTATTCGTTTCACCTTTGCAAAGAACAGAGGACAGCAGCGTGCGTTTCAGCGGATTGGTGTGAGCAGAGATGGAGGAAGCTCCGCGGTCGAGTTGAAAACAGGCTGCCTATTAGTAAATTGGGTTTCTTGAACGGCCGGATGTTGGTGTTTTGCTTCCTCTTAACTTTTTTTATACACTTTTGGTCTTCTGGTGCAGAGTTGATATATGAGAAAGTTCTAGTGAAAAAGTTTGTCGGATGATAAAAGCTACTATGAGGTTTATTTAATGCCTAAAAGCATTTTTAATTGCCTTTTCCCGGTTATGTCAACTGGAAAGAGGCCAAAATAGGTTCTCGCAAAATCAAATATTTCTAAATGCAGCCACTGTTAAATAAAACCAGACTTAATGTTAAACAAATTGCACTATCGTGATCAAAGTAAGACGTTTAAATTGTATGTGTCTTACAAATACATCAGTAAAATACAAATCAGAAAACATTCATCCCAGAGCGCAATTTAACTCTGAGCTACATTTGGAAACATGCTTAAAATGACAATAAATTACTCATTTTTATGTCGCTGTAATTGTCTACTGTACGCTAGATGGCAGCCCGATCCAGACATTACAAGTCTGTACAGCGCAGCCTTTGGCATTCATGCACAAAAGCCGGTTTCCCTGCGCATAATAGCCTACCAAAAAACTTCCCTCCTTAATAAATCTGTTAAAACATACATTAAACGATGAATTTTCATACTTTGCACTATCATAATAGTCTAATTCCTCTGTTGTGCCCTGGCTGGCTGGCTGTTTGACCTGTTTCCTATCACTGATAAAGCATTCCGTTATAGCCTACTGATATCTTTCCAGTCAAACTAGTGATAGTCATCGCGCGTCCCGATACTTTTTCTATTTAATCGTTTTACTGAGGACTGGGTGTATTAGTGACATGTGAATATATATGGTTTATGCATTGATACGCAATTTCGAGCCGGTATTGTTCTGTCAGATAGCATAACGTGTTAATGGGTCCTTCACAGTTCAAACCTGGACATTGTATGGGGTAATTTTTTTTTATTAAGACTACAGCTTCGAACAAAACACTTTCAACTTTGTGTAGCTCGCGCCAGTCCTTCCGCCTCACGCGCATTTGTTTATATTTCACGTGCGCGTATAGTTCGCTCATTGCTTTCATCCCGTTTTTCGCCGCTTCTTTTTGGGGTTTCTTCCTCTTTTTGTGACAATAGACGGTCCATTCTAATCGGGTTTCAAAGTAAATCGCAGCGCAGCGCCGAGCGCAATGTAAATTGTGCTTGTCAGAGCCCTCAGTCGAATGTAGCGAGAAGCGAGGACTCTAACCAATAGAGTGAAGGAGGCTTGGCTAACCTTAGCCTCCCATTTTCTCTCTCCCCCCTCGATGCAGGGTTCTGACCAGTCAGTCGCCTTTGATTATCAGTTGCCAACAGCCCCTCTCTTGGCTCCTTGACACGAGCACCATATAAGGCGCAGCGATCTCCATAGAAACGTGTCAGTTTCAATAGTAGTGTCAAAGTTCACTATATACAGACATTCGCGCAGATCTCCGTTTCGGAAACATTGCTCCGCTTGTACTCCCGTTAAAACGCATTCTTTTTTGGGTCTCTGCTTCTTACATATTCCATTAGTTGTTGTTTTTCTTTTTTTTTATCCTTGCTCTGTTCCTACTGGAGAGGTGAAACTACATAGGCACTCGGGCGACGTTTTTTCTTTTTTTCTTTTGCTGGACCAGATGAGCTTTATTCATGAACATAGATAGAGAAATCCGTTCTTCAGTGTTTCCTCCTCTCCAGCCGCGAAGACGGAGAGAGGAGCAAGGAAGAAAAAAGAGGGGAATTTATTTTGCACAGCACTTTGGATCTCCGGTCCACCAGAAAGCTATTATTTTTGCTTCAACGTGAAGATTTTTATTGCGGTATTTTTTAGGAAAACCGATTTTTTTATTACGTCTGGGATCGCTTTCTCTCTACACGATTGGGCTCCCGAATGGCTGACTGCAATTTACCTTGGAACTGGCCTCCCGACAATTGCATATCCTGATCGGGTGCCTTTCTATCGACTCCGGTATTTTGAATGTATTGATCGTTTTCTGCTTCTACTTTTTTTCCTATGAGATTGAGTGCTCCGGTCTGAATTCGCGCTGCCGTTCGTCCAAGACTTCCCTTTTCCCTGCTCCGATATCCGAGCGACCAGTTCGCTTGAAAGCACTTTTCGGGCCCGAGATATGGCAATGGTAGTTAGCGTCTGGCGAGATCCGCAGGAAGACGTGGCCGGAGGACCTCCGAGCGGCCCCAATCCAGCAGCTCAGCCGGCGAGGGAGCAACAGCAGGCGGCGTCAGCAGCACCACACACTCCGCAGACCCCCAGTCAGCCAGGACCCCCGTCCACACCAGGGACGGCTGGTGACAAGGGCAGCCAGAATTCTGGACAGAGTCAGCAGCATATAGAATGTGTTGTTTGCGGGGACAAATCGAGCGGCAAGCACTATGGTCAATTCACCTGCGAAGGATGCAAAAGTTTCTTCAAGAGGAGTGTCCGAAGGAACTTAACATATACATGTCGTGCCAACAGGAACTGTCCTATTGACCAGCACCATCGTAATCAGTGCCAATATTGTCGGCTGAAGAAATGTTTAAAAGTGGGAATGCGGCGGGAAGGTGAATATTTTTTTCTGAACACAACATCCTATTGCTATACACAGGTTTATTGTTCAGAGATATGTTACATAGCCTAAAGCTCGCACTATAGCTACACATACAAACGCGAAATACATTTGCTTTGATTGCTTGCTAAAGAGTGTCAGAGGGCGCGTACAAGCAGTAGCCTAGTAAACACGCGAGCATAGCCAGGATCAGCATACATCTTATAACAGCAATTTTGTTTGCAAGCATCATATGCACCCATTTCAACTCAGCCAATTACATGAGATATTAAAAAAAGAAAGAGAAAGGAGAGATGAAGTGTGTGTGTTTGTTTGTGTGTGTGTGTGTGTGTGTGTGTGTGTGTGTGCGTAACGCGCGCCGCGAGTGATATACCCACTCTCCCGCGGTTTTCTTTATTGCTGAAGCAGGAAACCAAGACTGCCGAAAAGCCTACTACACTCACTAACCCCATATTGTATGCCTAAAAGAAATAATGGGCTATAATTTTATCTCCGGAAGTAAGATGTGTGGATCTGTTTTTACGCCGTATCCTAGATTAAACGTTTAGAGGCCTGTCTGTCCCCTCTCAGCCTAAGCTGTATGCGAACAATGGCCTTTGCAACTTACAGTCTACTGTTAATAACTGACTAGAACACAACTGCTATTTATACCCCCTATATTGTTTAAAAATAATAATTAGTTAAACGTAAGTCTGTGCCTATATATATATATGCATTTTTTTTTTGTTTGAAGTCAATAATTAAAAACAAAGTCTTCTTTCTCGATTGTGGATAACATTTTTATCTGAGTTACTATCCTAATCGTTAAATTAACTGTACACGTATTACTAGTGCACAAATCTATGCATTTATATATATTACAAGCATGTTATGGCAAAAATAGTATCATATTAGAGTGTATCATTTGTAATAAGAATGAAGCTGGTGGCTTGAACTAGTTCTACTAAATAGACGAGATTTAAGTCCGGTCCTCGTCCACTATAATGTTTACTACATGCACATCCAACAAAAAAACATTACAAATATTAATCGTAATACGTACTTGTGTATGTGTGTGTGTGAAGACAAAAAAAAGAGGCCGAGAGAGAAAGAGCTATAGAGAGTGTTTGCATGTCTTCATACTAGCTGTTGAAGTCCATAAACAAAGGTAAATATTAACACCCAATAACCGATGAGGTTGTAGGGCTTCAAGGACCATGTGAAATGATTTCTCTTCAAAACGTAATGCCGTGAACAGTTTGTTATTTAGTTGTATTGTCGTAGATGTTAAACAGCAGTCTAGAGTACTCATGCACTCGAAGTGGCCTAAAGCTTCCACGTCAATTATGTTTCTCAGTTCTGGATGTACATTTCCTCTCCCTTTCTTTCTTTTTGTCAGCGGTTCAGCGAGGAAGAATGCCTCCAACCCAACCGAACCCGGGCCAGTACGCGCTAACGAACGGGGATCCTCTGAACGGTCATTGCTATCTCTCCGGATACATCTCGTTACTACTTCGAGCCGAGCCTTATCCTACGTCTCGCTATGGCAGCCAGTGCATGCAGCCCAATAATATTATGGGGATCGAGAACATCTGTGAGCTTGCAGCTCGCCTGCTCTTCAGTGCTGTGGAATGGGCGAGGAACATCCCTTTCTTTCCCGACCTGCAGATCACCGACCAGGTGTCCCTGCTCAGACTGACATGGAGCGAGTTATTTGTGCTAAACGCGGCTCAATGCTCCATGCCCCTACATGTGGCCCCACTGCTCGCCGCCGCCGGCCTGCACGCCTCGCCTATGTCGGCGGACCGCGTCGTGGCCTTCATGGATCACATTCGTATCTTCCAGGAGCAGGTCGAGAAGCTCAAAGCACTTCACGTCGATTCTGCAGAATACAGCTGCATTAAGGCAATAGTGCTCTTCACGTCAGGTGAGTGTGTGAGACGAGGCCTACTCACAGACATAAGGGGCAATGCATACGGGGTGGATCAGCTTCGGCATTGACGCTATAGCTCACTAGTGGGTCTCG
This sequence comes from Sinocyclocheilus anophthalmus, assembly GCA_018155175.1. NCBI lineage: Eukaryota > Metazoa > Chordata > Actinopteri > Cypriniformes > Cyprinidae > Sinocyclocheilus > Sinocyclocheilus anophthalmus. Next base: position 447,601 of record JADLZN010000144.1, read on the forward strand.
AGCTGACTTTGTACTGTAAAATCTCTTAAGCGCACAAGTTATGAAGTGGTAATTCAAATGTGATCGATTCAAAGCCATTCACAAATCTTTAATATTTAATGTAATGCAAAATGTCACATATTATTGTGGTCAACACAGATTATATTTTTAAAGTTTTATATTTGTGAAGGTTGACAGATATACATAAAACATCAAATTCAAAATATCAGCCTGAATATGGATTTCACATTACTTCTATGTGTTTGTAAAATATTTAGGCCAATATTTGTACAATCAAGTGCACATCTTGTTCAGAATATCTTTCCTAAATCTGCTCAACCACTTTGGTTCACAGTTGTACATGAGGCCACAGTATGCATACACAAATATACATCTGGGACCCTCTCTGTTGAGAAAAGGTGACTACCAAGGCCTTTATTGTTAATAATTGATTTTAAGCTTGAATATTTTTAAATGATATTTTATATCAATGCGCAGATATATCCATTAGGTGGTGTCTGTCTATTTATTGACGGGTTAATTTGCCAAATAGTTCAAAACGAGCTATTGCGCGTGTAAAAATTTACACACAAACATTGATCGGACACCAAATTACCCTCAACTCTATGCATTGTAATGATGCTTAAACTAGTAGTTTTACACATCGTCAACAGACGATTAAAAATATAATGTTGTTATCGGTTAAGCGGTTTGTTTTTAATAGTAACCTATTACACTACTTATGATTGTATGTCTTATTATGATTTGATCTCCGCAGGCTATTATTTAAATTAAGTTTATTATATTATTAATATTAACATTATTTATTTTAGCAGTTGGAATTATATACCTAAGTTTTGTATATATAATTCTTTGCAATTAAAAAATGGCTCTGAAACAATACAAGCATAGCTTACTGGTAATGTTGTGTAGTGTAGCCAGTACATTTGTAGTCGTTTGCCTTAAGGTGAAATTAGAAGAGGCGTTCGAGTTAAAGTAGGCCACGGCGTTTGGACACTTTGTGTATTGCCTTAGTTTTCAGAAATATGCGTTACTGTTGAATGTGTATGGCATGCCAAATCTTATTTTTAATGTTTAGAACCTCAAATCTATCCCACCGAAATGTAAAGTCGTAGCATATTTGTTTCTCAATGACGTTTAAGCACACGTTACCTTCCTTGCCATTCTTAACAATGAATTGCTTACAAAGCACTCCGATATTTTGGGTCTGGACTGGGTAGCGAGTCAGAACAACTTGATAAAAGGATTTCCTAATCCGTAAAACGTGAAAGCAGTATGCTTCAATAATAACTAGCCTAAATATTCTGATTTGTTGCCAGGCCGAAGTGCTGCATAAAGTTTTGGACCGATGGTCTATATGTTTCACGTGATGGATTAATAATTAATAATGCGCCGCTTGGTTTTAGGTTATTGTATTTGATCTCAGTATGTTCTAGTTCAGTGCAATTAAGATGTGTCTCCTAGGCATGCTGCACACCACGCCCTTATACTTTAAGACTTAAACCGACGAAAACGTAAACTGTTATTTTGAATATATGTTCAACACAGCCGCCATATTAGAATACTGACAGCCTGGCGATGCTGTTCACGAAGACGTTTGGCTGAACTGATGCTGGCAGTGGTTAAGCTAGTTTATTTGTTTACTGCACTGGAGTTCATGTGGTATTTGTAAACATGTTTTTAAGTAATGTCATTAATTGATATACACTATTACAGTAGAACCGTTTCTTGTAAAATACATGTCTTTCTCTGAAATTTAGGCGATTGTGTCCTCAAGCAATGAGCAAATGTGATTGCTTCCAGCGGCCTTGCCTCCTCCTCATTCAGACTCACAGCAGAAGCAACTGCTGGTACAGGGAATCGGGCGAGAAACGACTCGGTAGCATCTGGAGAGCAATTAGGTCATAATTTGGTTATTACCATGCCCAATTCTCTGTCAGATGTGTAGCTGGATATTCTATATTTGACACAAGGCATGAGCGCCTTCTCCATCCTCTTCAGTCGAGCTTACTACAGTATGCACCCTTGTCCCAGCGTCCTCTTTGTTTAGTCTGATTTGTGAGCGTGCATGCGGTATGTCCTCTTACAACGCAGGGGGAGTACGTTCTGCTACTCTTGAGGGATTGCACAGACGTATTGTTTATTTATATTACAAGCAGCCTCGTACGCTGCGTGATGCATGATGTTGGGATCGTGTTTGTTCATCTCACTTTGTCAACAACACGTAATGCTGATGCTGAATGATAACCTGGGCCTCTTTTCTGTGCTGTGTTTTGTCTACTCAGACGCTTGCGGCCTGTCAGATGCTGCACACATCGAGAGCCTGCAGGAGAAGTCTCAGTGCGCCCTGGAGGAGTACGTGAGGAGCCAGTACCCGAACCAGCCCAGTCGCTTTGGCAAGCTTTTACTGCGACTGCCTTCTCTCCGCACTGTCTCTTCGTCAGTAATTGAACAGCTGTTCTTCGTTCGCTTGGTAGGTAAAACTCCCATTGAAACCCTCATCAGGGATATGTTATTATCCGGGAGCAGCTTCAACTGGCCCTACATGTCCATTCAATGATCCGAATGAGCGAGTGAAACAAAAAGACTGAAGGACCAAAATTCTGCAAGCCCTTTCATGAAGACTATATATATAGGACCTAATTTCTGACCACTTTAGGAAGACACTCTTTTTTGTCTTCTGGGACCGAGATGGAATATGTAATGTACAAAGATTAAAGAACTGGACGTACTCCCGTGTAAATCCATCGCCGTCATCAAGAACACTCTCCATTTAGTAAAATACTAGTCTTTATTTTCCTTTTTCTTTTCTTTTTTTGTAAAGAACAAAATACGTACAAATAAAATGAAGAACATCATATGCGCAGTAAATGAGCGAGATTTAGCGGGAAAGAAATTTCCAAGCAATTATAAGAAATGTCCTGTGTCTATGTATCTGCTTTGTATTTTTTCTGGTTCTAAACCAGTTTTTTTCTGTGATTCTATACTAATGATTTTTGATATAACCTTTTGCTTCTTATAATGAGTGCGATATATGTTGTTGAAGATATGCTCTCCGAGAATTAAAATTGAAGTGAGAATTTAAAGAAATAAAGAAAAACATTAGACAAATAAGATACAGTCTAATCGCAATGACAATTTCACTGATGGTTGAACCTTCCCCCACTTGATGCTATGGACATGCAACTTCGGCAAATCTGACCTCATGGACATTTTAAGGAGAGGACACCGGTGAAACTTTTTTCTTGGTCGTGTGTGTGCGAGTGTGTGAGTCAATCATCAGTCAGAGATAAAAGACATGAAAATCAAAAGCACTTTTAATATATCATTTTCAAATACATTTTGTTTGTTTTGTCTTGATATTTTCGCTATTTCTTTTCTTTTTTTGAATTGTATGTTGCCTTTCATTTTTGCTCAATCCATGATATGCCTGTGCAGAAGGGTCGCGTGAAGTTGTGTGATGGTGACTATACTATTAAAAAGGAAATAGGCAACACTGTCTCGCTCTCAGCAAATTCAATGTTTTTGATGCAATTAATGAGCTGTTCCAATGGCGGGTATTTGGGATGTGCTTTTACATGATGCATATTTCTGTTTGTTAAGGCAGGTCAACTAAAACACATAGCTTTGTTTCATTTTTGTTACGCTGACCTGTATGTTGACATACAATTTCAAGCCCGTCAAGAATAGTTTCAAAATACTGCAAAACCTATATGAGTAGAATACCACAGATGTTTTAGTGGCATATTTATTCTGTGTGCATTTTGGTGAGCACGTGAGTTTTATGTATTATCTGGAGTCCCCGCGTCGTGCGCAGAATAAGATTTCTGTGACGTTGCTACCGACTGGTTCAAAGATCTTTTCCTGTTTCAGCACATTAATGTTTAATATTTTTCCCAGGCTGAACTGAAAGGCTTGCTCATAAGTCAAAGAGAAGATATAAAGAAATACCGTCCCTCTAATAAGACAATGAGGGTTTCTTCTTCAATCACTGCAGTTAAAAAAAAAACGAAGTGGAGGGGAAAACAATTACATCTGAACTCGCAGACTAGCCTACTATTACTTTGAGGTGATCGCGAACGGATCTGTTTTAGGACAGATGTTTTCACAAGGAACGCAGCAGCAGTTATATGTGTGATCAATCTAAGATATGTATAATTCCGCATGCAAGCCGGTCGATAGGAGCACTAAATGTGATGTATTGTACCGAGATAGAGAGAAATTCATGTGCAGCCTCATGTGATTGGTTAGAACCACGAAAGGAAATCACTTGAGGCTCAGACGTGCGCGATTGTCCTTCATATGCACGTAAATACCTTTCACGTGTGATGTTTACTGTGGGAAGGAGGCTGTTTTTGTAAGTACTTTGACAAGAACTTTCGATGACCCCAATGCCACTGACATTTTTACCGAGCGCTGCTCTTTGTATTCAAGCAAGTTCGTTACACGTTGTCTCCCATAAAAAGAGCATGACATAATCTCAAAAATAAAGTGCGGGTTTGGCCATGCCCTAATTATTCGTGATTCTGACTGTTTTTCAATGAACCTTCCAGGTAATACTGGCGTTGACATATGTTTCATTTAAATAATCTGCTCGCTTATAGCGCCCTTGAAAGCGATTTGTAGTTCAGCATGTGAGATGGATTCAAAAGGACTTGCAAGAAGTCACATAGGCTAGACAAAATACTCTGTTGTATTGTTATTCAAAATATATATGTTCGATGGTGAAGATTCATCGTATGGCGTTAATTTCATCACCTTACCTTACCCATTGTATATTTGCGCTTTAAAAAGAATTTCCATCAGGAAAAAAAAGTCAAACATAAACGAGACCATATACTTTTTGTGACTATGTCTAATTGCGCATGGTTTTATTTGAATCAGATATGGTCAGGTTAGGCTATTAGGGGAAAAAATGCAATGCAATGCACAAGGGAATTCGGCTGATTTTATGGAGGACAAGTAGAGAGACTTTGTTGCTAGAAACCAGGCATTTTCACAATAGGATATGGTCCTATGTGTGGCGATATGGTCAATGTGCTGTCGATTTTTAGTCAGTAGGCCTGAAATTACCCAAATATGACAACAAAGGCAAGTGTGCCCTTGTTTTCTTATATAATGCTTCAAATAAAGTGTTGACCATCGCATTGAGCTGAAACTTAAAACACTTTCATGTTCTGCAGTAATGAGATCAAAATCCCTGAAGATTTCCCCCTCTATTTCACGGGGAATATCAGAATAATAGGAACACATTCTATTGAGATTTACATTTGTTGGACTTGAGGCTATATAAAGCAATAGTTGCTAAGGACTGAATTCTTGCCATGTGTTTCTAAATAACAAAGCAACATTTATCCATAAAAGAACATGAATCATATGCAACAAGAAAATGGCTATTCTACTGTAGTCTCTGTTTGAGATGCATGTCAAAATATGTTGTAGCCTATACTAATGCACGATATTTGAATTTAGCCATCGTTATTTGTTTTATACTGCGAACATTTTAAATGCACATGATCTCATAATTGTCAGTCAGTGTTTTCAGACGATTTCTTCACTTAGATCTAAAGTGGGTTAGGAGGTTAGCATGGCAGTTTTACCTCATGAAAACGACTACCAAAGTACTGAGACACATACATTTTTCCTACAGAAAATAAATACTCACTGCGGGCTTGGAATGTAACTGTTGTTAGCTTAGTCACGCTTGACTGAGGTACGAGTGTTTATCTGACACATTTAGGATATTCGGACATAATTTATGGTTTTTTATGTTGTCTGTGTGGAGGGGAAGAATAGAGACCTAAAAAATGACTAGACATAATACGTTATTTCGATCTGGGCCTGTGGTCATCACACTGGTATATTCAAAGTAAGCTAAAATTGTGTTGATTTTTTTTCATTTATTAACCTTCATGTGAATGGGACTTGATATAGTTGTATTTATTTAAACGTGTCTATTTGTATCTATCTATCTATCTATATACTATGATCGTATCTATACGTTAATCTAATGACATTTACATGCAATCATCCTTCTATTCAGCAGCACACATCATGATATGAACCTTATTGATAAAGTATAGTGTTAAATTCAAGTGGAATGTGATGTGGGGGAAGCTAATGTTTTAAAAAAAACATTGTTTGAAAATCTTTACACTTTAATTACACAAATTGCTTGTTTACATATTGCCAGGGCTATGGCGGGGATCGACGTACATTGCTGTCACATTCTCACTGTCACTGACTAATCTGCGTCCAGAGAGCTCCCAGCAAGCTTAAGCCGTGATCAAAAAAACAAGGACTTAAAATATCCTCCAGTTGTGAAGTAACAATAAGGCAGACGGCCTGTGCTGAATGTGTGTGGGTGTATGTTGGCAGTTGCCAGCGTGCGTGCCTGACTTCGTTGAACAGTAGAGTTGTGTCGTATGTGTGTTCCACTTCGAGAGTGTGTGTGTGGTCGGGCCTGGTGTGAGGTGGAGGCGAGAAAGCACAGATCGCTGTGTAAGCGATCCCTTTGTGTTGATTTAGGTAGACGTTTGCTGTATATAACGTTCAAGGCTGATAATATCATTGCATCGCCAGATAAATAAAGCTTTGGCCAAACCATCGGGTCAGCTATCGATCCCTTCTGCGTGCAGAGAGAAAGGGAATGAAACGGCACAGTGACAGAGAAAAAGAGGGGGGTCTCTTATTAACATTCCATACCCATGACCGACCACTGACAAGTAAAAGAGATATCTAGCTCAACGCCATACATCTCCTGCTCTGCATACTTTGCATTGCATAATAAAGTTCATTAGGCTTATTGTCACTGACAAGCAAAGGGGATATGGAAATTCAACAAAAGTACGACAAATAAAACTACGTCGTTTGTATTTTTATTATATAATTATAAATACAGATCATTTGTGAAAACACAATTACATTTCCTAATTTGATTTCTGAGTGTGAATAACATTTGTAAATAAAATTAAGTTTTTAGATGGGAGATTTTTTTGCGAAAGAAATAGCGTCATAGTTGTGCAAACAACTTTCTTTTTTTACACGAAGCAGCTGATTTTTCTTCTTAAAGTGTGGCAACAAATTTATAGCCAATTGTTTATAAGGAAACGCATGTAAATATAACTATTTACAGTTTCTTAAGACATGGAGCTTTCCCTCAAGTGAATTGTTGCAAGGAAACCCACAACTGAAACCGCACTCAAATCTTGTCCAACAATGACAGCTTTTTATCATTTAGTCAGAGTTTTCGCCAAAGGTTTTTTTTCCGCACTCCCACCCATCGTCCCGTCTTTATCTTTCTTTGTTGTTTTAAAATATGCATGTCTCTCCGGAATGCTAGTCACGGGTCCAAACTTTGCGTCCAACCTCCCACATGAAATGATCCCCCTTAAAGGGGGCTCAATATGTCTCAATCTGCACTTCAGTTCACTCAAAGCATTTGGGTACAGGGGACAGACTCCAGACAACATAAATTAAAGGACAAGTCACCGAAGAGCGACTTTATCAGCACGTCATGACGAAGAGTGGAGTCAGCGACAGCAAGATTTTGAAGTATTTGGCCTCCAAAAAACAAAAGTAAGAAAATGTGTTTTCATTTCGTCCCCCTTAAACGCGCGCGCGCGTGTGTGTTAGTAAGGGCTCCCGATTGCGCGCGGCCGCGGAAGTGTGTGCGTGCACGCGAGTCGTGGCAGAATAGCTCAGTAGAGCTAGAGAGAGCGTGGAGCAGGAGAGAGAGAGCTCTGTGGGAAAGCAAGAGACCAGAGGATGTCTCGACGTGCGTGTATGTATGACTCCCACTGTCATTAACAACAAATCAATCAACACGTGGCATTTAAACTCGAGACTGCCAGTTTTCCGTGTTTGTCTGTGTGCTGTAGAAATAAATCATTGCCGGAAAAGGGAGCTTTGGGGAACACAAAGTTTGCTTTGAAAGGAAAATGTAAAAGGAGGTAACCGAGGCGAAGCGACATAGACGATTTTAACTGCGAAATATAAAATACACGTTGTCTTATTTTTAATAGGCCGAGTGATTATGATACTCGGCAGTAATTAAACTAAAACTTAGATTTCCGGAGATAATCGTGAATTTGTTGATTTTAAGAGTTATCAATAGTCTACTACAATCCTCGATGCTCTGTCTGGAAGAAATTAAAAGCCTACTTGTTACCGAGATTCATAGCTAGAACGCGGACAGCTTTCTTCTTTCAGTTTCCCTTCAAGTAAGCATGCAGACGTCAGATTATCGTGAGACCTTCAAGACAAAGCGGATGTAATTAGTGCATTTATTCAGTGATTCAAATATGTTTCCATAGACATACACTAGCACATTTTCTGATCCCTACCACTTGGGCAGTAAAGAAATGCCGTTGCTATATACCTGATAACGTCCTGACTTTTCAGCAATATTTACTTCTCGTTTTTATAATACACAACAGATGGTTTGCGCCTGTGCTACCGCAGCCAGCGACTGCCAATTTTACAGCATTTTGTTGCAGTTGCGCATCGTACTGGGACCAAATTAACAATGACCCACTTTTCATATGCAAACAGCGTCACCTGTATTCCTATATGAAAAAAAAATTAACCTGTCCATACACATTAAAATGTATGCAATTACTTAGATCATGAACAAGCACAAGATCTCATATACATCTAAATTATTATTCTATATATATAAATAAATTATTATTATACTATCTATCTATCTATCTATCTATCTCTGTCTGTTTGTCTGTCTGTCTATCTATCTATCTATCTATCTATCTATCTATCTATCTATCTATCTATCTATCTATCTATCTATCTATCTGCCTGTCTGTCTGTCTGTCTGTCTGTCTGTCTATCTATCTATCTGTCTATTTCTAAATATTTCATTTTTGTAAACACAACATGAAACAAATAAACAAGCATTTTAGGCACTGATTCTTAGCAGGCGGCCTGACAGGCTTGGTGAGTTATGTTGTGGTTAATATAGCCCTAATTTCGTTTTTATTTGCCTAATTTCTCAGCATGACTTCTATTTTCTTTCATAATAAATGACTGAAGCGTTTTGTCGAGGGATATTTTTCATCCCCGTTATATAGACCGGGTCTTGACAGAGGCATTATCTCTCTTGCTCTAGTGTTGGTCCCTGCCACGGCTCTCTGATCCCACGCCTTTCCCCCTTTATACTGCCTGTCTTGCCTATAGTTGTCGCAATTTGTGCGTTTGATAAATACATACGCTTTCCACCAATTCCAACGAGACGTGAAAGCGTTTCTGTAGTAGCTCAACTGAGTTTAAATGTGAAAAGCTGAAATGACAGAAAAACCAACAATACAAAAGTAACGTGCGCACACAGAAGAGTATTTTATGTTTTTGTATATTTGGATATTCATGTTCATGCATATGTGTCCTCACCGATGTTACAGTAATGCACAGGCAGCAGAACACTCAAATAGAACAAAATAGGCATCACAGTCTATAATATATGTCCGTTGATATCCAAAACGCCCTTTTAAGGCCGGATAAAAAAGGTTCTTCATGCATAAAAAGCCACATCCCTTATCATCCACAGGCAAAGCCAAATATGTGTGCGCGCGCTCTATCTGTGTATGTCTAAAAATGGGGGTCGGTCTGAGAATACAGGAATCTAGGAAGAGAAAGAAGAATTGGATTCGGCCCCTTTTTTCTTTCAAATGACCTGGCTCCACTCTTTACAAACAATCCAGAAATATGGTATTCATCTGAATGAGAAACCTGCGTGGTGTTCCTTATTAGAGACGAAAACGTGTTTCTATTTCCCATGGATTTTCCCTCCTCCTTTTATGCATAATCACAATGCAAGAAGGTCTGATTCGTTACCAAATACACACTCAAATATCCTATCCGCTGTAGAGCTATCTCAGCGCAGTATTTATCCCTGAAATCCAAGCCCCCTGCCCCCACGCCCAAATTCATTTGCATTCGTTGATGATATCAATAAAGAATTGCAGGGATCCTATTTAGTTGTGGCAGGACTGGGGGAAGGTGGCTTATTCGGTCAAAACTGGACAGAGTGGACGAAGACCCATAGGTCAGCTGACCATTCAGTGCAAGGTGGCGGGAGGCGGAGGGGTCTGGAGAGGCTTATTTGAGAGCAGGCGTGTTTGTAGCCAGGCAATGAAAAGGAGTCAACAACAAAGCTCGTCACACTTCAAATACACCCCATCACGTCTTCAGTTTTACCTCTTAGCGGCAAAATCTGAGAAGGGGAAGCTAGGTTATTTAAGAGGTTAGCCTAGTACTTCCAAGTTTGCTTTAGTTTTTACCACCGTAAACATGTACAGAGAGTTAAAATCATACTAAGATCTTACTTAAATGGCCATAATTTCAAAACATCACCATTTATGTATTTAATTTAATACAATAGCGCATTTTTGTGCCTCTGATTACACCAGTTTTTGTAAATTAAATATCTGAGTGTAATAAAACCATAAAAATGGGGAAAATACCTTCTTTAAACAAATAGCAAATGACAAGAGAGATTGTGCGTAGTTAAATGTGGAAATGTTTTACGAGGTTTGGAGTCAAACGGCTCATTGGACAAGCTACGGCCAATCCGCATACGGACCTTTCAATCATTTCAAGCTGAAGCGCGAGGCCCATGTCTTTAATTCATAAAGACTTCCTCTGCGTTCATCACACAACTGGAAGATGTATTTACATACACTGAAAAGTGAAATTAAATGTTTCTTTAATAATTATTTTATTTTTTTGTAAATTTTAAGTAATATATACATACATACATACATACACCACACACACACACACACGCACATCAACGCACCCCCACGGAAACACCCCCCCGCCCCCCAAAAGACCACTATATATATCTATATATATTATTTTAAAAATATATATTATTATATATATATATATCTATAATATAGCCTGAATATAAGTAGGAAATCAAAAATTGACAAAGGTTGGGGAAACATGCAATTGTGCAGAAAAAAAACATATATTGTCAACGTAGCCTGAGCAAATAAAAAGTATTTTTATGAAAAAAAAAATTTAAGCACACGAAAAAATAATGATTAGGGTCTTGATATAGTGAACACGTTTGCAACACATGGGCTGTGACATCAGTAGATGGTCATCACTGTCGCTATTCATTGGAAGATCACGTTTATCTATCTATCTATCTATCTATCTATCTATCTATCTATCTATCTATCTATCTATCTATCTATCTATCTCAACCTACTACTATCTATCAGTCCGCGTAGCGTAGTGCGTGAACATTAAAGAGTATTTTAACTGAGTAAGTTCTCATTCCGAAAGAAACGTGAACGGTCAGGTTATTGGATACTTAACTCATAACTTTGGCTCCATGCTGACTTTGTGAAACGTCCACTTAATGTTTCTTAAAGATGCCCAGATTGGCCTTACTTTGGGGTCAGAACTTACCAGCCTCCACTACAACGTAATTATCCTCTGTCGTTCATTCAGACAGGTTCACAAGAAGTGTAGCTGAATTAGCTTATGTAGGCTACACTCTTAAAGATAAAGGTGCTTCAAAAGGTTCTTCAAGCGATGCCATAGAAGAACCATTTTTGTCTCCACAAAGAACCATTTAGTCAAAGGTTATTTAAAGAACCATCTCTTTCTTACCTTTTTATAATCTGAAGAACCTTCTTTCGCCACATAAAACCTTTTGTGAAACAGAAAGGTTCTTCAGATGTTAAAGGTTCTTTATGGAACCATTTAGACAAAAAGGTTCTTCTATGGCATCGTGAAGCACCTTTATTTTTAAGAGTGTAGATCAACATTTAATATAGCACACGATTCAAAGTCACCACCATATTCTAAAGCAACGCAAACAGTTCTTATGATAATGATTGGGCATAATACACAGTTCCCTCTGTTCCAAATTGTCATTATGACCAATGATTAGTTTGATTATTTCTAGAAGATACCTGGCTAACCTTTACATTTTCAGTGTGTATTCGGAATGCCGTGAGGTCGAAGGCTGATGGCTTTGTTTTAGGCTCCGGCGTTCTCATGCCTTGTGAAGTCTATCTAGAGCTGTTTGTTTCTACCTTTATTTGCTAGATGGCGCTCTGTGTTCTGGGACCCTCAGTTAAAGGAACAAACGGTCCTCAGTTTATTCTTTTCCCGTTTGCCATTGTTCACACACACGCAATTTTAATGCTTTTTTCTTCCTTTTCGCGTCCTTCCACTGGATTCGCGGACACATATATTTGAATGTTCAGTGAAATAAATAATATTCATATTATGAATAATAATAAAGTGATTACTATTGGTTAATTTGTAGATGTAATTAGATTTGTAGGGTTGTGCTGAATGTTTTTGAGTATTTCCCCCTGGAAAAAAATAGTATGCTTATATAGTGCATATGGTAAATTATGCTGTTATGGGGATTTAGTAATTAATTTGCTATAGACTAAGAAAAGCTTTAAGGCATTGTTAAAAATGTTATAATTCTATACTATATATAGTATATATATTATATAATATATTATTATAATATCAAACTCGAATTTATTAAATTCTGACTCCTGTAAATCATAAAAAGCTTTTCATTATTTTTCAGCTATCACTTCGAATAATCTATGAAAAATCTATGATTTTAATATACTTCAAGTTGTATCCAACTCAGCAATATTTCAATGGACTGCAGAGTCAATAAATTTCCACGTTAAAACAAGATGATATCATTCTGAATAGCGTTCTGAAATGTGTTTTTAAACTCCAAATCTAGGTAGATTTTCTTTTCAAAAACGCGTCTGATAATTTTATATTATTACATTTTAACAGACAGAAATAAATGGATTTATTCACATTTCCTCAAAAACGCATTTTTTTTTTTATCTGAGCGTTAAGAAGATATATTGCAGCACTTACACTTTCTCCAAATAGGGGGTTGTCCATATTTGACGTTGATGAATGTGCCCACGACGTGAAGAACATTTAAAGATGTCGTTTAAATGTTATGCCAGATTGCTCAGCGGACGACGAGGAGCAGTCCGACAGGATTCACCAAAAAAATACACGTAAAATATCAAAAGAGAAAGATTATTTATCCGATTTACCCGTCTTTCTATTTCACAGGACAGTGATATTATAGCTAATATAGTATATTGAGTTGTTCGTAAATGTTCAGTTTTCACTTTTGTTTATAGCATTGCTTGTAAATTCAAGGTTGTCTGCTTAGGACATGATTTATGTTTTATATTAATATTTTGTAGTTTGCATGTGGTTCACTTCAATCCGTTAATCACTTTAATTTATATTTTATATGGTAAACCACACTGTTCAGTTTATTACGTTGGTAGAGTCTTATTTTATATTTCCATTATAGTATCGTATTATATTTATTTAATATTTTATCTAGTAATGGTGACATAGACTATGTCCTTTAACCCACGCCACCCCTATAATAAAAGCCAGTGTGGTAGTTATCCTGTATCCCACTCAAACGTACTGGCAATGGACTAGCATTCATGAAAATAATATCAAAACGTATTACTGTAACCTGTATGTTTATAACGTATGTTGGTGGATAAAATGGAACTTTTAATTAAACAGACTAAAGCTGAAGCATTAAATAATTTATAATATTTTTTGAAACCCCAAGCGACATTAACTAGCAACAATTGATCTTTTACAATAAATAAATAAATTAATAAACACATTTGAATCATATTCATTACTGACCTGCATTAAAAGACCCACAACTTCTCATTTACTATTCTTCCAAAGATATAGGCTAATCAAGCGGTAGTATAATTTCTGTTATTACTGCTATTCGTAAGAAAATTTACCATTTCAAAATTAATTCTTAGTTTTGTTACATAGACAATAGAGGAGATTTGAACCATATTAGGAAATATTTTTTTATAGCCACTACACCAGCAAGACATAAAAGCGAAATCTGGGCTGAGAAACGGGTACAAAGCCTTTCTCGTGCTTGTGACATTGCTCGCTGTCAGGATAGTTAGCAATGTTCTATTATGGACGGTGGCTCCAGAGGCTCATCTCTTGGGGTTTTAATTAACAAGCTGTCTCAAAGCTGTAGAGATCCATCAAACAGCCTCTCCCCACTAGCAAACCCCCCTTCCGTCTGAACAGTCTCGCAGCCTCTTTGGCGTTACTTGAGAGTTCTCCGTGACTCCCCATTCAGCTTTGTTCCTGTATGAATTCGCTTGCTTATCGTATGTCAGATTACATCGCAGCGTAGTTCCTATGTTTGACTTTAGGTTTGATTTCGCATGGACTGTGAGTGAGTGTGTGAGTGTGTATGTGCCTGAAGAGGTAGAGTGGAGAATATGAGACGTTTAGTGGTTTCTTTATCTCACAGCTAAATGAACTACGACAAAACGCAGCTGCAGTTTTCAACTTCAGCTTCTGCCTCATCCACACACCCACCTATCACTTGCAAAACTGGATGTGAACGTCCCCCTGCGGAACAGACAGGGGCGAGTTCAGGGTCAAGAGAGAGCGCTGTCCATGGTCCTAATCAGAGGTGCCTGGGTGCTCTTATCAAATTAGACAGGACAAGTTTCAAATCGATGCCATCGCCTGTATCAGGAGACTGCCACTGGTTTACAACCTTTAACAAGCCACCCTGACAGTCAGTGCTCCTAGCGCAAATACACACCTCTGTCACGGTGATGGAGCGATCTTGACCGCTAATGGACGGGGAAGAAAGGGTGAGATAACACTCTAGATAACAGGTGATGGTGATCTGAATCACGTTAGGAATAACGCGCATGACCAAGCAAGTTTCTTTTTTCCTCCTAAAAAATTCGAAGGCATGAAACGAGATAATATAGGCTATATTCTATAAGTGTACAAATCAATACGTCTCACTAACTGTGCTCGTTTTCTTGTTTCGTTTTATTTGAAAATATCAATCAATAGTTTTATATAGGTGCTAGCATGTTTTACACATGCTTGTCGAACTTTCTAAACGAAGATTCGCTTAAAAAAATGTAAACGGTAAAACGTAGAAATCGTATAAACAATTTGTGGCATCGCATTTATAATATTTAATTTGACCCAGGTTGTTTAAATATCGAAAAAACGTTCGTTTCGTTGATTTTTGACATTACTGCTCCCCCTCCACAGTCCTTAAACACTCTAAACGCCTTTAGGGAAAAAAAAACATGTAGGAAACTAAATATTGCCGCAAACCAAATCAGTAAACACATTACAAATATTAGACATTTTAATTTCTGTAAGTCTTTTATATTTTATTTTCAAATGTATTTTATTAATTAAATTCATGCATTTTCCTTCTAGCTCTGAAACAAATTTGTTTTAGAGTCTGTATTGCTAATACTCTTACAATGAATATTGTTAACATTTTGTTGCTGTGAATAGCAATTATCAGAGCTTATCCTTTTAACATTTTTCATCATAACAGGAACTTAAAAAATTACAGAAAAATGCTTTCTTATTTGATCCCAGGTTCTTTAACGCATTCCGACTTTCAGGTCCAATCCAGAACACTGAAGATGATAGATAAACTTATTTTAAACTCTCGTTCCTATTTGATCTTTTTCGAATGTTACTTTCCTTCACAGTCTCACATTTTGACATCTAAGATAAAACGCTGGAAACCTCGACAGTTTCTCATTCGGTGACAGATTTGCTTTAGGGGAGTCGCCTAAAACAATAATAAAGACCTATAGTTCTCGAGCTGACTTAAATGACTAACTGGGCCCATTTTATACGCATTTGCCAGGTAGAAGGCGCATGTCCGGTTTACCAGACACCGCAGGTCAGAAGTGCGGCCAGGTGTGACAAAGGTTGTGATGCTAGTCCAGCTGTCTGTGGTGAAGAGCGTAGTTGAAAATAAAAAATGGTTTTAATAAACAAAAACGTGGTTAGTAACTGATTCGGCGATGATGATGACAATCAACGGACCAGGGGGTGACGTGCCAAAGACAAAGGATGGTAAATGAACAGCGACATGGCGTCTCTTTGGTAGCAGGTGAACAGGGTGTGTCAGGGATAGAGTAGATGTGTGGTGTGTGTGAGAGAGAGAGAGAGAGAAGAGAGAGAGAGAGAGAGAGAGAGAGAGAGAGAGAGTCTATTTTGTATGAACACCACACTCTAAAGGGTGAGAGACGGCACTGAATTTTGGAGAGATGGGACGGCCTAAACGTGAATGTGCAGCCACGAATCGGCGGCCCAATTAATTGATATTACCCATTCATCCATTTGATCACCTCATATATGTACGAAATATAGGCTATCACGCCTTCACACTCATACACTCCCCTATGTCTACCTTGTTGCCTGTCAGGCTGTTTTAACGGCAGTCCGTCAGACGGGCACCTCTGTGGCCTCGCTAATTTGGGTTCATTACATGGCAATAACTTAATTATTTTGGGGCGTTTCTTAATGAGGATGCGCTGCGCAATAACGCGCCAGTTATTCAGGTGGGAGCAAACAGCACCGCGCACCAATATGTTTAGCCTCCAAGGAACCCGTTAAGCTTGATGAGATTCATCTATAATGCGTGATTGAATACCAGGGTACTTTAAGCTTCTGACTAGACAGAACCGAGCGCACCGACTCTCAGTCCTGACTAAAGAGGCCTACAGCCGTTCTTCCAGCCTCACATCACATAGACTCGAGTGAAGAGTGGCGCATAATAAGAGTTTTAAGGCACTGTTGTCTGGTTTCATTGAAAAGGCCTCTTGTTGTTCAGAGAGGATCAGGTTGTATCGTGTCCTAACCCTGGGTCGCTGGATATCACGGTGACCCGCTTGGCACCCTATGTGGGAATTCCATCCCTTGCTGTAAAATGACAGGTTGTAACGCTCCGAGCGCTCCGGTTACTATGTGACCTTAATCAAGTGATTTAAGTCCAGGTCTTCTGGCCCTTGCTCTTAAAGCCCCCCATTAATAACAGAGTGGCCAAAAATGTTTTTAGACAAGTGTGGGACGACCAGATGTATAGTGAGGTGTAGCCTATAACTTAACTGTCCGCTCAGTTTTCAAACATTTATTCAATATATTTGGGCAGCTGCTGCAGCCAGCAACTGTTACATGGAAATATGATTATTATGATTATTATTAATTTAGCCTATATTTATTTGTCAACTTGTGAACTATATACAACCCCTTTAAAGATCAGAACAAACATTTGTTTTAAATGTGAAAACCAGGACGATGAACAAAATAAAATAAAATAATAATACTGTTACTACAACAACGAATAAATTAATTTCACAGAGACTGCCATTGCGTATATAGGTTAAGACTACTGACATCTGAATAAATTATAATAATAAATAAAAACATTAGTCTACAAATAATATCACTGCATTCCGCTGATTTAGATTTATGCGAACAGGCCTTACTCTACAGGAAAAATAAAGTTTTCTATTTTTTTCTTCTTTTTTATTTGTTTGATGGAACGTGCTCTTTCATTCCTTGTCCTGTTTTATGACAACTAATATCTTTGACGGGAATTTATCTTTACATAAAAGTGGATTCAGAGCTAATAATTGTTTTGATGCCTTATCGCCATTTCCTTTCATCACATTAACTGAATTCAGGACATTATATTCTCTGACCTACACTGAAATCAGTTTATGCGGGCGTCTACTCATATTGTTGAATTCCAAAGTCCGTTTATCATTGTCCAAGCAAGAGCAGAGCAATATTTATCCACAAAAATATCCTTTTTTTATTGTATTTATTTTATTTTCCTTACGGATTTGTCGGCATGTTAAATTAAGCAACCTGGATTCCCGGTTATGAGACTAGTAACCTACAATTATTGTCAAAATGCAATAATTCATTTACAAGCGTTTCAAAAACACTGCATAGCAACACAGGACAAATCCAATCTTTGTGATTTTTTTGTTCTGCTTTTTATTTTTGTGTGTGTGTGTGTGTGTGTGTGCGCGCGCGTTTTTGTGACAAATGAGGACATAAATTTGTATAATGACAAAGGTATGACAGGTATTACAAGGAGAAGGTGACTTTTCAGGACATCACCCCATGTCCCCACTTTTCCAAACGCTTATAAATCACACAGAATGGAGTGTTTTGAAAATCTGAAATAGCACAAAGTTTCCTGTAAGGGTAGGTTTAGGGGTAGGGTTGGTGTAGGGCATTAGAATATACGGTCTGTACAGTATAACCATTACGCCTATGGGATGTCCCCGTTTTTCACAAAAACAAACCTGTGTGTGTGGTGTTCTGGCTCTCTTGCATATCATGACGTCCTCACGTAACTTAATAAAAGTTGCCTTCCCTTTTCCCTTTAAGGAAGAGGAGTGTGAACCATTTTGTGCAACTTGCTGCACTCATGTTCACACACACTTTGTCTAGCCTAAAAAATATCCGAATCGAGACATAATGGGACAACAGCACCTGAAAGCAATCATTTAAATCAAAGACTCTGCCATCAGCAGGCGCGTCATAACGGTTGGCGTATCCCCAAAACACTCCCACTCTCATGACACATAACGGAGCTCTTTCGCACGAGAAAGCGTAACTTCAAGAAAGCCACGGTGCGCGTGTGGGTGGGTGGGAAAGGGTTGTGTGGGCCAAGTGTGTTATATAACTAATACAATCAGTCAAAAAGGGACAGTGAAGAAATGATCGAGAGTAGAGAGACAGAGAAATTAACTGTCAACACTGGCAAAAATAGACAGACAGACAGACAGACAGACAGACAGACAGACAGATAGACATATAATAGTAGTAATAGATATAGAGATAGATAAAGATAGATAGATATACAGAAGACAGTAGATAGATAGATAGATATACGATAGACCAAATAATAGATTAGATAGAAGATAAGATAGATAGATAGAGGATGGATGAGAGACGGAGAATATGAAGCGAGTTGTATTATTTGAGATTTTTTTTCTTTTCCAGGACACAATATACCATTGATTGTTGCAGTTTGCTGACCCGTAAAATTTGGGGGCTAGATTTCCCTTCAGAACCGAGCATATAATTATGCAAATAGAGATCTGACAGCGAGCTGGTGAAGTACTCCCGAAGACAAGGGCCTGGAGGAGTGACAGTCCAGCTTCAGCAAGTGCTCGGCTCTTTGAGAATAGTTCATATTTGGCGGCGCATGAGAGTATGGGAGGAGACCAGAGTGTGTGACAAAACACGGTTAAAATTGAAATATCAATCAAGGACTTCATAGACAGACATTTTTGCTATTTGTCAGTGTTTGCTATTTTGCTTAACTTTTCTTTTTTTCTTTTTGGGGAAATTGTAATTTAACATATGTATGGCTTTGATTTATCAGTTGGTTGTGTAAGAGTACAGATCATGCTTATGCAGAAGTTAACAAGAGATTTCAATTGATTTTTTCCAGTTATGTTTGATGTAATAGGTAAATGGCGCGGCGCTTTAAGTTATTCAAATAGTTCAAATCATTTCATGCAACATATAACTTTACATCTCTTCTATGATGAACATGTTTTCAATTTCTGAATGACAAGTTTTATTTATTGTGGGGGAAAAGTCTATGAGGCGTATCTGTTCTGAGATAATAAAAAGTCTTCCATTATAAAGCTGCGATTCTTGCAAAATAAACGCTAACTTAAGTAGCTTTCCTTTTCGAATAATTATTCTTTTAAAAAGACAATTCTAAATTTTGTTTTTAAAATATGAATATTTGAAAACTTTTCCCCCAAAGTCAGTGTGGCGTTACAAAACATGCGGTGAACCATTCTGTTTTATGAAAAATTAATATGTAAACACAAAGTACATTCAAAGGTTCTTTTATTGTTACACCACTTGTAGGACCACTTGTATATTTAATTTATTGTTGATAGTAAAAGCTATATAAATTGTTATACCATTTCTTGACGCATGAAACGAACTGCGATTTAATTTTTAACATCTAAAGTTTCCTCCAATTATCATCATCCTTGTTTTTCATTGATCTAAACAAACTGAAAGCAGACACTAAATTCAAGCATTTTTTCTCTCTCTCAGGATAATTATTTATCAAATTATAAAGCAGCACGATATTTGATTTTTTTATTTTCGCAGGACAGTTGTCACTTTGGGTCATTATTACCGCTTTACTGTGACCGTGGCCACTCTTAGGCCATAATTTCGTAAGTTAATTTCTAAAACAAGCAGTTGGGACATAAAAGTAGGTGCTATAGACATGGCTTCATCCGATACTTCTGTCTTTGACTGACACTTATTTTGGTTAACATTGGTCTCATTGTAAAGGCCTGGGCTCGATCTAGACACAGATATCAGCTTTCGTGATAGAGTTCCACGGCTGTTACGTGAGAAGAGCGAGGCATTCTCCGAGCAGGCTCACCTTCCCTGGGAACAGAGCTGAGAGGAGAGCCGCTGGAGCAACAGGCTTTATCGGACTCCGAGGATCTTTCCCCCGTCAGGTTGAACTTTAACCCGGTAACTTCTTGGGTTGAAAGTGATGCCTTTACGATCATTACGTTGTAAATAAGAGTACCCTGTGCATCGGTGTCTTTAAGGGCAAGGTGAGATATGTCCATCAAACTGATAGCAAAGGTATGTTTGTTTTATGCACTGAAAATAAATAGAGAAAAATAAAGCATTCTTGCTGCACAAACCGAGACAATTAAAATCAAAGATCGTTATGCATAGCTTTTTATAAAGAACTTTATTTAATTAAAGCATGGAGATCATTATTACACTCACATGACATGAAAACAAATTGAACGATTAATTAGGGCACAGAACTGCCATTAATTCAAAGACGAAAGACTAACATATTTGAACGATTTATGAAAAGGAAATTTAAAGTTAAAATATCTGATCATGTTTACATTTAATGAATCCTCATTGAAAGCGAATTAAAAAAAAGAAAAGAGAAAACCCAGAAAACATCTTACACTTCTATCATTTCAGACTAGGATGCTTCAATAAAACGTAGAATCTCTTCGATTAAAATATTAATTGTTAAAATGAGTCCTAATTTACAAATTAAGTTTTCGATTTGGTTTAAGGCTGTACTTAATGCGAGTGACATTCACATATGGCTCGTCAGTTTTGGAAAATACAATTAAATTAAAGATGAACTTCGTGTGTTTATTTCTAAGGCAACACTATTGGGATCTGAGCGGAACAGTTTTAACTAAGACAGTATAAGCAACTTGCAATTGATCAGTGGCATCTAATGAATAGTTGCAGATCTATTAAAAGCTTAATTCATTGTAAAAAACAGTTTCAAAACATGAAAGCCCCTGGGGTCCTGCATTTCTTCAGCTGTAGTCACTTCTCTATTTTGGATAAAAAATAATATATGAAATATGTATAAAGCACTAGAACTATTTACATTGAGTACCTTCAGCAATCTGAAATAACAACTTATGACAAATTATACTGCTAAAAAGTGATGAGACCAAAGCAGCCTTTTACTGAGAGATGAATTTTCAAGCTAAAGCAGAGTGATCTGCTGACATGCCTGAGTGACATATCTTTTAAGCCTCCGCTAATACCACATTGTCCAGTAGACAATGTCTCTTGTCGTTGCTAAGACAGTAACATAACACATGCTTTAGCTTTAGCAGAGGACAACAATGAGGTGTTAAAACAGTCCGAATTAGTCATGGACTTTGCAAAAAGGGCAGGTTACATTGGCAAACATCTTAAGGAATGGCTTTCATACTTTGGATAACATTAAATCGCCCTGATCCTGACACGTAAAAAGGTATTCCAAGACTGACATATCTGCTCCATCAAAGGGAGATATTCCTAAAACTCATGCTTGCACAAGGTTTTTAGGGATTTAAAAACAGGGGAGGACTCTTTCAATATGTCATGCTGTCAATGGCTTACTTCATTGTGTTCATTCTAAATCTATTCTTGAGATAGCCATTGAATGGATGTTTGAGTCTGCAAGTTGCTTTTTTTCCAGTTAAAGTGTTATACGTATTAAAAAGAAAGCAACCCGTAAGCCTTTAGCATCTGACATAAAAAGTTCCTAAGTGCGCAAGTAATTTAAATGCAAGTGAGACCCTGGTTAAAAAGTAATAACGGGGGGCACTAGGACCTGCCAGACTCATGTGTGTGTGTGTGTGTGTGTGTGTGTGTGTGTGTGTGTGTGTGCTTCCTCAGCATTAGCTCAGTTCTGTCAGGATAATTAGAGGTGCATCAAGAGGCGGTGTGCGGCGCCGCCTGTCAGCCTTAATCTGGCTACCGATGGGCCACCACCAAATCCACACAGCGGCCCACAGGAGGCACAAGCAGTGAAGCCATATTGCTTTGACAGTTGCACTCATCCAGAAGTAATGCAAAACGCTATTCTGATGTATACAGGCTGACCCTGCACTCCTCAGAGTCATGCAATTCACTGGGAGGAGGGCTTCAAGGAGGAATATTTTTCATAAAAAGAACAGAGGAGAAAAAGAACTAAGAGAGGACGAAGGCGGGCTCTGGGTTGGGATCTGCAAGCCCTTTATAAGTCTTCGTTTTTTATACGGTGGGAGCTGCGTGTGGTGACCGGACTGGAGGAGGACTCGTCCTCGTGGTCCTTAAGGGCATCACTGAAGAACTTGAAGATGGAGTGGAAGCTCTTCCATGAGGTTAACTCATGCTTCTCAGTACCTGCAAAATACAGAAGATCAGGTGGATGTGAAAAACCTACAGTAATAACTTTTTATAATCACAGTAAAAGTAAAAAGCCACATTTATATTTTTAAAGGGATGGTTCACCCAAAAACCTCTCACATTTACTCACCCTCTATGGCTTTCTTTTTTATTGATTAAAACTAGGTATTTTGAAACTTTGACTGCAAACGGTCAGAAATAATGTTGTACATTTAGAGGTACAACAGCTTGTTACTGGGACAGTATCCTTAAAGGGACAACTTTGTACCACTAAAAGGTGCATAATTAGTACCTCAGAATAGTACCTTAAGGTTTTACCATGACACTTTTAGGGGAAAATAGGGTACCAAGATGTCCCTTTACAATTTTTTTTAATTGCTTAGACACTAAAAGTGGTACTTGAGGCCCACTCAGTGAAACATTCACTCATATACCTAAATCTTTAGACCAAGTCTGCAAAACTACAAGCACACTATGTGCTTTAAACTCAGTTTGCTATTGTAAAACAAACTTTTTACAAAACTCTAAACAAAGTTCTCTACATTACACACATCATTCAAAACGAACAGCTCTTTTGTTTCATTTGGGAAACACTGCCAATTAAATGCCACACTCATTTACTGATGACCTACATCCAGTGATCATGTGTGAAAACACTTATAATTTGTTCACTTATAAATCAAACTCAAGGTGATGTTACACAGGGCAACTTTTTTGAGCAATGTTGCCGGGCAATGTTGCTGAGCGATGTTGCTGAGCGATGTTGCTTGGGCACTTTCCCATTGAGAATGGGCAACAAAGTTCTATCTGGATGCTGCGGGGTGCGGTGAGTGTACTGTTGGTTGGCCCTGTTTTCAACCTGGAGTGTTTGTACCGCGAAGCTGGTCGCGGGCAGACATTACCCAGGCAGCATTGAATCAACCTTTTCCCCGTCGTATCAGCACGCAGTGTTTTGCAAGACATGATTTTGTATACCCCTTGCATTTTCTGTTACCATGTGTTATGTGTGCGGTATATGTACAGTACACACATCATACACACACACATATTATATATATATATATATATAATAATAGCCAGTGGGCAAAAAGTTTTAGTCAGCCACCAATTGTGCAATTTCTCCCACTTAAAAAGATGAGAGAGGCCTTTAATTTTCATCATAGTTATACCTCAACTATGAGAGAAAAAATTAGAAAAAAAATCCAGAAAATCACATTGTAGATTTTTAAAAGAATTAATTGGTCAATTCCTCGGTAAAATAAATATTTGGTCACCTACAAACAAGCAAGATTCTGGCTCTCACAGACCTGTAACTTCTTCTTTAGAGGCTCCTCTGTCCTCCACTCGTTACCGGTATTAATGGCATCTGTTTGAACTCGATATCAGTATAAAAGACACCTGTCCACAAACTCAAACAGTCACACTCCAAACTCCACCATGGGCAAGACCAAAGAGCTGTCAAAGGACATCAGAAACAAAATTGTAGACCTGCACCTGGCTGGGAAGACTGAATCTGCAATAGTTAAGCAGCTTGGTGTGAAGAAATCAACTGTGGGAGCATTTATTAGAAAATGGAAGACATACAAGACCATTGATTATCTCCCTCGATCTGGGGCTCCACGCTAGATCTTACCCCGTGGGGTCAAAATGATCACAAAGAACTGTGAGCAAAAATCCCAGAAACACACGGGGGGACCTAGTGAATGACCTGCAGAGAGCTGGTACCAAAGTAACAAAGGCTACCATCAGTAACACACTGTGCTGCCAGGGACTCAAATCCTGCAGTCCCAGACGTGTCCCCCTGCTTAAGCCAACATGTCCAGGCCCGTCTGAAGTTTGATAGAGAGCATTTGGATGATACAGAAGAGGATTGGGAGAATGTCATAATATCAGATGAAACCAAAATAGAACTTTTTGGTAAAAACAACTTGTCGTGTTTGGAGGAGAAAGAATGCTGAATTGCATCCAAAGACCCATACCTACTGTGAAGCATGGGGGTGGAAACATCATGTTTTTGGGGCTGTTTTTCTGCAAAGGGACCATGACGACTGATCCGTGTAAACGAAAGAATGAATGGGGCCATGTATCGTGATATTTTGAGTGAAAACCTCCTTCCATCGGCAAGGGCATTGAAGATGAAACGTTGCTGGGTTTTTCAGCATGACAATGATCCCAAACATACCGTCCGGGCAACGAAGGAGTGGCTTCGTAGAAGCATTTCAAGGTCCTGGAGTGGCCTAGCCATTCTCCAGATCTCAACCCCATAGAAAATCTTTGGAGGGAGTTGAAATTCCGTGTTGCCCAGCGACAGCCCCAATACATTACTGCTCTAGAGGAGATCTGCTTTGAGGAATGGGCCAAAATACCAGCAACGGTGTGTTAAAACCTTGTGAAGACTTACAGAAAACGTTTTGACCTCTGTCATTGCCAACAAAGGGTATATAAAGTATTGAGATGGAATTTTGTTATTGACCAAATACTTATTTTCCACCATAATTTGCAAATAAATTCTTTAAAAATTCCTACAATGTGATTTCTCCTTCTTGTATTTTTTTTCTCAATTTGTCTCTCATAGTTGAGGTAAACCTATGATGAAAATTACAGGCCTCTTTCATCTTTTTAAGTGGGAGAACTTGCGCAATTGGTGGCTGACTAATACTTTTTTTCCACCCTGTATATAGTATATATATATACACACACACTGAATATGCATACAATCCAAGTCAGAAAGTCAACTTTATTTCTAAAGCGCTTTATACAATATAGATTGTTTCACAGCAGCTTCACAATAGTTTAAAATTCTGCTGTAAAGCAGCTCCAACAAGTCAATAGTGTCATTATACAGCTCAAGTCAGTTCAGTATTGATTCAGTTCACTTGCATAACTGTGTAAAATTCATCAGTTGTATCATACCTCTGCCTATCTGTATGGCAGTGCTAGACAAACTCCTGTGCACTCCACTAACACTGTGACAAGCAAAAGACACACAGAGTAGGTTTTCAAAATTTTTACATCTGTATGTAGTTTGGCGTGTATGTGGCTAATTAATTTATGTTTGTGTGTAGAGTTAACAGGCAAAAATACTGTTTCAGAAGAAAATAGTTTAAGAAGAGTTAAAATGGTTTTGAATGAAGTGTTTGTTTTTGTAAGATGTGTGTGACGTTTTGCATGTTGTGTGTGTGTTTTGTGTGTAGAGTTTTAAGAAATGGAGTCATAGTTTCAAAAACCGTAAGGTAGCTGCACCACTGACAAGCGGCTGTACCCCTAAAGGTACGATTTCTAGTGTAATGACATGAGGGTGAGTAAATAATGACAGTTTTCTTTTTTTCCCCCTAAACTGTCCCTTTAACACTTCCTTCTGAGATCTCTTGGGCCCTTAGATTAACAAAAAAATGGTATGTGAGGACCGTTTCATACTCTAAATAGTTTATTAGTAACAAACACTTTGGTCTCTGTGTTGTGTACTGTGTGTTCCAACACAGCGTTTTCCATCTATTAGGATACTGCGCACATAAGGACAATGGATGGAATGGCCGCTATCCATGGAAGATTCAATTTTCTCTCTCTGGAGTTCGATACACCTATCAGTTAATCCACAAAACGGCTCAGTTTTCCCTCTGTGGCAGCAGGTTAAAGAATTCCCATGTTTGGGTCATTGGATCCAGGTGAAGTGACATGTACACCTTAAGTCCTCATCAGACTTTTCAAAATCCCACAAGAGCCTTTCACAGCCCTCATAATGCAGCACTTTGAGACAGGTAGCGTCTGGTGGGGAAGAAGTACATTTGGTCTGTTTATTTATTGTGCTATTTCTGAGAAAGTTTGAATTGAACCCTGGCTCGATCAATTCCACTTTGAACTATTCACACTGTACGTAGCTTAAAGCATACAACTGCCTTGATATACGTCTGCATAAGTTTGTGTGGAACAAAGAGGATCAGACTGATGTGCTTTCCCCCTAAAATCACAATTTCTCAATCACCCTCTGCATTGCAACTGGTGCATGAACTTGCCCGGAGGGATCCAATTAAAGACCAACTTTAAGGCCCATGCCAAAAGTGTACTCAGATGGCCATGATATTGACCTCCATGTTTATTACATTGACCTCTGTCTGGGCAGTATTGATGAAGATAGCTGTGGTGAGATGGGAAAGAGGTGTGTGTGTGTGTGTGTGTGTGTGTGTATGTATCAGAACAGTCAAGTCTTTCTAACCTGGCCAATGATCAGTGCCTCAGGTCAAGTTTACCAAGCAGACGATCAGAGAGTCGATACCTGCTGCCCATACAATCTCTTTAGTGGTGTAGGTCCTGGCACAACAGCACTCCAGAGGAGAAGACATTGCCTCCACTGCTCTTATTTATAATTCATACCCAATTTGGAGCTCACAGCCTTTACTTTCCCTCCACTCCAGGCCCCCTCACCTTCCAACTAACCTTTTTATTTGTCTCTCTTTCAGTTTTTTTCTTCAGGACCAATTAATGGCGATGGGTTCACTTTTTGTTACCTTGAACCGGTGGTGAACCCCTGATCAGCGAGAGCGACTCATACTGATCCCAGCCACGGGGTCAGCCACAGTGCATCTCCGAGCAGATATGCAAATGCAGCGAGCCCCTGTGGCGACCCTGCGGGAGCTCCGCCCCTGCCGGCGACATCACCTTTGATGAGGGTTCACAAGCATGCCTCACTAATGACCCTTTATTACTCTACCTTGCCATCTCTTAATTGCCAAGATGTGTTGAGTGTAATTAATAGTGTATGTGTGCCACGGCGTGTCTCGGTTACGTCATTCGCACGCATAGATACACAAAGAATGGGGAAGAGGACAGCCTTGCCTGGCTAGTCCACAAATCAAATGAATGCCATTTAAAGAGGTTGCCATTGATTAAATGTCATCTTTCAATAAAGAGAGCAATGTCTACCACATAGAAGTAGGAAAGTCTTTTAATCTGGTGTTCCTTTAGTTTTCACAGGGTTTTCTGTTCATCTGGGGGATTGCTTTTTTTTTAGGTTCTTGAATGCAGGAGGGATAATGTGGATCTTTTTTTTATGTCTTACAAATAATGGCACGCTACTATTAAAAATCCATTAACATGCAATTGGCAAATAGATTATTAAAGCCATGGCAAAACTTTTATGATGCAATTACAACACATGAAAATTATGACAATAAACAAAATGAACCTTTACCTAATTACTTACATATAAATGCTTTGATATATTTCATAAGGTACAATTTTATCAATCAGTTTGGAATTAAAATTTATTTTCAAAATGCATTGGCTGATAAATAACGTTTTGTAGTTATAGTAATATATAATTTGTTTTTACATATTTACAAATATCTTTTAATAAATATATAATATAAAAGTAAAATTTCAGATCGTAAAGCTAATAACAAATACATAAGCCAAAACGCCACACAGTCTGCAGAACCCACACACACACACACACACACACACTATACACACACAGGCACACCACACATCCTGCAGTATAAGAAAGTGTATTAGACCTGAAAATTCAGTAACACTCAAATTCTCAAAGATAAATTATATTGTAGATACTGTAAAAAATCACATAAAACTACATGAACAAACACATGTTCTTTCTGCTAAGCACATATTTATGAATACTATCATTTACAATCGTGCATTAGAGAAAGAGTGCACTTTTCACTTAGTTTCAGTGGAAACTTCTGGATCAGCGGCGTGATCCACACAGCCCCGACACCCGTCACAACATACTCAGCGTAAACAAACTTCTCATTAATAACACACACAATATTTTGATATACTCATCTTCAACGACGCACCTCACAGTATGAGCACAAACACACTGCCGTTCACACCAGGCCACTGTTATCTGTGTTACTTCATACAACTCCATTTGACCACTGCATTCGTCATAATGAAGCTTCATATTTCACTACCCTCTTAAGACATCTTCCAGATGCAGATCAAATCTTTATAATGGACCATTACATTATTCAGGGGGGGCCGAACTGTGCACTCCTGCCAGGTATGTGTGGAGTAAATATTGCAGTACAGTAACCCGCCCTGTAATGATCTCAGACTGTGACAAATTGGTTTGAACTAGTGGCCTGGTACAAAAACCCACACACACACACACAACCAGACACACACACACACACAGCCACACACACACACACACACCACACACACACACACACACACACACACACACTCTAACAACATTCATGTAAACAATAAATCAAGGAAGACAGGCTTTAGCTATCGGCAATTCCTTTTTCTCCCCTCACCAGAAGCGTTACAAATGGTAATCGTGTGTGATGGTAAAATGCTCATGAGCGAACGATGCTCGAGTGAATGAGCAGTCAAAGCACCGCCGCGAGTAACACTAGGAGAGAGTAAAAAAATATCAAAGTGTGCTGATTGTAATTGGTCTCCATCTGTAGAGTGGCATTCAATCGTGCCTCCTAATTGATTGAGCACAACTGGCATATTCTATTTATTTGTCAAAATTATTTGATTTCATTGCCAGACATTTTGCATGTTGTAATTACACAGTTGTTGAAAAATTACAGTATCTGATATTCTAGTAATTAAAAAATGTCAATCTCTAATTGTTTTAGTGTGATTGTTTGCAGTTATGATAGTTTTATGTTTTGTGTGTGTCTTCCTTATATACACTGCACATCAGCACAATTATATCCTTGACTTGTTCAACACACAGTGTGCTTGCAGTTTTACTTCAAACTAGAATTAACTAGTCAGAGTAACACTAGCAGGAGGGAAACTATCCGTTGCACGATGCTGCAGATTCTGTTTGCTATCTGTGTCCCTGTTGGCAAAGGGCTTAGATTTCCAGTCCCAACGCTCTCTGATATTTGTTTGCTCTATGCTCTAGCAGTTTGGCGGTTTCGCCATGCATGCCTGAACATCTGAGAGGCGATCTGAGAGAGTCGGCTCGAGGACAAATGAGGCCAGAACAGGTGTCAACATTCTAGCACGTCATGTTAACACGGCTCTCTGTGATGGAGAAGCTACGATTCGTGACACAACTAATTAAATCTAAATACACTCTATAGCCAACCCCCACTTGTCACTCCCCCAACACATAAACCCACTACCCTTCGAGGATATGGCTCATCCCTCTTCACATTAGATGCCAAGAGCGAATATTACTGCTGCAACTAGTGCGTGCTTTGTTTGCATTCTGTCTAATTATGCATTTGAAAAAAAAAGTGCTTAAAATTGCAAATAGAAAAAGGAAAAAAAACATGCACACCTACGATTTCATCAAAAAGTCTCTCTGTCAATTGCCTGTACGCAGGACCTGTCTGGCGGTGGGTTCCCCTTGTTCCCCCCTCCTCTGCCTCTTTTAATTACTTTACTTATTATTGTTGTAAGAGCAAACCGAGGCAGAATTCATTACACATCCATAAATGAGAAAGCGAACGTGTGGCTTCAGGGTCTGCTGAGAGAACCTACAATTCACTTATAAAGTTGGAAACAAAGCGAGAGGGGGTAAAGAGTGAGTGAATGAAAGGAGAGCAGGAGACGAGTGCTATGAAATGAAGTTTCATTCCTCTCTTTTCACATTATTCAAGCTTGCAACAGAGCAAAGGCAACAAGAGAATGAGCTCCGCAACACATTTCCAGCGTGTGTCCCTGAGCTGCTCCTCCCGTGCAGGTTTTTTTTTTTTTTTTGAGAGTGGGCGCCTCGACTTAGCTGTAATAAGGACGCCAAGTTTTATAGAGCTGGAATGGAGTCTTTACGAGATAACCAGAGAGCAGGGGCCAGTGTGGGATGTGTAGCGTGAGTTTTTGAGGCTCTGGGGGACGCTAAGTCAAATCATACCGCGGGTACTGTACCCATCAAAGACAGCCATAACTACTGGCAGTGGCTTATTCTGTTGCAGAGTATTCGGGAGAGAAAATCTAATGAAGGCGCTTGGGTGTCTGAATCTGTTTTACCAGTCTGACTAAAGCTGGTCATTAGCACAGGCTAGCACTTTGCGAGTATACTAGCGCTTCATTATACAGCCTGACTGTGCCCACTCTGTTTGCTCCTCTGTAAAATAGCCTGTAATAAAGCAAATCAAGAATCACAGAGGAATTCAGAAATGACAAACCATATCCCTGACAGTGGAGCAGAAACACAGATAGCAAGGCTAATTTGAGGGTTAATTTGTTAGCAAGTCAAATAACCTAAGTCCACAGTAGCATAATTAAGTTAGCCGCTGATAAAAATGCCTGCAGATGTCAGAGTCGACTCCAGAGGGGAAAACGAAAAATAAACAAGAATGACGGAGAGACCCGGAGTGCAAACAACTCCTAAGCCCCAGTTGCTCATCATTACAGTACTAGAATATTCATTAACTGGTCTGTGGAAGAGTGACCGAAGCCTTACGGTAAGATAAAACGCAATAAATGAGCTCTGCTTTAGTACTGACACGTTCACAGCACTTACAAAAAAAAGTACATTATGGTACTTTAAAGTCTACCATCAATGTTGAGGGTATAAGGTAACACATGTCACATAATCAGGTTACTTTATTCATATAATGAGTAAATTAATTAACACATTAAATGTACACCGTAATATCCAAGTTACTTTTTCAAATAAGTAATAATAATAATAATAATAATAATATACACACACACACACACACAACTGACTACACTAAACAATAAAATAAAATACCATGGTACTATCATGGCACATGTCCCCCAAAAATAATCAAAATGAATGAACGAATAAATTAATAAATGGTCAACATTCTGTATGAGCAAAAATGTATAAATAATAATCTGTTAATATTAATTTATGTTATTCTATCACCTGCAGCTCTTTTACAAAACAGATGAACAGAGTGGATAAATGAATATTTGATCTCACAATGAGGAGAGAGAGAGGGAGGAATAAAAACTGTTGCAAATGAACCGAGTATTAATGTGGATTTGTCATCAACATCACGCAGGTACAGAGAGGGTTAATTCACACAGGCTTTAGCACCAGCACAAGACAGCGTGTCAAGAGTGTACAATAACACAGCACATCACTTGCAAAATTGCACATACACAGATGAGAGGTGTTAGATACTGTTTGATGAAATTGGCACTGCAGACAAAAGCCCTCCAAAAGCCGTCAATGTATTTGGATTCAGTACACGGTGACCGCGTGAACATTTGCACATTTCCTCTGAAATTATTGACAATATCACTGCATGTGTGTAACTTGACATTACTCTCTGGTACATTTTTATTTATTTTTTTATTCTTTCCTCTGTTACAGTATATTTGAGAATATGGAATATGTGCAAAACAGTACATTTAAAAGCCCAACAGGATCTGGCTGGTCTCTGTTTACATAAGGCTACACAGATATGACAAGACGCTACAAATCAGATACAATGAGAAAAGAATGAGAGCAATCCTTAGAAAAGGCAACCCTCTCTACCTCCACAACCTCCTTTCCAGTGCTCTTTGCCTCACACTCTTATACTGTGTCCGAACCAGATGTAACACACTTCCATTGACAAGTAATATGCACACATATTTCACCAAGAGTGTAAATGCAGCATGTGTTTAATATATATGTACAGCAACGTGGAGCAGGATTTTGGACCAAGAAGATTTACCTGTTCATCAAGATGATGACAAAGCTGAATTTTCAGCAGCCATTACTCCAGTCTTCAGTGTCACAGATCTCTCATCCGTAGATAACTTTTTTAGTGATTTTTTCTTTTCTTTGATAAATAGAAAGTTCAAAAGAACAGCATTTATTTGAAACTGAAATGTCTTTACTGTGACTAATGCATCCTTGCTGAACAAAAGTATTACTTTCTTAAAGTCCCCATGAAATCAAAGTTTTTTTATAAAAGTTTTTTGGGTGTTAGTATCAATATGTTAGTCTTAAGGTTATCTATAAGGCAGTGTGCTCCAAAACAGTGACAAAATTCGCATTTAGAAGATATAAGCATTCAAAGCTTGCAGTTCGTCACTTCCGCCAAAACGGCTCAACGATTTTTTTGATGTCACAGCGTACTTCATCTTCTCATCAAACTTTGTCCAATCAAATGCTCTCTAGAATCCGAAGCGCCCGCACCCTACACTATAAAACAGATGCTGAAATCGGTCACTTGTCCACAGATTTTGTATTTTCTGTACAGTGAATGGCATGCTGTGCACTATATAGGGGACAGGGAATGGTTCAAACAGTGTAAATATGCTTTCCATTGAGGAAAAAAAGAAGTCTGGTTTCGCGCTGTGTCACGCTAACCACTGCACCGCACACACACTCTGCTCCGGTCCAGAGACACGATAGCACGGAGTCGGCGCAGACCACAAAATGTATCGGAGCTATTTGAATTCTACACAAAATGCTATATTTTATAGCAATATGGATGAGATTGTGGCTGGTATACCCTGTCAAATGCGGCTTTACGGAGCTCAACGGCTCTAGCCCAAGCTGTGATATAAACGAACGCTATTGGATATTTTAAAAAGGGTCTTTCCGTTTTAGTTAAAATAACGTCAACACAGAGTAACGCTGTGTGTTTCTAAGCATTTCAGGGGACCTTTAAAAAAAAAAAAAAAAATACTGACCCTAGACTTTATATGGCTAAATATGATTATGATAATCTTGCATGTAGGGTGAGTGATCTTTTAAAATCCAGTTAGTTTGTTGGATTCACACAAGAGAGACCTAAATGATGACAAAATAATGTAACTTGACTCTAACTCTCCAACATCTATGTCCTCACTTCTCAATAATGAGACCTCCACACTAAACTCACTGCCCTGATGAGCATCTTCACTTCAAGCTGAAGTAACAGATGAACCCTACAGGTGCCACTACCTTGATAACAGTGCCTGAGAAAGTGACAGTGAGAAGGCATGTGAGGAAATACAGGAAATCAATGGTGGATCCATACATAAATGAGAACACAGTGTGTGAGTGTGTTTACTAAAGGAGCCGTAGTGGTCATGGACCGAAGAGAGTTCAGCAGTTACACGACATCCATACCAACACTGTGTAAACTAAAGAAGACAATGGATTATTTTTGCATCTGCTAACAGTGAGATACATCTACAAACTGGGTGTGTTTGTAGACTGATTCACGGAAATTTATTTTTGTGCTGGACATATTTCAAATCTCGGTTTAGTTGGAAGGTATGAGCACATTTGGGATGATGCAAGAGAGTGTAAATCAAACCACAGGCTAATGCAGTGATTGAGTCAAGCACACAACGCAACAGGACAATAATTGAGGAAACTGACTTATTAGAATTATTACATGTACACTGCACTGCCTCAAGTTTAAATAATTTTTTTTTTGTTCCGAGAAAACTTTCTTTTTTACATTGTAAGGTGGACACTTTTACCCAGAACCAGTTTTATCTGTGTTATGCGTTTTATAATCCATATCTTTCAAAACAGCTTAACAGAGACACGTTTCTTAATGCCCCCTGTGAATAATAGGGCGACTTTGGCAAACAACAACAACAAAAAATGCTGAAAAAAAACCTTATGGAATAACATGCCTTCTGACAAATTATATTATGTTGCTTCTTGCATATTTCGTGACACTTTACAACAAAATGTGTAGTTAGTGGGTCTAAAAGTGCATTCAGTTGAAAAAGATAAATGTGAATTTGGCATCATTTTATTACACTGGTTTTTGTATGTATTGTGGCAGTTCAGAAATGAAATGTCCAGTAATTGGTGCTGAAAAGTTAATTAAAAAAAAAAATTCAAAATTCCCTCATGCATCACCATTGATGCCAAATATTATCAAGTTACATAGCATGTATAAGACTAGTTACATATTCATTGAATACACTGCTAAATTATTTAGTTAACACGAGAATTACATTTGTAAGAAAAACAACTGAACAACGACTGATAGTCTTTAAAGTCATTCCTAAAATGTCTAGCAGAGATGCAGACGCGATCGGTGAAGCACCCCTCACTGACTAGCTGGCATAATTTGCAGTTGGCGTCGCTCACCAACACAATGGACTTGGAAGTGTGATCTGAAGCTGGATTACTTGCATCAAAAATATAAGTACACAGCATTCACATGTGTTTAGTATCGCAAGAGTGCTCCATGACACACTTTCCAGGTGGAGCTTTCAGAAGGCTGTCTCCTCCAGCCCGAGTAGAGGCAAAGGAGGTCGATCAGCCTCTCGCTGTGCTGTCATCTGTAATTACGGGGGCATCTTCAGAGCGGCCCCATGCAAAGCGGGTGGCAGACAGGCTAGTAGCTAATGCACGGGACCCACACTTCATATGAGCGAGGAAGGCAGACTGACCTTGCTTGCCTCACATTAGCACTCTTATCTGGCGTGTGTGTGTTGTGTGGCTGTGTGGAGGTGTAGGAGATAGTCCTGGAGTGGGCCGCGGGGGCGGGGAGGAGCAGAAATAGATCACTTAGGGGAACAAAGTGTAATTAATGGGTGGAGAGAGATAAGAGTACCCTGGCCACTATCTGGGAATGTGCTAATGGGGTTCACACACACTCAGCATGAGCAGGGGATGACCCCTGACAGAGTGTGTGTGTGTATGTAGAAGACGACATGATGTATACTGATGCGATGGATATGAGTGAGCGACTGTGAGTGAGAGAGTGAGTGGGGAGCGAACACTAGAATTCTGTATACATTTCTTTGATATCTTCGAAATACTTCACTGTGGTGCTGGTTGATGCATTGAGAATGTTAACATACATACAAGATTAATTTCAAGATGGCAAAGATAATCTAAATGTAAAAATATTCACAAATAAAAATATACAATATAAACCGATATAGATTAATTACCAATATGGTGGCGATATATCATGTAACTCCCCAAAACACTGATAAAAAGTTCCCTAGTTGACTACACTGTATTATTACAGTATATGCTACATTTTTTATTGTTACGTTTGTTGCATTGTTGATACACAGTTTGGTGCATATATATGTATTTTTAATTCACATTCATCTTTTTCGGATCAAACTGAACACACATTCAGTTCCACTGACTAGATATTCTCACTTAAAAAGTGTTGTGAAACGTGCAAGAAGTTGACTGATCCTGAACCACCTCTGAACACAAGACAATTACAATAAAGTCAAATTCATTCTGGAGTCAATGTGCTCGTTTTCAAAGAGGATTTTTCAGTCTAGCACAAAAGAGGAAACAACTAGAACATGTCGTTACAGCCGCCACGTTCCCCTCCTTCACAACACACCCACACAGAACACACGTCTTTCACATCAAACCCATGAACAATGTTATTACACTTGGCTCAGTGGCAGGGCTTTAAATGAAGAGGACATTAATGTTTACATTGACTGAAGGAACAAGAAAAGCACAACAGTCAACTTAAGGTCAGTTCACGGAGACGAAAAGGATGCTAATTGAGAGGAACTTCCTAACAACCTCCTGTATGCGTGGGTCCTGCGTCAGGGGCCCGTCCAGGAGCCATGCAGGAGGCTTCTAAGACAGAGAAGCACCACATGGTAGACAGACAATGTTTAAAATGCATTTCCTCTATTTGTCTGAAAACAGAGCAGTGCTTCACAACTGATGGATCACAAACCTAAAATGGGTCACGGGTCTGTTCTGATAGGGTCACGGAGAGCAGGGCAAAAAATAATGCTAAATGCACAGATATTAGAATACAACTAGTGCATAGTTAGGATAGCAAAATAACATGAATAATGTGATGTTTGAGGGATTCAATAATGGTGTTATAGGATTAACATTTATTTTGAGAGCTGAATTAGTAGCTTCACATTTGTGCAACCTGATGGTTATCTGCATAATGTGGATCAGACAGTCTAGGTCTCTGACCCCAGTGTGACCCTAAACTCTAAGTCCACTCGTACAGTGACCCTGGAGTGAGGGAGCAGAGACTGGCTTCTGTCAAAAGATAGAGAGTAGAGACAGAAAACACCACAGAAAACAGTATCACTCAGTATTGAAGATTAGAGATAAATAGCAAATATGTAGAAACAGAAATAAGATCTTTGTTCAAAAGGACAGAACGGGAGAATGAAAAATAATGTATACATATACACATTATTTCTTATTAATTTAATGGTGTCTTTGCATTACTTTTGTTTTTAAATGTAGTGTATCACAGTTTCCACAGAAATATTAAGCAGCACAATTAATAATAAGAAGAAACATTAAGAAATGTCTAATCGGGATATTAGAATGATTTCTGAAGAGTCATGTGACCCTAAAGACTGGAGTAATGGCTGCTGAAAATTCAGCTTTGCTGATCACATTTTAAAATAGATTAAAAAGAAACTGTTATTTTAAATTGCAATAATATTTGCAATATTACATTTTTTATATATTTTTGGGGTCCCACTTTATATTAAGTGGCCTTAACTACTATGCACATTTAAATTAATAATTTGGTACAATGTACTTATTGTGTACATACCAAGGTTATTATAGTTTTGAATTTTTAAATTAGTTTTATTTTAATATCGTTTTCAAATTTGCAATAAATTTAGTTTAGTTTTTATTAGTTTCATTAACATTGTTGTTAGGTTTAGTTTTTATTTTGTGAATGCATTTTTATTTAGTTTTTATATGGTTTAGTTTCAGTTTTAGTTTCAGTTTTGAAGTTTAGTAGAATTAACAGATCACTTTCAGAGCGCAGCCAAAGAAAGACTTAGGCATAAGTCTTAGTGATGCAAATGTCTAGCGACACAAAATTAACGCATACTGAGATTGATTAAATGGTAAAAGTATACAAATATACGCCAAAATTAATCAGGCAAGCCTTTTTACTAAGTTGTGCTTAATGTCATCTAATGATGTGTATTGAGATATTTAATATGACAATAAATGTAGCCTAATTTGGTTATGATGGTTAGATGTCTTTTTTCTTTTTTTAACAATCATAATATATTGTAACTGTTGTGTCTTGCTCACTTTCCCGCGAACACACGCGCATATCATAACTGGGAATAATGAAATTCAATAATAACGGCAATCGCATTAAGGCTCATATTTGAATATGTTCTTTTCATTTATTAAAAATGATAAGTGTGTTTATGATGTGATTTAGCCTATGCACATTTCTCCGAAAGCCTGGCAGAGTGATCACAAGATGCTATGCTAAAGTTTTGTATTGTTTTCAGAAAGGATGCGCGTTCTCGTATTTTTTCTGTTAATTATTACGTTGCGCTGTGTGTCTGTTTTTCTTCAAAGCACCAACTTAGAATGCCTAATTTTGGTTTGCTTGCTTGTGTTACATGAGAAAATAAATAATTTTGCCTACTTGATGTAATAGATTTAATGCGGGTGCAGTTCGAGACTCGCAGTCTTTGTCAAACGGGTCTGGTCTGGTACAGAATTAAATTAGTGCTGCTGTTGGATAACGGGTCAAGTGTTCTGTTAAGTACTGCTGGTGCACGTTTACCAAACAGGACCCGTGCAGGACTCTGCTTTAAACTGCTTTGCGTCTCTGCATAAGATAACCTCACGTGCGCAATGCGCCATTTACAGGTATTTCCCTAAACCGCAGACACCGGCGCCACACAGCTCATATATTTTTCCGCCAAGGGATGAGAACGTAATGATTACGAAAACGATTATTTATTATTGATAATTATTTTATTTCAGTTAGTTTTTCAATAACTGTTGTTAGTTTAGTTTTGTTTTAGTTTTTCAATTATTTTGTCATTTTTATTTTATTTCAGTTTACGAAATTGTTTTTTCATCAATCGTTTTCGTCTTAGTTTTCGTTTACGAAAATAACCTTGGTACATACATGTTTTTACATTGTACTTATATTTTAAAAATACCTGCATGTAATTACATCTGTAATTAATTTCTGTAATTACATTTATAATTACACTCTTGACCCACCCTTAAACCTACCCATACCACCAAACCTGTCCCTAACCTCACCAGTGTCCCACCTCAATAGCAGCAAAAGTGTTTTGCAATACAATATGAACACAATAAGTACATTGTACTTATTTTTTTGATGTAAGTACATAGCAGTTAAGGCCACTTTAGAAAAAGTGGGACCTATTTTTTATTTTAAGTTCAAACCCATGAACAATGTTATTACACTTGGCTCAGCGGCAGGGCTTCAAATGGCTTCAAATGTGTGAGCATAAGAGAAGTTCAAAAATATGAGTTATTCCAAGATTTTGAACGGTAGTATGTATATGTTTCTTCCTACAATCAATTAATTGGCAAACTGATACTACAAAGGCATCAAGTCAGTGCACTCTGGACAAAACATGTAGAAAGCAAACATGTAGAAAAAAAGCACATTTACACCCAGGCGACGATTCATTAGAGAAAAGCTGTAAAAAGCAGTAATTATTTAAAAAAAAAAAAGTTTAAGTGTTTTGCTTCAAGTCTAATGTTGTGATCGGAACTCAAACAGCATGAGAGGGGCCAAAAGTTCAGCGCAAACAACCCCCCAAACAAAACTGCACAAACAAACAAACACAAACAATGGCAGGCATCTAAAAGCATCTCCGCTTTAGCATACACAAAGCGTGGGAAGACTCCCTGATAAGCCGTCTCAAAAACCCCGGCATTATGCATTTTTCATGCCATGTGAGTCAGAGACCGAATAATTATCTCACTATCTCTCTGCAGATGAGTGTAGAGGGCTACAGCCACTTCCCTCTCTGTGCCCTCTCCACACTCAATGCGAATTAACACAGACGTCAACAAAACATTCAGATGAACCCTTGGACGGGGTGACTTAAATAGCGCAAGGACCTTTAGATGTATTCAGTGGTTCCATGGTCACACTGACATCCAAATGAGGCTTGACCTGTCCCTGCTGGGGGCAAACAGGGAAAAAAAACAACATCTTGACCAAAATCTATAGACCCTTATCTGATAGAGCGGCTAATGCTCAACACGTAGCCCATGTCAAATAAGATGTACAGAGATGTTCAGATGCACCGTGACCCTGTAGCGACACACTATTAATCAAAAGTGTGTTAGGGATGCAGGAGCGAGCCAGGATGAATGTTTGAGGATTGTGTGTTTGGTGTGGGTGTGCGAGTACAGCAGGGGTCAGAAGCTGCTCTGACTCTCTCAATGGTGCTCTATTGACAGCAGAGGTGAGAGTGAGCGCGAGGAACGGCAAATAGAATAAAATAATCAATACATTCTCACTTGACAGAAGGGTAAGAGTCCTTTAAGAAGAGTAAACTTTAACCCTGCAGTATGTAACATTGATCAGATGATGTAAACTCCTGCCACAAGCGGCCCTGCTATATCTGTTCTGACATATATGGAATGTGAGTCACCGATAACATTGTCTGAGAAGATGTGTGACTGTAAATGTCAGAGAGTGACAGAATGAGAGAGAGCGCATTCCTTTACAAATGCCTGTGCAACAGAAAATACAATTAATGCTGTGCTGATTATATGATTTGAACACTGACTCCTGAAGTATAAAACTTCTGTGTGTAACTCAACATTTGTACTACTATTACTACCATCAGGGTTCCACTTTTTAAAGAAAAACTTGAACCAAATGACGAAACTCATTTTCGGTTCTCAAATATGCATTCTTCCTCTAACGTTATAGATTTTTTTCCTACTTTTCACAAAATTAAAAACTCTCATAAATAGTTTTTTTGTGAAAGAAACAAATACATTTAATCAACAAGGATGCATTAAGTTGATCAGTGACAGTACAGACATTTATATATATGTTACAAAATAGTTCTATTTTAAATGCTGTTCTTTCGGTTCATCAAAGAATCCTGAAAATATGCATCACTGTTTCCACAAACATATTAAGTAGCACAACTGTTTTAAACAGTTTTAAAGTTTTTACTGTATTTTTAATAAAAAAAATTCTTAATGAGCCTAAGAGACTTAAAAAATTAAATAATAAATCAACCAATCAATCAATCTTACAGACCCCAACATTTTAAATAACAGTATAATTGAAGTGTAGTGTGATGTGCAGATAAGGTTACACTTTTTGATGTTTGGTATTTTATAAAAATAAATAAATTGAATGAGCACATTTTTCATTACATTTTCTTTTCGTCAGTATGTTTGTATAATACATAATTAGGACCAATTGCAAACATATATTTAACAAAAACTTATTTCCAGATATTTTTTTCCACTTACTAAATTAATTAAGGAAATAATTTTTACCACTAAATATTTACCACTAGAAACACTACATTCTTCTTGATTCACACCACCATAATATCATTGACATATAAGCATGAGCTCTTTTGACTTGGGCAAGTAAACAACCACAGAACAATGTGCTAAAACCACTCATAAAACCACATAGGAACACCCTGGCATCCACCCACATCAGCCTAGTTTCTTTTTCCCTGTTTTCTTCTAAAATATTATGTAGTTGTTCCATATTCTCTGGAAGTGAAACATTAATGCAGAGAGAGATGACTGGAAACAGAGGAGAGACGCTAACCCTCTGTAATAATTTAAACAAATAAAAAGACTCCCACCATTCTGTTTACAGTGCAAGTTCAAACACAGCTTTATCTGTACTCGTCAGTCTAAGTCAGGGCTGCCCAACCCTGCTCCTGGCGATCGACTGTCCTGCAAAGTTCAGCTCCAACCCCAATTAAACAAACCTGAACCAGCTACTTAGGGTGTTCAGGTCACTTAAACATTCAAGGCAGGTGCCGTGATTAGAGTTGGAGCTAAACTTTGCAGGACATTCGATCGCCAGGAGCAGGGTTGGGCAGCCCTGGTCTAAGTGATATGATTTTATGTTTTATGGCTGGTTATGTCCCTCTCTTTAGGCCAAAACTACTGGGGCAATTCTGCCCCCTTCAAACACTGCTGCTTTTCTACCCGCAGCTAAAGTGCCTCGTTAATTCCCTTCCCAACGCTCACAACAGCCGCATCCATCAATCCGTCTAAAATACGCCCCCAATCGCTTCGAGTTTTACTACCGTGCATCTCTCTTTATTGGGCTGATGGCATGTTTCAAAGCCTTGTTTCACTCCACGTCTTCGGTTGCTGACCTCTGAGGTCTCGGTAAATTTAAACCCTCCACGCCTACGTCTGCTTGATGTGATAAAGCGTTATGATATTTCAGAGCAGTTGCTCTCCACGTGTGCAATAAATTTGAATGTATATGTTCAAGTGTAATGGTGCTTAACTACAGCAAAGCTTCAATGGGCATCGTGGGTACACTCATGGCCAACTAGGCAGACAAGGCTTTAGCATATATGGTGATAGTATTTAGTGATATTTG
Organism: Sinocyclocheilus anophthalmus; assembly: GCA_018155175.1. NCBI lineage: Eukaryota > Metazoa > Chordata > Actinopteri > Cypriniformes > Cyprinidae > Sinocyclocheilus > Sinocyclocheilus anophthalmus. Next base: position 489,423 of record JADLZN010000144.1, read on the forward strand.
GGACAAATAGCTAAATATGTTGCCATTTTCCAATTCCTGCTTGCATGAAATGTTTTTAACAACAATTCATTCCAATTATGAACTTCTAAAACTTAGAAAACAAACTTTGTAAGTTTTAAAACTATATAGGTTGGTAAAAAAGCAAAACAACTACATTTGCTTTTGCATTAATTTAACAAGTTTAGCATATTTAGCAAAGTTAAGCACATTTCAATCAATCTCAACACCATTCATTTAAATGCTACTTTTGCCAGAATACAATTAAAAAAAAAACAAAAAAAAACTTCAGGACATCAGGTTATGGCCGCAACAAACCACCCACATACAGAACAACTTTCCTTTTGTATTCCTGACCACAACGGTAAGAGAGTCATCACCAATGCCGTGTTGTAGCAAGGGGCAGATTAATGGTTGTGGTCAAATTCCCTCCTTAGGGAGCAAAACTAAACCAGGAATGTAAGAATCCCTCAATACCTCCAGCTGCTTGGTTTTGACAGTGGTTTATCACGCCTCATAAAGCAAAGATCAGCGGTTTATATTCTCACTGACAATAACGTCATGTAGAAAGACGGCTATATGATCAGTTTTCAGTGACACCTCTCAATCTCATGCATCCTTCATTATGCATCTTCTCCGCCTGTGTTCTTTTCTCACTTTTCCATGCATTAATTCCAACTGCTCTCTTCTCACAAACTGTGTGTGCTGTGCTCGCACATATATTGCTCACTGTCTCTAAGGAGACCGGTAATCTCTCTCCTGTCGCTCGTCTTGTGTATTTTCTATCCTGTGTGAGCGCTTCCTCTAACCTGAGCGCGAGCGAGCGAGTCTATAAGACTCAAGGAGAGCAGAGTGATTTTAAAGATGCGGGCAATCCAGAGGGAATCCCTCCATATCAGTGTCTCTTCTTGTGGTGTTGCATCACTGTTTCAGGGGCACAAAGAGTAATGTGAGCTGATGGTATTACGGTCCTTCTCAGCAAGTTTGAGAGTTTATTTGTCATACTTTTCTGAAGGTTTTGCATTGTTAAGGTGAATCAAACTGTAACGAAGCCAAGAGATAAAAAGCTGCCTACAATTTTTAAGCCCAGAATCTGTTAAGGTATTCCATAAGCTTCGATTATTGCCTTGTTTATTAAATGATAAATGCACTCAGTGAATAGCCCTTACAGAAGGCAGTTGTGGTGCAATGGCTGGAAAAGGGATCTTCAGTTAATGGCTTTTTCCACAATCGGTTGTTAGAGTAAACAGCAATTTGGTGAGCGTTTGGGACATCACTCAGCTCCGTGGTGAATAAGGACAGGTGTGTCTGAATGAACCTATTTAATCACCTTGTTGATCTATAGAGTGTATTTGATGCTCTCCATCATAAACTGGAGAGACAGATAAATGGATTGTGTGCCGAAGGTAAATGGTAAATAAAAAGTTTGTTAATATTTGAGCCTGGTGGTGAGATATTGATTTCTCTTGTCTCCTTAATGGAGGTGCTGATGGTACTGATGGAGGAGAGAGAGTGTTTTTTTTAGATTTTGGGTAAGATGATGGTTTAAAAAGAGAGAGTGCTTTGTGTGGTCGTGTGTGTGTAGATGCTCTTCTAAAGTGAGGGAGTTAAAAGGATGCTCACACTAGACTTTAAGCAGGCACAATTATTTCAGGCCCTTGCGACATATAGGAAAAATAATGTAATGATTCAGAGCGTCTGTTCTGAACAAAGAGTAATACTTTTACATTAAAAATCTACTCCAGTTATATGTGAATCTAAAAACAATGTATCTTATTAATTGAAGGCCAATATCTGAAGTTTTTCATTTCAGAGACAACTTATAAGAAAATCTATCCATCCCATACAATATTAATGTTTATTTTATTTACAAATCACTGACATTAAGCTTATCATCGGCCTACAGTCTATTCTACAAATGTACTAAATGAATATGTTAAACTGACCGCCCTACTATTAAGGAGAGTGAAAGGAACATAGAGTCAAGTGTGAACACCCCTTAAACCCTACAGAAACAGCAGCAGTGATGGGTGATATCATAACTGTCACACAATGCAAATAGCTGAAAGATGCCCATAATACACCAAATTACCCATTCAAACAAACACCCACTCACACTGCCATGAAAAATATTCAGAATGAATCCCTCATCCGACTGAAATTAGTCATATGTGACCCTGGACCAGTCTTAAGTCTCTTGGGTTTATTTGTAGCAATAGCCAAAAATACATTGTATGGGTCAAAATTATTGATTTTTATGCCAAAAATCATTAGGATATTAAGTAAAAATCATGTTCCATTAAGATATTTTGTAAATTTCCTACTGTAAATATATCAAAACTTCATTTTTGATTAGTAATATGCATTACTAAGGACTTCTTTTGGACAACTTTAAAGGCAATTTTCTCAATATTTTGATTTATTTGCACCCTCAGATTCCAGATTTTCAAATAGTTGTATCTCGGCCAAATATTGCCCTATCCTAACAAACCATACATCAATGGAGAGCTTATTTATTCATTATTTATAAATTAATTTCGAAAAATTTACCCTTATGACTGGTTTTGTGGTCCAGGGTCACATATATGAAGTCCGGAAACCTGACACCCTGATTGCAGCAGAAGAAAATGAAACTGCCAAGGCCGCTTTATATTTCTGAGATCTCCATCATGTTCTCTGTCGAGCAGGAACAGAGACAGATCCATGAATAACTAAGAGAGAGGCATGACAAACGTGTCACCTCTTTGTATTGGCGGAGAGATGTGGTGTTAAAGGTGTGAGCCAACTTTCAGTGAAAGAGAACTATGCTGAAAATGCTCATGACCTTTTTTTACATGAGTGTATTTGCTAAGTACAGTTTCCTGTGGCAGGAACACTGCTGTTTCTGAAAGTGAAAAGACACAGAGGACGACAACAGAGAGAGAGAGAGTGATTAGCACGGCGAACACAAATCCACTTAATATCTACTTTCCGTCTGTATGTCTTCACAGCAGCTCGGTGAAAGTGAGCAGGCTTACAATAAACCTAATTTAAATGTTTAAATATTGTTTTTGGCTGGCCGATGGGGCCATGTCGTCTGTCATGTTCTCATGCTGACAAATCTTTTTGCATGCACTCCCAGAGAGAGAAAGCGTAAGAGACAGGGACCTGAGAACAAACAGGATTTGATGTCTGGAAGAAACGGCAGATCGACGTGTACACAAAAGAGCGCAATGACACAGCCAGGTAACATAATCGTGGTCGGGCTATGTGATCATGTATGTCTGAGCGAGCCAGTGCATATTTACATGGAGGAAGAGTGCTATCTGTGTGTGTGGCGGTCACAACATGTCTGCTGGGAGAAAGAGGTAACAGAAGGGAGGCCATTTGCATCCCCACAAGCCTGCTCTCTGATTTCAGTTACACTAGTGGAACTCGAGCCCGTCTGTGTCCCCGGGCCACAGGCGCACAGGTGTTTGCTGCATGCACCTGTGCACTAGTGCATGTGGAGGGGCTGTCAAAAGCGCCCGATGAGCGCTGACCTGGGATCAGCCGGAGCACACCTGTGCCATTCAAACCCAAGCTTGTTGTCATGGACCTGGACAGCGGCATCCGCAACAAACGGCTCAGAAGTGGTGCACATTATAATGTGGTTCACCAGACAAAGGACTAAGACCCGACAAAAGGTTAAGAGGCCATGTCGGGGCTTTGGGGAAAGGAAAAGAGACAGTTGAGACAGAGTTCAACTTAAGTCTACAGTGGCTTTGCACCATTCTGTACAGAGAGCAGATTTGCACCACATGCTTGCCTGAGCAATTACCAAAGCCAATCTGAGCAACACATGGGAACATGGAACAGTTCCTGAGCGCTGTGAAGGAAGCAGATCAGTCGTAAATTGATTACTCTTAATGGTTGACTATCAATGTAAAGAGTGTGTAAGGTTACAATTAGGCTCCCCTTATCTATGGTAATTAGAAACTCCTGCATTCAGAAGATGCTTCAGGTTGCGATAGGCTGAGAACTTGGCAGACAGCTACACCCATACCTGAGTGCTCAACGCCATCCAGAGCATTCCTGGCAATCTCGAGCTGTAATGTAGCCCATCCCATCCTATCTGGCTGCTCTATTGTCCTGCCCTCGACCTGTGAACGTTGGCACAACCCTGAGGGTTGGGGCTAAAAAAGGCCCAAGCGCAAGGGACAGAAACATAGTCTGCATTAGCCAGCTAATCCCATTAAATCTGCGGCCCTGCCAAGAGCCAGGGTCAGCCAGTGTGCCACGTCACTCACACGCACCTTTGGCACCGCCTGTGACCCTGGACTACTGTCCCAGAGATGAGGGCGGGGAGTCGGCTGTTTTCTAGGTCCAGATGGAATTAGGCAAAAGCTGGGATGCATGGATGCACCTGCTGGCCAATAACTTGGACCGCTGGAGGCTTTTTGGAAATGAGTGTGGTTGTGGACAAGATTTAGCCGCAAAACTAAGCAGCTTGCACCCGCTCTGTGCAGCGGGAATTGGTTTAATGTGTTTACAGTGGATTGCAGCAGCACACTGACAGTTGAAAGACACTTGTGATCTGTGTGGTCATCTGTAGTGTGAAGTGTCACAAAGAATTGAAATGCTTTATGGTAATGTCAACATGAAACAGTTCAAATCCATAAAAAATTTTGTAATCTGATGTATTTCCTTGGTGAAGAAGGATATTCAATGAGAAAATGTTAAGGTGTACATGAAATGCAGTTCGAATCAATTTTGTTATCATAATATGATGGAATAGAAGGACATGACTTTATTTTATTCATCAAGAATTTATGTAATTATAAAAAAGTAGGCCTTAACATACTAGTTTGGAAAGGTATATTAAGAGGGACTCGTGCCGTCAACTGAGAAGGAAACCAGTAGCAGAATAAGAGTAAATTATAATGTTGTTGAGGTAAAATCAATACAGGTACACTAATAAAATCTGTAAAAATAGGGCACAATGCAATTTTCCATATTGATTTTCCACAGGTGTTTTACCCATATTTTGAATGATGCATTGCAGTCGACATTGATGCAATGTCATTTGTTTAGGATTAAAGGAAATATCCTTTAAAATGTAAACTACCATGTAACCTTTTACGTTTTTCTACAGGTTTTGTTTTTTTTTCTTACGTGTATTTTAAGCTGCGCTTGTTAAGTGGGTTCCACAATTTGGCCAAACATTATCACTATTGATTCAAAATATATAATACATAATAATAATCATTATTGTTACTACGAAAGAAAAAATATGAAATAAAAAAATATATTACTATTATAAAATAAAAAGGTATTAGAGAAATAATTTAATAATAATACTTTTATTTTACAGTAAAATTGTAAAACAACAATACTAGTATTAACACTAAATTGGCAAGCTAGATACACTTAATGCAGCAAAGACAGGCATAAGCATTCTCACAGACAAGACAAAAAATGTTTTACACTGACCCCAAAATGGCATCACTTTCCATTGAGTCATTTCACCACCACTGGGAGTTCAGAAAAGCTAATTGGGTTACGTGTTATCGATGCAGAGCAAAGCATCCATCCTGCTTAACTTGACCTGTGCTCAGACACTTTAGCCCACATCTCTGCTGTTCCTACAGTGTGACTTAAGGACATGATATCGCCTCTGCCATGAATACAGTACTTGATGTAACAAGTCAACCATGATGACGCAGGTAACATATACTCCACTTCCAGTGCAAGGGGTCCCTCTATCAGATGGCCCATGGCCTAAATTGCCCCTTAACCAGAGACAGATCAACACCAGGCAACAAAAACCTTACTTTAGGCTAAACAATCCTTTATTAGCCTGAACACAGCTTGGTGGCACCAGTGCATTGTTGAGTGGATGAAGTTAGTGCACGATGTTCTGCTATATTAACATCTCCAGCTACAAGCCTGGTGAGACAGAGAATTTAATTTGAAACGTGCTAATGCTCCTGCTCTGTTGCCAACTCATTTACAGCCATTAACATCGACTAAGCTGACTCAGCACGAAGCTCTAATTGTTGTAACAATGAAAGCTAGGTAAAACATGGACTTCTGTAAACTATAAAACTTGACAAAGTTAACTTTCACCATTTACCATCTGTACTAAAAGTAAGGGTCTAGTTTGGCTTGTTTCTGAATCTTAGCAACCACTGTGGTAACGTTCTTCTTAGATGCACTGTGGGTCAGTCCTGTTTTTCTGGGCGAAAGAGCAGACATGACCTTCACAACTTTTTTCGTTCCTTGATCATATTGATAGTACAACAAGACCGCAAGAGATAAAGCTCTCAGTTCATTACTTATTGAATGATCTTATGATAGTCATTGCCTTCAAGTGCTGCAGTATTTTTATCATTGATTAACAGTAGTATACATTCAAGACTTTCCTGCTGAATGTATTAATTAATTTCAAATGGTAAAATCAATAACTAAGGCTTAACTTGACATCACTCAGGCTCAACCATTGGCGTAAGTTTCGGGCAGGGCTACCTGCTTTTCCAACAATGGCAGACGAAAAAAGTATTTTTGCAATACACAAAATTACAAACAACAGCTTTAAATATTAAATTGCACAATATGTTCGGTAAGATCTAAAAAATACACCCCATGCATATCTGAATTCCCTCATATGAAATTTCCCTGTGCACCATTAAATCAGTAATAACCTTTCTATGTTGTGAGGCAAATGTTTTGTTTTAAATAAGTCATGGGGTGAGAGGCAGGGAGAATAATCCACTTTCGTCGAGAGTTCACATGCCAGCCAGCCCGATGCTTTGGCAGAGCAGATGAAGATATCAAAGAGGGGGGAGAGAGCAAGCCCTGCATGCTGAGGAGGCCAGGAAACTGGCGAGCGAAAGATGGAGAGAGAATCAAAAGTCAAACTCAGAGCTCTTCCCACAAACAGGACCGGCACCCAGCAGGGTTTAAAGTTTTTACATTTTCCTCCTCTTTCTCTTCCTCGCTCACTCTGTCGTTTCACCATAACAAAGGAACTTCTTGGAAGTGCACAAACCAAGACTTGTTGCAAAATAATCAATTTTTAATTCCCCTCAGCTTATCATGTTTGCCAACACCGCCAGGTTGAGGGGAGAGGTGGTGGTGGTGGTGAAAGAGACTGAACTCTTCCTCTGCACAACACACATAGAGGTACAGGGAGATAAGCAACATCTATGAGCCATTCGAGTTTCACAGGCCGTATCGGTAATAAATGATGCATTGGTATCTAAACCACAGAAAGCAAGACGCGTTGTTATGTAGATCTGATAGATAAGGCTTCAGTGGGACAGCTCATATTAAGAGGACAGACATTTCTCAAACACACGTTGAAAGCTAGTCATTTCTTACAGTTGACACCTGTTAAAAGCTTTTTAAATGTTAACTGATGGGAAAAAAGCAATTCTGCTGCCAGTTCCTTGTACGTAAGGAAAACCTAAACACGCAGATGGCATCAACCAGCCTCCTTCTCAGCTCAGGTGGTGTAAAAAAAAAAAAAGGGGCACACTAGTAAATCCAAGCTCCCTCGTGCTGCTGCAGCCACTGCTAATGAGTTGCGACTTCCTGTCATGCTGTTTTTTCTCTCTTCCACTTCTTCCAGGAGAGGAGGCAGATTGTGGAAAGTCGATTTCCTGTGCGGCGGTGCTTGTCGTAATTGCACCGCGAGGTGGCTTGGTTCGCCAACGGTGACATAGTCGGTGACAACGAGCAGAAAATCTAACTGTTCCATATCAAGGAATATTTTTACTCTGGCTAATGTGACTTAAATACCTTGTTCCACAGTCGAGTGGGCTGGCACCTGCTCCATGGGAACTGGCCAATTATTGCGCAGTCGCTCTAATTTTCTGATTCAATTAGCATGCTTCAGAGCTTTGCCGTCTAATTGCAAACTACTTCACAGTTACCTCTCTGATTAATCGCTGCCCATCTGCAAGCGATCAGAAACCTTGGTGGAACAAATTCGGGTATTTCAGAATGCCGGGAGCCTGGCAAATCGAAGCCCACATGGCTGCAGGTTCAACCCTGCACTCTGCTGGGCGCTGCAAATGAGCAAGCTGACAGTGGAAACAAATCAATGCGCTGTCACCTCTAAATCTACTTAATACACTGGAAGGTTTCGTAAATCAAAGCAGCCATTCAGGCACTGGGCAAGTGCGACAGGAAGTCATACTAAACAAATTATCATTCATCCGTAAACTTTGATTAATGCGCTTACTCCAAGCAGGTATGATTGAGGAAATGAGGCAATATGAAATACAGAGTTTTCCATTTTCTTGAAAACAATCCATGGAGTATGCAATAGGCGGTGTTAGTCATCTCCAAACAACCTCTAGACCAACGGAAGGCATTTATAATGACCCCAGGCTCCGATAATGTATGAAGACCAGAGGCTATCGACCCTCACACGCAGCGGGTTATGCTGTCAAATCGGTGGCGCTTTGCCCAACCTGACCCACGACTCTCTCTGTACGCTAATGCGTACCTATTGACATTCCCAAGGACAAGGACACTGGGGTGTTTACACAGTTTTTACACCATGTTACATCATTCCAGCCGCTGAGGTATCTGCCCTGACCGAAAAGACTTGGCACCCAGTCTTGCCCTCTGTGAGCAAAAGAACTTACGGCTGCCTTCCGCTTCACAAAGAGATTTATTTTCATTTTACTACAGTCCTTTTAGCCTTAATGAAAAAGAACAGAGGAAACAACAGTAAGCATATTGCAAATTGTTGCCAGTGCTCTGATAATGATGTATAAGGTGGTAGCTGAGGGAGACCATAATTCCAATATGTCAGGACTCTGATTTGGCCACAATTTGCATGGTTATAATAGCTTATTGACTGGCTCAAGGTTGAGGGAGACCACGGTAGCCAGCAGTAATGACTACGCTGCATGAGTTTATTTCAAGCTGCCGGGGTTCACTCACCCGAGCCCTTTTGTCAATATGCAATTTTGATTCCTCTATGCCCCTCGGAGAGTCTAGGCTAACAGCAACCACTGCCGTTCCCTGCCAACACCCCTTAAACGATTCCTGTATCATGAAAACATTTCCCAAAGAAATCAATACAAGCGTCTTTCATTAACCCTTGAAAATCTACAAAGCCCAATGCTGGATTTATTGATCAGGCCAATTGGTTCTCATATGTGTTTGCTACTAAATATGGAGTTCTTGGTATTTGTGTTGTTTGAAAAAAAAAATTACAATTATAGATTGGTAAAGGAAGTAGCTTGCCTTTCTAAAGCCATTTTGGGATGGTACAGAAGGACAAACATTAGAATTAGAGAACAGAAGAATTAATATATGCAACTATTTACGTCCATCTTGCATTCATAGTGTCAAACTGGTATGCATGAAAACTAAAGCAGACATAAAAAAAACATCTAACAGACATCTCAGTGATGCCTGAAGCAATTAAAACAACCAACAACGTTTACAAATAACAATTTTGTCCTATGCAGGCAAATCATCAATCATCTCGAGTAACAGATGGAAACCTATAAACTTTAATCTACATACCTGTAAGTACACTGTACATACCTATTACTTTTTACTTGAAAACCTGTCAATTAAAATATGATTTTATTGTATTAAAAATGAAATTATATGCTACTTAAAATGACATGTATTCATTTATTTAAAACGTGTATTTTCTTGAGTGTAAGTGAATGGATGCCTGTATATAAAATCCTGTCAGTGCAGGTGCCTCACTAAACAACTTAAAAAATACAACTGTCTTTTTAGATGTTTTTTTGTTGTTGTTATTGTCTGTGTAACACAGCAGCAGAAACAACACTAGCAAGGTTCTCTCTCTATTTGTGTGTTTTTCTGTGTGACTTTATGTGGATAAAAAAACAGCAGAGCTGTATATATATAAAACACAAGAATGCCAGATTTGTTCTGTACATATGGATACAAAAACTTATGGGTGCTTCTTCATTTAAGACATCTTATGACCCAAGGGCTAAAAATTGTATTAAAAATAATCTTTTTTTTTTTTGCACTGAAACTTTTTTACCATCCCTTTATAATTTATTGTTCTACTTTTTAATCAATTTAGTTATAGGCCTTTAATCCTAAACAGTGAAAATGTATTATAAAGAATATTACACTTTGCTAAATGTGATAGATAATTAGTGAAATAATTGCTTTCAAAATTTATGCTGTAAAAATAATTTAGATACAATTTTAGACATCGCTCAGGCATCATTTATCAAAACGAACAATTTAGTTTTATCAAAGGTTAGTGTACTTTATTACCAAAAGACTAATTGTCATTGAGGAGCTTGAGATCAAATATGAAAATGTCAAGACAAAACAAGGTCAATATTTTTTATTGTGGAGTCATTTCCAGTAAAGCTTTATTTTTTCAAGCTATGCAAAACTTGGAACAAAATTGTCTTTTTTCTTATTTTATTCAAAGGATGTTTAAAGCAGTCATATGATGTTGCTAAAAAAAAAACATTATTTTGTGTATTTGGTGTAATGAAATGTGTTTATGCGGTTTAAGGTTAAAACAACACAACTTTGTGATTGGCCGAATACCTCAAGCGTGTGACGGAAATGTTACGCCCCTTACCATACTGTGATACCGTGTCCCGGCACTACGAGACAAAACCAATAAAACCCATGACAAACGAGGCATTTGTAGCATCCAGTGGGGACATAATTACTGATTATAATGACTTATACTGTCTTTTTACGCATTGCGTTGCATCGCGCCGCGTAAACATAAAACCATGTCTGCATTTGTGATCAGAGAAACGACAGACAACAAGCGCTACTCTACACTGCTCAAAACTCTCGTTTGAATCATCAGTGGCAAATCCTTTAAAGGGGTCATATGACATTGCTAAAAATAACATTATTTTGTGTATTTGGTGTAATGCAATGTGTTTATGCGGTTTAAGGTTAAAAAAACACATTATTTTCCACATACTGTACATTATTGTTTCTCATCTATGCCCCGCCTTTCTGAAATGCATAGATTTTGACAAAGATCATCGTTCTGAAAAGCGAGGTGTACTCTGATTGGCCAGCTATCCAGAACGTTGTGATTGGCCGAATACCTCAAAAGAGTGAGACGGAAAAGTTACGCCCCTTACCATACTGTAATGCAGTGTCCCGGCCGGAGCGACGAGACAAAAACATTTAAAACCCATTATAAACGAGGCATTTTGTTGCATCCAGTGGGGACATAATTAATGATTATATTGACTTATACTGTCTTTTTTACGCGTTGTGTTGCATATCGCGCCGCTTAAACATAACACCATGTCTGCATTTGTGATCGGAGAAATGGAAAACAACAAGCGCTACTCTACACTGCAAACTCGTGTTTTTTAATCGTCAGTGGCAATTCTTTAACTATGAAAAACGTACTTACCAGGGTGGAGTCAGAAGCGCCAGACTGTCCTGTAAGTTGGACTGCCCCACTTTATCAGAAAACAGCCGTTGTGTTATAGACGGCAGCAGGCTACCTTCCCGGTTCAGGAAAATAGTCACCATAAAAGGTGTGCTAACACTTGAATATTTTGGTTGGAAACTGTTCTGGAACAGTGTTGTAAATACAACTTAACCAATGATTTCTAGTTGTGTCCTCTTTTGGAAGACCAAACAAAGTAGTTTCACTTTCACAACGAAACCCACAGAGCTTTCACAACATGGTGGTGGCGGCGGCAACAACAATACTACAGCGAGAGCCTTCTTTCTTAAGGAAAATTGGCAGTGTCATTGCAAATCTCCCACACAGTGACGGAATGGTTGGGGCGTGGTTTAAAAAGGAGGCGTTTTTTAGGAGGGGAAGGGATGAGTCTCATTGTTATTAAAGAATGATCTCTTTGGGGTTGAGGAACTTTAGTTTTGAAACTTTAGGGATCTTATCTATTTATGAACAGCTTGTAACACTCCAAGAGAAAGGAAAACTTGAAATCACACCATAAGACCCCTTTAAATATGAAAACATACTTACAGGCTGTGAGTCAGCATTATTTGTCAGAAAACCCCCGGCATTGTTGTCTACTCTCGCAGGATCAGGAAACGTCCTCCATAAAATGTGTTGGACACATCTGAATATTTGGGTTAAAGTTTTTCTGGAACAGTGTTGTAAATACAAACTTAACCACTGATTTCTAGTTGTGTCCTCTTTTGAAAGACCAAACAGAGTAGTTTCGCTGTCACAACGAAACACAGCGTCTCCACGACATAGTGGCGGCAGCAACAATACTACAGCAAAAAATAAAAGTTACACCTTCTTTCTTTGAATGAACATTTGGGCGGGTGTTATGCAAACCTTCCCACACAGTGACATAGATATGTGGGGGCGTGTTTAAACTAGGCATTTTAGGAGGGCGTGGACCAGTCTTAACTTTTATAAAGAATCTCTCTTTAGATTTGAGACTTTAATCTTTGCAACTTCACGAATCTTATATATGCACGAACAGCTTGTAACACTCCAAAAAGAAAGGAAAACTTGAAATCGCATCATATGACCCTTTAAAATACCAATTTCCATGAATAAAAATAATTAAATTAATAATGATAATAGTAATAATTTAAGAAAATCATCATGTATTCCCACTGTTTGGCACGGTTAGCAGAAAAAAATGAACAAGTTCACATAGAGAAAATGACTAACAATAGAAGTGACATACAGTGGGGAAAAAAAGTATTTAGTAAGCCACCAATTGTGCAAGTTCTCCCACTAAAAAGATGAGAGGGACTGTAATTTTCATCATAGGTATACCTTAACTATGAGAGACAAAATGAGAAAAAAAAATCCAAAAAATAACATTGTAGGATTTTTAAAGAATTTATTTGCAAATTATGTGGAAAATAAGTATTTGGTCAATAAAAAAAAATTTCATCTAAATACTTTGTTATATACACTTTGTTGGCAACGACAGAGGTCAAACGTTTTCTGTAAGTCTTCACAAGGTTTTCACACACTGTTGCTGGTATTTTGGCCGATTCCTCCATGCAGATCTCCTCTAGAGCAGTAATGTTTTGGGGCTGTCGCTGGGCAACAAGGATTTTCAACTCACTCCAAAGATTTTCTATGGGGTTGAGAACTGGAGACTGGCTAGGCCACTCCAGCACCTTGAAATGCTTCTTACGAAGCCACTCTTCGTTGCCCGGGCGGTGTGTTTGGGATCATTTTCATGCTGAAAGACCCAGCCACGTTTCGTCTTTAATGCCCTTGCTGATGGAAGGAGGTTGTCACTCAAAATCTCACGATACATGGCACCATTCATTATTTCGTTTACACGGATCAGTCATCCTTGTCCCTTTGCAGAAAAACAGCCCCAAAAACATGATGTTTCCACCCCCATGCTTCAAAGTAGGTATGGTGTTCTTTGGATGCAGCTCAGCATTCTTTCTCCTCAAGATGAGTTTTTACCAAAAAGTTCTATTTTGAAGTTCTATTTTGATATTATCATCCAAATGCTCTCTAGCAAACTTCAGAAGGGCTTGGACATGTACTGGCTTAAGCAGGGGGGCATGTCTGGCACTGCAGGATTTGAGTCCTGGCGGCGCAGTGTGTTACTGATGGTAGCCTTTGTTACTTTGGTCCAGCTCTCTGCAGGTCATTCACTAGGTTCCCCCGTGTGGTTCTGGGATTTTTGCTCACAGTTCTTGTGATCATTTTGACCCACGGGGTGAGATCTTGCGTGGAGCCCAGATCGAGGGAGATTATCAGTGGACTTGTATGTCCTTCCATTTTCTAATAATTGCTCCCACAGTTGATTTCTGCACACCAAGCTGCTTACCTATTGCAGATTCAGTCTGCCCAGCCTGGTGCAGGTCTACAATTTTGTTTCTGGTGTCCTTTGACAGCTCTTTGGTCTTGGCCATGGTGGAGTTTGGAGTATGACTGCTTGAGGTTGTGGACAGATGTCTTTTATACTGATAACGAGTTAAAACAGATGCAATTAATACAGGTAACCAGTGGAGGACAGAGGAGACTCTTAAAGAAGAAGTTACAGGTCTGTGAGAGCCAGAAATCTTGCTTGTTTGTAGGTGACCAAATACTTATTTTACCGAGGAATTTACCAATTAATTCTTTAAAAACTACAATGTGATTTTCTGGATTTTTTTTTCTATTTTTGTCTCTCATAGTTGAGGTATACCTGATGAAAATTACAGGCCTCTCTCATCTTTAAGTGGGAGAACTTGCACAATTGGTGGCTGATACTTTTTTGCCCCACTGTACCTATAGTCAACACAGGAATATATAGCAGATCCACACCAAAATGTACATATGCACCCTAAACCACTCAGATTAATATTTAAACCAATGTTAGTTTTATATCTGATTTTTGGGTGGGTTTCCAACATAAACGTTGATTAATTCTAACAAATAAAATAAGGCAGCCACAAAACTCTTTCTTTAACTTGTATTCCTTTCAATTCAAATGATACTAGCGAAAACAATACACATTTTGTACCAAACACAACAGTGATAATATCAATCAAACACCACTTGTTCATCTGAGATCAAAAATTGGCCCATCTTGATCAAACTATGAATCAGGTCCTTGAGTGTGAAAGCACTAGATGTTTAAAAGTCAAAGTAAGTAGTCTTATCTGTGATCATGTTAGACATTGAAGAAGTCCAATGGCAACACCGACTGAAGTAGGCCCAAACGTTGTCCTTGAATCACAATTATAATCCGTATTGTAAAGCGTCGAATGGGTCCTTAAAGCAACTCCATGGTAGGGAACCAAACAGATAGACTTTAGTAGGCCTACTTGCCAACTCCACCAACGAAGATTCCAATTCAATCCCCAATGCTTCCATATGTATCAAGCATAACATAGGGGGAAAAAAAACCTTAGTTGAGAAGGAAACAAAAATGTTTCTCAACAAGGGCCTTCCCCAAATGCAGTAGATCAGCTCAAATGCTGCTACTAGGCACTTTGGCACACTACCAAAAGGTATCCATACTCTCTTCTTCTATTAAGCTACTACATTTATCCGTGATCAACCGAAGTTTAGTCTGCCCCCTACAAGCGAGGAATGAAACTGCAGCTGAACTCAACTAGTAGCAGGCTGAGGACTGTTACAACCCCAAGAAAATTTTGTTTTTATCAACAAAACCATAGCCTACAGTAAGATGTGTAGCAAGTTAAGATAAGCTATCTAACGGCAGTGGTTGTACCCACCAGGAGATGAAACTGATCAATTCCAGATGGGAAGTGGTTGAAAAAAAAAAATTATTATCTGACCTTTGACTATCTAACAAAACAATTCACATTATCAGTGCAGAGGCCTGACCTTAGACTTCTTTAAATGGGAGAGTATTGATTGTCTGTGCACAACAGACAAACACCTCACGCAGCATGTCTGGGACAGTTCACTCAGTGCACAGACAAGCTCTCTCACGATTGGAACCTGAGCAATTAAACACACACACACACACACACACACACACGTAGACCGCACACAGACCTGAAACAAGCAGCCAGTAAACAAACTCAACACAGTGAATCAATTACTGCACGAAAGGAGCACTTATTTTGCATGTGTATGTCGTCTAGATCATTTTGTGTCCGATACCAAGTGCTATTAAGGCCAATACCAATAACTCTATTAAGTGAATTAATAAAATCAGTAATCGCAGCCATTTAACTTTTTTCTAGAAAGTAGGGTTGTCAATGGATTAAAACTCATGAATCACTTCATGAAATTAAGCATAGACCATTTATCTTGTTTCAGATTTTTATTTGGTCATCATTTGCTATATTCAGCAAAGTAAAAAGATTGAAGTGTGATTCTCAAAAATCTGTATTTTTTGCAAGCTTTTTTCAAAATAAATTTAGATGTCTTTCCAAAAAAAGAAACTTAGAAACTCCAAAAGGACACCAAAGAACCAAATGATATAAGGAGCCCATTTAAGCACATATGAAAGAAAAAAAAAGAAAAAAAAATTCTGAATTGTATAGTATGTCTACAGTGCAACAGCAAATAGCTTTTAAACATTTTAGAGAAGTCAAGTTGCGATACCGAACAGGACCACATGGTGATGCCAAAAAAACCCTAAACCAACCGCCTGCTGACTGCATATATCTAGTACACGGAGCCATTCAGAATAACTACATACACATGACAAATCAAAACATTATCGTGAATGTGTGTGGAAACAACGTGAATGTACGGAAATGTCTGTGCATAAATACAATGAGCGATCAGTGCATCAAGAGCACTCATACAATGCATTAATATAACGGACTCACGCGTGCTTACTGTAAGACTCCTGTATGCCACCGCAATCGTCTTTATCTTGATTGCAGTCTTCATCCATCAAAACTTTACTAGCGAGACTTATCAAGTCGAAACCGTAGTTTGCGTCTCATCTGGCCATGAGCTCATGTTTAAAGGGGGGTCATATGATGCGATTTCAATTTTTCCTTTCTCTTTGGAGTGTTACAAGCTCTTGGTGCATAAAGAAGATCTGTAAAGTTGCAAAGACTAAAGTCTCAAATCCAAAGAGATATGCTTTATAAAAGTTAAGAGTTAACCACGCCTACCTAAAACGGCTCATTCTAACACGCCCCACATATCTACCTCATTATGTGGGAAGATTTGCATAACACTGCCTAAATGTTCACACAAAGAAAGAAGGCGAAACTTTTATTCTCACTGTAGTAGTGTTGCTGCTGCCGCCATGTCGTGAAGACGCGGTGTGCTTCGTTGTGAAAGCTAAACTAATTTGTTTGGCCTTCCAAAAGAGGACGATATCGCTTCGTCATGCCTAGAACTGATCCATGCTGGTCGCAGAGGAAATACATCAACTTAGTGCTGTGGATCGCCGGATCGGCTTTCACCGTGGACGAAGCGGAGTCCAGCCCGGGGTCGTCACATGTGGTTGCCGCTCCTTCGTCGAATCCGCCGGCCGCGCCGTTCTCAACCACGCCGCCTCTGCTCACTCCACTCTCAGCTCACGCTAGGCCGCGGCTTCCACTCACGCTAGGCCGCCAGGTTTTTCGTTTGTGAAAGCGAAACTACTTTGTTTGGTCTCCAAAAGAGGACACAACTAGAAATCATTGGTTAAGTTGTATTTACAACACTGTATTGTTCAACCCAAATATTCAGATGTGTCAAGTGCATTTTATTTAGGACTGTTTCCTGATCCTGGGAGAGTAGACTACAATGCCGGCTGTTCTGACTCACAGTCTGTAAGTACGTTTTCATTTAAAGGATTTGCCACTGACGATTCAAACGCGAGTTTTGGGCAGTGTAGAGTAGCACTTGTTGTTTGTCATTTCTCCGATCACAAATGAGAACATGGTTTTATGTTTACACGGTGCGATACAACGCAACACGTAAAAATACAGTATAAGCCATTTATAATCAGTAATTATGTCCCCACTGATGCAACAAATGCCGCGTTTGTAATGGGTTTTTAATGTTTTTGTCTCGTCGCTCCGGCCGGACAAGGCATCAACAGTATGTGAAGGGCGTAACATTTCCATCTCACGCTTAAGGTATTCGGCCAATCACAACGCACTGGATAGCTGGCCAATCAGAGCACACCTCGCTTTTCAGAACGATGAGCTTTGTAAAAACCGACGCGTTTCAGAAAGGCGGGGCATAGAGGAGAAACAATAATGTTACAGTATGTGGAAAATAATGTTTTTAACTTTAAACCGCATAAACACATGTCATTACACCAAATAATGTTCTTTTTAAAAACATCATATGACCCCTTTAAAGCTAAACCACTGGAATAATAATTCACTGAAACACAACCCGAGTCTGTGCTCTCTGCAATCTCTGATGTATCAGCTGGTTTCCTTGATATTCGCCATGTTACGGGATTGTTTGAATGCTTTCGCTTACTGGATCATTGCACTGAAAACTTTCCCGGAGTTTAGCCGCTTAAAATGATCTGATCACAAGCAGAGAAGCAAAATTGGGTTAAAGGGTTAGAATAGATGAAATAGAATAAATTACTGTGCTTCAGTAATTTTGCGTTAACTGCGTTCAATTATTTTAACGCATTAAGGATTGTAAAATTAATCGATTTAAATTACATTTGGATTGCACGGTTTTAACATAAACAAACGTAAGTGATGCATATTTGTCAGTCATGCATAAATGAAACAGGTAAGATTTCTGTAATAGTACTAATAAACTGAATGTGTTTTAAATACACAATAACCAGATTTATATGTGTATCATCAATAAATCCAATTAGTTTCAAACTCAAACATTTTAACTAAATGAATATTGCTTGTGCAAGAGACATGAGTATTCGAGTAGAAAAATCTTAAGTGTTTTTTTTACCCCTTTCATTTATTTATGTATGTCCATTTTCATTTATGTATGACAAATGTTTGTCTTTAATTGTTTAATTGATTAAATTTTTTAACAATATTTCTACCATCGTTTACAAGTTTAACTTCACAAAACATTTTATTGCAATATTTCATTTGAAATTTTTCTTCTCTGTCATTATTTATTGTGTCTTTGACTGCTTGTGTTTTTCAAAATTTCTGTGTGTTGAGACAAGCGGAAACAGGAAACTATTTGCAAACACAGTTAATTTTTAACTGATTATATGCATTAATTGCTCATTCTAAATACACCAGTATCAGTATATATCTGCCCATCCATAAATCCTTGGATATTACAATGTTGTTAGTACTGTATATTGTGCAACACTAATAGTACAAGAGTTTTTTACATGGTGAACAAGATTACAGTTATTGTTATTAAAATAACACACGTTACCTAGTATTAGCCACTACACTGACTTAAAAAAATTTAAATTATATATCTAATTGAATCTTATTAAAACTAGTCATATTTTGTAATAAGTTTAAGTATACAGTACTGTGCAAAAGTCTTAGTCCATTAGTATTTTCACCAACAACAAAAAATGGTTTTAAGCCAGTTATTTCTATATCTTTTGCTTTAGTGTGCCAGTAGGAAATATCAGTTTACATTTCCAAACTTTCCATTTGCCATTTTTTTTTAAAATTGTGATAATCCAGTGAGATTTTTGTATGCACAAGGAGTCTGACAACAGCCAGTGCTCCACACAGAGATCTGATCTCACCATCATTCAATCCGTCTGGAATTACTTGAAGAAAAATAAAAAAACTGAGACAGACTAAATCCCAAAGAACTGCGGCAACGTCTCCAAAACACTTGAAGACACCTTCCTACAAAGCTACCTGAAAAACTATGCACAAGTGCACCTAAAGCTGCTTTAAACGCAAAGGATGCTCACACCAAATGCTGATTTGATTTAGTTAATAGAAGTTAATTAATATCATCTATTTACGACATTATTTTTTAAAGCATCCTCACGTTACAGCATTTTTACACAAGTGCCTAAAACTTTTAACGCTGCTGTAGCTTTGCAGGTAGGTTTCTTCAGGCGTCTTGGAGATGTTGTCATGGTTTTTCGGGATTTAGTTGGTCTCAGTTTTTTCTGCTTCTTCAAGTAATTCCAGATGGACTGGATGATGGTGAGATCAGATCTCTGTGTGGAGCACTGGCTGTTGTCAGACTCCTTATGGATACAAAAATCCCAATGGATTATTACAATTAAAAGGCAAAAGAAAAGAAACGTTTGAGGAAACGTTTGGAAAGACCTACTAACACACTGAAGCAAAAGATAGAAATGACTGGCTTAAAACCATTTTTTTGTTGGTGAAACTACTAATGGCATAAGACTTTTGCACAGTCTTGTATTTTTAATCTATGTTTACCAAAGTAAATTTGCAAGGGTATGGACATTATCAAGCTGCCAAGAACTCAATTTTCAGTATACATACACAAATATGCAAACTGTATGTCAGAAAACATAATAAATGCTACTTTCTTAAAAAATGCTTTCATTAAGATATAATATAGATTAATCAAATCAGAATACTACAGGGTTCCTGGTGCATAGGTCAAAAGCTTCCTAGTGCTGATTTGCAAGTCAACTTATATCAATTAGAGGCACTACAGTGATTCATTTGAGCAAAGCTCTTCGCTAACTTCCCAAAATGCCTTAAGATAGATGACCTTTTGCACTGACCTCCTAAGCATATAGATATGCGTATATGAATTCAGATCAACTCAGAATCAATAAAGAATGAGACATTTGTTAAAGTAACAAAATTTAAATATGAGAAGAATTTGTCATCTTGTAGAACAACAACAAATAATTAATAAATAAATAAATACAAATTCCTCCCACCTTAATGTAATGCAATTAAACTAATATAAATTAGGAATACTGATTAGAGATATTTTTAGACAACATGATATGTGAGAAAAGAGTGATCCACAAAAATGAGAACATGAGAAATTATCTTACCAATTTCTTATACAAATCAAAAATACAATTTGAAGGTGAGAAAATAGGAGACACTATTTAAATTCAATAGTGATTTTGAACTCCCCTTCCTTCTATATGAATGTTTTTCTAACAAACCTACTGAGAATGCACAGTTATCTGTCTCGTTCTCAAGTTTCGTTTGCCCGCTGTCTCTATAGTGTTCACTTGACAAATTAATTCTGTAATGAAGTGTTATAAAGATATTTCAGGAGGGGGAGGGAAAGCCAACAAAAAGAGAAGATCAAAAGAAAAGGGGAGAGAAAAAGAATATCAAAGATAATCATAGGAATGAGGTAGGAGTGGCCCTGGGCCATGGGGTCAATCTAAAGCTGAGCTTGTTCAGCCTGCCGCAGGCACTGAGCTGGAACTAAGTAAAGCCAAGCGACCGTGGGCATGGAAGCAAGCCAGAGCGCGGGATTCTGCAGGGGGGCGTACTGAGCCCCCTCTCTTTCTCTCTATTGCACTCTAACATTTTTATTAACACACTGGGAGAAAATGAGGGTGAGCCATAGAGAGAAAGAGGGAGATATGGCAATCCACAACGTAAATAAACAACAACAACAACAAAAAAATACAGACCGTGAGGGGGGAAAGAAAAGAGACTCCTATTTGTGATTGGAGAACTTTGGCAGATATGTTACTGCATATATTACACACATTTTAGTAGAAACACTCCAAAAGAGAGGGGGTTAAATAGAGACACAATGAGGCGGAGAGGCACCATTCTGGAATGATGATTGAGAGACAAAGGAGGCCTGTCAGGCCGGCCAGACAGCTGTGAGTTGGGTGTCAAACTGCCTCCCCAGACCACCATCTGCTGACACTACCAGATGACACAGAAAATAGGATTACAGTAGCAAGGCATAAACGAAGATGATGACCCAAACTCTGTAATATGATTTTCCAGAAAAAAAGACAACGCAGGCATGGATAAAGATGGATGAGGTGAATGAGGTCAAAGAAACACTGTTATGCTGCAAAAAAAATACCACACGAATGAGGAGATCAGAGTTTAATTTGGGATTAAATGCAAGAGATCTAGTGGGAGGGCCTAACCCATGCCACAGGACTTTGTAACACCAGCAAAGCAGAAGATCATCTCATGTTGATTAACTTCAGGGTGTTGTGTCATTGACCTCTAAACATTTGTTTGAAAATAATCGTTTAACCACACCCAGTTTTGAGGAACACTACTTTTAAAAGTAAAGTGTTACAAGTATTAAAAAGTATTGGGTTTTTACAGCTTAAAAAAAAAACAAAAAAAACATTAAAAAAAAAAAAAAAACATTACATTGGTACACTTTTTTTCTTTTTTCATTAAAAGAGAACCAAAGCTTCTTAAAGACAATGAAAGTGTGAAGAAGCCCGACATTATACGTTGTTTCTTCAATTGTATTAGTAAGTAAATAAATTAAATACAACTGTTTGAAAAATTTAACCTGTTAACTTGTTAAAATCACTGGGTTTAAAATCAACATTTGCTGACAAACAAATGTGGGTGAAATTTAGCTTTGTCAGCTTGGCTAGCTGACCTGTAACTTTTCTAGGAATTGCAAATGCTCAGTTGAAGTGTGCATCTTGAATCAAGAGAGTAAAATCAAAGAAAGAGAAAATTCAAATGATATGATAAGAGTAATTCTTTTTTTAAAATATCTGTCTAGGAAGTCTAAGGCATTTTTAAAAAAAACATATTCCTGGAATTAGGACTCCTAAACAACAATATGAGCAACAAAATCATGTTCCCAAAATATATGAGAGCTCAGGTTTTTCTCAGAAGCACTATTAGTGACACTAAGGCCTAAATTCTCATCAAGACAATTTTTTTGTTTACAAACATTTATATATACATTTATTTAATTATAACATTATACGTTTATGGAAAACATTTAAAATAATGCCAAACAGCAGGTAAAAAATAATAATAGGCCAGTATATATTCCGGGGGGGAAAAAAAAACTGGTTGCGGCTTGTAACTGTGTCCACTCCAGAAAGAAAAAAAATAAAATCACATCAGAGATCATACGCAAGTCACATATTAGTGTGAATTCTAAAGCCGGCCTTTGTTTTACCCCATCTGGGTACTGCTGGAGTTATTGTGAAGGCTAACTACTGCTAACTCATGAATAGCTTTTAGTGCTCATCAACTCATGCACTTCTTTGAGTAAAAATATCATAATGACAAAGTTTGAATGAACATGGGGCTACACGGAGGCCAGTCTTACCAAATAGAGCCTCAGAGCTGTATCATTCCATTTGTGTCCCCGAGCTGCTGGGGTGTAAAGGGTGAGGAACAGCCCAACTCTGGCTAAAACACGCCGCTGGAAGGACCCACCCTGCCCTGAGGCTGCTGTCAGTTCCAAGCCAGCAGCAGGAGCCCAACAGACATGTGACCAGAAACGACACCTCATGGCCAAAGGTCATTTCGGATCTCTGCAAATCTCCCTAGGCATGGCATCCGATTAAAGGCAAAGGGGAGAGCTTGGCCTCCAACCTTAACCCGTTAAGACCCTTGAAGTCTGTTTTCTGAACTAGACTTGACTCCCTCATCTGCAATGCAAGCCATACTAATTAACCAATGATAGCAGCCCTATACAATTCATTACGATGTTTCCGGGGCGTTTTAAGCAGAGGCTGGCGCCAGACTCATTCTTAAACTGTACTTGATAAAGCTGTCGTTTCCCTTTGTGATGTGCGGTATGGACATCATCAGACAAGGTTTGTGTCCACTGCATTTAGGAGAGCAGAACAAGACCAGCAAAGTCTGATTAAACACCACTGTGGATTTGGAATTGAGATTTTCCAGATTAGAGATTCCATACTCAAATGAAACAACAGGGCTCTTTTATGAGAAGCATTCATTTAAGTTATTATTTCAAGGGATAGTTCACAAAAGAAGATATTTTGAAGAATGTTTAAACTTTTTTGTCCATATAATGGTGTTTAAAACACCCCATTGACTTTTATTATATAGTCTTAAAAATAATTGTCATCTACGGTTCTATGAAGGACCTTTAACATCCATGGAACCTTTCCATTACACAAAGGTTCTTTACAGAGGAAAAGTGTTCTTCAGATTATTAAGATGTTCTTCACACTAAGAAAAAATGGTTCGTTCAAGAACTGTTGACTGCAAGGTTCTTTGGGGAACCCTAAATGTTTTTTCTACGGCATCGCTGTGAAAACTCCCTTTTGGAACCATTTTTAAGATTATATGGACAAAAAACCCCAGATATTTTTCTAAATATGTTCTTTTGTGTTCCTCTGATGAAAGCAAGTCATACAAGTTTGGAACGACTCTATATCAGAAATATATTCAGCTACTAAAAACTCTAGTACTAGGCCTACTCTTAGATTTTCCGAGACACACACACATACGGCATTGGAGCTGAAGCAGGATGGTGAGTGCTTGTGCATGAGGGGATGGACAGCAAACCCCTTGCTGATTAGATAAGTCCTAAACCC
This sequence comes from Sinocyclocheilus anophthalmus, assembly GCA_018155175.1. Taxonomy (NCBI): domain Eukaryota; kingdom Metazoa; phylum Chordata; class Actinopteri; order Cypriniformes; family Cyprinidae; genus Sinocyclocheilus; species Sinocyclocheilus anophthalmus. The sequence continues at coordinate 513,209 of JADLZN010000144.1, forward strand.
ACTCAAACACATGCAGCGAAGGCCATGTTTTCCACTCGCTCTCTGTTTGCCTCTCAGAGGGAGAGGTGATAAGGTGGGCCATTTGGGGGTCATTGCGATTAGACAGCTAGGGAGAGCGCATTCCTGCCAACTCCTCACAGGACAGAGAGGCTTTAACACATCACACACTGACAGGTGTGTTACCGCGAGCCTCGTCTGCCTGCAGATATAAAGCAGTGAAATGTATTAAAAAGATGTTTCAAGTATTCGCGAATGGATACTTTGAAGCTAACTGGGCCAGAGTCTAACTCGACCTTCCAATGGACCCTTTTAGCACAAAAGAGCGAGCGCAAAAACAGACATCATTTGCATTTCACATGTTTCAGCTGAAGCCTCTTCACAATCAAGCCGTGTCGGCACTTGTCGGAGGGCACACCAAAGGGCGGCGTCTGAGAGAAGGCACCTGGGGTGGCAGCAGGCCCTTGCAGGGCTGTAGGGTGTGGGAGGAAGAGAAGACTTAGGATTACAGCTAATAGCATCATGGAGGGATCAGTGCAGCCTATCTCATTACGCTGAGGGAGGGGGGGGGGGGGGGGGGGGGACACAATGGAGCGCAGCTCTCTCAAAGCAGTTTATAATTATGGCTTTCCAGGCCACAAACAAACCTTGCTTATTACCCTTCTTCTCAACGCTTTAGCTGTAGGAAATCAGCCGCTAATTGCGATATTTCCCTAATACTCAATGCACATGGGTGTCACGGGCTGTTTGCGTCTCGTCCCACTGACGCTTAATAAAGTTTTTATCTGTCAAGCCGAAGAGTGGGAGACGAGCCAAGGTCACTGCTGCGCTCTACAGCTCGCTGAAGAAAAGGGGGGAAAAACGTTCAGCATTGTTTACATAATTATATAAATAATATCCTATTTTTCCAGCAAAAAGGGAAACAAATAAATATTTTAATTTTGAGGCTGATTATAGAGCTCAAGGACGTTCAAGGATGTTTCTTCTCTAATCATCATGTGCAATTATGTACGTTCTTAATATATTCTCATTGCATTCTTGCACATTTTTTCCCCTCACCCACTGTTTTCTTTAACAATCATATTAAATGTGCATTTCATTAAATTCAAATTTGATAAAAAGTTCACACAGACGGTGGGGGAGGTGGGGCTGGTGCATGCCACAATTGTACACACATCAAAACACACGCTGAAATTTAACTAGATGCACTAAATGTTATCTTTACAAAAAAAAATTATAAAACAAGGAAAGAGCAGGAAAAAAAAAAAGAAAAGAAAAAACACCACAACATAACACAGGATGACACATCAGGTCCTAATTAATTGATTTGTGTTCTCAAATGGAGTATTTTATTATGTGCATTACTGCTGCTTTGATTAATTATCATGACTCCTGCAGTTCCCATAACCCTCGGCAGAAGCAGAGGCTCCTCACCCTCCCTTAACAAAAGCGGTCAAAGCAAAGCGCCCCATTAGTCTCCAAATGTAATAAATTGGTTGCATGAAACATACTCATAGCACATCTCTTCTGAGGAAAAAGGGGAAGAGCTGTTGCAGGAGGATGTGAAAGGGAAAAAATGGAAATAATAAGTCTAATATCCTCAGATGGGGCCCCTGTCAGAAAGGAGTGAGTAGATGTTGACAGTTGTGTTGCGCGGCGTGGCAGGGGCTCGTCAGTGAGCCATTTATTTGCACTGATGGACTGATAGGAGCAGACTGTTGCTGATAATAAGGAGTTCTCCCACACTGTCTTCTGTGCATCTGAGTGCTAACAAACCCACTGCAGATCAACGGATTTGCCAATGTTAACTTTGTGCTGGGAGAGCTCAAATACGGCTGGGCAAGATGTTCAATTCGACATAATACTGTATTCATTTTTTTAAAGGGCTGGTAAAAAATGTAACAAAACAAAACACTAGACACTCTGATGTAATTACTAGAAAGCATAAACAAGCATCTAAATATCTATAGTACATGAAAACTGTGTGTACATTTTCCATAGGAAAAAATATAAAATAAACTTTGTTTCAAGCTAAAGATATCTTGTTGCTATTCTTAAAGAAGTAAAAGCAAAATAATTAATACTTTTTTTTAAAGAAATCATGTAATTAAGTTCACAAACTTATTCTGAATGATTTGTTTGGTCAAATCAACTCACTGACTAATTTAACTGCTATGGTTATTGAGTTAAAGTCATCTTGAAACAGAAGTAACAACATATATTTTCTTCCATATTATCAAAATGAAACATTATTGAAAAAAGAAAAGAAAAGAAAAAAAACAAGTGGGGACTTGGCTCTGTGAGTTGGTTGGATGGAAGCAGGTCTGAGTGTAAGCTTGCAGTTTGTTGTTAAAAAGGGACGGGGGTATAAGCGGACAAAATGTTTGGAAAAGTCCTGTCATTTCACTGGAAGATCGAGCTACTGTATACACCAACAATTTTGATTAAAAAGAACAAGGTCAAGAAATGTTTAATGAAACATATGCACAGATGAATCGTTCCCAATAAGATCAATAGCATGCATTTAGAAAATAGTGTGAATTTTAATTTCATGCCAAATTTCAGAGTACTTTGTAGAGGAAGGTTTTCAGTAAATAACGACTTAAATTTTGGTCTGATTTTTTACACAAAGATATTGTATGGCTTCAGAAAACGTGAGATACAGTGTCAAGCCAACTATGGTGCTACTACGTACTCTTTGAAGCTTGAAAACTTTAGCGCAAACTGTGTGGAAAACAGACAAGTGGTATGACAAGTACATTATTCAAAATATCTACTTTTGCGTCCTGCAGAAGAAACACAGTCATACATGGGATGACATAAAGGTGAGCAAATGATGCCAGAATTTAAATTTTTTGGTGAACAGCTCCTTTAAATTGCTACTAAGCAACGGTAGTTTGTATGCATTGCAGCAAATTCATATTTGCTGATGTGCACCGTGAGACAATAACCAAGCAACACCACGTCGAAGCAGCAAATTGTATTGAGTATGTAATTTGCTGTCCAATGCAGATTTTCCCCCAATTCACTCGCCCTTGTGTTTCCATGGGAGTGTTTGTTTTCACGTGTAACAGGTTCAATGTTGGGAAGAGAAACTCTTCATCCATTCCCTCAAGCCATAGCTTGCGAGTAACTAGCAGCAAATCCTGAGGAAAACCATAGGAAACAATCTGATCATCAGGTCTTATCCTGATTAAACCCCCACAAGTTCACTGAAGGGGCAAGAGGGTTGCCCCCGTTTTTTAGCACAACTCTTTGCATTTCAAAGAAAATTAAATCTAAGACCAGGAAGCTGACTTGCTGTTGAAATGCAGCATTTATACATCATAAACATAATGCTAGAGCTCAAAACTAATGATGGCACGTGCTTGCAGTCCATCTGCAAGGTTAAGGGTACAGGTTTAATCCTCTGCTTTAGCTATAGGATGCACCATATGCTCCTAATCTGTTGCTGGCCTCTGTCTAACTGCGTGTTAATGCATGGTGGTCAACAGGATGTACACTACATTGTTAAGAAGCTTGGGTTGTACCAGGAAAGATTAAACTTTTGTTTAAACAAAAGTGTTGACTTTTCAACTCATTGTCTCATCAATATGTTTTTGTGTATGAGTTATTCACATTCAGTTTCTATAAAGAGAAAGATGTGATGATGGGGGTTAAAACAACAACAAAAGAAGAACAACAACAACAAAAAAAATGTTGTGCTCTTTGTTCTAAAATGAACTGATCTACTATTGCCTGAAGTGCTTAAATGTTTAATGAGCACTAGAAACGAAACTACAAACAGTTTCACAAACAGCATGCTCATCATAATACGAATTAGAATCAAAGTGAGAGAAAGAAAAGATTTACTATGAAGCTAAATCACATTCTAGTGCAGCACTTACCCCCATCCAGAATCTCAAAAATAAATCAAATACAGAAAAGATGCTGCCAACTGGTTAACAGTAGTAGGGCGGCAAATGTTGGCCTCTAATATGTGGTAATACCCAGAAGGCCTCATGGTCAAGTCTGGGATGATAATGTGATTATAAAACGGTTGAGGTTGCAGAACTTTGTTCCATTTTTCATTGAACCCAGCTGAACTATTTTCTGTTTGCACCAGCTCATCCCACACTTTAAGGCATGATGAATAAAGCCTAGATGGAATGTGAGGATAGGAAACAGACTTCACTGTTTATTACATAGAAATCATGAATCATGATTACGAATCAGTTTGGATGATCTAATATGTGTTGAAAGTGAATTTACAAGATCACAATCACGGGTTGAACTACAAAGTCCTGGAGCTGTATATCGGCTTTTAGACTGAATGTTGCAACTTTATGACTGTAATTTCACAAGAAAAATGAATAGCGCAAATTAAAGCTGTCAAAACGGTTAATTAAGATCCAGAAGTGCAAGATAATTTTTGCAAATACCACCCTTAATGCAATTAGAGATTTAGGTCTATGCTAATAGTCCAAACAAGTCTTGCTTTACAGTTCTTACATACAGTATAATGTTTTGATACAAATTTAGCCTTTCACAGGGTTGCAAATAATTTTTTAGAAGTAAAAATGTGTACAAATGATATGACTTTTTTTTTTAATGCAATATTGCACTATACATTATGTAAGATTTAAGTGCTGTACATTTTGTGAAAGTATGGGAAATAGAAAGAAAACCTACATGTCCAACCTGATCCATGAGGCTCAGCAACTGGTTCCCATTTTAAACAAAATGTATAATTACATAGGCCTACATAAATGGTCTGAGGTACAGCTGAGAGCAGGATTGCTGTAAAAGAAAAGGCTGGGAATGGTAAAGGACAGCGAATGCTTTTTACCTCCGACAGCTAAGGCTTCAATCACAATAGCATGGATAAAATGAGTCTACCCTATAGACTCATTATGACAGTACACTATGCCACACACATTCAAAGAAACAAAATGTGTCTTCCATTCTTCCATAGGGACACACACAAAGCATACTGATTTCTGCCTCGAAAGGCGAGTGAACCGGCCATTCACGGCTTACAGTCGAGGAGCTTTTTTGCTCCAAATTCTAAACACAGACAACAAAAGCCAATACTGATTCAAAACTCCGATAAATTAATCTTTAACTGCATAAATGATCACAGGTATTGACTGGTTGGAAGAGGATGGTCAATGCTAACTGACTGTGATCTGGTGGGCGCTGACCTCACAACAGTGAAAAAGATGGAAAGCTGCTGATTGGGATCAATGACACCTGCCGTTTCATTTCATAGAATCTATCAAGATCTGATATGAAGCGGAGACTATCAAAGCCAGATGGACGACATGTTGGTGTTCATGTACTTAAAGTAGGCTTAAGACATAGAAGGCTTCAACATCGAAAGAGAGGCTTGTTTATCCAACAAGGAGTGTTAAAGAGGACAGTTGCACCAACCTCTTTAATTGCTGCCTTCCCAATAGAAGCACATCTCCTGTCTAACTATAGCTTCACAATTCACCTAAATCAAACTGAAACCACAATATGTCCTAGTATGCAAAAGGATGTGATTTGATTAATAAAAAATATAGCATGAATGTAAGAGAAGGAGTGGATCTGTTAGCATTCTACTTCACATATAAATGACAAATTACTAAAAATAAATATAAATATTAATTATATTCAGGGGGAGATGGATTCCAACCCCCCCACGTAGACAAAACGTGATTTGACTTTAAACAACGTGGGACTGAGACTGTGAAAAAAAAAAAGTTTCATTTGAGATATTAATAATGTGTATAATTATATAATAATTTAATTATTTCACTTAATTAGAATTATACTTAAATATATAAACATTATATCTACCTTAATAATATAAACTCTATATAAAAATAAGAATAAGAAGAATAAATAAGTTTAAAGGGGCTGGGTTGTGTAAATCGAAAATGGACAGTGGGGGAAAAAAACGGGTAGAGAGAGAGAGATCCGAGTCCACTTTTAACTCCAGGTACAATGTGAGCTGCTGTTTTATGTGTTTTTAGCCATGACATCTAAGTGTGAAATGTTTATCATATCACAATTCTAACTGCAACCACAAAATGTCTTACAATATTTGTGTTGACCAAATTGTGCATGTATACTTCAACAACTCCAGATCTTTCCTAAAGTCTGCTATGTGATCCCATTAGAGGGCGTAGGAAAGAAACAGACAGGCAAAGAGTGAGTGTGGGATGAGATGACATAAAACTCCTTATACAGCACAATGTTCCTGCATGGTGCTCTTTAATCGGAGGGCTCATTACATAAAGCAAAGAGCCAAGTGGGTCAGGCCCTGCCACTCATCCCGTGAAGCGCATGAATCAAAGATGTTTAGGCTCCATCTCTTTTTTTTTTAAAGAGGAATAGAAAATGAAGGCCGTGTCTCTTCTGATCCCCGACAAGGGAGAGCAGCAGTAGGAAATTATAGACTGTACAAAAACACCATCAAACTTTTATTCTTCCTCTCCAATGGGACTTCTAAAGAAGGCTATGAAATTCAGAAAAAGGAAACTGGGAATCGCTGCACTGTGATACAGTGTCAATATATATATTGATAACAACTTGATACCTTCCCCATGGGTTCTCTGGTAAAAAAAAAAAAAAAAAAAGGGTGAATGACAATAAAAAAATCTCCATATTTGTCTATATGCTGCAAACAGAAAGAGCACATTGATTTAAATGGAAACAAAATGGGCAAAAACTGTGCTCTCTGGGCCAGTTTCACTCCACTTTTGGTCTAGACCAGTTCATTTGATCATCTTTAATTGTTAAAATACAAAAGTAAAGCCGTGGTTAACATGGTTTTAGTGTGAAAAAATAGCCAGTCTTTTCTGTGTAACATTATATCCAATTTTACAACTTTGCTGACATGAAAATGCAACACCATAAACCCTAAAATGCCAATTTAAACAGCTTTATATCTCAAATAATACCGCTTTAACGGAATAATGAAAGTGCTTTAAAAATCATATTGTGCAAAAAAATACACATTTTCACATTTCCCTCTAAGCTGTGAATAAAACAAAGACCAGTCAGGTATGTTTTAAAAGAAAATCCTTAAAAAAATAAATAAATCTTGTTTAAGACAAAAAATGAAAAACAATTCAAACAAACAACACTACAACTGCTAAAGGACAAATCACTGATTATTAAATAGGTATAATGTTCAAATGTGACCCTGGACCACAAAACCAGTCATAAGGGTCAATTTTTTTAAATTGAGATTTATACATCATCTGAAAGCTGTTTAAATAAGCTTTCTATTGATGTATGGTTTGTTAGGATAGGACAATATTTGGTCGATATACAACTATTTGAAAATCTGGAATTTGAGGGTGCAAAAAAATCGAAATATTGAGAAAATCGCCTTAAAAGTTGTCCAAATAAAGTTCTTAGCAATGCATATTGCTAATCAAAATTAAGTTTTGATATATTTACGGCAGGACATTTACAAAATATCTTCATGGAACATGACCTTTTCTTAATATCCTAATGATTTTTGGCATAAAAGAAAAATCGACAAGTTTGACCCATACAATGTATTTGTGGCTGTTGTACCAACTATACCAAGAGACTTAAGACGGGTTTTGTGGTCAAGGGTCACAAATTAGGAAATTAACACTTTTTTAAAAAAATTTTTTTTTTTTAGATCCAGATTTCCCACCTAGTGCAAAACCACAAATTTTCAAGATCAAAAAAAGTGGGTTGCCCAAAAGAGTAGTTGACCGATCGTCTTAAGCTGCTGGCGACCAGTCGATCAGTCTACCAATGTGACTCATTCCTATTCCTGACATGATCCCTCAGGATGGCTTTTAAAGTCACAAAATGTGCTGAATAATAATAAAAAAGTCACAAAGTTCAAGTTCATACATTTTTCCAGGGATCCCAGACCAGCACCAGCATCCACTTAAAAGGAGGGTGGGAAAGTACAACTAAGTGAAGACCTGTAATCCACAATGGAAGATCAAACAAGTGGATTGTGCTGCATCAGGGGTACATGGTCACAGGCATTCAATGATATAGAGACACTGGGCCCTGTGGACCACTGAATAAAGCAAGTCTATAGACTGAATGCACATATGCACCAGTGACTCTCCATTGAGCAAAATACATGGACCAGTGACACTGTATACGTCAGCAATATGCACCAGTGAACTTACACAAATGGGCCAAATGCCAGCATGCCAACAGTTTCAGTCAAACACATCTTTGTTAGGACATCTGTAGAGAACTAGGATGAAGTTAGTATAACAATTTGTAGAATGTTCAAATCTCTCTCTCTCTTTTTTCCCCGGTGTAATACATGCAGCTAGCTCCCATTAAAACTGCTTTACTTTATTTCAGGGTCTTACAGTTGAAACAAAGCCAATTCAAAAAGAATTCCGCTTCCAACCATGAAAAGGTGAAAAAGACAAAAAGACATAAGACAAAAAAAAAAGAGATGTGAATAAATCAACTGACAAATATCTAGTCCTACATCAAAGGAGGTTATTCTCTGCTCTTGTGATCTTCTCATTGTAAATGCAATTAAGGTTAATTACCCACCTGTGTTGGGATTCTTGTAGTGGTGCAGAACAGATAATTACAGTTCAGGTATGCATTAACTAACTTTTGTTAACAATTAATCACTGTTTACACACTGGACACTGTTCTCTTTGTAATTAATGATCAGTTCTAGCAATGAGTAACCTCATCTTAACCCAGGTAAAGCAAAAGAGAGCCTGTGCTTCTAACGCTTGGATATAATGGGAATGGCATGACGTAAAGCTGCGAGTGATCAGTGGTTTCTGAGATATTACTAACACATACTTGAGAATCTGAGTGTGATGTTAATGTGTGAGATTTTTCAAGGCTCATTAAAGGGATAGTTCACCCAAAAATGAAAATTAGACTGTGTTTTACTCACCCCAGAGGCACAAAGAGTAGGGTGACTTGCTTCTTCAGTAGAACACATTTGATGATTTTTAAGTCCAACCGTTGATGACGTTAATGGGTGTTTTGTCGAGGGAGGAGCAAACGACAGACACCGTTTATTAACAGAAAATAAACAAAGTGTCTAGAAAAAAGGCAATCAAGTGTCCAAAATAAACAGGGGATCTGGTGTCCTCGTCGTGCTGCGGGGTTCGTGAAGGGAAGGGCAGTGGTCAGGAAGGAAGGAAGGAAGGGTCCAGGTAAGGGGCGGAGTCCGGCGGCCGCACGCACTCCCCTCTCCGGTCCGGGGCGCGAGGGGTGGCGGCTTCGTCCTTCTCTCTGCCCACGGCGCTTGAAGGGACTAGACGGCCCGGCATCCTTGCCTGACGGCCGTGTAACGGGTGCGGTTCTCGTCCGGACTGCGGGTCCGGCAGCTCACGACTCTGGCGGTACGGGAGTTCCTCTACGTACCCCTCCTGGACCCACGAGAACACTAGCGTGCGTGCACAGGGAAGAGACCGGTCTCCCGAGGAGAGGCGCGCTTGGCATTTAAATAGTGGCGGTGATGAGGCTCCATTCGGTTCAGGTGTGCCCCATCACACACCGCCAGCCCTGGCTATTTCAGCGCCCCTCCTCTCTCACGCACCCACTCATGTCGGGAGCCTGGCGAAGGGCGGCGATTAAGGGACGGGGTGATGCTGATAATTAGGGGGAGGCAGCCAACTCGTCAGTGTGTTGATATCCAGCCGAAGAGCAATCAACCATAACTTCAGGCGAGCAGGCTCAGAAGTCAGTTTGAACAATCCGGATAAGCGCAAGTAAGTACCATTTTGATTAGCCGTCGTACCTACAATGACTGTGCACTGTGTAAACAATGAGTGACGTATACGCGCGAGAGATCACTTCCGGCGCTTGCATAAACTCGTAAACTACGCCAGAGCACGTACACATCTCACGCACCGGAAGCCGTGTGCGCGCTCAAAGCAGTTGGACATAGTGGTGTATTAGAGGTAAAAAATGATATAAATACTGTTCGGTTTCTGGCACAAACCGATCGTTTCGTGTCTTAGGACATCAATGTGTCGTCAAGAGCCGCAGGGTTTAATTTGGATTTGTCTGTGCATGTTTTTTTTACACTCATAGACTTTGTTACCATTGCCATCCATTATAAGGCTCATAGACTGCAACGGTTGGACTTAAAAATCATCAAATGTGTTCTACTGAAGAAACAAAGTCACCTACATCTTGGATGGCCTTTGGGGTAAGCAGATAAACATCACATTTTTATTTTTGGGTGAACTATCCCTTTAATGGAGACATGAGGGTATTTTAAAAAAAAAATAAGAGTTGCTCGCACTCGTCTTTAAACAACCAAAATTTCAGACACTGCAAAGAATAAGAGCAACAAAATATGATCTCACACTTCAGTACAATTGTTAATTGCTTAATTTATTTACATCTAGATACAATATATTAAGAAAGTATTAAATATTGATAAACAGATAAACATATTTAGAATATGGGGTTTGGGGTTGGTGAGTCTGGGCACCAAGGTTGAATTTATGTAATCAAAAATATAGTAAAAAAAGTAATACTGTGAAGTACTATTACAATATAAAATAACTGTTTCTATTTTAATATACTTTAAAATATGCTGAAAAAAAGGCTACGCTGAATTGTTCATCGGCCATTACTCCAGTCTTCAGTGTCACTTGTTCCTTCAGAAATTATTCTAATATGATCATTTAAATATATTTAATAATTTATACAATTTAAATGTACATCTTTATGGTTATTAAACATGAATATATGAATAAATATAGCGTTAAAAACATATAAATTCTAAATGTAAATATAACTCACTACTCCGTTTCATGTGCCTATACAAGCTGTTTTTTTCTCTTTTTAACTGAATTTAATATTCTTCTAAACCATGATCTCATGCTAAGCAAAATAGCCGTTCCTCCATGTTTGATACTCTTTTGACTGCACGGAATTTGTTCAGGTCAGCATTCACCAAAACTTGAACTTTTGCACACAGCATAAGAATTAACTGGCATATCCTTACATATCCACTCTCTCGGTTTTGTGTGCTTATGAATAGAGGTGAATGAAACACAAAAGTCTGGTGTGACCGCCCCTTTAAACTAATATCATGTTGCACCCCGGCTTTAAAACAGGTGCTACACATCACAGGTCTGAGAGTCAGCCAATCAGGGCCGGACGGCTCCATCACACTTACACACACACACACACACACACATACACACACACACACACTTGTACCCACAACACACACACACACGCACACAGAGAGAGACTGTAGCCCGACATTGGCATTGTTTCTGTTTGTAATCCATCCAAATGCTCATCTAGGCTTCCTCTACTGTTCAGTTCAGTTGTGCTGGCAATTGGCTTCAGCACCTAGAGCGTCTGACTGTGGGTCAGTGTGGGCATAAGGCTCAACTCCCCTTACCCAGTGCTGGCGGACCAGGGGGCTTTTCAGGAGATTTGTTCCAGTTTATCTGCATATTTCAACTGGCTTTAGTGTGCTGCTAACTGATAAAATTCTGCCAGTCTCCCTGAGCTCTGCCAATGCTGAGGCTCACTGACCTTCCACTGAAGATTCCTTTTGAACGAGGGGGAAAAGGGGGAAAAAAGACAAAAAATAAAGGGAAAAATCGAGCCGGGTGGAAGGAGGCTCCAAGGTTTATCACGTTGGGAACAAAAAAACAGAGACGTCAGAAGTCCTTCCCTTTCCAAACACGCAAGCGCATAATATTCACACACACGACCATACAAAATACCAGCATGGCTTCATAGATGATTAAGTATAACAGACAAGTTGCTCTATGTCTTGACATTGCCCACCTGCACAAGTAAAACCAGCATAGCTATCATGAAAACATTGCCACACACCGTATAAAAAGGACTGTGTGTGGGAATCACACATAAATCCTAAAATCAACTTAATTGTGGGGATAAGCCAGTGGTGCCTACAGGGAAACCACTTAAACATTCTAAAAGTTTTCCTAATTAAAAATACATATTTTTTTAGGTTTAAAAAAAGTGTATTAAACAAATATACTGACAATCATTGTAATAATGCAGATCTTTTTGGTTTGCTATTCAATTGTGAATCTTAAGGACTAGTAAGTAATAACAAAACATAAATCATAAAAATTCCGTACCCAAAAATGTGAGTCAAGACACCAGCATTTCTTGCATCTCAGTTAGAAAATTAAACCATCAAATCTCAAATTAATAGGTCAGAGATAAATCTTGCTGATGATGACAATGTTATTATTCTTTTATTATGTTTTTATATTGCACTTCTCAACAGCACAACCATAATTGAGACTGGCTGCAGTGATCTGGGGAAGAAGAACAATTGTGACACTCAAGGGACGCTCAAAACAAGATCCATAAAATATTGCATCAAAGCTCTCCATAAATGTAGGAGATGGGTAAAAATTTGAACTTGGAACTAATGCCATGCACAAAAACAAAAGCTGACATAGTTCAATGATGGTTCACTTGGATAATACCCAACCCACCCTCACCCCAAATCCAGATTATAGTAAAATCAGGGAAATATTGTCCTCGCTACAAAAGCACATGTAAAAATATCAAATGACATTTTATAATACTGTCAGACAGTATAACATCTCACGAAGCCAAGTAAAAGTATGGGCAGCTCTTCATCTCTTTAGTGCCGGGGTGATGGTCAGGTCAACCTCATCATCTTCCTGCTCTGGATTATAGATTATAGCAGTAATCTGGAATTGAGGACATGCCTCAAAATACTAAAAACAACCAAGGCCAGAAGGACAAACTAAACTATTTGAAAACTAAAAAATATACACATTTTAATAATAAAAAAGAACTAGGATTTCAAAGGTTGTGGCCTTCACAGTATAATTCAATCATTTTATGATGAGCGCCATCTACCTGTTCAGATATCGCATTCCTTATTTTGATCATTTGTGGCCTACAACAATATGGTATGCAACTAAGTAATCTGTTTTAAGGAAGCACTGAATAATTAGACTTAGACTAGTTTTGAATTTACCTGACCCAGATAAATATGCTTCTTGGGGGGATTTTTACATATGACATTCTCAGATTTCTCAGAGACGCAACACTGGAAAGGAGGTTTCAAGACACATTAAAAAAATTGGAAAACAGTGCAAGATGAGATATAACGTTCCAAGACATCCGTCTGAATGTGTATGGCTATAACACTGGCGCTTTTAAGGGGATTTTATCATACTGTCTAACAGCCCTAATTAAAGTGCTGATAAATAAATAAACACAAATAATAATAATAGTTGACACACCAGTCAACCTCCCTTAAGCAACTAGTCAGTCATTGGAGTCAACACTTGGGACCTGTCCCTATCACAATCTCTTTCACATCACTTTGAATATGAACAAATTCACAATTTTTTTGGGAATGGTCCACAATGACTATTTCATATCTTGTGAACGCAAAGTTCAAACCTAACAAAATGTAGTACAAACAGAAATCAGGACATTGTAAATAAATACACCAAATTTTGTCCAATTTCATCCATAGGGGGCCATTAAAACAAAGCAAAAGCTTGATTTGGCAAGCTTTTCCTTTGATGTAAGTGCTATTATATCCTACAGCAGGGGTGTCCAATCCTGCTCATGAAGGGCCAATATCCTGCAGACTTCAGCTTCAACCTGCTCCAACACATCTGGAAGTTTGTAGTGATCTTGAAGACCTTCATTAGCTGGTTGAAGTCTGTACGATCTGCAGGATAGTGGCCCTTCTTAAGCAGGATTGGACACCTTTGTTCTAAAAATAGACTTGGTTACCAATGTGTAAAGGGAACAAGAGGCGAAATGCAGATTGTGGTGCAGATGTGGTTGCTTACCTGCTGAAACACGAGGGCAGTCATTAAGCATGGGGTCCACCAGAGTATCCAGGGGCTCAGGACTCGACACCCAGTTACAGCAGTGCTGTGAGAGGGAAAAAAGGGGGAGGGAGACAGGAGCAAGCAATTAGGTACCTTAGAGACATCTCACACTGACAGTTTTGACTGTTTATGTTGGGCAGGAGCGGGCACACCACTGTGTTCTTGGCCTAGTGACCTCGTCAAAGCTCCCAATGTCATCAACCCGGCCCCTGAGACACCATCTCTTGACTCAATCTTCAACACAGAGTGTTTGTCTTCAGCTAAAACAAGTTTAATTAGGCATGTCTGGTTGAGAAAATCATCACACCCTCAAGCTGTAATGTATTCGACATTTTCACTAAATGCATGCTGGCAGAACGTGTATTATGGAAACAATCATACTGTTTAGATGGGGTGCAGAGTTGAAAAAAAAAAACAAAAAAAAAAAAAAAAAAAAAAAAAAGTTACAAAGGCAGCATGGAACAAGCAGGGGTCGAGATAAGATAAAACGTGTGAATAGAAGACAGAGAAATTCAAGCGAGATTAGCGTATTGCAGCTGGCGTCCTTGTGAAGCGCTGCTTATCTAGGGTTGTTTACTTTCGGAGACATAGCACTGTCAGCCATTACCATTGCCGAGGGGACTGCAACCCACCCGTCCACACAGACACACATAGACATGGACAGAAAGACAGACAGATACCCACAAACACAATACTATCTAACCCTCAACCAACTCCCAAGACAACCTCCCCTGACAGAGCAGAGAGGGACGATTCCACCACCCCAGACACCCCGCAAAAGACACTCGCATACATAAGCACACACATGACAGAGCCCCAGGTCACATCACACCTCAGCCTGTCAACCTCCTTCACCTCTGAGCCCTGTGTCACTCTAGGGGTCACCACACTGCCACCCCACAGGGACCCTCTATGTGTGTGTTTGGCCAACAGAGAAGGGGTATATACTGGGAAGCACAGGAAATTGATTTTTAATTCCATCAATCTTTTTGGCCATGGCACCCTTGGTTAACTCATAATGTGTATAATGATAAATCAATTCAAGAAATGATTCTGAAGTCTGGGGTGGTAGTGGCTGCAACAATTACTGTATGTAAGCGGCCTAGAGTTGAGATAAACTCTAGACCGGCTGTTATCAGAGTCAGTCAGCGCTGTGCGTGTGTTGTTTTGTAACTTTCAACTTGTAAAATTAGAATGAGAAAAGTGTGAGTCGGTAATTTGAAATAAGGTGGGAACAAACCCAGAGTGACGTCATCAGAAGCAGGGTGGGTGGAGTTAATGCACACGCATGGTGATAATGGATACCTTCATGAGTGATGAGAGTAATTATAATTTTTTTAATAATATTATGAATGAACCGTCATGTTATTATATCTAAAATTTTTGCTCAGACTCGGCTCAGCGAGCACAGAGATGATAGCAAATAAGTAAAGCTAACGTCAGCAGCCATGGCACTGGACGAGCAATCGTTATTATAATCCAAATGGGCAAACAGTCTAAATTATTATGCAAGTTGACTCGAGATACAAAAAATGCAAAACTGCAAAGTAGCATTTGTCATCCGTCACCGTGACAGCAAATGGACTTTTGAAACTGGAATAATGAGAGGATTACGCATTTCAATTGGCAAGAGAGGAATAACACGGATGGAACTTTCTTGGCAAGGAGGATTGTGTGCATCACAGTCAGGTACAAGGGAGAAGGCTTCTTACATTAGGTAAAACAAAAAGTAAAATTTTCGCAACTTGTTTATAGACTTGTTAATAGCAATTTGCTGTTCTTTTTCTGGGAATATGTGCCGACGGTCCCGTCGGTCTGTGTTTCCGGACGGTGTTCAGGTCCATCTTTCAAATAATGATGGTCGCGTGGTTCGGGGTAGTACATTTTGGACATTTCTCAGTTTGCCAAACCGGGCCCGTGTCAACTTTCAAAATAATGAGGGTCCGGGTCGGTTCAGTGTAGCACATTTACGGGTCTCTTCGTGTTCGGGAGTTTTTGGACCCGTATAGACCTGTACCACAAGGCCATTTATTACAGTGATTACCAAAGTTAAAAGTTGTTCTTAGGCACAACGTTAAGTGAAGTGCCTAAAATCTTTGGTAAAAAATGTGAAGTCTTATACTCACCAAAGATGCATTTACAGTATTTGAAGTAAAAAAATAAAGTTAAGTATTTGAAGTAAAAAAAAAATATTGTGAAATATTATTACCATTTAAAAATAGTGGTTTTCTCTATTTTAATAGATTTTAAATGTAATTTATTCCTGTGATGGAAAAGCTGGATTTTCAGCAGTCATTACTCCGGTCTTTAGTGTCACATGATTCTTCAAAAATCATTCAATGTCGATTGTTGTTCAAGATTAGAAAGTTTAAAGGCAACAGTGTTTATTTGGAATAGACTTTTTTTGTCACAACGTAAAAGCCTTTATTGTCACTTTTGATCAATGTGAGCCTCCTTTTTAATAAAAAATATAAATGAATAATTTTAATTATTAATAATATAATAAGACATACTGGCTTCAAACTTTTGAACTATAAATACACACAAACTAAATATATCAGGGGAAAAATTAAGATTTGATTGTTTATTGTTGTTGTTTATTTTGTAATTATATATATATGAGCAATACCACTCGTGTGTGAGAGCGATACCGGCTCTATATCAGCATGGCTGTGATTAGGCCAGAGGTAATCACAGCCGCTTATACAGAGCCGGTATCGCTCGAGTACGAGAATGATATTGCGTTTATACAACAGTTCGAATGAACGAGTGTAATAACAAGAAACACGGAGTGCTACTAAAAACCTCTTTTGCGGAACTAACTTTCCTTCCGCCACGGATTCAAAGATCAAGTTGACCAGTTAAACTCACGCACTTTTAGAATTCGTTTACAAGGGCATGTGCTGTTTCAGTAGGTCAGGGGTGGCGAACGTCGGTCCTAGAGAGCCGCAGTCCTGCAGAGTTCAGCTTCAACCCTAATCAGACACACCTGAACAAGATAATCAATGTCTTCAGGATTACTAAGGCTATAGACAGGTGAGTTTTTTTTTCCAGGGTTGGAGCTGAACTCTGCAGGACTGCGGCTCTATAGGACCGAACTTGCCTACCCCTGACTTAAGGTATTAGTGAAAATAAGAGGTTATCAGATCTGAAACAATGCGGGCAAGACCGTGCATCCAAATGGAGAGAGAGAGCACCGCAAAGCTAGAAGTTTCTTCTTATATTAACTAAGGTACTCTACGATTAGCTCAGTGAATAATTAAAAAAAAAACCTAGACCCGGCTAGAACAAGCGGAGTGATACAAAATTATGAAAGGGCATTCCTGTAGCGATACCAATACAATATCTCACGGTTCTCAACCAAACAGATTTGAGAACCAGAACGAACTGTTATATATATATATATATATACACACATATATATATATATATATATTATATATACATATATCTATATATATATATATATAGATCAACTTTCATTTTTTCAAGCTCAAATTACTGCTGCAATATGTAGTCCTCCCTGCTTTTGGCACATTCTCTTTACATGCTCCATGATTCTGAAAGTCAGAAAAAAAGCCCTGTGCCATGGCCCTGGAGTTCTCCTCTCATTTCTCTTGTCTTTATTCTCCTCTCATAATCCTGTCAGTCGCTTGCGTGCCTGGGTTGGGGGAGAAGACAACTGCCATTGGAATGAACAGGCATGCATTGTGTATTTTTAGAATTCCTGCTGCCCTAGTTGTGCACCATGGAGCCGGGCCAGTGAGAGGAGCGCTCCCTGACTGCTGCATCAAGTGTCTTATTGTACAATCTTAATTCATGCCGTCTGGAGAAAGATGTCAGCTGGGCTGGAAGCAAGGGCAGGAATTTCAAAGACTGGAGTCCCAGCCAGTGAGTGGCAAAGAGGCGGGGGGTGGGAAGAGGCTTCAACAGATTTGTCAGGGCTGGCTGATGCACCAGGATGAGTTTTAGATGAAACCGAAAGCCAAGGCCACTATGTAAGAGGATGACATACTGTAGCTTTAAAAGAACAGATACAACACCAAGAATGGTGGAAGGATTTTTTGGGATAGAGAAGCTGGGTCAGGCATTTGGAAGTGTTCCAATCTTTTTGTGAAATCTGATGGCTTGTGGTTGTCTTGAATAGCATAAAAATGACAATTTAATCCATATATATCCTCATAATATGGCCCTTTAGCTAATAAAGCATTTAACAGAAATGCCTGATAATACAAGTAAAAATCAAGAATTAATTAGACAAATTAGATATGAACAAACACGCCTTTAACTCTTCTGTTTATACACTGTAAACAATGATTGTGATTTTAACAGTAAAAGACTGTAAAAATGCTACAGTTAAAACCTGTTAATTGGTTAACAGTAAGTTTCCATACTATATACGGTGAATACATGTAAGTACATAATGTAATTTACGTAAAATACTGTTAAAATTTAGGTTTTTGGAAGTGAAAAAGAAAATGTCATTGTACACTGCAAAAAATGACTGAATTTAACGGTAAAAAACTGTAAAAATGCTAGAGTAAAAACCTGTTAAATGGTAAATTTCCCTACTATTTACGGTGAAAAACTGTATAGGACATTACATGTAATTGTATGGTAGTATACCGTTTTTGGAAGTGAAAAAGAACATATAATTTACAGTCAATAACCGTAAATTGACATTCCCAGAATTCCAACGACATTCAAAATTTATGTTTTTTTTGTTGAAATAACTGTTTCTTAGTTTTTTCTTATCAGTTTTGTACATTAGGGTTGTATGTTACATTTAATGTTGATAAATGAATGTTTATTGCATTATTTCAGTTTGATGTGTGTTACCATGGTGGTGTTTAGTGTTTGTGTGAATGACACTGTGCACCTTCTATACATGTTATTATTTAAAAGCTGCTTGTGATGGGCTTTGGTTCATTATGTGACTTTCTCATCACCACCTGCTTTTGGTGGTTATCAGTGTATTACAAACTTACAAAACAGATTTCAATACTTCAATAGGTTGGTATATTCACATTATATCAGTTAATGAAATTACGGTATTTAAAAATAAATTTAAGTTAAAACCATTAAAACCTAAAATGTTGCTACTGTATTTTTTACGGTAAAATTCTGGCAACCACAGCTGCCGTTTTTTACCGTAAATTTTACAGAATTTTTTTTACTGTGTATAATTTATAGCGTAAAAATCGAAATTGACACTCCCAGAATTCAATGCATGACATTTCATATTTTATGTTTTTTACTGAAATAACTGTTTCATAATTTTTTTCTTATCAGTTGCGTATGTTAAGGATTTATCTTACATCTAATGCTGTTAAATTCATGTTTATTGCATTATTTCAGTATCGTGTGTTACCATGATGGTGTTTAGTGTTTGTGTGAATGGCACTGTGCACCTTCTATATATTAGTATTTCCCTCCTCAGCTCGTAGAAAAGCTGTTTGTGATGAGCTTTGATTCATCATGTGACTTTCTCATCACCACCAGTTTTTGGTGGTTAGTGTATTACAATGGTACAAAACAGATATTTGTTCTTCAATATGTTGGTTTATTAATATTACATTAGTATTTTTTTTTTCTTACAGTGTAGTCTAGTAGAGAAAAACAGGCTTTAAGTTAAGCGTTCCCCTATATTCTACCTTATGGGTAAAGGCCTTCTCCACTTTTTTGCAGTAAAGGTGATTCCATATATACAGTGTCCACAAAATGTTTAATGTAAGAGCAAATGCACCATTTGTAAGAATGTTTTTAGTTTTTGAAAGAAATTAATTTAGTGATGGAACCCAACGACTAGTCCAGCATATAAATTTCTCGTTTTGCACATTCTTGCACAAAATATAGCAATACCTTGTGTTTAAATATGATGGCGCAAAGCAGACATCTGAACTCAAAATGATCTGTCACGAGTTTTTGTATGCTCTGCAATGGAAATGTATATGAATGGCCATTACGCTAACCATTTACGCAACCCTTCCAAATCCCAACTGAAGTTGAATGAAATGAAAAATGACAAATGGACACAAATGAGTGATAATCGTCTACGGTGAGGCCCATCAGCATTAATCAGGGCCATATGGTTGTGGTATTCCCGGCTCTTCTGGGCTGGGAGATGTGGTGCTGGAGCATGGTGGGACTCTAAGCGGTCTCCTAATGGCCCAGTTAGAGAAGGTAAATGGAAGACAGGTGTTGGATCCCGCTGAGAGTGTTCTCTCCTACCTGTACTTATTAAGCATCCCTGCGTCTGGCCTCCTATCCTTTAGCTGCCCTTTAACATGCCACATTCTGCTCAATCAGTCCTAGTTGCACTGTGGTGTATCCCAACTCATCCACTGTATTCAACAAGACAGACGAGTGTCAACATGCTGCCACATGCCCAAACTGTTCATCTTAAAAATATACTGTAAAAAGGAAATCTTGAGAAAACTCAAATTCAACACCTATATGCATTCCGATTTTAGGTTCTCTCATCTGCTCTTTTAAAAACTGTCACAGATCAGCACTGCTTTGTTTTGTCAATTTGAATTTGTTTGTTCACGCCTAATTAAGTCAATTTATTCACAGAAGCAATATATATAGGATGCTTAATATGTGATATGAACTATGCTATCTTTGTTTCTGAGACGTAATCACTTTACAAAGCAAAGATATCTGGGATATAGTATTAGAAGGTTGTACACAGACCTCAACTCTTCACACACAAACCTCAAGAACCGTGGCAATCAACAATTCAAAAAGAAGCTATCATTTACTCACCCTTGTGTCATTCCAAACCCATAAGACTGGTAAACATGGAAGCTTGTGCGTGTGTCACACGCTAGAACATTTAAATGTGAATAAAAGCCCAATAAATCTGTTCACATGAAGGAAGCTATTGTTCTCGCACAGATTAAACCACTTGATTTATATACAGGTGCATCTCAATAAATTAGAATGTCGTGGAAAAGTTCATTTATTTCAGTAATTCAACTCAAATTGTGAAACTCGTGTATTAAATAAATTCCAATGCACACAGACTGAAGTAGTTAAAAACTTTGGTTCTTTTAATTGTGATGATTATGGCTCACATTTAACAAAGAACCCACCAATTCACTATCTCAACAAATTATAATACTTCATAAGACCAATTAAAAAATTTTTTTAGTGAATTGTTGGGCTTCTGGAAAGTATTTTAATTTACTGTACATGTACTCAATAGTTGGTAGGGGCTCCTTTTGCATGAATTATTGCATCAATTCGGCGTGGCATGGAGGTAATTTTTTTGTGGCACTGCTGAGGTGGTATGGAACCCAGGTTTCTTTGACAGTGGCCTTCAGCTCATCTGCATTTTTTGGTCTCTTTTTTTCTCATTTTCCTCTTGACAATACCACATAGATTTTTTATGGGGTTCAGGTCTGGTGAGTTTGTCAAGCACACCAACACCATGGTCATCTTACCAACTTTTGGTGCATTTTGCAGGGGGCAGGTCCAAAGCCTGTGGGAAAATGGCATACATCAGCATCGTCTCTCCTCTTTCAAAAAGCGGGTTCTTCAGAAGTGAATCTTAAGGCTCTCACCACCTTACTTTCTTGGTAAACGGGTGCAGTGTTGTTGGTTTTCAAAAAACACAATGGAGCAACACCAGAAGATGACATTGCACCCCCAATCATCACAGACTGTGGAAACTTAACACTGGACTTCAAGCAACTATGAGCTATGAGCTTCTCCACCCTTTCTCCAGACTAGACTCTAGGACCTTGGTTTCCAAAGGAAATACAAAACTTTCTCTCATCTGAAAAAGAGGACTTTGGACCACCGCTTAACAGTCCAGTTCTTCTTCTCCTTAGACAAGGTAAGACCTCCTCTGACGTTGTCTGTGGTTCAGTAGTGGCTCAAGAGGAATACAACACTGTAGCAAAGTCCTGACAACGTCTTGTGTTGTGCTCCTTGATTCCTCTCTTTTTCCTCTTTGACACCCGGCCATCAGTCAGCCTTGTGAATTCAGCTCAATTCGTGCTTGATCGATTTGCTTGACAATCCTCATAAGGCTGCTGTTTTCTCGGTTGGTTGTGCATCTTTTTCTTTTACACTTTTTCCTTCCACTCAACTTTTTATGAATATGCTTGGATACAGCACTCAGTGAACAGCCAGCTTCTTTGGCAATGAATGTTTGTGGCTTACCTCCTTGTGAAGGGTGTCAATGATTTGTCTTCTGGACAACTGTCAGATCAGCGTCTTCCCCATGATTGTGTAGCCTATTGAACCAAACTGAGAGACCATTTTGAAGGCTCAGGAAACCGTTGCAGGTTTTTTTTTAGTTGATTAGCTGATTGGCATGTCACATATTCTAATTTGTTGAGATTTTTTTGTTGGTTGTTTGTTATGTGAGGCCAAAATCACCCTTAAGATCCATAAGATTTAACCTACTTCAGTCTGTGTTCACTGACTATTGTTAAACAGATTTCACATTGAGGTTAATTCCTGAACATGACATTCTACTTTTGAGATGCCACCTGTAGATTTCAATTAAATTGCTTCATGGACCTTTTTGGTCTTCTAAGTGTTTTGTTCAAATCTGATTTTTCATGGTGGACAGAAGCCTCTCAGGTTTTTATTTAAAAGACTACTCTGTGTGTTTTGAAAGGATAACCAAAGCGTTGTACGGAAGACCCATTAGGGTGCGTAATCATGGTAGAAGTTTCATTTTGGTGGAAATATCTTTCTCTAAAACACAAATATCTACTATCAACTTAACTACAGAAACAAAAACGAAAGTTTTAAATACAATATTCAGGTCAACGCAAAACAAGCCTAGACCAGTATCGGTCATAATTATTCATTCTGCCCGGCACGCTTGTGGATCCACAACCCCTTAACATGTTGCAGCAATACTGTTTCAATTTTTAATAATCGTTGTCGACACTTTGGTTGATGGCTAGGTGGGACAAACATTTCTCTGAGGGGCAATTTTGGGGATTTCTAACGGGGTTGGTTAAGGGAGTTTCAACATAATTTCACAGTGGCCTCGAGATAGTTGTCGTGACATCAAAAAGGTCCGTGTAAGACTTGGCATATTCTATTGCTGATTTTTACAGTGCAGAGAGTAGATGTCGTCTCGTCTCGCTGCGTGTCTATGGGCTTAGGTCGACGCTCTACTGTTTATTGCTCTAGCGCTAGTATGTGCGGTCTTCCTACTACCATGGGTGGCCTTTCGGCCAGGGAGCTGTGCCAGCACTGCGCGTACCGCCAATGCAGGTAGTGCGCAGGGGTCAGTGGACTCTGCGTCATTCCGCATGCTTTTGTTCTCTGTCTGCGCGCGCTAGGCTCCTAGGAGAGTTGCGCGCACCGTTGCTTCCCCGCAGGAAGAGAGCAACGGCTTCCCCAGGGAAGCTAGCCCCTGCCGGTGGCGCTGTTGATGCGCCGGCCCCCCGTGC
The DNA here is from genome assembly GCA_018155175.1 of Sinocyclocheilus anophthalmus. Classification (NCBI taxonomy): domain Eukaryota; kingdom Metazoa; phylum Chordata; class Actinopteri; order Cypriniformes; family Cyprinidae; genus Sinocyclocheilus; species Sinocyclocheilus anophthalmus. The sequence continues at coordinate 536,484 of JADLZN010000144.1, forward strand.
CTTCCCTTCCCCCTCTCTCTCCCTCATATGCCCTTAGTCTGCCCCATTATCGCCACATCACCTGTCCTACTGTGGTCTCGTCCTGAAAATCCCTCCAATTCTTGGCTCTCATCCCTCCATCTCCACCTCCCTCAGGAGGAGAAGGGGAATTACCACCCCCTGCACGAAAGAGCTCACGATTGTGCAAGGAACGGAGCATCACCTCCGGCAAACCCCTACAGAGATGCCTGCCTGGTCAGAAACAGTGATTTCAAACTTGAATAATGTCCAAATCATGATTGCTATGGATGTTACTATGGAAGGGGATGGGGCCATGACGCTGATTAAAGACAGGTCTACAGTGGAGACACAGGCAGTGGGAAATCTGAACGCCTTTACACAATTCAAGTCCCAATTCCTGCATGAGTAAAAAGGATTAGGGGGTTAACAGGTGACACAAAAGGACTGAAAGTGACTTTAACATTCCTGAAGTGAGAGTCCACCCTCTGGCTTCAATTATTGGGTTGAATTAGATCTGAAAATCAATTATATAAAATGCTCGACCTCATCTGTGTTAATCAGCCCCCCTGACAAATTAATATTTTGGTGTCCTCAATGTATGGCAGTACTTGCAAGTGTGTGAGACGGTACACAGTCTTTTCTTCTGCCATTAACAATAGTCTGTGCAAGCAAGTCACTTTAACTGGATAGTTCACCCAAAAAAATTAAATACAATCATTATTTACTTATCTTAAAGTCGGTTGAAACCTATGAATTGTGGAACACAAAATAAGACATTTTGCAATTTTTTAAAAATATTTCTTGTCTATACAGTCAAGGTCAGTGTTGTTTTGGACCTCATTGACTTATTGTATTGACAAAAACATTCTTCAAAATATCTTTGTGTGTGTGTGTTCCACAGAAGAAATAAAGTCATACAGGTTTGGAAAAACATGAGGGTGAGTAAACAAATTTGTATTTTTAAGGCAAGTTAGTTCATTCAGCCGCCAACATCCCCAGCCCGTTATTTGCTCTACCTGAACACGGAAAGACTGATGCCTCGTTTTCAATGTATTATTTCAATAAAAACGTTTAAATCAGCAATAAAATCTGACAACAACCGTATCATAAATTGTTCTTCTTTATCTCAAATCACACTAAAGAGCTGTATTTTCCAGGCTCTTTTAACTTAAAGGCAGGACTTCTATTACTACAGCTGTCATATCGAGCATTACACATATTTCACATTTATTATTCTGCGAGTGGACTGGCTCCTCCTCATGTCTCTTGTGTAAGTCACACCACCGGAACGTATAAGAAAGAACAAATCAATGACAACGTATTCTTACTTTTGATGGACTTATTATTCAGGGCAAAAATCACACATAAAAAAAAGAAAGAAAGAAAGAAAGAAAGAAGACATAACTTGACAAGATGAAAAAGACATAAAGAAAGAGCCCAAGACCAAAGACAAACTTCAACAGACACACACAAAAAAAAATCACCAAGGCAAACAAAAGGCAAGCAAACATCTGACGGAGCAAAGCAGATCAGCAAAGACAAAGGAATAAAAGAAATTCTTTCTGGTGGGCTGGGTGGTCCGCTGTTCACGGAGAAAGCGGGCGAGAAGCAAGGGTGTATGTTTGCGCTTGGCATTTGCATGGCTGGCTCCCCTGTAGCCCTGGCTTGGGATCCACTCACTCATATTTATGTGCATATTGAGTGTTCCCAGGTGTTGTCTCTGGACTCGAGGTCAACGCTGAAAGGGCAGCAACTAAATAAAACTGACATACTAACAGAGCATCTGCTTGCGTGCAGTGGTGTTTGGCTTTGATTTCTTATTGACATCTGCCCAAACAGACAAACAAGAGTGTGGGATGAAAAACAAACTATTGGCTTTCCGTGACTCCTGCTTCGGGAGTGTATCTGCTCACTGAATGAAATGCCAGGCTGTTTGATCTGAGCTGTGTGGCCGCTATTGATGCTGTGATTGGGAACATCAAGATTCTGGCACATTTGGTTGATGGAAGATTGTACCTCTCTGAGCCAGTCCCGAATGGACTTGTTGGCCTCCTGGTGCCAGACGTTATGGACAGAGTCAGTCATGGCCACCACACGGACACGATTCTTCACTTCTGCTTCTCGCTGAATCATCTGAGTGGGAGAGAGATACATTAGCAAATAGCATATGATATCATTGTTTCAATAAAAAGCTACAGGACCATCCAAATGTACGGTGCATTTCAGTTTTTATTAACAGAAATGTATCTTGTAGAGTATCATATACTGTCAAAGTCATCATTCAGTAACCATGGTATACCTCAAAATACCATCATGTATTTTCTGTCAATGCTAATGCGTTAAACATGAAAAAGAATGTGTACATGGTCTGCAATGCATTTGTGACATTACAGTCTTAAATGTAAAAAGAACGCAAAAAACGCTTCTACAAGATAAAAACACGTGAAGAGGTGATTCTTTTCATCCTTGTATTTTAGATTGTGAGCAATCCAAAGGAGTTAGCCTGTCACGCTAACTATTCCATTCAAGATAAACGGCTAGAGAAAAAGGGCCAGTCTGACAACAATAGGTTAACAATCACTTTACGTGATCCATTTTACAGGAGCTACACCTGGCCTGGTGCTACATCAAAGTGTCCATAGTCATTTTAATGCATTCCCCAAGCCCATTTAAATTAGAGGGACTGTATAGAGATAAATGGAATCTATTAAGGCACTAAGGACTAATACATCACACCGCTGATAAGCTTTTCTCAGGAGCATCCTCTTAAAGTAAGGGAGAACACTGCCTCTCGCACCAGACACACACCACCACAGCACACACATCCACACACACACACAACACACAACCCCACCTCGAGTGACTGAAACATGCATGGCTAAAATGTCTTCCTGTTTCAATGATACCCAGGAGGCCAGCAAATTGAACCTTTTAAAAACTACTAAAAGTGTCAGTTAAGACAGCTTTAGGAATATGGAAAGGTAACTAAACATGTTCCAGATATACATGGTTTTAAAAAGCACTTGAAATAAAAAGAACCAAACAGAGAATGGGACTTTCTAGCAATTCTTGGGACGCTGTTGGTCATCAGTTTTTTTTTTTTTGGTTAAATTATTTTAGGTTATAGAAACTACTTGAAACATAAATTGAATATTAAAAGTACTGTCACGAAGAACATTTCTTACAACTGATAAACAGGAAACCTAATAATATTCATTTTCAGAATTTTTTTTTCTTTGTATTTTTTACGGATTTGTGAAGTTCAGCCATTCAACTCGGTTACAGAATTAATTCTATTAATCTGTATTATTATTATTTAAATTATCTTCCTTTTTATTTTTAGTTTACGTTTACTGATATAAAAATACAAGGTTTAAAAACAAAATAAACACTATTTAACATAATATTTACTGAAGAGTAAGCATCTCCTTTTAATTTGTCTACTGAAAATACAAAAATAAATAAATAAGGCCCTGTTTTGTACTCTGTTGGTGGAAAGTGTTGTATATTATTACAATGCTGCTGCTAATATGGAAATGTTATGCATGAATACTTAAAACACACAAAAAGGCTGTAATGGTATTTAATGGCATGATTTACTCATCCCATGACAAACGGTCTGACAAAATCATGTAAACACAACCTCAAAGCAAACATGGGCATTGGATACGAAGAGGAAAATGACAGAGAGCAGCTTTGATGTGTGTGAATCTGTGATGTTTTCCATTGGGAAAACTGAAACATGTGTATTAGATTTACAACATCACACTGCTCTGATTGATGTCCTTCAGTGACAGTCTATGTGCTCCACACATGCTGTCAGCAAATGTCTTACCCACACACATAACTTCAGAGAGCCCGTCACTGTAAACCTACAACTCGAAATGTCCTGTGGGCACAGCCAAGCACTGAAATTATTAAAAGAACATATGAACCAATGAAAAAATAAATAATGTACTGTCAGGCCAATCAATGTAAGGGTGCGACAAGAATGACAGCACGCACGGGACCAAAGCCTTAAAACCCTCGTAATCTACATTCCTCTGTACATTAGCTTAAGCATTATAGCACCACGTGAGCCGCTCTCTCAGCTGGTCTGTAACCATAAAAGAAAGAAACCGGGCAGCTGTGCTCATCAACCTCCTGCTTAGAAACAGCGCGAAGAAAAAGCAAACATGTGGAAGTACTTGTTGCACTAAAATCAACAGAGACAGATGTTGAAACATTTGCTATCTCACTTCTGCCCTTTTCTTTGCACTTGAGCATCTGGCTTGAGGAGGAGAGACAGAGGGAGAGGTGAAAGTGCGATGGAGGCGGCAACGAGACAGAGATGACATCCAGCCTCCGAGACGGAACGAAAACATCACTCTCATTTTCAACATGACTGTGTTAGCGGTGAAATTTGCATTTTCTGAAGAAACTACCAGTGCTTGTGTTATAGTTTTAGGTTTTGTAAAAAATGAAATGTTGCATGCGTTGTTGTGACTCTCAATACATGTCTTTTTTCAGTCGGCTGCTCACAAGAATCAACACTTAGTTACTATGCAGTGTAAAAGTAGCTGTAAGTGGTTAAAAAACTGCAAGGAAGACAAATCACAATTCAGTATGCAAATAGATGTAAGAAAGAATACCAGTCGGAATTCATTATGCAAATATAACCGATGACATCATACTGTGAAAACAACGAGTACTAATGATGAATAAGACCAATGCCGTGCATAAAAGTAAAAAAGAGTCTATTTTGACTTCTTGTTGAATGTAATTATATATATAGGGGTCAGTGCGATTTTTAAAAAATAAGTTCAGTAAAGATGCACTAAATTGATTAAAAATGGGAGCAAAAACATCTATAATGTTACAAAATATTTATTAACTTTTTTTAAATAAAAGATGTTATTTTAACTTTCTGTATCATATTATATACAAAAATATTAAGCAGCACAACTGTTTTCAACATTGATAACAGGAACAATTGGTGATCAACCAATCACAACTGTTACAATGATTTCTGAAGGATCATGTGACAACTGAAGACTGGAGTAATGGCCTTGCTGAATATTCAGCTTTGCTTTCAAAGGAATAGATTTATATTAAAACAGAAAACATTTATTTTAAATTATAATGATATTTCACAATATTGCTGTTTTACTGTATTTTACTCAAATAAATCCAGAACTGGTAAGTGTAAGAGATTTATTTCAAAAACATTTAAAAAAAAAAATCATACCGACCCCAAAATTTGAATAAACCCCTTTATCAGAAAGGTTTGAAGAAAATCAGTTCAGTGCTACCTTGCAAATACTATAATAAAGCCAGCACAACTCTCACAGGCAAGAGTTGGTATGAGCTGGTTGTTATTATATATTGTTTATACTAGGTGATTTTGAAAACGCTGCGATGTGGTAAATGGTCTGTTGTGACATTCGGTCAAACAGTATTAAGAACTGCCAGCGGGAAATCTCTGAAGACAGCAGATTTCCCTTCCTTTTCTCCGGATAAGCTCCATTAAGGCTGTTCTCTTCATCTGTCTTTTGCTACACAGCCCAGTTGCTATGAAACCCCAATCAGTAGAAACCCAATTAAAGACACAAGGATGATTTTGGACCAGCTAGCCGAAATGGCCTTTCCGATATTGGCTAAATCCTGCAGCTGATGAGGACAAAATATCCCGGTTGACATATATCCTTACCCCCCTGCCCCAATCTTACTCTCACTTTCTCCCTCTGTTTGACCTCTTCAGTGACCTCTACTGTAAAATACAGCATTTAGCACTTTAAGTGTCTTCACGTCACGTAGTGAGCTAATTGCTGGACTTCAGTTGCTGGAAATCGCATTTTCCTTAATGAAGCTGACCGCAATGGAAGCGCTTCTTTATTTGTCCCCTGCATTTCGAACACAGAATAGTGTGAAACACACACACACACACACACACACACACACAGGCAAAGAGGAGAGTTTAACGATAAGAAAGGCGGGAAGGCGACTCTCGTGCGGCGATAAAATACCTCTCGCCTTTTCAGCCTTCCTGGCTTCAAAAGCGAAAGCTCTCTATGAGACTTACATGCAAATACACAAGCAATAAGACAATTATTTAGGGCTTTGATAATTACGTGTCAAAGGCAGTGCAAGTCACCAGATAATTAGGTGAGAACTGAGTGGTAATCCACAATGGCGTCCCTGGAGGCAGGGGAAAAAAACACTCAACACATTCCCAGAAGAATGAGGGAGGAATAAAGTAGCGAAGAGATAAATAAATAACATGGGCTTTTAAAAAGGAACGTGCTTACCAACAAATAGCACCATGAAAAAAGTGGCAATTACCATGGTGAGGGAAGACACTGTGGACACACACTCACTCGCACGTGTGTGCAAATCCAGATGCGGGCTGATTCAGGAAGCCATGCTGTTAGCATCGGTGCTGAGTCCAGACTAATGCATCCAAACTGCTGCCATAATCTGGACATCCCACTGCGTGGTAAAATGAAGCTTAAATATTTGATTGATTAACTGTCCAATTACAACCAGTGAGCGAGGGCCAACACTGTGCACAGCTACATACATGCACATCCACACAACAGCAGTATGTCTTGGCAAATGTATACACTGGCCCTAAAAAGTATTTGGACTGTAAAGTAAGCTACACTTAAAAATGTATCAATGTCAACGACTCTAACAAATTTGGTATAGTCAGCAGGATCAAACAGGCCAAGCTGGATCTATAAACAAATGATGCTACCCTTTTCCTCAAATTAACGATTACTTTTAACTGGGGCCAGTTGCTCCACCTTTGTGTTATGCCCTAGTAGTTACTAGTGTAAACGTACATCCTATTTTAAGCAAGGTGTGGTTCATCACAATACTATGAACATAATCCACTACATGTCTGACAACTCAGAAGTGTTTAATACCTTCATCTTAATTCTGAACAATATATCAATTGCATGTGATGTTTCTTTAAAATAAATGCTCTTTGGTTTGAAAGTTCAGCGGTTTCATGATAAACTTAATCTCAGTGTCCATCGCTAGCATTGTGCTGACCCCACTAAGACATCTAACCTCTGGAGCAAAGAGGGGCTCCAAAGGAGGTGGAAAGTTTTGGCCTTTCTTCATTCTCCAGGTCCAAGAGGGCACATGCCAGCCCTCATTCCTCTGGCCCCCCGCTCGAGCTGAGAAAACAGTGGCAGCTGCCCCTGGAGCTCCGACACCCTGCACAGGAAGAGACAACACTCGCGCTTTCCCCTGCTTTGAAGCCTGGGCCTCAGTGCCTGCCCGTCCTTTGTCTTTGGGGCAGGAAGGAAACCCTAAGCACCAGGACACTATGAGGCCCTGGGGAGGCAGCGTGTGCGTCGGTGTGGATATATCTAACCCCTGTGAGCGTCCAGCCAAGAGTATATTCCTAGGTAAATGTGCATTTATAGGCGCCACAACAGTTTTTGATTTATGGATGCTAGTAAGTAGACAGCGAGTGGTGATAACTTCCCCTTCTACTTCCTGTCGCTGAGTGGAACGCCACGTGCAAAGGATGACATCGTCCAGTGTGTTGTTCCGGAAAGGCTGGGCCAGAATGGGGTATCAGTGGACCCTTGTGAGCGGAGATGGGGCGAGCAGGCGACGCTACACGGACAGACACACACACATACACACGTCAGCAAAGGCGGGCGAGGAAAAGGAAGCCGGGTAAATATTTACTGACACAGCACAAGCGGTGAGCGTTTGACACCTACTGGAAACAAAAGCGAGAGGATAAGGAGCGGCATGCCAGGAAAGGCAGCGGTGCTGTGTCGAGCTTGCACTCATGGAAAACAAGAGGAAAGAGGGAAACGTGGGGGCAGGATGAGTGAAAGAGCAAGTGAAGGGGGCACAGGGGAGGGGTGTGCTTGGGCATCAGTCAATGTCGAATAAAGGCCACACACAGGCGACTCCTGAAGCTTGCAGCTCTTTGAGGCCTCATTGACATTTCATGCTACAATTACCAAAAAGTACCATCAAACTCCCAAGTTTTTTGGCAGGTATTACCATTTGATACCATTAATTTACCACAGTACTGATAAAGGTTTATTTGTCAGATATAGTAGGTCTTCTTGACACAAAAAGTAGTTGTAAATGAACTCAAGTAATGGACTTTAACTAACCTCTTGACGGCTTGAGGCAAGTTAGGAGATATGCCGATATGCTTCAACTTCAAATATCTAACATGCCGAAAACATATTGATAGAGAATTAAACACACAGACAGTGCACAAGCAGTGTGTGTGCGCATTCTGTGCTCATCAGAGAAAGAGAGGCCCCGGAGCCGCTGTGCCTGGCACAGGGCCCATGAGGAGAAATCTCGGATTGGATGATAAAAGGCTGATGGGGCCCCTCATTTTGGACCCGTTCTGCATTGATCCTGCAATGCCTTGAACCCTGGAGAGAGAGCAGAGTCTGCACACTGTACCGACAAGTATGGGAGTGCGTATCATCACAGCAAACTCTCCTTTTGTTTCTTCACTCTTTGTTTGTATCTTCACATGTAGTGCGGCTCATTCAGCCGGCTAACTGTTGGTGGGCAGTTGTTGATTTTACAGTTTTCAATTGGTCAGATGTCACTAATTCAACTCATCTCTTATTTCAATATCAATTATATTAGTAAGGTTCCCACACCTACTGACCAATTAAATTTCCCATATTGTTTACTGTCATAGAAAAGTAATTGAAATTACACTAATTCATCGGTTACAAATTGATCTTTGTAAAATGCAATGTTCGTTAAGACACATGGATTTATCCTGATCAAAAATACAGTAAAACAGTAAAATATATTGTAAAATACTGTTACAATTAAAAATACCTTTTTTCTATTTTAATGTATTTGAAAATGCCATTTATTCCTGCGACAGCAAAACTGAAATTTTAGTAGCCATTTATTTGAAATACAAATCTTTTGTAACATTATAAATGTCTTTACTGTCCCATTTACTGTCAAAAGCTCATGATCTAATGCTCTAGCTGAGTAAGTATTAATTTCAAAAACAAGAAACAGAAATAAAAATTGACCCCAAAATGACTATATCTATATATATATATTATTATATATATATAATATATAATATATATATATATATATATAAAAGTAATTGTAGCTGATGAAATATACATTTTAATAACGTTTCAATGACATCGTACACATTTTTATGTATTTTCTAGGCCTTGAACATTTCAAACATTTCCAGGTTTCCGATGACAGCATAGCGTTATTTGACTATTTAACTCTAAACAAAATGCAATCATGTCCATACCAACACCATTGATATTAAGTATAAGAATTTAAATGGACTTTTCTATTGCAGGACTAATCCACAATTTATCTGACATTTCCCAATTTTCCTTGACTGTGGGAACCTTGTAGTTCTGACTTAACAAAATATATTGTATATTATTAGGAATCATTCATCTGTTTTATTACATATTTATATCTATATTATGATTATGATTTCAGAGGAATCAAATCAAACACATTTGGACTGTAACATTTGAAGTCATTACATTATTCCTCAGTGGTTCTAAATGCAACACAAAAATTACACAAAATAAGTAGCAAACATCATTTTTGTGGAACGCAGGTGTCTCACAAAGACAGATGAAATCCCGACGGCTAATTAAAGTCCTGTGTTAATTAGGGGTGATTTTACTTAAGAAAGAATAGTACTAAGTGCGATCACAGCAACATCTTCATCACCTCCGAAACTGTCGAAGCTGGCGTGGATATTGCTCTCACACTGAAACGAGGGAATGGGAATTCAGAGCGTGTGTATCAACAGGGCAAAACCCAACTATGTGTCTCCCTCAGCCTTTCGGCAGTGCCATAAAATAGAAAGCTAACCTCAATATTTCCCCTCTCCGTGCTGGGACTTGCTGGCCCATTAAATTATCCTTCCCATGTGTCATCCTGCACATTTCCACCATGAAATTGTTGTATAATTAAACTTTCTTAATGATTTATAAGCTATAATAATAGTCGTAAGTATTTCTGAGCAGGTTAAACTGACACCCTTTAAGTGCACATGTGGGGCTGACCCTGTTTTAACAGAGTTTTGGATCATTGACTCTCCCGGCTGGAAGAATGAGGGATGGAGTGAAGAGGGAGACGCGGCTCTGTCATAACTCAGACGCCCACTGACACGTACAGGCTGGGCCTCGTCAGCCAGGGGAGGTGAGGGCCGGTTCAGGCAGACAGCAGGAGAGACAGGGGTCAGGCTGCCCGAGGTGTTTACAGGAAAGCCCAACTCGCCGTCAGCGCGCCGAGACAAACTAGCAGAGCAGAGTGCACGTCTGACAGAAATACAGCTGCGGAGAGTACACACGATGATAAAAGTACCATTATTTGGATGAATGTTAAGTACACACTGCTTCACAACGAATATGACATCCTTATAGGGTCACTTTGGACAGAATATCAATTAAAAGCTGCTTATGCCTGGGAATTAATCCTGAATATTAAACACTGTGACCGGAAAATGGCACAAGATGCTAAAACTTTAAAGTCAGATATTTACTGTCTACATACTTGCATATTTACATGTTATGTCTGCTTTAGACCGCGACCAGACATAACACAACATAGAAAAACATAAAAGCATGTGGAGTAATGAAACAAAAACATTTTATTAACAAAGAAAAAGGTGTGCACTTTAGCCACTCATGAAGAAAAGAAAATACTAAGCCTCTTTGAAACCTCGAGGGAGTTTCCTTGCTTGTTTCAGAGTGTACTGGGAGGTCAGGTGTGTGTATGCTACAACAGCGTATTGTCTGTATATGATTCTAAGTACGTGGGTGTGTACGAAAGAAGCTCTCCCTAATGTGTGTGTGCGAGCACATGTATGCTTTCAAACGTCAGTGTCAGGCCAAACCTCCCCTTTTTTCTGCGTTGAGACTAGCTGCGGGGCTTTTTCAGATGGGCTCTCAGCAGAGACGTTTTGTTTAAACTTTCTGAGGCACTCACCCCATCCTTTCAGTCACAACTCCAAGTTGGAGGAGAAAAAAAGGGGGACCAATGGCTAATGAATGTGACGAAACCGCTCTCCTATCAGCTATCTGTTTCTAATGCTCCGTCTAGCCTGCCGAAGGGAAAGAACTCCTGAACCCCCCAAAAATGAGCCTTTGATACCCCTGTTCTCAAAGGCAGTCCAGCACCAGACGGTCGAAATTAATGGAAATATATAACAATCTGAAATTAACTTCCCATAGCCACCAGCTACGTTTTAACCAGGAGTTGAGAAGAGAGGGTGAGTGTGAGAGAGAGGCTGGAGAGGGAGGGGGAAAAAAAAAACATATTACGGCTTACACCACCAAACACACACACACACACACAACAGAGAGAGAGAGAGAGAGAGAGACAGAGAGAGAGAAGATTGGGAGAGGAGGAAGAGTAAGAAAGGAGAAGAGAGAAAGACAGAGAGAGAAGGGTACGGCAAGAGTACAAGAAGAGAGGGAGCGAGGACCGAGAGAAAAGGAGGTGAGGAAGAGATAGTAACCGAGAATGAGAGGCAAAAGAGACAGAAAGATCGAGAAGAGAGGAAAGAAGAGATGAGTATGAAAAGAGATAGAGAGAGAGGGAATGCGGATCAATAGGAGGAGGAGGAGAAGAGAAGGAGGAGAAAGAAGAAAGAAGAAGAGAGAGAGAGAAGGAGCAGAGAAGAGAAAGAGAGAAAAACAAGGAGAGGGAAGAGAGAGGCCGAACAGGGAGGAGAGGAGGAGAGGAGGGAGAAACGGAGAGACCTGAAAGAGTGAGGATATGAAGGGATGACATAAAAGAAGGGAGAATAGAAAGGCGGAAAAGAAAGTAAGAGACTTTGCAGAGAAAAAGAGCATGGTAAAGAGAAGTGGAGAAGGAAGAAGACGCGGAGAGGGAGGAGAGAAGAGAAAAGAGAGGATGAGGGAGAGGGAGACGAGAGGAGAGAGAGAGACTGGCCTAAAGAAAAGAACTTGTTTTACAAAATTATAAAATGTCTATTAATTATAACATAAAATAATTTAGGAATATAAATGTTCTATTAATATTTTTTCTATTAGATAAATTTAATTATTCTTTATTTGCTAATCATTTGAGTGTCAAAACAGTATTCATTATTTTATTTATTTAAAACTTCATTTGAAAACAGTCTGAGAAATAAAAATGGACAAGCAAAATTAGTTACTTTAGCATGAAAAAAAGTTATACCAAAGCACCAAGAGTGTTATTAATCTTAGAAGTAACAAGTATCTAAATTTCCTTTAAAGAATTCTAAAAAGAACACAGTAATGGCTTTTTAATTGATACAAATCACACAAATACACGTGTCCCAAAACCAACTGCAGTAATTAGCATTCAACTGAATAAAAAGTAGCAATGTCGTACAATCCGTTTATTGATAGTTGTCAGTTCGATGCTTATTAGTATACTTAGCAGTATACTTTCTGATTAGAACAATATCTACTATTATAGCCCATTACTAGGGATGTTATTACAGAGAAAGCCCATGTCACTCAAGCACAAAGAACAGAGTCTGGATTTTGCTAGGAAATGGATTCAACGTCCTAAATAGACCAAGACTGACCTTTCCCCCTAATACACCACTTACAGCAGAATTATCTTTTTAACTATTTAACTGCTGTCAGCGATTTGTCCGAGTGTGGTAATTACCAACCACAGCTGAGGACATTCAAAGGAGAAAAAAATATATATTTATTTAGTTTGGAACCACAGAAGACATTTAGGTGCTGATAAAGGTAAGTACGAATGCAGTGATTATCTTGTCATTTGAGAATTTTCCTTCTGTGGTTATAATAGTGAGAAGCTAGTTTCTGCTGTTTTCTTTGTCGTGTTTGACGCCTCTGGATGTGAAGAGCAATATTCATGGAGTTCGCAAACCGAGTTGCGTCAATTATAGGAATCAAAGTATCTTTTATGTTGCTTTTAATTTATTTCTTCATTTTGGACGTTTGATAATTCAGAACCGTCATGTCAAAATGACTATGTGCGTCTCAATTTCCAAGTCTCCGGAACTGCAATCCGTTGTCTGAGGTGCTGACTAACTCGCACTCTTGAGTTAAATGTCATCGATGAGTCAAATAAACTCGCTGGGCTATTGTTAGTATGTGTACGTGTGTGGAACACATGTGACCCGAATATGAGACAGCAGGTCAGTCTGAAGGCCTCTGAGATGGATGAAACCAAAAATACAGGCAGTAAAAAGCAGTACGGGCAAGAACTAGCGGTTAATCCTCAAGATCACATTAGTTCATTTTGTTTGGTACAAAACAGGTAAGACAACTAGTGAGAAAGTCAATGAAAAACAGGCTATGGGGTAAACTGTCCCGCTCAACTGTGAATGCAGACTGGAATAGCAAGTGAAGAAATCTCATTCTCCACACACACACCTACACTGCTCTCATCCACTTTAGTCTATGCAAAAGCAGTTACAAAGGATAAGCAGTGCCCCCTAGTGTTTTTATCAATGTAAAATGAGTCCAAATCAAGAATGTGTCCCCTAAGAGAGAAAAATTGACAACAATGAGTAGTAAATCGAGTTGTGGCATCACAGTGGAAATGCCTGAGGAGGACACGTTGGAGATGGAGAGAAGGGGGAGGTAAATGAGGGAGAAAAGGGGGAGAGAATAAGGTAAGAGGTTAGGGAAAGGGGGATGGGGCAGCTGTGGATAGGTATATAGAGGAATTCTGACACTGTCGAGATAAGTAGACCGTAATGATGCTTTTTGAAGGTGTGAGAGAGCAGGCCGATTAAAAGAGGACTTCTTCGCCATAAGCAAAACACACACTATGTAAGACAGAAGCTTCCTTATATATATATATATATACATACATACATACATATACACACATATAATGTGCGACAAAAGCCCCCAGAACGTAGCCAACATGCAATGTGTGCTTGTCATTGCTGCTTTGCTGCTAGTGTGCAACAACAAATACATCAAACCGCAGCCCACATCTCCCCAAAAACGATGGAAGCCCTATCTCTGTGTGTTTGGTGACACGTTGTTAAGAATCTGCTCCATGTGTGAGTCTATGTGAGATCAAACTGCAGCTATAGTCTGGGAGAATTATGTAATTGAAACTTATAGTTTTTGATTAAAAGTGAGAAAGTTTTAAATGAACGCAGGATGTCAAGCTTTAGTTTTGTAGTGTGTGTTTGCCTTTACTTGAGGAATTCCAGGATAATATACATCCATCCTGATTCAATGCTCATTCACATTGCTCATATTTACATCCCACTCCACTGAGGGCCTACATCTCACATACATGGAGGTGTAGGTTCCATCTCTATGACACATCAGTCTGACTTCAGGTATGTGTGCGTATGTGCATGTGCACGCACTTTTATGACCAGTAAAAAAACCACAGGCATCCGCAGTGGGACGCAGCCCCACATCACCACCACAGTCGTATGTCTTAAGATGACATCAAAAGAACACCAAGAGCTGTTGATGCTCCCTTTACCGTCCCTCCAGTATTTCACACAACCCACTGTAATTCACAGCACATAAAACCTTAAAACGGCACATAAAACAGTTCATCTCTTTTCAGTGTCGGCTTCCCGGGCTTAAAAATTAAATGTTTTACCGCAGGTACATAACTAAAACATAGTTTTAAAAAAAAAGGACTCGTAAAAGATTCAAACAGGATTTGACTACGTTTTCAGAAGGGGAAGCTTGCATTTCTCCCTGCCAGAGCACTGCGGAGGCGAGCAGACTTCCACAGTAGGTCAAAATCTATAGAATAATCGGCATCACATGGAGATGTGTGATATTATGAATACCCAGAATGCTCACTTATGACATGTGGAGAGAGAGATGGCGAGAAATCTGGTCCAAACTGTTTGACTCGAGCTCACGGCACTATAAAACACACTGACATTCAATCAGTTTTAAAACACATATGGAGGGAAAAGCAGAATGCTGAATGCGAGAGGACGGAATGAAGGGGGGGGGCATACTGAGAAGGTAAAACATCTGAAGCTCATGGAGAAACCGATATCCAATATCCTCTGAAGGTGCAGAGTTCAGTGACAAATGTGAAGAGTGGGGTTTTATTTTTTTTGGGAGAGCACTTTTACAGCTGGTTTTCTTTTTTTTCTGGCCTTTCGTTTTCCTAAATATGGAATATTCTTCTTCTTTTTTAAATAATTTTTGAATGTCCAAATCATCAGGGCCCAATTTAACCCTGTTCTTTAAAGAGAAAGTTCTGTCATCATTTACTTGTTCTTGTGTCATTCCAAACCTGTATCATTTTTCTGGAATGAAAGATGATGGAAGATTGTCCATAACATTCTTCAAAATATCTTTGTGTTTTGTGTGTTCCACAGAAGAAAGTAAGTAATACGGGTTTGAAACAAAATGAGAGTTAGTAAATGATGAATTACATTTTTTTGGTGAACTACCCTACCAAAGATATGTTGTTTCATGTACAATGTATAACGGAAGGAGATTTTGGATCAGATTTCACTATCCATCACAACCAAGCAACTGACAAAATGTCCTTTTGTTCATCACTTGTTGTGCACTTGGTCATATCAAAAACTTTAGACTAACTAACATGGAATAGACAGCTGTTACCAATTTATCTGTTATTGTTATTGCTTTATAGTGTCGTGCCTGGTTAGGACACAGTGTAAGGCCAATTATGAAGTGGAGACAAAGCACAAGCAGAAAGAATAACGAATGTGTGTATGAGAGCAAGACAGAGACAGACAGAGATAGAAAGAGAAGGTGAAAATCAAATGAGAAAGATGGAGGGAAAAGAGAGGGATGCTGTCCTCCTGGACTAGCCTTAGTCCTGTGTGCAGACCTTGCCGTAGGCTCGGAGGGAGAGAGATGGAAAGAAGGAAAAGCGTGTGCAAAGGTGAAAAAGGAATTTGTTTGTTCCTGAGGTCATGTGCGGCACACAAAACTGTCCAAGAAGACATCAAAATCAAGAGAAAGAAGAGCGGTATGTTCAACTCCGTTAAAGATGACCTCCAAGTGAAGTGAAAGTTTCTCTTTAGGACACGCTCCAATGTATATCTTCAATGTTCTTGATCTCTTAAAGGGGTTATATAAAGAAAAATGTAATTTACCTTTGTCTCTAGAAATGATGCATGTACTATATAAACATACTGAAACTTTTAGAACTCAAAAACTTCCTGCTCAAGTCTACAAAGAGAGAATACAAAACTTTAGGTTCAGCACGCATTTACACAATGTCCCATATTACACAAGAAGTTTCCCCCCTCATACTTAGCAAGGCTACATTTATTTGATCAAAAATACAGTAAAAACAGTAATATTGTAAAATATTGTTACAATTTAAAATAACGGTTTTCTATTTTAATATATTTTAAAATGTAATTTATTCCTGTGATGACAAAGCTGAATTCTTTGGAGTCACATGATCATTTAGAAATCATTCTAATATGCTGATTTGGCGCTCTAGAAACATTTCTTATCATTAACAATGTTGAAACCAGTTGTGCTGCTTAAAAGTTTTGTGAATACCGTGAATCTGGAATATTTGATCAATAGAAAGTTCAAAAGATATTTTATTTGAAATAGAAACCTTTTGTCACATCCTAAATTACCAGAAGTGATATAGATCTGTAAATGAGACTGGACAAGATTAAGCAATGATTAGCTGATAGATGATTTCCATGGACAAGATTCTAAGTCTCAGTGCCTGCCTTTGCCTGTATAAGGAGGAGCTGGGGATGGAGGAGGGTAAGCGTATGTCTGTGCCATAGACTAAGGTAAGTGCGAGTACGGATGAACTTATATATCTTATTTAGCTCCATTCATCACTCAAACTACATGTATTAAAAAAGCAACATGACAGTAAGAGAGAACAATCTGAACAGATTCAAAGTAATTCAAGTAAATTGAGTAACCAATACGGTCTATGATTCCTGACTCGTGTTTGATTCAGACTGATTCTCCATTCAGTTTGACCAGTCTGACTCAATATAATATTTCCCTGTGGCCAGCTGTTTTCTCTCATCTTAAAAAATCCAATATCTGACATCTAAAATAATTTGTTTCCATGTTGCTGCAGATTCAGCAGCGCTACTTCTAAATAGCAGAGAAACTATTTCAGAAGGTGAAAAATAGTCCGAAAAATAAAATTAATCTGTTTTTGACAACCTTGACTAACATCATAAGTAGACCTCTGGGAGAGCAAAATGAATAAAATGATAAAAAAATGTATGAGTGTATGACTAAGCACTAACTATAAAATATATACGAAAATATGTGTGTGCTGTAACTCTAAACCATGTTCAATACCCACCCTGATCCAACAAATTAATATACATTACAAGACCCTTCCCTCGCTCTTGGTACCCCTCAGCGCTGTGACTATTAAGATATTGGCGGCAAAGTTTCTTCCTCTACTCTCTCCCACTCTCCTTCTTTCTGCAGGTAGGGGAGGATGCATTTGAGGTGAACTCTGCATAGCACTATCTCAGGGAAAGAAAAAAACACAGTGATCAATGTGGGGAGGCGATGCGAGGTTCCCTAGGACAAGCCAATCAATGCGTGAGAGGAACCTTGCCCAGGGCCCTTATGCAAATGGAGGCACGTCCGGTAACCCCAGGAGCCGACATGTGCGTCAGATCAATGGGGCGCTGCATTAAAAACCTTACAGCTATATCAGATGCCTGCCCACTAAATATGTAATGATGAACCCCTTACGATTTCACCGTGAACTCTTTAACTAGCGGCAGAGGCATATGTGTGAAAGCAAAAAGCTCTATCTGTACATCGAGATAGACATACTGGATTAAATTGGACACTTGATTATTGTCATTTGCTGTGGACAGCATACGCATGCTGGTAAATTTACCGTGAATTTAGACTTGGAAATTAGGTTGCCGTTGAAGTATTTGAAATGGTAGCATGACATAAATGTTAAACACAACAGAATACTAAAACAACTATATAAAGGCTATTTTACATTAGCATGGGACAAAATGAAGTGTCAAACAGATGTCTGAAATATGTCTGTCAAACCATGACAGGGCTCATCACTGATGTTCAATGGCTTATTGTAATACATAATTGCATATTCTATTAAGCGGTACTCATAGCGATATACATTCACATGCAAATGATTTTGTCCAGATGAACCACACAGAAGATGACAGACAATAAGCAGGCATAACAAACATGTCTATGTCAGCAGCGCAGATGCATAAACACTGGCGCATACGCCGCAATCTCGGAGTTACATATCAAATCAAAGTCTCTTCTCACTTCAAAATGTATTTTGGACACACAGACGCACACATTCCTGGAGCGTGTCTTATCGTTGGTGTGAAGATAGGCCACTCCACAAAGGCGTTTGCTGATAGTTTATTTATAGAAATAGTGGAGCGGGGTGATTTCTCTTATCGTTTGCTCGTTTCGCCGTGAATTTATCCCTCCATCCATGTTTATGCACTAAACTCTCTGAGCCTGTTAACAAGCAGCGGCTAATTAAGCTTGTGACAGAGAAAAGATGAAGTGGGGGAGGAAAAAATGAGAGAGGGAGGGAGAGAGACAGATGGAGAGAAAGTCTGAGTTAAATGCATAAGGTTGATTTCGGAACTGCGGTGTCCCAGGGATGCACAACAATACGAAAATTTAAAATACAACCGTTTTAAGATGCAGCAGAAATAAGACAGTAATACAACAGAATATAATATAAACAATTAGGCTACAGCATAACAAAGCGTAATATAATAAAACAGAATAATAATAAATCATAGATATCTATATATATATATATAATACACTGTATTTAGGCCAAAACAAAAAAGAATTAAGACAACACATAAGCGACAATACAAACAAAAAACTTACACCACACACAACACAAATAAGCCATAATACAATGGAAATAACACACAAAACAATAGAATTAAGACAACACAAAACAAAGGAAACAAGCCACAAGACACCAGTTATGCCACCGAAATTATATCCTGCATTGCCACAATACAATGGCAGTAAAACACAACACAACAGACAAATGAAAGCAACCAAAACGTGAAAAATAAAGTCAAAACATACGAATTTGCTCCACAATAGAAACAAGCCACAACACATTAGATAAAACAACAAAGTACGAGATACACCACAACACAATTGAAATGAATCACAAAACAAATGACATGACACAACACAACAGAATTTAAACAAAACACAATAGTAAATACACCAGAAGACAATGCAAATAAGTAACAACACAAAAGAGAATTACACCACACACAACGTAATTTTGCCACAACGAAATATCAAATAAACAAGAAAATTTAAGGGAACCGAAATATAACACAATACAAAGGAAATAAGCAAAAATACACCTCAATTACACACAAAACAATGGATATAAATCATACCACAAAGGATATAAGCCAGAACATCACAAAAATAAGCCAGGACACAACTGAATTGTCACTACACAACATAAATATTATATATTTCACAACACAACAGAATTAGCAAAGTCAACAAAACTTGAAAATGAAAGCCAATTCACACAGAATTAGAACAGAAATAAGCCGCAATGCATTAGATTACAAAAAATAAATAAAGTCGGATCTATGCCATAACACAACATAATTAAGACATATGGCAATAAAAATAAGCCACAAAACAGAAATACACTACAACATGATATAACTATGCTAAAAATACTACACAAGAGTGTGACACTACAACACAGCATAATTGTCCTTCAGCACAACATGAATATATTCCATTGATGTGCTTTTGGATTTGACATCGTGAAATATTGAAGTAGCTGTGTATGAAGAGATTTGTTCATAAGACAGAAGATCTTGCCTGGAGATCTGTTCTTCTTTGTAATATTTAACAGATAGAGTGTCTATACTGTTTTTATATAGTCAATAAAACGCAGCTACTATTTCCATTTTACCAAGGTGCCATATGCTTAATATAATGTTCTCTTGAGGTGGATCTTTAATGAACAGACATACTCATAAAAACGTCTAACATTTACTGAGCAGCGTCAGAACTCATTTAACCCAAAACAGCTGACACACACTTTTCCTTCATGATAAACACAAACACCCACACTTTAAATTCACTTAACTATTTTTTTGGCTGTACAAATAAGCAGTTTTGTACAGCAGTACAAAACAACGACACAGTAATTGTAGTTAAAATCCAACAGCCATAATGCATGTTCTATAATACTGCTTACATTTTTGCCATTATTATTATTACAATTATTAGACTTCAGCATATTGTAAACTAGTTTTTGGTGAGCGACATTACAATGTATTGCTTAATAGAAGAAAACACTCTCAAAGAAATGATCCCTTCCAGAAATACTGAATGCACTAGTTCCATATTTATGTACCATTGTACAGTATTTACATCAAAAATTACAATGAAACAGATCTGGTGTGAAAGTAGACAGCGAGATGGAAAGCTAATTATTCTCAGCACACACAGATCTCCACCCCCTGTGACCCAGTTTCAGTGTAACACACCTGGACGGTAAATTGGTATCAATTAAAAAGCCGCATGCGGATGGGCTTTCATTCTCTAACAACAATCTGTGCATGCTAGATTGCTCGTCATCTTTTAAAAACAAACAGAAATTAATGACAAAATGAGCCGGAAACACATAAATAAGCCACTGCCGAGCGGTAGTCAAAGCTCTCTCTCTGGTGAATCCCTCCCAACAGAAGTCCAGGAGGGAAAAATTGGGTTTTAAGCGGCCAGTCATAAATCAAATAAATAAATAAATAAACACAAAATGGCACAAACAGGCAGATAAAGAAAACAATACCTGGGAGGGATCGGGTAAAAAGGTAAAAAGGAAAAAGACAATCCACAGTGGGGAAAATCGTTTACAATGTTGATTATCAGGATCTCTTTTCAAGCTACAGAAACGATCCACACACAGGGTCTGGGAAGACTGTTTGTTGTTAACCAGGGGAATTTTCCAAAAATGCAGAGGTCCAAAGGAAGCCAGGGACTGTGGTGTGAATCATCCAATCAGGACTTGAACCCAGTTCACCATCACACCCTGTCAGACCAGATCATCAGCACTTAATCAAAAACCAACAAGTCTGAGCTTCATGCGACGACAACCGTTTGAAACCATTTACAGAAAAAAACACTAGGACTAGTCAATAGCATCACATTCATCACAATTAAATAACTGAATTAATCTGCCTTATAAGCTACAAACATAACACTGGCATTTCTTAAAATAAATAATACTTGCACTTTGCAAGGAGCAATAATTTGATCAAAAGTGACAATGATGCCATTTATGTTACAAAAGATTCATATTTAAATGTTTGACTAGTATAATTTGATTCATGAGAAAGAATCTTGAACAAAACAGGTGTCACGACACTAAACTATTAGCCTAAGACTGTTTTTACACATTAGAAGAAGAAAAGTTTCTTGCTTCGAATGACTCATGTGACGTAGGATAATGGGCGGTAATGAAAATTCAGCTTTGCCATCACAGAATACATTACATTTTAAAAACAGATTTTAACTTGTGATGATTTTCACAATATTACTGTTTTCACTGTTTGTTTGATAAAATAAATGCAGCCTTGCCAAGCATAAGAGACTTCTTTCAAAAAAATATGAATATATATACGCTACCCCTATGTCCCAAGTCATCTGCTGGAACGCCACTCTCTCGTGAACATGCGTACGACAGTTAGCGGAAGGTAGAGATTACGGTTTATAAAAGTTTTAAATATGGATAACATCTTTTACACAAATGCATCGCTTCACTTCAGAAGGCCTTTATTAACCCCCCAGAGCCGTGTGGAGTGCTTTTTATGATGGATGGATGCAGTTTATTGGTCTTCAAAATCTCAACCCTCATTCACTGCCATTATAAAGCTTGGAAGATCCAGGACATTTTTTAACAGGACTCCGACTGTATTCATCTGAAAAAAGAAAGTCATATACACCTAGGATGGCTTGAGGAAGAGTAAATCATGGGGTAATTTAAATTTTTGGGTGAACGATCCCTTTAAATCAAAATGAACACAATCAACAGACAGACCAAATGTTTTCCTTCAGTCAATTTCCACTCTTGAGAAAGAAAAAAAAGAAGAGACTAATATTTGAGGCAGGGGTGGACAGAAATCTCTGCAGTTGTAAATGTTTCATATTAGTCTGCAGCAAGTGAATCCGCAAGATATCAGACACACTTGTCCAAGCAGAATGTTTTACAGTCAGCAGAGCTGTGTTTAAGACTGTAGTCTTAAAGTATTAAGACAAACCGGCATAACTTGCACGTTAAAAGCGGAAAACAAACAAACAAAAAAATGCATAAGAAATAATAAGAAAGCTTGACCAAGATCTTGTATTCTGGAGTGTTTTAGTGCTACAGGCCAAGATTCATAATTCAGGTAAAGAACAGAAACCAAACCCTTGGTGTCTAGATTCCAGCATCTCAGAGTCAAGTGGTTATCAAGAAACTGAGCTCTGATGCTTCTCCCTCAGGGCCCAACAATTATGTTTACAATATAACAACCATCTCTAATACTTTATTACATGTAACTTGCAATTAAAGTGTTTTAGACCGTGATCCAGACACACAAGTGTGTGAACACAAAGTTCTTACCTGAACCTTTTAAGTGCACAACGAAACACAATGACACATGTACATTAGATCCATTTATTTTATCTAAGCTGTGGGCACCCACACACTGGTGCACTGGGAGGCAGATGTATGATTGCATAACTCGTTACATAATGCGCCCCATCTTCTCCAATTCGGCTGCTCTTTTCTCTGGCAGAGAGTCAGGAAGGTTACGTGGAGCTGAGCTCTGCCCTGACGGCTGCTCCCACAGGCCTCCAGCTAGACTCATAGATGAAAGCAAACGCTGGAGCCGCCGCTGCAGCAATCAAACAAGATCAGATGGAGAAAGAGAAGGCTATGGGACAGGTATGATCAGGTGAGATGAAGGGCAGGCGTGCAATGATTTGCTTCAGGGACCCAGATTAGATGTAATTGGACATCAAGTGGCAAGCCAATATGGTTCCACAAAATGAAACTGAAATGTCCTAAGATTGTGAAGTGTACATTTTGCTATCCCATGGGCAGAGATGAGTGTAATGAGTCAACAGATTTGGAAAAAACTCTGGTAGAACAGCTAACAGTTTTCTGCTTTCTATGCTTTCTAACAAGCATTCTGATGTGTGCTGATGTGGACAAAACACCACACTAAAATTATTTTTATTAGCATCTAGTATTCAATGACAACAAACAATGCCTACAAATCTACGTGTGGAAACACTAGAGAAGCAGGTAGTCCGGTACCACAAATGACTGTCCGAGCAGTTCTTTTTAGGATCACATTCATCCGGGCACAAGCTTTTTTAAGGTTCCTAATATTGGTTGCTGGAGTGCGCCGACACACAGTGTTACGAATGAATGCAAAGGTCAAAAAAAATGCATAACTTATCAATCATTTGCCAACGATTTGGTCAACGCGTATCTAAGATTCAGTCTTCTAAACCCCTCCTTTCGTGAGACTCTACTCTGCTTGTATTGGGCTACCGTGTCCCCGGTGTGTCTGAAAACATACGTTCATTTTTGGTGTTGGGGCCCCCCCCCCCCCCATAGTTCGCATTTTGAATGCTCAAAAGAAAATGTACAAAATTATTATTGTCTACTTACAGGTTGTGATCGGTGGAGCCAGTGGTCCAAATAATTCTGGGTACAGAGCCATCTTCAGCGAGCAAGCGTTTGTGAATCCGCATTACATTAAACTCCCGAGATTAGAGAGAAAGCAGGTCAAGGAAAATAATAAGATTGGGGTTGTCCTGCTGTGGTCCAGTCGAAAAAGATGAATTTTAATCACGATCTTGTTGCAGCCTTCATCTTTCGGAAGTTGAAAATAAAACAAATTTACTTTCACAGCACAGGTAACACCAGCATGCTCTCGACATGATAGTTAAGCCACACGAACAAAGGCGACCATTGTTGAGGGCGGGGTCAAAGTGATGTTCCGGACTGGCCACGTAACACATAGGTGGGATTTGCAAAATATGGACCCCCATGATGTGTAGAATTTAACTGAACGATGTTTGGCTGTTCATGTCGATCTTCTTTTGAGAGTAATCCTCTGATTATCGTGCACTTTCGGCTTTACAACTTTGCAGATTGTTTATATTCATTACACACTGCATGAAAGGCAATATTCGAAATAGCATAATAGGGGCACTTCAAGAGGAATAAGAACAGAACAATTCAATTCTTTACTAATACTTTACAATTCCTTACTAACCCTAACTAATTATAGATCAATGTACATGAGCCACAGGACAATGGTGGATGTTGTATATCTGGTAATATATTCATAATACACATTAATGGTTGATAAGTTCAAATTCAGTACATACTATGAACCAACAGGAATTCAAATGCAGCCATAGAGCTAGAAGAAGAAAAAACAGAGTGGCAGACAGTGAAGAGAGAACAGTTTGTCTACAGTCTCCTCAAACTCAGAATTCATGCCACATATATGACAAGAAACAGAGACTGTTGAAACAGGAACACAGAGATGGAAGAGTGAGCCCTGACATAAAGCTATCCAACCCTGACGCACCACTCTTACTTAAAGGCACACTTTGATGTATCTATAATTACTACATACTGCCTTCGAAAATAAACTGAATTTCAATGAAAAGAAAGAGAAGTAGAGAGAGAGGCAGCATGCTGAAGACATTAATCGGCATGTGTTTGATGTGCCTGATCAGAAATGTGTTTGTTAGGAGTTAAAGGGAACAGTAATTAAGCCATAGACGGCCTGTTTTCAGGCAATCTATTATGACGAGCTAAAGATTTTTCTCCTCAACTCAACTCTTTGTGTCCACCTTTTCCATCCTGGCCTCTAACTCCTTTCACCTTGAACCATTTTTAAAGGCTTATTCACACCAAGTCACATGACCAGCCCTCTCATTAGATTGGGTTACTGTCAATGAAAAGTACAGATGATTTGAGTTCTTGTTAGTATAAAATGTTAAATAAATGAATGAATAAATAAAAACTGAAATAATACACATTTTATTCAAATTTCACTTGAGTTACTGGTTCATTTACCAAACTATAAAAAAATAGTATGTCAAACATCTAAAATGATTAAACTTTGAATGGAGATGTTATACAAGATCATTTATAAGATCTATACAGATAATCTGCGTTGGACGACTAAATTCTTCTCATCCAGTTCGTCAGAATATACCTGCCACTCCATACCACAGAACCAATGGAAAGCATAAGCATGGTTTATATATGAAATAGTGTGTCTAAGTGAGCATTTCGCCTGTGTGTGTGTGTGTGTTTGGAAGCAAGAAAAGGGGGGGGAAAAACAGGGATGCATCAGAGAAAGACGGCTAAACAGATCTCTGGAGGAAGACCACCATGCCTCCACCAGCAAGGGGCTGTCATGGCCACAACGCCACATAAATATTTAACAGTTATATTCAAATTACAAAACACAGAGCCTCCTGCCTCAGATAAAAACATATTCCTGGAATTATCAGAGGAATGCTAAGTCATGGCCATCCGCTCCACCCTCCCTTCTCTCAACTTAAAAGAAAAGTGGAATGGGTTCATGAAAAGAGCTCCCATGTACGTGTAGGAGTGTGTACCAAAGAAAGCAAAAAAGTGTGTTTATGTTAGGTCAAAGGTTAGCCAGAGTGCTCCTGAAGAAGTTGTCCTAACAATACGCACACCTAGACTAGAGATTGTGACAAGTTACCTGACCCTTGACCCCAGAGGAGATGTAACACAGGGTACATAGCTGAAAACCGAAGTTCACAAGGTTCAGGTAAGGGGTTAGTTCATCAAAAGAATGAAAATTTGGTCATTTTCTTTTTGTGTCATTCGAAAACAAGTATGACTGACTTTCGTCTATGAAAAACAAAAGGGAATGATCTTAATAATCGGTGCCATATAATGAGACATTAGCTGTCAAGGACAATATAGCACTGTAAAAGTAGCTCACAAGACTTATACACTAGATTTCAAGTCTTGTAAATCATACAATAGCTCTGTGTGAGAAACAGACCAAAACATTATTCTCGAGAAATCTTCACCTCCACCATAGTTCTCAAAATGTCCTGCTTTAGATTGATAATGTGAAACACAACTACCAATTCCTTTCGCCATAAATAACTTCAAAACTATGTCGCATATTTTATCATATTCGGCAAGACGAAAAATGTGCTGAGAAGAAAAAAAGTGCAAATTTACTGTAAAAGAATGAAACGTGAAGACACCAAGAACCTTTAATCATCCAGTGCCACCAATTACCCAACAAAAAACGTACCTGGAGTGCCCAGAAGTACATCTTTGGACTCTTTCAGGTGGCAGAAGGACTGAAAATCAACTCCCAACTACTACCAATTTCTGGACGCTTTCTTTGAACATTGGAACAATTTAAGAGAATGCAAGACAAAAATGATCTCAATTTAGGACAATGCTCTAACCTGATGGAGAGATCTTCTCAAACATAAGATTTAGCCTGAGGGGAAAACAATAACTATCTTTAAACAGGCCAAGAAAATAACAGATTCAACAGATGGGAGGTTCATGAAAAGCACTGAAAATAAGGATGTCTGTATTGGCCACAATTTTTAAAAATTTGTTTAAATGGTCAAAATGTTATTAGATTACAAATAAGTATTATGTTTTTATTATTATTATGAGTTATGTATTAAAAACAAAATTGTATAATTTAAGTTAATTGGAAAATACATGCATAATCAGAGTTGCCTAATAAATGCATTAATTAATTAATAAAAAAATTAAAAAAGTTGACCAAATTTGACTTTTGGAGTGCATTAACCCCATGCACATCAACTTGTTTTTTGGGGGGGGGGGGGGGGGCAACTTTTTTTTGGGCCGACTGCCTTATATCATGACTTCGTTCTCAGGGTCTGATGTTATGCATACTCGTCTACATGCTTTAACAGAGCTGTAGCTCTCATTGCAGTTTCTCATTCTTTCTTCATCCCTCCCTCCTGCTCAAGGAAGTCTTAGCGCCTTAGGACAAGGATGAACTGGATTGTTTACAAAAGCAGAATTTTCTCAAAGAAACTAAGCATTATTTATTTTTAATCATTTTGCTCTCTCTGTTGCTGCTTTTCCCACTGGTGAACACAACTGTGTGTGTGATGAGGGAGTAGGGGGGGAGGGCTTTTCATAATAATAACCTCTAACAAATACTTACCAAATTCACAAATGATAAGCCGCCATAGCTGTGTGCCACGATGAAGATGCTTTTCGCAAGTGATTTAGAGATGAAGTGGTCCCACACATAGAGAGTGTGTTCCTCTGGAGTGCTGTTTTCCTGCAAGGAGAGAGTGGGAATAATTGAAGTTAAAGGGGCACCTTAAAAACCATGAAAGTATACCAAAGTGCTGTACAAGAAAGTCAAAAACAATAATAGTAATTAATTAAAATACATAATACCTGTAAAACTACACATCAAACGCCTGTGAATACAAATGGGTCTTAAGATGTGATTTGAACATCTGCAGAGAGGTCGAAGAACGCACAAAGAAAGGAAGATCATTCCATAGTCTAGGGGCCACAACTGAAAATGCTCGACCACCTCTACACTTAAGACTTGTATGTTGAACCTTGAGCATAATCTGTGAGTTAGATTTTAGCGATCTTGAGGAGGACTGAATAACTAACAGATCCTTGATATACTCTGGGGCCAAGCCATTGATGGCTTTAAAAATGAATAACAGAATGTTTAAATAATTTGTTGTTTAACTGGTAGGCCGTGTAGAGAGGCCAGAATCAGAGTTATAAGGTATCTTTTCTTAGTATTTGTCAGCAGTCTGGTTGCAGCATTTTGAACCAATTGTAACCTCGACAGGAACGACTGACAAACCCCTGCAAATATCGCATTACAATAATCCAAGCGTGAAAATATAAAAGCATGTATAACTTTTTCATGATCATTCTTTGATAAAACGGACTTCAATTTTGCAATCCTCCTCAACTGAAAGAAACTATTTTTTACTACTGTGTTTATTTGACGATTGAATTTGAGCTCAGAATCAAAAATTATGCCCAAGTCAGTGCCATGACTTTTTACACAGGATGAAAACTGCCCCAGACTCGGTTTTGGGGTAAACAATGTGCTTTTTTTTCAGTCTTTTTATCATTCAACATTAAACAATTCGAGTTCATCCAACATTTCACCTCCTCAAGGCAATTCAAAAAGGAATTTTCAGCTGTATTATTTCCTGCTATAAAAGGCAGGTAAAACTGTGTGTCATCAGCATAACTATTATACAAAATGCCAAATTTATTAAATATAGAGCCCAGTGGAATCATGTATAGAGAAAAAAAGCAACAGCCCTAAAATAGAGCCCTGAGGCACCCCATAACTTACAGGAGCAGCAGAAGAACAATAATTCCCAATCTTTACAGTGAAACTTCTACCCTCCAGGTAAGAATAGAACCAACGAGAAGCCACCCCATTTACCCCAACAAACCGCTCAAGATGCTCTAACAAAATGATATGATTCAGTATAATTTGGTCTTTAGTCTTCACCAGGATGTTCATACCATGAAAACAAACAGTAACTTTCAAAACAAAAACAACTTCTCCAGCCGAAAAACACGGTGGACTAAATTAAACTATTGAAACTTATCTGCAAAAATGCCTCATTCCAAACTCCTGCACCTTATTGACATCAGACAGACATGACCACTCACATTTACATGCCAATTTAAGAGCTTTCCTGGAGCATTTCAGCCCTTGGTAGTGCAACTGAAGCAAACAATAAACTATGGGTGGCAAGGCACTGTCAAAAGATCTCCGGAATAAAGTTGTGGACAGGCACAAGTCGGGAGACGGATACAAAAAAAATTCAAAGGCTTTATCAATGCCTAGAAGCACAGTAAAGTCTAGTATTAAGAAGTGGACGGTATTTGGGACAACACAGACCCTCCCTGAATCAGGACGTCACTCCAAACTGGATAAAAGAGCCAGGAGGAAACTGGTCAGAGAGGCTACCAAGAGGCCTACAGCAACTCTGAAGCAGTTTCAAGAATTTATGACAAAGAGTGGTCATTGTGAGCATGTGACAACAATATCACAAATTCTCCACAAATGTGCTTATGGGGAGGGTTGTAAGAAAAAAGCCACTCCTCAAGAAAGGCCACATGCAGTCACGACTGAGCTTTGCCAGAAAGCACCTTGAAGATTCTGAGGCAGATGAGACTAAAATCGAATTATTTGGCCTCAACACCAAACAATATATCTGGCAGAAATCCAATAAAGCTCACCATCCAAATAACAGCATTCATACAGTAAAGCATGGAGGTGGTAATATCCTGTTATGGGGGTGTTTCTCTGCAGCAGGGAATATAGGATATTCAGCTCTGTCAGGATATAAGGAAAAATGGATGGGGCAAAATACCTTCAAATTCTTAAGGAAAATCTGCTGCCTTCTTCCAGAAAGTTGTCAATGGGAAGAAGGCTTGCCTTCCAGCATGACATATGACCCAAAGCACACAGCAAAACTGAACACACAGTGGTTGAAGGAGAAAAAGGTGAATGTCCATGCATGGCCTAGTCAGAGCCCAGACTAAAACCCCACTGAAAATCTGTGGAATGAACTTGAAGACTGCAGTCCACAAATGCTCAAAAAAACATCAAATTTAACTGAACTTGAGCAGATCAGCAAAGAAGAGTGGGCAAATATGGCAAAGTCTAGATCTGCAAAGTTAGTAGAGACAAATCCCAACAGAATAAAGGCTGTAATTAAAGCAAAAGGTTGTTCAACAAAATACTGACACAAGGGGGTGATCCTTGTTCCAACTCAGTGATTCAGTTTTTTTATTTTAGAATGTTGGTGTTAATATCTTTTAGTTGCACTGAGTAAAATACAGCTGGATAAACCAAAAAAGTGTGTCCATCTTCATTTTAGGCTGCAAAGCAACAAAATGTGATTATTTAAGGGGGTGCGTCTCTCATACCCCACGTGTGTGTGTGTGTGTGGGTGTGTATATACACACACACACACACAATATATATATATATATATATATATATATATATTCCTATATACACACACACAAACCACAAACCACACAAACACACAAACCAGAGTCTAAAACACCTTTTTGCCCACCTGCCAATGACCCGGGACGTGTAAAATTTAACGGCCAACATTTTGTTTTTTTTAACGCCATGCAAATCTTTTTGCAAAAACAGGCCAGTCATTCCACTATGACTAAAAATTACAAGTTTTTACTTAGTTTTTAATTGTTTACTTACTTACACGAAAAAACAAACAAACAGATTGTATTGGATTTACCTATATTTTTTGCGTACCTACAAAAACGTTGAGATTCTTGTTTGGCAAACGGAGCAGGCCATCGTGTTATGCCTGTTTCACACATACTCCGTTTGCGGTGTGTATTTTTTTCCGCACCCATGTTAACGGATTAGAGCAGGGCTATATAATTAGCTCCATTTGAGGGACGAATTATCAAACTGAAAATTTGAAGGGGGCCAAGGGGGTGGGGGTCGTCCCGATCTCTTTCTGGGGGGACCTATAAAATTTGAAATTAAACTGAAATCAGAAACATTAGTGCTGTCTGTCAATCGATAAAAAAAAATAATCACACATGTTTCTGTAATTAATCGCATATTTATAGTCACAATTTCACACTGAACCTCCAAATTAATAATTAAAACATAAAGATAGTATATTATAAGTGGGATGCCCCTAAATAGTAGATAACGTTAGCGACCAGAAGAAGCTTGGTCACCAAAATTGTGTTAGTCGCTTAGTCGCAGAAGTAGGCGAAGTCAACAGTCGTGACTAACAGATCGTTAAGGCTGGGTATATGGTAATAAGCTTACAGTACATCGCGGACCAAACCCAGGACCCCCCAATACCAAACGCTCGCCATCAGTAAGCGACCTCAAATATGGCGTATCATTGAAATATGTCAGAGTAGAAGCAAAACTTTAATGGCTGCCTCAATCTAATGCTACCTAGAGAAATGGCGCTGTTTAAGTGGTGTGCGGAGAGGGGAAGCTGAACAGCCAGCGACTCACATCATGACCGTGGAGGCGCGGTACTTCACTTGCCACTTAAAATACGCTCATTTTTGGGTCATAAAATAACAGTAATACATCTTGAATCAGTGAAGACTACTTGATTTGTGTGCACTCACAATAACAACAAAATGCATTTTTGTAAAATAATGAAAGCAAACACGCGCTTTCTGCCATCTCGGTCTTTGAACTTGAGCGCGAAACTCCGTGTATATATTTGCCTTAGACATTAAAAATATATCTACAGTATAGAGAGTGAAATGTGTACTTTCAAATGAAACAATTCAAATGGAAAACAAATATTCTAAGATTATGTAATCCGTATGACACATGCATACAGGTGCATCCACTACTGCGGAGATGACGAGTCAGTGTAGCCGACTTCATCTCTGAAACTGAAAACAAAGAAAGCACTAGTCTATCAAGTTATTAAAATGTTAATGCAGCCTCCTTAACTGTTTTTCCCTGACACATACATAATCATACTTGCTGGTGTGCTGTGGCAAGCTTTATGCGTGTACTTGAGCACTTATTAGGCTATGTAGGCGATTAAAGGCTCATTATAATGATTTAAAAAGTTTATTAATAAGCGTGCAATTAGTCGACTTTAAAAAAAATTGGGGGCTTCAAAATGAACGATACTAGCGACCAGTGAAAAATCTTAGTCCGAGGGCAGCCTAATTTTAAGTATGTTTAAAAATGGAATCGTTTACTAGTAGTATATGATTAATGAAGTATATACCAATACTGCTACGGTGGTCTCGCTTCACACATTTTCCTCAATTTACCTTATTAGTATAACCATTCAACAGTACAGTATAATTGACAGCCATCTTTTTTACATTTAATACACCTAAAAAAAAATGCTGGGTCGTTTCAAACCCAACTGTGGGTAAAATATGCGGACTACCAACTTTGGGGTTAAAATTTTGAATGTAAAATGTAACCGCTGGGTTAGCCATATTTGACCCACAAGTTGGTTGAAACAACCAGCATTTTTAGAGGGGTGGCATCGAATATTAAGTGATTTTAAACAATCTTCACATAAACTATAAGTTGTATATGCGTAAACTATACAGATTAATCTTTATTCAAGCTACAAAAGTTAATCAGCGACTAGAGCAGTTGAGTGATTTCTCTTTTTCTTTTGTTCTTTGATTTACATCAATGACAGACTTCAGCAGGTTTTACTTTAAAAGCAGCGCTGCCTCTTTAAAACCTGATGCACATGACGCGGATCTGACACATATTTTCTCCAAACTCTTTACGGTCATTAAGGCTTTATAACTCATTTAAGACGACGTTTACGAGGTTACTCACCAAAACCGCGTATTTTGACATAATTATTTGTGCTTTTGTGCGTTGAAGCGCTACTGGTGAGCTGTCTGAAGCAGCTCAGCGTCTGTGTACAGCCGAACGAGCAACCTTTTAAACTATAGCCTACTTCACTGCACCGTTTCTGCGGCGTAACCCCAGGTATGTGTCACCACATTCTCGGGTTATGAAGAATAAAGAAGGGAAAAGTTAATCTTCCGAAATGAAGCAGCAATATCTTCTCAGGTAAAAGTTATTAGAAATGTGTCTAGGGGCAAACTGGCCATCACACTGCTCTGACCTTATCAGCCCATTTGTATCAGACAGAACAGCTAACCAATCACGATGATCTTGTCTTCAGAAAAGATTATTTTATTCGCTTACGTCAGAAACAGCAAATCTCTTTAAAATGGGCTGTTATTTCCACTACATTGCATTGCTATATTTCGTTAAAAGGTTGTACCCCACCCCAAACCCCTGCCCAACTGGCGACTGACACTGTTACATATACTCGCCAACGCTGATTTTTACTCGCATTTGGCAAGTGTTAATTTTAGGATCGTATATATATTATATAATATATATATATACACATATACATATATATATATACATATATACACACACAAATTAACATATATACATATACTATATATATTATACATATATACATATACATATATACTATATATATATTATATATATACACATATATATCCAAATATATATATATATACATCATATATACATATCTATATATATACACACACATATATATAGTGGTGTGAAAAAGTGTTGGCCCCCTTCCTGTTTTTTTATTTTTTTGCATATTGTCACACTTAAAAGATTCAGATGTCAAACAAATTTAATATTACACAAAGATAATGAAAGTAAATACAAAACGCAGTTTTTAAAATGATGATTTCATTTAAGGGAAAAAAAGCTGTCCAAACCTACCTGGCCCTACGTGAAAAAGTAATTGCCCCCTACATCTAATAACTGGTTGTGCCACGCTTTGCCGCAACAACTGCAATCAAGCGTTTGCAATAACTGGCAATGAATCTTTCACATCGCTGTGGAGGAATTTTGGCCCACTCTTCTTTGCAGAATTGTTTTAATTCAGCCACATTGGAGGGTTTTCGAGCATGAATGGACTTTTTAAGTATCTCAATCAGATTTAAGTCCATACTTTGATTTGGCCACTCCAAAACCTAAACTTAATTTAGTTTTTCTTGAGCCATTAAGAAGTGGACTTGCTGGTGTGTTTGGGATCAAACCTGCTACATAACCCAAGTGCGCTTGAGCTTGAGGTCACAAACTGATGGCCGGACATTCTCCTTCAGGATTTTCGGATAGAGTGCAGAATTCATGGTTCCAACAATTACGGCAAGTCATCCAGGTCCTGAAGCTGCAAAGCAGCCCCAGATCATCACACTACCACCACCGTGTTTGACTGTTGGTATGATGTTCTTTTTATGAAATGCTGTGTTGGTTTTACGGCAGATGTAACGTCCCGTGTCCCACACACCTTCCAAAAAGTTCAACTTTGTCTCATCAGTCCACAGAATATTTGCCCAAAAGTCTTGGGGATAATCAAGATATTTTTTGGCAAATGAGAGACGAGCCTTTGTGTTATTTTTGGTCAGCAGTGGCTTTTGCCTGGGAACACTCACATGGATGCCGTTTTTGCCCAGTCTCATTCTTATTGTTGAATCATGAACACTGAACTTAATTGAGGCTCTTGGAGTAATTTTGTTGGCCGGCCACTCCTGGGAAAGGTTCACCATTGTTCCAAGTTTTCTCTATTTGTGGATAATGGCTTTGACCATGGTTTGCTGGAGTCCCAAAGACTTAGAAATGGTTTTATAATCCTTTCCAGACTGATACATCAACTGTTTTGATTCTCATCTGTTCTTGATTTCTTTAGATCGCGTGATGTGTTGCTCTTTAAGCATGCTTCAATTTGTCAGACAGCTTCTATTTAAGTGATTTCTTGATTCAAAAGGTCTGGCAATAATCAGGCCTGGGTGTGGCTAGTGAAATTTAACTCAGCCTTTCTAAAATACATGTGGTTAATTGCAGTTCTTTATGATTTTACCAGGAGGGGGGCAATATATATATATATATATATAGAGACAGAAAATATGCTAAAATTAATTATTTTAGAAAACAACTTTGGACCTTTAAGATAAAGACTGCTGAAGATGTGCACCCCATAAATCTCACACAGCCACATTCACTCAGTTAAATATATCTTAATCAATGGATCTTGCATACTGCAAATGCCTCCAATGCAAAATTCAATAGATTGCGTGATGTCAAGTTGAAATCTCAATTTGTACCCCACTGACTGATCAATACGGCCTCTATACGAACGATAAACACATAATCGGCCTACATGGGAAGGTCACACAAGCAGGGCACAAACACAACACTCATAATTAACACTGGCCTGGGGTTATAACGCTTTACGAATGCGAGGCGAGAGAGAGAAAGAGGAGAGAGAGGAGAGAGAGAGAGAGAGAAAAATGGCATTCATTCATTCACTGGCACATGCAACATTGATCTGTGTGTTTGTTTGCAAATACGGCAATCGTTTAAATGCAGAATAACAACTAAATTAGAGGAAAATCGCTAGCAACAAGTGAGTGAACGTGGCTGTCGGTAACATAAAACGGAGAATGCGGCACCTATATAGCTGCACGATATAAAGAGCTGGCCTTGTCGCAATCAGCTCCTGAAAGTTTGCAGTCTTGCCCTGTGTTTAGCCTCTCTCTCATGATCTTGCATCAGCTCTCCCACATTGATTAGCTTTTTGAAAAGCACTATAATAAGTGAATTAGAGCTGAAGGAGCTGGCAGGAGGGAAGAGATTTCCTGTCACCAATATGGCTTGTGTTGGCGAGGGGACACAAATATGAAAGTAAATAAACAGGCTGGTGGGAGGGGGAGTTACGACGTGATGCAACTGGCAGAAAGCGCTGAGCCCAGATCTCCTTGGACGGCTGGAAGGTGGGTGCAGGGCCGTGAAAACAGGGACGAGTTTGCATGTCTTTCTCTCGCACCCTCAGACATCAAAGCGTTTTGAAGAACCAAAGCTGAGTCATCATCACAGTGCAGCACATTTCATATTCATAAAGCTCTCTGTGCTCACACACGCGAAACTCGGACACACGGTCACAGAGAGGTGCAACGGCTGGTAATTAGTTTATATCCACTCACTATATAAAAGTCCCTGGTCTTATTGTACACGATTCATCAGTACATGATATTTTAAAGAATCACAACCCCTCATTATAATAAGAAATTTCTCCACATCTGAAACAACTGTTTTATTCAGCTGATGTAACCAAGGCCATGCAGGCAGGGAAACACAGAAAGTGGCTGGCGTACTGTAAGTCAGCAGAGCCCACCCTCAAGTCTCTATACTAAGTAAATAAAAGAGGTCAAATAGTATTTTAAAAAATATATGCACTTATATATATATATATATATATAGGGTTGTGCCGATAGACGATAGCAGATGTCTTTGTCGATATTCAAGACGATATTAGGCTCATTCTCCTATGTATTAATAATAATAATAATTATTATTATTATTAGGCGGCCCATTATAATTCGGCTACTTCACATCTTATCAAATTGCCCGAATTTTCATCACAGAATATATTTCACAACGAGTGCAAAGGAGGAGACGTAGGCAGGGAAGGGCTACAACCACAAAACACAGAACCTAGCGTTAGGCTCGATATAAGGTAGTTCATTGCACTTTTAATAAGTCTCTGACGGACTGTATATGTGCAATATTTTAACCGAGCCCTCACTAACGGAGTTTAATGCCACAGTTATGTTAGAACGCATCTCATTCTTTTCTGTGGCGGTGCGTCGGGCTCATCATGGGGCACGCAGTCCGGAGCGCTGTATGACTGATGTAACTGCTTAATTTAAATTTACTCCAAATATATAAACTTACCTGTTTTAAATACTTTATACTTAACGTGTTCGTTTATATCCAATATTTAGTGTTAAACTGTTGGTCTTTAAAATAAATCTACTTTTGATTTTCATCGTTGACTGATTTTGCAGACCTTTTAGACTGATAACTTCCGAGCGTCGATGCGGCAAACTTGTCACAGGACGCGCGGTCCTAATAGCGAAGTATGACTGTTGTATCCGAATATATATGAACTAGCCGTTTTAAATATTTTTGTTTTTAACATGTTAGTTTATCAGTATGTTTGAAAGTATATTATATAGATTTGTGGTGCTTCCATAGACTCCCTCTCTCTCACAAAAAGTTATGAATAGCTATGACCAAGTACAGAGAGGTCTCTCTATGCCCACACACGCACGAAATAATAATCTATCTCACCGACTCGGCGATATGACGATTGGAAAAAATGACCATATCACCAACTATTAAATTCCGGATAGATACGTGGGCAAAAAAGTAAGTATTTAGTAGCCAACAATTGGCCAAGTATACTCCCATAAAAAGATGAGAGCCGGCCTGTTAATTCTCATCATGGTTATACCTAACTATAGAAACAAAATGACGAAAAAAAATCCAGAAAATCACATTGTAGGATGTTTAAAGAATTAATTGGTAAATTCCTCGGTAAAAATAAGTATTTGGTCACCTACAAACAAGCAAGATTTCTGGCTCTCAAATACCTGTAACTTCTTCTTTAAGAGGCTGCTCTTTCCTCCACTTGTTACCTGTATTAATGGAATCTGTTTGAATTCGTTATCAGTATAAAAGACATCTGTTCACAACCTCAAACAGTCACACTCCAAGTTCCACCATGGCCAAGACCAAAGAGCTTTCAAAGGACACCAGAAACAAAATTGTATACCTGCACCAGGCTGGGAAGACTGAAGCTGCAATAGGTAAGCAGCTTGGTGTGAAGAAATCAATTGTGGGAGCAATTATTAGAAAATGGAAGACATACAAGACCACTGCTAATCTCCCTCGATCTGGGGCTCCACACAAAATCTCACCCCGTGGGGTCAAAATTATCACAAGAACTGTGAGCAAAAATCCAGAACCACACGGGGGGACCTAGTGAAAGACCTGCAGAGAGCTGGGACCAAAGTAACAAAAGGCTACCATCAGTAACACACTGCGACACCAGGGACTCAAATCCTGCAGTGCCAGACGTGTCCCACTGCTTAAGCCAGTACATGTCCAGGCACATCAGAAGTTTGCTAGAGAGCATTTGGATGAACCAGAAGAGGATTGGGAGAATGTCATAAGGTCAGATGAAACCAAAATAGAACTTTTTTGGTATAATAAAAACTCAACTTGTTGTGTTTGGAGGAGAAATAATGCTGAGTTGCATCCAAAGAACACATTACCTACTGTGAAGCATGGGGGTGGAATCATCATGCTTTGGGGCTGTTTTTCTGAAAAGGGACCAGGACGACTGATCCGTGAAAACGAAAGAATGAATGGGGCCATGTATAGTGAGATTTTGAGTGAAAACCTCCTTCAATCAGCAAGTGCATTGAAGATGAAACGTGGCTGGGTATTTCAGCATGACAATGATCCCAAAAACACCACCCGGACAACGAAGGAGTGGCTTCGTAAGAAGCCTTTCAAGGTCCTGGAGTGGCCTAGCCAGTCTCAAGATCTCAACCCCATAGAAAATCTTTAGAGGGAGTTGAAAATCCATGTTGCCCAGCGACAGCCCCAAAACATTATGCTCTAGAGGAGATCTGCATGGAGGAATGGGCCAAAATCCCAGCAACAGTGTGTGAAGACTTACAGGAAACGTTTGACCTCTGTCATTGCCAAAAAAAGGGTATATAACAAAGTATTGAGAATTTTGTTATTGACCAAATACTTATATTCCACCATAATTTGCAAATAAATTCTTTAAAAATCCTACAAATGTGATTTTCTGGATTTTTTTTTTAATTTTGTCTCACATAGTTGAGGTATACCTATGATGAAATTACAGGCCTCTCTCATCTTTTTAAATGGGAGAACTTGCACAATTGGTGGCTGACTAAATATTTTTTTCCCCCACTGTATATAGATACATAGAATATATACAGATACTACACACATCCACACACACACACACATATTGTTTCACTGAACTGTTCTGACTGCTTAAAAAAAATAAAAAACAAAATAAATAAGGTGTTTAGCTTTTTTTTGTATCTGGCAGGTGAGGGGATAGTTGTTGAACAGCTATAGGTAAAGTAGTGAATAATAATAGAAAATAAATAAAATAAAATAATAAAATGTATAGTTTTGGTTGCAAAACATGTTGAAAAAATTGATTCTAAAACAAAAACGTAACAAAATTTTAAGAATATCATGTCATAAATGGTTTGCTCAATAGTAATAGTAATGAAATCCTTAAAAACTACAACAACTACTACTACTAATATCAATTTTCACAATCTAATCAAATTGACCACAACATGTTTCACTGGGAAATATTTCCACCACAGAAGTTACAAATTACAAATGCAATTTCAAGAGTGCATCTCGGGAGGTTATTTTATGGTGAAGCAAACATAAAACTGACCGTTATGTTGTTCTGTTTGTGCATAAGTGTGTGCGTGTTTCAATAAATGAAGTCTCCACTATTGCACAAGGGTGATGCCACATAAACCAGGTAACATCCCCCTCCCCTTATCACCCCAGCACAGAGTCTGACACCTGGCTCACATGCACACACAAGCACACATAGACCACTGACTTCCTCCAACCCTTCCCCTATGATTGACTACCTCCTCTGATAGAGTCCACACTTGTCTAAACAGAATTTGCATATTTGTG
Organism: Sinocyclocheilus anophthalmus; assembly: GCA_018155175.1. Taxonomy (NCBI): domain Eukaryota; kingdom Metazoa; phylum Chordata; class Actinopteri; order Cypriniformes; family Cyprinidae; genus Sinocyclocheilus; species Sinocyclocheilus anophthalmus. Next base: position 575,692 of record JADLZN010000144.1, read on the forward strand.
TAATTATTTCCTAGGGTTAATTAGCTCCTGCGAAACAATACGCCCCTAGAGACCAGTTCCTGGTGACAGGTTCACCCTCTCTCTCGCTGTCAGCCCTCATCTCATCCATGCATGTGCAAGACCTGGAAGACTCCCAGAGTGTGGAGACCTGTTGCTCATGTCCCATTGTTTCTGCATACGTATGGACATTAACTTTCTGCATCGCTAGCATCAACAAATACAAATGCTTAAATAGTTCCTCAAATGGTCTCTTTGTCTCTCAATGGGTGGAAAAACAAAAAGTCAACCAATGTATGCCTTAGTTATAAATGATTGTGCATATTAAGCTAGGATGTAAAAAAAAAAAAAAAAAAACTTCAGCTTTAAAATGTATACAGGAAATTCTCATGGTCACTCTTTATTAATTTTTAAATATTTAATTCTAGAGATTTGACCCTCTAGAATTTGGAATTTTTGCACTCTAGATTTTGCCCTCTGGTGTGACAAATGATCCACATACTAGTTTACAGATAAATACATAAACATTTTATTCTTATTTAAGGGTGAACATCTCTCTTTCTATTCTGCAGAGGCATCACAGTTCAAGACTGAGAAAATGAACATGGAAGTTCCACATAAATATTCAATGACTTCACTTGCTTATTGGAACACATACTAACATACTACTGTACCTTCTACTTACTGTGTGTCAAATTAATATAGTAATAATGAATAATAAGTAGCTACATATCACTTTTCACAAACGGGTAACATCCAACATAATTTGTCTACCATATACTCTTTTTTTGCAGTAACTGGTGACATCTACTTATTGACACTTTTATGGTAATTCAAATATGTATTTAAAAACAAGCTATTAGTTTTTTTTTCTTCTTCTGTTTTTTTCTATTTCAATCCATATTGCTCATTTTAATGTTTTTGTCTATCACAGTTCATGATGAATAATTACACAGCAGGACAATCGCACATTTGACTTACATAACAAAAATAAAAAAAAACAAATAAGTAATAATAATAATTAGATAATTTTATATTCACAGGCAAAATCCAACTAAACAATGTTGATTAAGTAAAAATTAATAGATTCCTGTCAAATCACATGCCATGTCAACAGCACATGAACAGTATGTGCCCACATGCATGTCTGTCAGTATGTATCTTAATTGACATGGACTGCAGTTTCCTCATACAGTTTCACCTCAGCACAACAAATAGCATCCGGCATCTTCTGTCATATTAGCACACTATTTGAGTATTTCTCTTTACCTTTTCTTATCAATATAGTGCAATTTTATTGCACTTTTTTTTCCCCTACTCTTTTCTTGGAAATGCTCCACACAATCTGTGCAACGTCACATTGGCACACAGGATGTGAGCACAGCATCTGAGAGAGATTCTCACTTTTTCTGTAGTATGACAGATTCTTCCAGCACATCCTTCTATCTATCACCTTCATTGTCAGCAATCAGAAGGGGAAAAAATGCCATTAAATGGAGATTCACAGCTGCATTTCAGATCCACAATGAGCGTCCTGTAACTTCCATCCTTCTACTTTACATTCTTCATTAGTACTTTACACGTCAGTCCATGTTGTCTCTTTGGGACACAACTTCAAATCTCCGGAATGAATAGGTAAGAAAGAACAACGGAAAGAACAATGGTACATGCCTAGAATGCATTTATAAAACCAGATTCTAAACAATGATACAGAAACAACGTTCTTCCTTTAAAAGCAACATTCACTGGTAAAATTCATTCTGTTTTAATATATAAAATGTAATTTACTCATGTTACCCCATTTATTGCCATTACTCCAGCATTCAATGCCAGATCTTCAGAAATCATTCTATATACTGATTTGGTGTTCAAAAAGCATTTCTTATTATTATCAAAGTTGAAAACAGTTGTGCTGCTTAATATTTTTGTAGAAACCATGATACATTTATTTGTGATTCTTTGATGATGAATAGAACGTTCAAAAGAACAGCATTTATTTGAAATATAAATCTTTTATAACATTATAAATTGTTTTACTGTCACCACTGATAAATTTAATACATCCTTGCTGAATAAAAGTTTTCATTCCTTACTGACCCACAACTTTTGTAGGGTGTGTAAGCTAAAAGCACAACATTTAAAAATCAACAGTCACCAAAATTAACAAACTCAGAACCATGACCAAAATATTATCACACTACAATATACGAAATACTGCAATATCAAAACTCTAGTTGTCATGATACCAAAACAAATGTAAAATTTCATGATTTGAAATATAAATTTTAATAATGCACTCCTTTATTTAAAAAAAAAAAAAGTTAAGTACAATGTAAGTACAACCAAATTACCAAATTAAATGTGCAATGTAGCCTTGAAGGATTTCTAAATTAAGCACACAGAGCTTCTTAGCTATGTTTCAAATATTCACATTTTAATATTATATGTCACGCTAATTGCCTAAAGTGCATCTGACCGCTAACATGGAGCCACAATACACACATACACATGTGATTGAAAACAGCTGCTTGTCAAACAAACCTTAAGTAGCAAAAAAAAGTTCAGTCAGCTCTACAGAAAGACTGGTATCGATACATTTGTAATTTAAATCTAGTACCGAAATAATATTACATTTCATTTCTAATCTGTAAAGACTACTTGCTCTAATCAGACCAAGAACATTCTTCAGGACATTCTAATATCACCTTTAAAAAGCTCAGTTAGAATTAACAAGCCAACACTTTCTAGCCACACTGGGCAAACAACACATTCCCCGAAGCTCATTTCAATGGCCAGTGGTAGCTTTTCAGCAGGACACAGGATTATTTTCATTTAGTTAAACGATTAAATGTTAAACAATCAAAGGAGGTAATTGCGTGTTTTGTATTACCACTGGAGCCATTAGAATGTGGACCTACTTTCCCGGTGTTTGCCAAGATTCACATTATGTGCTTCAAACGTCCATTAGCCTGTCGCTAGCTCCACATGGCTAGCATTTACAGAGACCGCAGACTGATAGTAAGAAATAGGAGTCTTGGAAAGCTGATAATGCTGAGGGATTTGAAAGTTGGCAGTGTGAGTGCTGGGTTTGTATACTCTGATAAGGCTGTGACTGGGTTTCATGGCGGCGTGTGGACTTCCTGATAGCGCTGTTAGTGTGCATGGAACACTAGACGCCTCAGGCTGGCAAAAAGAGCACTGGCACTCACTTCCTGCAGATTTGCCGTCCACACCTGGCCAGTTCCAGACAAGGTGCTCCTTCAGAAAAGAGTGTGACTGTGGCAGGAGCCCTCATATCTAGCAGAGGGGAAAGTGGGGAGAGAACATGAACCAAGGAGATGACTTGAAAATCACAAGTAATTAACGACTAGCGAGCTCACTGAAAGCCAGTAAAATGACAAACGAGGCCAACGGGAAAGATGTGGGCAGAATATCAACATGCTTAGGGAAAACAGGAAATGAAAAAGGCATGGGGGGGGGGGTTACAGACCCCCGAAGAGGGCTCTTTAAGAAAAGAGGAGGCGGTATAGTGCTGATAAACACGAGACTGTACAGTGACAGCGCTGTGACCTTGTTAGCACGGAGCTAATCTCGACAAAATTTGCTAGTGCATTGTTTCAAATCAATATCTCATTAACAACCTACAAAGGCCTAGGCAAAAGACAGCTCTTAGCTGCATGTGGGCAGAAAGGTCATCTCTGTGACATCTCAACCTGTCTCACTCAAAGCCTGTGATTGTCAGATTAAATTACTGCCTCGTTTTAATTGATGTTAGGGGGAAGAAGGCACAGACAGTGGTTTGTGTGTCGTTTGGTGGTGAAGGCCTGCTGTGAAGGGCCTTGCCTTGGCTTCTGACAGCAGATTGGATGTGTTTCTTGGTTGACCTAACGGGAAGATTGGGAGCAGACATCTGAGCCGAGTTACAGCGGGATTCGCCCGAGAGCGGTTACAATGCACAGCTTCAGAGAGAGGAGATCTCAGACGGTGGCAAGGGTTGACAAGCAGTTCATATGCAAAAATAACAGGACAACACGTACATACAGGAACATGGAGACAGCTGCCTCAGACACACAGTCACTTCACATTCACTCTCTCTCTCTATATATAAATAGAGAGCAGATCAATCTGCCACTGTTGTTTATTTTTACTTTTTTTTTTCTAATTTTCATACTATGAAAATCACTCTACATAACTTGTAAAAGATAAACACTGGTCTAAATGAATCATATGTTACCAGGTTCCAAAATTAACTGTCTGTAAGCGCCAAATTGTGCAAAATTTGGCTTTGGTGAGTAAAAAAAAAAAAACGGTTACGCAACTCAGAACAGCATATAAGACATGGTTTAAAACAAATTGTATGAACGATTGTCTGACTGCCACTGATGTAAGCTATGCAGGTGAACCAAATTAAAAATGGTTTATTAAGGAAAGAAATCTGTCACAACTTGTGCATCTTTTAATGCTTACTGTCTTGCCAACCTTTTGCATCCCAGTTTATCTAAGAGGCTTAAGGTTTATGTTTGGAATGTATTTTATTTTTTCTCCACACGGCGTCACATATATGGAATTTGCTTCGCATTAAGTCACAAAAACAAATTAGGAAGTAAAGCACAGTTTTGGATTGATTAATAATAATTTATTAATAATAATAATATTACCATTTAATTTACACGTAAGTTATATGAATGAATGTAGTATATATAATATATAATTGTATATATAATATATATATATATCTATATATACCCCACACACACACACACACACATAAACACATATTAAAACTTTAAATACAATAAATATATACTGCTTTGTTCATCACCATTAACATATACATATATATCAACACCCACTTAGCGCATACTTGGACTAACAGATGCCCCAACTCATAAGTCAGAGCGCTCAAAATAAATAAATACACTCACACACACAGCAGATGCCCACACACACTTGAAACACCAGAGAACCTCGTAACATGTGATTCTGACCTCTGCTGCGGCCATATCACCAGCTCAGAAGATAATTAAGGCACGTCCGGTCGCCACGCTTGTGTTGACAATGAGAGGTTATGTGGAAGGTCTTCAAGGCCAAAGTTCACATACACACAGAGGACCTCCAGAAGTGTCCCTGAACTACGGGGACACTGACTGAGGCTGATACAACCCGAGCCAGAATACAAGTCTCTTGACATCTCCGGCTCGGCTGGGCCATATCTAATAGACATGTAGGTTAGGGATGTACGAGCCAGGCATTGGGAAACAGTACATCTCCAAAACACGGATTCCTCTCATCCCCGGGGGAACAGGAGAGAGAAGACGAGGGATAAATAATGGATGTCGTTCCTGTGGAGACGAAGGACGCAGTAGAGGTACACAAAGTAGGAACACCAGTAGTAACCCCTTGAACCGATAACATTCTACCAGTGCCCCATCGGTGACACCTTTATATGATTCTGGAGTGCCTTTTAGGGACAACACAATATGCATGCATTCATAATCATATGCAAGATATTGGTAAAGCATTACAACCATACCTGTCAACATTTGGGTATGAAAATCAGGGAGATCTCTGAGCGTGTGTGTGTGGGAGGGGGGAAAGACATGTGAATAAGTCACGATATTATGATAATAATGCGACTTATTCATGTTTCTTTTTATTTATTTTTATCAGTATTACAAATTTTATTACATTAACACTAAACACTGTGCTGCTTCTGTGCCTCTGCTGCACGATTGTGCTTTTGATTTAATGTGCCGAGTAACGTCATATTTCCCACCGTGTCTGATATTAAAATCAGAGCGACACACTTTGCAAATGGCATGGGGATCTTTGATATGGCTTTGAGATATGAAATTTAATTCTTCCATCCAGCTGTTGTTAAATTTTCATGTTTTTTTTTCACCAGAACACCACTTGAGTCTTCTGGTTGCCAGGTTGAGGTCACAAATGGGTTGAAATTTGTATGATATGTCGATTGTGTGAGTAGGATGCATTACATACAAGATCTGGCAACTGGACAACCTTGGAATAATATATTGATGTGATTATTCAAATACCAAGGTTTGGGACATAAAAATTATGGGAGTATCCCAGGAAAAATAACAAAACGGGAGGGGGGCGGGAGATGGGTGTGAAATACAGGAGACTCCCAGGAAAAACTGAAGTGTTGACAGGTATGATTACAACACACATTTTTGTTCTAAATATTGACTTTGGAATGTTTCTTTTGCATACTACAAAAAAAAGTAGTTATTTTACATAAAAAATTGTTTAAATCACAATAAGTCTTATTCACAAGTCGTGTACACATTTCTGCACAAAACCTGTGATTTTGCCTATATTATTATTATGTTAAATTTTTTTTTTTTTTGGAAGAACTTAATTATTCAGCAAGGATATTTCTATTCAAGAATTATAAAAATTATCACAGTTTCTACAAGAATATCAAGCAGCACAACTGTTTTCAACATTGCTTATACAAAGAGGTTTCTTGAGCAGCAAATCTGCATATTGAATGATTTCTGAAGAATCATGTGATACTGAAGACTGGAGTAATGGCTGCAGAAAATGAAGCTTTGCCATCACAGGAATAAATTACAGTCGACAAATAATCCTATTATTTATTATTATACTCAGGCTGTAAGCCCTTATATGGAAATATTCTGGCCATATAATATGCTAACTACTAACTTCAGGCATGTGCTCCCTTAAAAACAATCAAATGTGAAATTGTCAGAAGAAAAATAAACTACGCAAACAAGAAAACTTGTAGGCTATAAGTCATGGAGACCCAATGGGCCTTATTCATGAAACATGAGCAAAACAAATTTCTGTGTAAACTGCACGTAATACTGTTGCATGAATGGACGCACGAATGATTTACACAGTTCTGCTCATGTTTCATGAATAAGGCCCAATGTGTTGTGCCAGATTACATCAACTCAGAACATTTCTATTGTAACTATAAAGGCCATTTTTCAGCATTATATATAACAATCCACACTTAATGTTAAAGAAAAAAAAAAAAAAAGCAAAAAAAAAAAAAAAAAAAAAATACGAAGCCTCGAAATCATCATGTAATGTGACAAGAAGCAGAACTGTGTTGCAAAACAATGTAAAGCAGAGGCCTAGTGTCAATGAATGTTTTATTTTTCTCTTGTTAGGTCATAGCGTACATGATGTACAAAAGCGACGGCGATCTTGAGTGTTCAATAAACTCATGCCATCACCGCAAGGATCTGACACTTAAAGTTCTGCAGGCACTTCAGAAAAGAATAAACGGAGAGATGGAAAGAGCAAGAAAAACACCTCCTACAAGCTGCTGCATCTGAATGTTTGACGAAGTGCTCTCCCTTTCTCTCGCAGCCGAACCATTTTACAAAAAAAAGCAACAATAAGAAATGTGAGGGAAAAAAAGTGTTAGGAGAAGGATTCTAGTCATTTACAAAAATAAGTGGTGCTTTAGAGAAAGGCTGAGCGCACTGGGCTTTTTGTCCACTTGCTCTTTTCCCCTTGGGGCTGGGGCCCTAAGCCGGGTCTGCTCAGGCCTGAATGAAATCTTTGGAAGCTTCTTAAGCTCTGAATGTGGGTTTTGTTCTTGCTATTCCTCCGCTTGGCTGACAGAAAATAGGTAACTGGATTAGACCTCAAATTCAGAGTAAAGTGAACTCCCAAAAAAACTTTGTATGCCACCCCCACTATTTCAGCCCCCCGGTTCTCATGTCCACCCCTCTCCTTCGGCGTCAGCAGACGTGGGCCACTGGGACTGTGATCTGTAAGACTGCAGGGAGATTAGGCCGGGCTGGGGGCTCACAGCCTGAAGGGGGGCTATAAAGTAAGAGTGCTAAAGGCAGTTAAGGGCTCCTTAATGGGGGTAAGGAAGTGTATTAATCAACTCAGCGCTACCAAAACCCAGAGCTGCAGGGCCCGGCAAGAGTGGCGTGCAGGTGGTCTAGTGCTCTACGGGGAGTCAAGGAGGGGAGGAGAGGAGGTTCAGTCGCATACAATGCCACTATAAAAGATTAAAAACTTTGGGAGAATGGGGGACTCGCTGTGACCCGCCTCCTACTCTAGGAGCTGAGAGGATGGGTGGAGAGGAGGAGAAAACACACACAAGCTAATGTACCTGGACATCAGTGCATTTATACATTTATTTTAAAACGCAATGCTACAATACACTACCAAATAAAGTGTGCGCTAATATGAAGTCATGGAGGACTTCACTGCTGGTTATCAAATATGTAAATCTGTGTGTATGATTCCTACGTCTCTGTACACAAATATGTAAATGTATATGTATGATGCCTACGTCTTTGTACACTTTTGTCAGAATATGGTCTCTTACTGAAAGAACGCAAATGAATATAGAGCAGCAATTCATACCCAGGAGGTACTTAGTAAGTTGCAGGGGGTACAAAAACATTTAACACTTAAAATAAATAAATAAAATAAGGCTACCTAAAGATTAATATAATCAATCTAACAATAAACAATCTAATTATTTTATTTTTGTAATTAAAGGCAACACATTTCTGTAATTGTTTTGCAATTTCAGTTACTTTAGAAAAAAACTATAAAAATTGGGTAACACTTTTACAATAAGGATCAATAAGATTTGTTAAGATTTGTTAACTTCATTACACTTCTAAAGCATTTGTTAATCTTAGCTACATGTTCATTTCAGCATTTACTGATACATTATTTAAATTAATATTTGTATCTTAAAACTGCAGTCCATAAGTTTTGTCGCCACCTCTTTGTCGCCATCTCTGTTTGAAAACCTGCAATTGCAGCTATTTGCGGAACTATCTTCCTTGCGTGGGTTGTGCACTGGCACGGCTTCAGCGCGGATGAATCTAATGTGTGGCTATCAGTCACCGCACAGGTGTGGATACTGCCCTTTGTATTCACTGATTCTACATCTTGAAAGTATGTCCCAAATAAGAGTTTTCATTGGAGAATATCATCTGAACAAGTAACAAATGCCACTTTTGTTCTGATCAACTGAGGAAAAAAAGCATTACAATAACCTGCGCTATCAATGGTGATTAAATCTAAGGATCGGTTAGCTCATATCACATCAAACCATGCCAATTATTATTATTGTTATACTTTGTTTTCAAATTGTTGTTGACATTAATAACATCAGCATTGCGTGAGTGCGTGTATTTAGTGTGTACTAGCGTTACCTGTAGATTTACATTTCTGTACAGTCGAATCTCTAATTGTCATACCACTCGAAATTTCATACCAAGAAATTCTTTTAAACCAAAAAGCAAACTAAAGTTCCCGTACAACTTGTTTTCGCTTTTACATATCTTTTTAGTAGTTATCTGCTGTGAGAAAAGGCTATAAACGATCCGTCACCTGCAGCATCCTCACGTGCGATATAGCATACTATCCGGGACAAATTCTTTATGCTTACAGACGAATTTCCCGCGAAAACCTACCCGTACCACTTAAATTAGAAAACATTATTATAAGCTTAACATTGTGAATCAGGCTTAAGTAAGGTGATAGTTTTGAACACCGGCTGGTTATGTACTTGATCAAATATTGATTTCAGATAATTTTTTTAACCAAAAAAGTTACGGACGGCAGCTTTAACATTATTTAATGGACACAAGTTCATAGTTGCATTTCATTAACAAATAATAATAAAAAAGATTGATAAATACTGTAACAAATGTATTGCTTATGTTATTATGTTAATGCATTAATTAGCGTTAACTAATGGGCCTTATTGGAAAGTGTTACCAACTATTGTAGTCAGTTTGTGTTGTTTTTACCTTCAAAATAAGTCACTAGGAAACAACATAAATAACAGTTTTAAAACATGAACAAAGGTGTGGTTACATTTCTATATAACTGAATTTGCATTAATGATCTGTTAAAAAAAACTAATATATTATATTATATTATTATATATCATTTTCTGAAGAAAATTTGTGTAGTACTTGCCCATGGAAAACTCGTCACCACTATACTAAGCGCCTTCCAGGACACTGCTATGTGTTCTGAGTGGTTTTAGGCTTTTGTTTGATTACTAGCCCGTTTTAAAAGAGCCCACCATTGAGTTTTAATCATATTTTGTGCCTAGAAAGGTCGTGGTTCTAAGTTTAATAATTAGGGTTAGGGGATTAGAAGGAAAAGAAGCATTAAAACAATACAGATTATTTGCAACACTAATAGCAATGTTTGCCTTAACAATCACAGCTAATAATGCTTGTAAATATTATGATAAACTATTTCCAACGTTATGAAAGTCTTTCCACAGTATGTTTTTATGCAACTATAATCACTTAAGTACTATTGCACATGAAGCCTTAACAAACATAAAGGACCTCAAAGTATACAAAGAAAATTAAATCAGAGCGCTGAATCATTACATTTCAGCCACTGCCAATGTGCTGCAGGATATTAGTTATATAAAAACGAAACAAACCCACAACACACATAAACTAAAGCTTGAAATCATTTCAAAAGGGTCCCTTTAATATTTCCCTGCAGTGGCTCAAAACATAACGGCATTTCCACTTGGCAACAGCACTTCAATGCTCCCTACAGGAATTCACAAGCACACATACAGTATAAGTCACAAACACACAGTCATCAGCGTTCGTCCTTGTGCTGGTGCAGCTCGCACCGGTCTGAAGCTGCATAATGCGGAAGAGTGGAAAGCAGGCAGACGTCACAGTGCAGAATACTGTAAGGCCATCCGGCAGAACTGGCCTAACAATCTCATACTACTAGACATATAATGTGCCAAAAGTTCAGGAGAAGAGCAAGAGATGCTAAGTCATCTCATTATATGAATCCCAAACTATCCCAGCTGAAATATTTATTAAGACATTAATATGGGTTCTTCCATTCCTCCTTTTCAGGGCGATGCAGCTCCTCTCGGAGACATACACACACTCCTTCTCGATCTCTTCCTCAACACACATTGCTGCATGTGCGCATGAAGATGTCAGCAGCATCGAGCTCTTATAGATATTGACAGTGAGTTTTCCATTATACACAGCAGCCTGGAAAGCAACTTCCTCTATTCACCACACCAACACTGATGAAACGCCTCAGAAATGGACGAGGTGTTGAAATCTCAGATTCACACTCACTGATGGCTATTTCATAGATTTTTTTTTCTCTTACTGAGCGCGCGTGTGTGTGTGTGTTAAAAAAAAACAACTTCATCTGGGCAACACCACAGAATTCTGTCCTCATTGAGAATTTATTAAGGAAGGATAGGTGTCAGAGTTAGTTTATGGCGATAAAAAGAGGGTAATTAAGAGAATTTGTTTACAAAGAGAGGAAAACTGAGAGGTTTGATGTTTTAAAGCTGACTTGATGCTAATAGTGCAGATAATTATACCTCAGTGTGCCTTGCGTGTGTGTGTGTGTGTGTGTATGTGTGTGTGTGAAGGTAGCCTCAGAAGTGTGTTGACCAGCTCACACACCGTCCGCTACTGAGTCAACGACGCTAAATGACAGTACAAGGAGTGTGATGATATGCGACGTGGCCGTCAAATGGTGATAAAACAAAGCGCTAACTTTCGGGAGACAAATTTGATGTATTTCCAATTGATGCTTCCTTGTTTCATCCGGTTGCCTCATGGTTTTGCATTAGAAATTATTTGTTTCTTTGATTTAGAATGTATTATCAGTGGTGTGCATAATGTATATGCAAAAATGTGTGTTTGATAGACTGTGCATTGTATAATTTGTGAATGCTGTGAAAACAGTTTGACTAAGCTAAGCTTTTTGTTGAAGATACCATTACATTTCTGATGCCTTTGAGGTCATTTGCATGCTTTGTACTCTTGAAGTCAGCATGAAAAGAAAATTAATGCGATCTATTTTCTAAATGCTTGTTATTGATCTAATTTTGAACGATTCATCCATGCATTTTTATGACCTCATCATTTTTTATTAAAATATCTTCCTGTGAAAAGAACATACTTCTCTCTGTAGACATATGCCAGACTTTTCCAATCATTTAATCCGCTTAAACCCAGTAGCCTCCATTTTTGAGAGCAACGGACACAACTCAAAATCTATATAGCCAAGTCCCCACCTTCCTTTTATTTATTTTTTTCAAAAACCTGTTATACTTGGATGCGTGTCAAAATATGGAAGAAAGGATTTGCTGCTACTTCTGTTTCATCGAGACATTAAATGTTGACAAAATTAACTTAGCAGATATTTGCATTTAAAAATGACTATTTCTTTACCGAGAAAATAACTCTGCACAGATTTTTGTCCAATCAGATGCTCTCTAGAATGAGAATTTCCTTCTCCCTAATGGTTCAAAACGGTGACATAACTAATGTATACTGTCTATTAAAAATTATTAAAATGGGAAAGCACTTCGGCAGAAAGCTCATCAAGGAATAAAAACTGTGCTTATCAAGCTGAGATTTTACAAACAGAGAAAGTGAGATGAAAAATCTGGATGTCGTCCAAATTCTCCACAGCCTCTTGTCCGCACATGTGTGGCCCACTCACTCAGCTGCCTAAAACCCCTTCTCACCCTCTATTTCACCTCATATTCTTTTCTCTCTCTCCACACCCATCATCCTCCCTCAGCCACTCACTCGTATCGGGATGTGCTCCATCTCTCTTTCCTTCTGTGGGTTGCGATACTTCTCATAAAAGTCCTTCTTTTTCTTGTTCTCCCGCTCTTCCTTCCTCTCTCTCTTTTCAGCCGGCTCATCAGAGGCATCCGGGGACAGTTTCTTGGCTGAATCCGGAACCTTCTCCACCTCCAGAGAGTTCTCGTTGGGGTTCAGCACAATCACCCCGTAGCCCTCCTGAGAGACAAAACACATACAAATGAATAAACAAATAAACAGGCTCCAGTGCTCTTTCTGATTGTATTGGAGTTGCCAAAACAAACCAGCCCTTCATAATAAAGCAAGGTGTCCGGGGAGAGGCATGTATGCCAGCGCTGTGAGTCAAGGCATTGTGTAGCATGCAGTAGAGGAGTGAACTGTTGGGAGAGGGATTAGAGCGGCTCTCAATGCGAACGGAGGTCAGTGTTGCTTTCATGTGTGCTCAAATTCAGCTTCAGCTTCAGTTAGTGCGCTGACATTCGGCATAAAGAGCAATACTGATACTGCGGAAATCCAGCTTTGAGGAAATCCAGGAATACACACCACACACCATACCATTAATATATATATATATATATATATATATTATAGCTATAATATATATCTATATATATATATATATATCTATCCCCCCCCCCTTTTTTAATAATTCCCAATGAGAATGTTTTTAGATAAATTCATAATATAAAAAATATTAAACCACGGTAAAAGAACTATTTTTTAATCAAATAAAACCAAATAAACTAAAAAACAACCTATAAAAAGCAACCAAATTAACCTAATAAACAATACACATTTAAGCCTTTACATCATGAAGGTACAGTGTCTCAGTGGTAATAAAGTGTCTTTATGGAGAGCATGTAAATTTAAATAGTCCTCTGATTATCTGCTGCCCGCTCTAAATAAATACCATAATACACAGTCAAACTGCCGCAAAAGAGAATCACCATATCAAAGTCTCCCAGACGGCTCAAAGTGAATTCTGATCCCTGCATATGCTAAAAACATGACCAGTGCTTACAAATCAAACTTCACAAAAAAAATAAAAAATTATAATAATAATGCGATTTAAAAATAAATACAAAATTACTTTCACAAATTAAATACAATTATTTAAAAGTATAATTATTTCAATGACATCAAAAACTAATAGCATTTAACCACAAAACATTCATATTAAAAGGCATCTAATCAACAATTCTGAAGCAATAAAACAGTTTTCTACATATGACAAATTATTTTTTTCCACCAGCAGAAGAACTTCAAACTATTTGCATTGCTGCAGCAACAAAGAAGCAAAGGTGTCATTTTCAAAACAGCTAATTAAAAATTAAGCTTCTGTCAATAGCAAACAATTATAATTATTTCACATGATGGACTGCAAAGCAAGCATTTTCCCGTCTAATCAATACAAATAAGCTCACACCAGCATTTTACTAATGCAACTAATAAAAATTAAAAACACTAATATAAGATTATTATGTGCTCATATAGTTTTAAATACATTTTAAAACCAGAATATAATTTACAGTTAAATATAAAACAAATTAAACTGCATGCATATTAAACATTTAACACAAAATCAATGCGATCATTAAATGATAAAACTGCAGCCAATGTAATTAATTTCTGTTGAACTCCGAGTCAGTTTCTGATTAAATAAATGTCATGTTCTTTGAAATCCAGTCAGACAGCCTGTGGTGTGTAAAAGTAGAGGAGGCGTTTATCAGAGTTAGTCTAAACTGACCAGACTTGGGGATGAAATTTGTAGTTAGTTGTTTCTGTCTGGCAGGCTGGTGTCATATAAGTGATGTTGGTCGGCTCTTACTGTGGTGTAGTGGTTAGACAGTGTGGCGAGAGAGGCAGAGTGAAGCTCGGTGCCACTGCCCACTGGTGGCAAGTTGGATAAATGACCAAGACTGGTGCTTAATAAAAACCAACAAACTCTCCATTGCCCATTCTTATCTTTTGTTTTGAAATAATAATGTCTTTAAAGCAGAGGTTATAGAATCATTTGCATAAGTGGACTAAACTGAACTTAGTTTTGAACTTAGGTTCATGCAGTACCATTGGTCTCATATCTACCACTTCAATAAAATATATTTCCAGCAACACAGGGTATTTTCAGCATTCATAAACAATCATAAAATCTAAAATGTTAATTTACACCAAAAATTGTCAAAATTTCAAAGAGTAGTTGTACAAATATCAGCAAATTAATGTTTCGATAGTTTTTCACATTTATCTAAATTATAAAGTTAATAAAAAATGTACAAATTAAATGATCCAGAAAAAGTGTGTGTCCGAGTCTGTACATTACGCAGTTGAAGCTAAATTAATTTCAGAAAACTGTGCAAGAGTAATATAATTAAAAAAATAATATAAAATAACAATGACGATTATTATTATTATAAATAAATGGGAAAAGCATAAGAATAACAATATTTAAATAATTGTAAAAAAAAATCTATATCAATGACACTTATATGTAAAAATATTAATACAACATGACGATGATTTATAATCTTGGGCCTCTAATAGTTACTGACAAATAAAATGCACTCATGACCAGGCTTCCGTTTCCATGTTTAGCATTCAAACTTCGCAATGTTGTGCGTCCTGTTATCTGAAAGACTGCAGAGCCTCTCTCTCTCTTCTGTTACGACGCATTTGCCATATCCTGGCCTCTTCCCATGCCCTCCTGCCCTGGCAGGCACCTCCTCGAGGGGCAAGTGGCGACAGGGTCTGGCCCCTGGGCCAGCGGTCAGCGCAGGTCACCGCAGCCCCTCACTGGGGCTCAGACCCCCATAACCCGCCGCTGGACTGCCTCTTTAGTGCTCTTTTGTCCGGCTGTCTCAGACCGGCCGACTTCTTGCACATAACACAACAATGGCTTGATCTCTCCGAGCTGTGACTGACACCCCGGTGACATTCTGGAAAATTCTCTGGGTTTTATTTGTGTGTGTGTGTGTGTGTGTCAGTGTTGTTTTAATTATACAACAAAACAGCTCACCTTTTAAGAACCCGGTTTAAGATGGGGCGAGGGAATGCATAGAGCTCAAGATTAAAGAACTGAGAGCATTTCTACGCGGCCAAACAAACGCTACAAAAGATCCATCACCATGAAAACATTCTGCCACAGCGTATTTGCACATTTACTGATACAAACACAAAAAAACGGACTGTTCGGTTTGATCCGGTTAAATGCGTAATTGATAAGTACAGCAATGATGCCGTGTCCCTCAAATCAGCCCTTCTCAAATAAACACTATTTTAAGTCTGAATGGCTGAAATGAGACATTGCTAATAATCCTACACCTCTGACGGACAGGCCAGTGTTTTATCTATTTGCGGCCCTTTGTTTGGCTTTGAAGTGAGTGTGTCTCTCTTTATGTCTCTGATGAACTAAAGCGTGTATTGCTCTGGGCCTGGCGGTGAGAACAACACTTGACGGGTACAAAGCACGCTTGATAGCAGTATGGAGTGTACGTGTTTGTGCGTGTGTGAGATAAAAATGCCACGTGAATGAGTATATTCCATATGTAACCATTCGCACAGGAATCGACATATAACTTGGCACACCAACATGTTTTTTTTACGTCCTACAACGAAAGCATGTTAATGTGGCAAAAATGCGTGCGTGTGCGATCAAAGCGGGAGGTGGCGAGCTCTCGGTGTTAAAAGCGACGGACAGACTCTCCATTACAGCACGGCCTTGGCCTGGCCCCCTGTGTCGGTGCGTCCTGCTCTCTGATTGGCTGTCGTCTGTGGAAATGCCCACGGCTGAGGAGTCTAGCCAATCACAGAGAAAGAGGCATCAAGGACAGTGCGTGATGATTGGCGGAGGGAACAGATGATCTGCAGAGAGTCGGCACATATTTACACACACACATACAAAAACTCAAACAGAGATGCGAATTGAAAAAAAGATTTGATTACAAAAACTAAAAAATTACACCCTTAAGCATATCGAGCAAATGTAATAACAATAATAACATTTGCATAACCCTTACGAATACAGAAGCGCAGCAATACACGAGACAAGCCGACTGACCGGCAATACGGTGCCGCTCTCTCTCTCCCTCCCACATACTGTGAGAGAATCGGTGAGTGGCACGGGTCCGTATTACAGTCTTTCATTACAGGTTGGTGTGGTGGGCCCCCTCTAGGCGAATGTAAATCCAGGATACAGTATTATAAACCCGAGCCCTGTGAGGGTGAGATTGAGGCCTGCCTTTCAAGGCCACCTCTACTCCCCGCCCCACAGTTCTGGGTGACCTTGTCTGTCAGCGGCGCTACATGGGCTTCTTTTCTACTGTGCGAGAGCCCATTATCCTTTTCTCCGAGATACCACACACAAACCTCCTCTCTTTTTTTTTCCTCTCTGTGAGATTAAGACCGCTTTCACCCCCCCCCAGGTCCTTCTGCTCCTCTATACAAATATAACCGGTCTTGATTGGATGAGACGACACACAGACATGCACAGCACTAGATCTGGGCAGTAAGCTGGTATATACCGTATACTGTCAGCGGGTTGAGATTTTGCTGTACTGTTTATACAGTGGTACATATTCGCACAGCAAAGGCAATCTTGACATTGGCATTATTACACAACTTGTTATATAGGGGTGTTGTATGGCTTAACGAAAGTGTTTAGTCATTTATTGTTGCCAAGCAATGACACAACGAGCCATATTAATAGAAACCGATGTGTGTTCACAGATATGCATGTACCGGCAGTTTTAAAGCAACTTCAGATAAGAATTAAGTATCTTAAAAAAAATTTGTTTTATAGTTTGGGATGCAATAGTATTACATTTCTCGCCAATGCCGATAAGTTGAACATTTTTACATGTGATATTTAATTGATAAATAGACATTAAAATTGTATACAAAAAAATTATACTAAAAAGAAAAAAACAAAAAAAACAAAACACAAATCAATTGCTACAGCCACATTTAGACATCATAATGTACAGTATTAAAAAAAATGGATATTCATTGTATATTTGCTAAACTGTTAGTTAATAAAGGTACATTTCATGTAAAAATTGTTCAAATGAAATATCCAGAAACGATAAATAATAACAATAATAATATAAACAAAAAAAAAAAAAAAAAAAAAAAAAAAAAAACAAAAAAAAAAAAAAAAAACCACAATATCTATTATGACAATAAAAATCAAATAACCAATAATATTGGCATTCAATTTGAAATATGGTTGTGAATAGTTTTATGAGACGTTTTTTAACTGATGTCAGATGTGTTACTATAATTATATATTTTGCCTTGCGACCCTCTAGTTTTAAACACAAAGATAAATAAAATAAAGAATTGTTCATGTGTTCAATTTATTTCACACACACACACACACACGTATATATATAATATATATAATGATCATATGTCATAGCCTACTTCCACCCGTAGACAGCAGGTATCAAAGAAAGACTTACGTCTGCATGCGTTACATTCTTTGGATGGACTTACAGGGCCTCGTAAATGTCCATTAAATGACTGTGAAGCATAAGATCTTTGGAGATTTTAAAATCCATACAGTAAATTACTGCATGTGGAAGTGGGGAAGAGGAAAGACATAAGCCAGGCTTTGAGCGGCACAGCTGACTGAGACGCATGGTTGTGATTAAGCTGTCCCGCTGTTTACAACACTGTAGTTACAGCTCGGGGCTTTGGCTTTATCAAAGAGATGTTGGGAAACCTCGCTCATGATCGAAGACACACGCACACACCCGCACACACATATATAAACACACACATCTGCTTTCAGTGAGCTGTGCAACCCCTTGAGGGCAAGAGAGACAGGGAAAGAAAGAAGGGAAAGAGAGAGAGACTAAACGAAAACAGTGAGTGAGGGAGGGAGAGAGAAAGAGAGAAAGATGGCGAGCAGGGGTGGTGTGTTTCCCAGAGGAATTTTAGAAAAAAAAAATCATGGGCAGGTGGAATTTGTCAGAGCTATCGATTGTGTAAGTAAATGTTACAGAAATCATTTGTCAACTTTTTACAGGAGGGCAACACGTCAATCGCTCAAAAAGAAGTGACTGTGGCAGAAGGGAAACACCATTTACCACAACAAAGAAACAATGCTGACCTACAAACAGACAAACCACTAAATACCAATATGTGTAAAGACGCTTACTACAGAAACATTTAAAGTCTACATGAAATCACAAATGAAAAAAAAAAAAATTCTTTCTTAAAGCAGTCTTAGTCTTATTGTGAATAATTCATAAAACAAAACAAAATAAAGTATAATACATATATAATGATGGATTAAATCAAGCTCCTGTTTTCAGTTTCTTTTGACTATACACTGACTTGCTAATATATTATGAAAGTAAAATGGTTTGTAAATTGCATGTCATATTTACTATAAAATGGAAAAAAAAAACATATTAAATATGAATTGTGTATGTATGTACGTATTTATATATTAAAATAAATGCAAATAAATAAATAAGTGACACCATCCATCAGCTCTAGTTAGTATTCCAGTAGTATTAGTAGCAGGTGTGGCAGTACTGAGGTCCAGAGGTGTGTTTATGGTGTGGAGGAATATGAATAATTTAGCGATACAGTGGGCATGCCTTTAGCTTCATGATTTATATTTCTATATTGTTTCCCCCCTGCACTCATGTCCATTTTTAATGAGGGAGATGGGTGGTATAAATCACTCAAAGATAGCTGCCCCATGATATCTCAAACGGTTCCATATATAAATTACCATAAATTGAAAGGGAGGAGACAGTGTGACTTTATTCCATAAGTGTGAGATGATAAGGGGGTTTGCTTTGACAAGTTAATGATACTGTACGTGATTAGTGGTTTATTACAAGGCTGCCAACATATGCACAGATGTGCAACAGCGCTATTAAACATGTATACATTAAAAGTCACGCAGCATAATAGTCAAGGTAGCTTTTGGTTTGCATGTAGACACTTGTTGAGACTATTTTTTTCAGTTCAGCTTAAAACTAGATTATTAGTAAGAGTATGCCAGGTGTTCAAGGGGTTTTACAGAGTTTTGTAGATGTATAATCAGGATCTTTAGAGACACTGGCCTGTTTAGTCAGAATATACATGCTCATAATCAAACTCCACTGGACCAAACTAACTTAAGTCTATGCTGACTTAAACAACGTCCAACACTGCAGGCCACATCGAGGCCATAAAAAGAGCATTAGTGCTAAGCCAGACGTTTAGCACTAACAGACCAGAGGCTAAAGGCCTCTTGAGCAGAGCAGCATTTTCAAACTTCATATTCCTGTGTAATCTATCTCTGGCTGAGTATGAATAATGAGTGTCCTACAGGGTATTAATCTTACTGACCACCACTGACTGTGGCCAGCCCCCGAGGTCAAGGGTTAAAGTGGAATCCCTTGACCTCTACTTTGTTATTGTGGCCCCGGAGAAGGAGAGCTAAAAGACGTGCTGGTGGTCTCCAAGGTGACACTGATCATTGGATTAAATGAGAATATATTACAGTGAAATATTACTTCCCATGTGAAGCTGAATGATTTCACCTACAAACGAGGAGGATTACCATATCTATGTACTATCATCAAAAGGAAAGGTTCCAAAAGCTAGCTGAGCTGCCTAAAGAGTCTGCATTTTAAAGCACCACAGATGCTCCTACACAAAAGCTGTAACAAAAAGTAACAAAAATCATGCTGCATTCTAGGGAAGTCATATTTTAAGGTGGCAACCATGTATCCTTTGCAATGAAGGAAATCTCTGAATGTACTGCACTGAGAAGTACCGCTCAAAAGTTTGGGATCAGTAAGATTTTTAATGTTTTATAATGGAGTCTCTTATGCTCATAATTTATTTAATCAAAAATACAGAAAATAAAACCGTAATCTTGCAAAATGTGATTACAATATAGAATAATGTTTTCTATTTTAATGTCCTTTAAAATATAATTTATTTCTGTGATGCAAAGCTGAATTTCCATCCGCCATTACGCCTAGTATGAAAGGGTAACATGATCCTTAAGAAATCATTCTAATATGCTGATTTATTATTACAATTATCAATGTTGGCAACAGTTGTGCTGCCAAATATTTTTTGGGGAAACTGTGATACTTTTTCAGGTCCCTCCTGGGATGAATAAAAAGTTTTAAAAAGAACAGCTAATTCAAAATATAAACTTTTTAAACAACATAAAATCTTTGGTAGCACTTCTTTAACACTCCTTGCGAATACAAGTTTTATGCTTCAAAAAAGAATTGAATACAAATTACTCACCCCAAATCTTTGGAAGGTAGTGCAATTGTGTTTTTTTTTTTTTTTTGTGGTTTTATGGTTAGAAAATATTTCTATCTAAATAAATGCTCCTTCTGTTTAGCTTTATTCCATCACAGAATCCTGAATAAAATATAAAAAAAAGAACAAAAAAATTTTAAAGTGATCACAGGTTCCAAAAACAAAAAACATAGTTAAGCTACACCCCCGATATCCTAACTTGTCACACCAAGCAAACACTAAGCCACACCAGCCAAAACAGGTTTCCACAAGTATCGGAGAAAGACATCAGAATATTTAGGCAATGATGTGAAGATCATGTGACGCCGAAGACTGCAGTAATGATGCTGAAAAAAAACAGCTTTGCATCACAGAAATAAATTAAAATATGAATATATATAATAAAAAATCCGATTATAAAGTACATAATCCTTAAAGGCATATATGAGGAATAACATGAGAGGCAATTGTAATGGATTATAAAAAAGAAAACAAAAAAAGAGAAAAAACGTTTAAACAAAAAAACGTAGTGTGACATCGCCAATAAAGTCCCAATATGAAATTTTTTTACTGGATTTTTGTATTCAAAATTAAGCATCAAGAAAAGCCATTTTGTTCTGGCCTTACACAAACGCTTAAAAGCCTTAGCAAGCCTTAAACAAAATAAACCCACAACTGCAGTACAGCCTGACTTGATAATGAAGCAGAAGAATCAAGATGACACAGAAAGAAAAGAAAAGAATAAAAGAAAAGAAGAAGAAATTATGAGCAGAAAGCAGCAAAAGAAGTTAAGACAGAAGAAACTCCTACGAAGAAGAAAAGAGAAGAAGAATGAAGAAGGAGAGAGAAAGAAAAAAGAGGAAGAAATGAACAATCAAAGAGAAACGAGAAAAGAAGACGACCCAGAACAGACGACAAGAGAAAGAAGCAAAACACTAGAGAAAAGGAACAGAAGAAACGAAAGAAAGAAAAGAAGACAAAAGATGGGGAAGAAGAGAAGAAGAAGTAGGACAGAGAAAGGACGGAGAGAAGAAAGAAACGGAAGAAGAAAAAAAGAAAAGAGAAAAGAGAAACTCATGTCAAGTAAATATACTCCTGTAAAAAATAAAAAAAAAAAAAAAAAACAAACGTTGTTTGTTATAAAAAAACAAAAAGAAAAAAAACATTTTTTGTTACCTTTATTACCTATAAAAATCGATTCTGATCCCAAATGTTGATTTTTTAATGTTGTATTGTAAATGTGGGGGCTTCTTGGATTTAAATGTGTTTTTTTTGCGATACTATTATATATATTAATAAATATAACTATAATTTTATATATATAGATATATATCTACACTAATTAGTAATAAATAAAAAATGCCACATTTATTAATGGTACCCTAATTAAGGTCATACTGTTCCAAAAGTGCATTTCCCATTTTTTTTAATGTTTCGTAAGGAAAACAGTCTCTTATTTCGTACAGGGTCTACATTGAACAAAAAAAAAAACAAAAATAGTGATCCCCCATCATAATGAGCTAATGCTTTATGTGATTTAATGAATGTTAATCACCTACTTTACAGAACAAAGTTTTTGTATATGGGTGAAAAATATTATCGCACACACAAATTATACTAAAGGTGTTTTCTGTATAGTGAAAATATGTTAAAAGTAATGTCTCCTAGTTGAACAAAGAAAAAGCTACATTTTTTCAGCACAGAGCCAGTACTTCAATCTTTAGTGTCGCACATTGTCCATAATGATCCTTAAGAAAACAAAAAAAAAAAAAAAAAAAAAAAAAAAAAAAATAAAAAAAAAAAAAAAAAAAAAAAAAAAAAAAAAAAAAAAAAAAAAAAAAAAAAAAAAAAAAAAAAAAAAAAAAAAAAAAAAAAAACAAAAAAAAAAAAAAAACTTCTTTAAAAAAAAAAAAAAAAAAAAACAAAAAAAAAAAAAAAAAAAAAAAAAAAAAAAAAAACAAACCTTGTCCGTATAATGCCACATTTGGTGGGTTTGACTTTTTCAAAAAAATTTCGTAACAATCAATGATGTTGTATGTTTTTTTTTAACAGTATTTGTGCCTGATCTTAGCATTTATTGAGGGGATTTTATTTTTCAAGATCTTTGCAAAATAAATACAAAGCTCTTCAAACAAACGAAAACACAATTAGTTGAAAAATAACAAATAGGAAATATTTGTCATTAATATTAGCAATACGTTCCTTTGAGTGTGCCACTCCTATGGTCCAGTTGAATACAACCCCCGTTTTGCTGAAGTATTAAAACTCGAGCCAAAAGGGAAAAATTATTTAAAAACGCTTTGCATGGTATAGTGTATCTATTTTGTGCATAATATTATTATAATAAGTACTTGCACTCTAGCTTAGCAGCAAATGCTAAAACAAATCCCCTTGTGGGTTTCACGTTGTGTAACACATTTGGGTTGCAGGTGGTTTGTTTGTTAGGTTCTTTAATAAGATCACTCAAATTCAGTCCTACAAGTTTTCATATACGATAGCATTGCATCTTAGAAGTCGGTTCTGTGTGTGGCCTATGTAGGGGGAAAAACTACGAAAGCTCACTAGCGGTTTTTTGGAAGCGAGCTTCCAACTAACTTTGGCTAGTCTTTCTCTTTGGACAATAGAGAACAATAAATGATGCAATTCACACACTGACGTGACTCTGAGAAGAGCAAGTGAAGAAGTGAACGGTGAGCACACCCCCTTTCCCATAAACATGAATACAATTATGGCACACAAGACAAAAAATGCTATTAAAAAACAGAAGGAAACTTTCTGAACTTCACCTGTTGGCTTATTTTTTTTTAGCATATTGCCTACTCATAAATCATAACACTGGGTAATTAATCAAACTGTCAAAAAGAGGACAGAGGAGCCAGAGGAGAACAGTGCGAGGGTCGAACAAGGTTCATCGCCCCAGCCCATAATGCGAGGTTCAAGGGTACACCCACACCACATTCCGATTATCAAGTTGGCCCCAAGAGACTAAACAAAAGCTAAGAAGATGGAGTAATGAGAAGGACGAAGGGAAACGCGAGAAACGAAGCGAAAAAAAAAAAAGAAACAAAAAAAAACAAAAAAAAAAAAAAAGAGGGAGAGAAAGAGGAAAAGGAAGAAAAGGAACAGGCAAGGGGGAGGAAAAAGGAAAAAAGAAGGAAAGAAGATAAGAAGGAAAGGGGGAGGGGATAGGAGAAAAATGAAGGAAGCGGAGAAAAAGGAACTGACAAAGAGAAAACGATAAAAATAAGCGTCAGCTGCCTGCAAAGAAGCTTTAAGGAGATGGGGCCCGGAAACCGATTTTTGACAAGGGAAGGCATGCGGGGGAGGGAAATTGGAGAAAGACAGAACAAAAAAAAAACGACGAAAATGAACGCGAAAAAAAAAGATGAGAAAAGGGGATAAAAAAAAAGGAAAAAAAAAAAAAAAAAAAAAAGAAGAAACCAAAGGGAAAAAAAAAAAAAAAAAAAAAACGAAAAAAAGGGAAAAAAAAAGAAAGGGAAAAAAAGAAAAAAAAAAAAGGAGAAAAAAAAAAAAAAAAGAAAAAAAAAAAAAAAAAGAAAAAGAAAGAAGAAAAAAAAAAAAAGAAAAAAAAGGAAAAAAAGAAAAAAAAAGAAAAAAAGGAAAAAAAAAAAAAAAAAAAAAAAAAAAAAAAAAAAAAAAAAAAAAAAAAAAAAAAAAAAAAAAAAAAGGAAAAAAAAAGAAAGAAAAACACAAGATGTTTCGCAATATAGACACAAATAGGGGGTGGAGAGTGGTAGGATTGCAGCGGTCTCAGAAAGCCCCCATAACACACACGCCGGCTGCTTGGTCTTGACAGAGACGCTGAGGAATCAGTAGTGGCAGATATGATTGTTATCTGCTTGTCTCTGGTCTTCTGAGAGAAAGAATAAAGCGAAGTGATACCTTTCTCTCCAGACGGCAGATCAATCCTCCAAAGACAGTTAGCAGGTTCAAAAACACAGAGGTCAGTCTTGTTCAATATACAAACCCTACTGCCGCAGATAAGATGAGTGCTCATGATAGCACCAGCAAAGGGGGAAAAAGATGTAAGGGAACATAGAGACGACATTCTGTGGTGATGGTTGACTGTGTACATTTCAGAATGAAATTGTGTATTATATGAATAAAGTAGAGGGTCTATATAAAGGTAACATAAGAAGGTACATCAGGCCAAAATCAGATCCTCATCAAAGTGTCTTGTGAGTAGCTGAATATGTAATTACCCAAACATCTCCCATTTCCTCATTGCTAAGCTTAATTGGGAGGCAAAGCAGTACTTAATAGTGTACTTCTAGGGAAAATCTGTCAACATTTTGTAATTTCAAATTGTTATGACTTCATTGCTTCTGTTGAAAACAAGAAATTTTGAATATTATGCTGGTTGCTCTTTTATACGTACCTGGAATGAATGGTGACTAGATCATTCAAGCTTCAAAAATGAAGCTAGGGCACCATAAAAGTATCATAAATATAATCCAAAACTCATATGATACTTATTAAATGATTTTCTGGGAAATTTTTTAATTTTTGACATTCCAAGTCCCAATTCACTCTCATGATATGGAAAATAATAGCCGGTATATTCTTCAAAAAATTCATATTTTGTGTTCCACAGAAGTAAGTAAGTCACCGAGGATCAGTGAAGTTATGTTTGCTGCACATAGTGCACTGAATTTTCCAGAAAATATGATCAAATGCTAAAGCCTATTTAGGAAAATAGGAGCCTCTAGGAAAATGAATTACTCGGCAACCAATAACATTGTAGGAATGCGCTGTCCAGAGTCAGTCATGATTAATTAGATTTCATGAATTAAATGATACCAAGATAAAGTGTATTAAACAGCGGCATTCTGCTGGTCATATGACCAACAACATGGCCGCCCCCATGAGACGAATCGCTCCGTGTAAAATAAAACAGCTTTTTTAGGCTACAGATATGACTGGAGAATGGAGGTTTGTATGGCCTCACGACACAGAATTCACTATTTATATTAGCCTAGCCACAATTAAGTGTCCTAGGTTTGATATTTTACCCGATTACCTCTTCACTTCACAAAAACCCTCCCTCCTTTCACAACACGCATTCATTACTCCGACATCAGTACAAACACACAGAAGGACAAGAATGGCTACCTGGCAAAATGATGCATGGAACGTGAGCTAGTGGGAGAAAAAAACATATCAGCAAAACAATTTAAAAAGTGCATATGCTACGCAACTCCTGATATTACCATCTAATCCCACTCCACCACACGAAAGCTGAATTCTCAACCGGTTCTCTATCAAAACATCACTCCTGAACGAGACATGGACCACTGCGCAAAATTAGCTGTCACCCTTTCCTCAAAATCTTTGTTAATCTCGTTTCCAGTGTTTGTGGATTTATCAGCACATGCATCAATGTCAGCTCCTTGGTTACTGAGGCGCACTACACGGGAGAAGATATAATTAAAACTGTTTGGGTGCTGAGCGAGGGGAGGGGTGAGGGTGAGCGGGTGGCAATGCAACATTGACGTCTTGTTTGCTTCGTCTTCGTCTCCTTACCCCCTGAGAGTCGCACATGCATACAGCTGACGATAACAAATACACCGGTAGGATGAATTCGGTAGCTCTGACATCTCAGGTCAGCGAGTGGCAGCAGTTTAATGATAGACGTTAGTCCAAGGGTCCATCCTGTGCTTCGGTTCAGCCTTGAATGAACCATTATGTAAAACAAAACTTCTGGTACAGCCATCAAACTGACCATGAGATGTCTCATTATTGTGCTAGAAAATGTAGCAGAGCAAAACAATGCACATAAAAATGAATGAATAAATAAACCCACACCTATAAACAAACATATTGACTACAAAACAACACTCTTCAGACAAGTCCATAGCTTCGAAAGAATAATAGTTTCGTAGTATATGTGGCATCCACAAATAAGTGGCCGGTAACTATTGAAACATTGCGCTTCCCCCCACAGACTCCACTAACCAACAACTGTGTCTTTTCTTTCTATTTCTAGTACCTGTCAAAGAGTGCACACATTAACAATTCAAAACCCCCAGTCTTCAGTTTCTGCCGTTGGGACCAGGAGCATGAAATGTCCCAGAGAGTCCTCCCTGAATGTGGCCACAGCAGCACACAGACCTGGTGGCTCGATGACACCTTGCTAGACAGTCTACATGATCACAAGATACAGACACTGAAAAATACACTCTTATGTAAAATACATTCAGCTGTGGATAGGGGGAGAAAAAGTTCAGCACACACTGAAACAAGCTCCCCAGAGTCGAACGTGTGCAGGTGAAGCGAGTGTTTGTGAGAGGGAACTAGTTTTAAAGTCACACTATCACTCATACAATCACATCCAAAGAAAAGCTGCGTGTTTACGTTGGATACATAGTAAAGAAAAATAAACAATCAGGACATGGGACAAGGCCAAAATAGAGAAATCAAATTTCACCTTTCAACACTCTCATAAATTAGGAAGTAGTAACTGAAGAGGCAGACTTTTTAAAGAATTTTCTATTTAAAATTGTACTAGAGAACACAGAATTCCCCCTAACTCAAGAATCACTCATTTACAGCAATGCACTGACCAATGAAATGGGAAAGTTGGACTACTTTTCTAGGTGGGTGAACTTAGCTTTTTTAGCATTACCAACTAATTCCTGTTCCATCACGTCCCTTCTTGGTGTCCTTGTGTGGATATTGTTAAGACTATTACTTCAATCACGTGAGTCTCATGCTAAACACATTGACCATTGAATTCTACCCCCCCCCCCCCCCCAATTTGAGCCAAGTGAAATTCAATTTGTGTGGTAATCGACAACATTGAGTCACAACATTCCTTTAAGCGTGCACCTTCAACAAAGAGACGCACCGGCCTCTGTGACGCTAAGCCGGTAAGTGAGTGAACAACGCACACTTGAGGTATCTTTTTCATCCTCAACACTCCTCTTCCTCTCTCAGATCTGAACACACAGACGCCTCTCTCTCAGTACAGCCAATAATCAATGCCATTTCAGGTCAACCCTCAGCCGAGCCTCTAACCAGACCTCTCGCTTTCATTCCCTGCCGGCTGGGTACGGGAAGGCTCATTAAAAGTTCAGAGTGGCTTACTTGCTGAAGCATTCATCAGCTCTAAATAAACAAGCGCTTTGGAGGGCAGGACAGCTTCTTTGGCTGCAGTGGCTAGACTCTGCAGAGCTTTAATTAAATTGGCAGGCCAGGCAGAGGCAGAGCGGGAGGCCACACAGAGGCCGTCGCGTGAGGGCAGGCGCTGTGATCTTTGGCCGGTTGAGGCCCTAAGATCTCGCATTCGCCAACAGAGACACCAGGAATCACTCTTTTCCCGTCTCCATCCATCTCTCGGTGATGAAGGAGGACAGAGCTTTAAGTGTACGTCGCCGGTGTGGCGGGTCACTTATTCCCCTCTTCATTAGCGAGAAAATGAACTCTCGTAAACGCTTGTTAAAATACCTACCTACACTCCCCCGGTTAATGCCGGCCATCCATTTGTGTCCGTTTTAGCCACCTGACAAGGCTTTACGGGAAGATTAATTGTCCTGTGTCAGGAGACGACTAACCCCTGTCTCGCTCTCATTTCCTTTCTTCTCAGTCACAGATGCAATAATGGAGCCAGTCTTTGTCGTAACAGTGTGATTAGTGCACAGGAAAAAATAAATAAAAAAGGAGGGTGAAAGAATAGCAGAAAAGAAGAGAGGAACAATGGGAAAAAAGAAACACACTGCCCTTCACAACTTTATACAAATGTAGATTGGGACCTGTGAATCCGAAACACTTGATGACATGAAATGGGGTTATTAATTAATTTTGCTTATTAATATTGACGATTTTTTTATTTATTTTTCTGAAACCACACACATTATTTCCCAATTTGTTGAGAGGTACGGGGGGAGCAGGGCACTCTTGGTGCGTTTCGTCATCTTGGGCCCTCCAGCCAGTCCTCTTGCTTATAGAAGTGACAATCTAATGTGCCCGTCTCTCTCCCTGAACCGAAGAAAATGGCTGCTCATTACCTGGCCATTCCCAAACACGACAGCGCTTCGAAGCGATGAAACGCGAGCCTCACACGGCCTTTCAGAAGCAGGGGAGTTGCCCATGAGAGTTTGATTGAGGACAAAATACCCCTTTTATTCTTGTCTATTTCTCCACTCTTTCTTTCCCAGCCTGATTACTCCGAGGGAAGCCCAACTCGCAGGCAATCCCCTTTTCCAGCACGTCCCCCCGCCACCCCTGAACAAAAAGAAAAAACGAGTGAGAGGGCCACTGAAGGAGGAAGGAGGGGGGCCGCTGGGTGACTGGGTGCTGTCTCATTAAAAGCTGGCGATTGTCTAATTGTCTCAAGCGGACCTCCGAGAGACTAGTATATTATACTCATCGCAATTAACCAAACAAAAGACTTTAACCGCCCAAGCACTGGGGTAGAAGAAGAAGGTATTCCGGCACTGCTGTGAAATGAGGGGAGGGGCCCAATTTGGGTCTTCGGATGGGAGGGGGACCAGGCCCCGATTGGCCAGATGTCTCGAGGAGATGGCTACATGGAGCGGCTGGCCTGCAGAGAAGGGGCGGAGGGGGGGGTTCTCACTAGGCCCGTGAGCATGTGCTCATTTGCGGCGAACCTTTGTGCCGGACCTGTCTGTTTACAGCTCAGGCATGGGCCTAAACACTCCCAGTCTCCATTCACACCACTCGCCTTTCAGCCCTCACAGAAGCAGCCCCTTAAACCCACTTCACTACCATTTTCCCTCTCTCTCCCATCTCCTTTTTGTCCTCTCTTCCATTACATCAAACGCAGGAACAAAGGGCGCAGAACAGAAACCTCGGCCACAGAATAGACCCATCACAAATATTAATTTGAAAAGGTGTTGAAGTGCAGAATCTACTTTTATGCACAAGGACAACTTGGGATCTCTTTTTTCCCTCATAACCCCCACCTTCCCACTCTCTTCTTCAGCGGGGGGATTCTTTATGAGCTGCAATGAGCTTGGTTTTCAGCTGCGAAAGAAGAGGCAAAGAGGCTGGGAGTGCAATTATCCATCAGCAAAAGCTTCGGATTCAGACGGGCTAAAGACTCCACACTGGCCATTATGAGACAGAGAGCTGTGAGGCTGCATTCACTACTGCACATCTATTAGAGGACAGACACACTCTCACACACACACACACACACAGTCCCACATACAAACTCACTATTGGACATGCTACCATTTGACAAAGTGCAAAAAGACAAATTACAACAATTTTATTGTATAACCAAATATACACACTTTTTTTCATGAACAATATTTAAACCTTCCCATTACAAGATCAATTTACCTGATAAGTTAAACCTTTTTTTCAATTTGTTTTCAGATAGTTTTCAGTTTTCTTGAAATAAGTTTTCTTACTCCTACAGCAAATTGGTGAACACATTACAATTAGTTTTGTTATAACGTTATCACTGAAACATTTAAAAATTAAGTGTTTATGATTTAAATGCTATTGGTTCTTATGTTCATGACCCTACTGAACAGTAAAGTTACACAAGTGCCTTTTCCCTTTTTTAAGTATAAACCTCGACATATTTATATATATAATATCTATTATATATATATTATTATATATTACAGTGCGTACTGAGTATTCAGACCCCCTTAATTTTTACACTCTTTGTGCTATCCTTCCGCTTTGACTAAAATCATTTCAGTTATATTTTTTTTTCCTCCATCTAATCTCTACCAACAGCACCCATATCTGACAGAGCCATCAACACAGACCTGTTAGACATGTGGTTGCAGATTTATTCAAAAAGAAAAACTGAATATCACATGGTCCTATTCTTCGACCCTTTGTCTCATGTATAATTCATCGAACACCCTTTGATCTAATACGCCATATCTGTTTCGGGAACGTATTCAACAAGTTGCTCACACCTGATTGGGGATCCTCTGCCCATTCCGCCCTTGCCGATCCCTCAGTGCTGTCTGGTTGTGCTCTTGTAACGGGCGTCGTGTCAGCCATGTTGGTCTCCCATAGATGCTCAAATGGTTTTAAGTCCGGCTCCTGGCTGGGCCATTCAGAACAGTCACGAGTTTTGTGAAAGCCACCCTCGGTATTTTTGCTTGTGCTTAGGGTCATTGTCTTGTTGGAAGGTAAACCTTCGGCCCAGTCTGAGGTCCCTGAGCACTCTGGAGAAGGTTTTCAACCAGGATATCCCTGTACTTGGCCGCATTCATCTTCCCTCGATTGCAACCAGTCGTCCTATCCCTGCAGCTGAAAAACACCCCCACAACATGATGCTGCCACCACCATGCTTCACTGTTTGGACTGTATTGGACCAGTGATGAGCAGTGCCTGGTTTTCTCCACCCATACCGCTTAGAATTAAGGCCAAAAAAAGTTCTATCTTGGTCTCATCAGACAGAGAATCTTATTTCTCCCCATCTTGGAGTCCTTCAGGTGTTTTTTAGCAAACTCCATGCAGGGCTTTCATGTGTCTTGCACTGAGGCGAGGCTTCCGTCGGGCCACTCTGCTATAAAGCCCTGACTGGTGGAGGGCTGCATTGATGGTTGACTTTCTACAACTTTCCCATCTCCCGACTGCATCTCTGAAGCTCAGCCACAATGATCTTTGGGTTCTTCTTTACCTCTCTCACCAAGGCTCTTCTCCCCCGATGGCTCTTCTCCCCCGATAGCTCAGTTTCTAGGAAGGGTTCTGGTCGTCCCAACCGTCTTCCATTTAAGGAATGGAGGCCACTTTGCTCTTGGGAACCTTAAGTGCAGCAGAAACTTTTTTGTAACCTCGGCCCAGATCTGTGCCTTGACACAATTCTGTCTCTGAGCTCTTCAGTTAGTTCCTTTGACCTCATGATTCTCATGTGCTCTGACATGCACTGTGAGCTGTAAGTTCTTATATAGACAGGTGTGTGGCTTTTTTTATATAGTCCAATCAGTATAATCAAACACAGTTGGATTCAAATGAAGGTGTAGAACCATCTCAGGTATGATCAGAAGAAATGGACAGCACCGAGTTAAATATATGAGTGTCACCGCAAAGGGTCTGAATACTTAGGACCATGTGATATTTCAGTGTTTTTTTTTTAATAAATCTGCAAAAAAGTCAAACATTCTGTGTTTTTCTGTCAATATGGGTGCTGTGTGTACATTCATGAGGAAAAAAATTAACTTAAATGATTTTTTAGCAAATGGCTGCAATATAACAAGAGTGAAAAATTTAAGGGGGTCTGAATACTTTCCGTACCCACTTATATATCTATATTATAACCTAAGATAATTATCTATATAATCATATATAGTATATACATTGGGGAAAAAGTATTCTTAGTCCCGCCCCATTGTGCCCAAGTTCTCCCCTTAAAAAGAGTGAAGAGGCACTTAATTTTCATCATAGGTATACCTCAACTATGAAGAGACAAAATGAGAAAAAAAATCCAAAAAATCACATTGTAGGATTTTTAAAAGAATTTATTTGCAAATTATGGTGGATAATAAGTATTTGGTCAATAACAAAATATCATCTCAATACTTTGTTATATACCCTTTGTTGGCAGTGACAGAGGTCAAACATTTCTGTAAGTCTTCACAAGGTTTTCAAACACTGTTGCTGGTATTTTGGCCCATACCTCCATGCAGATCTCCTCTAGAGCAATAATATTTTGGGGCTGTCGCTGGGCAAAATGGATTTTCAACTCCCTCCAAAGAAAAAATTTTCTATGGGTCATAGACAATCCTCGGCGCCCGGCTAGGTCCACCTCCAGGACCTTCGAAGAGCCTTTCTTACTAATGCCCTCCTTCGTTGCCCCGCGCCGGCGTGATGTTTTTGGATCATTGTCAGCTGAAGACCAACACGACAGGTTGTTCACCGCATCAAATCTCACGATACATGCCCCCTATTCATTCTGTTCGCGTTACACGGTCGTCGTCCGGTCTCCCCGTTTGCAGAAACAACAGCGACCCCACAATCGCCTAGTGATGCCTTCCCCCCATGCTTTGTCACCCGTTATTCTATTGAATGGTCGCGAGGATCATAGTTGGATGCACCACTCAGCTCCAATTCTTATCATCCTCCAAACACGACAGTTGAGTTTATTACCCCAAATAAAAAAATATCGGATATTATACTGGTTTCAACATCTGACCATCCAGAGGGCGCTGCCGCGATCACTGCGTGAACGACGCAGGTACTCCGTACACAGGGCAACAATTCGGGCATGCATGATTTGCAGTCAACTGTAGTGCGGGCGGCCTGGCAGTGTGTGTACGAGGAAACCGTATTCGAGTTCCTACACCACTGTCTGGTCCCAGGTCTCTGCAGGTCATTCACTAGTTTCCCCCCGTGTGGTTCTGGGATTTTTTTTGCTCACAGTTCTTGTGATCATTATGACCCCACGGGGTGAGATCTTGCGTGAGCCCCAGATCGAGGGAGATTATCAATAGTCTTGTATGTCTTCCATTTGGGTCTACAGTAATTGATCCCACATTGAATTTGGTTCACACCAACGCATTACCTATGGTGCGAATTCATCTTCCAAACGGAAGGCGCAGCCTGTGCCAGGGTTGTCCTTTCTACAATCTTTGTTCTGGTGTCCCTCTTTTCGCAGCTCTTTCGGTTCTTGGCCATGGTGGATTTGGGTGTGTAAACGGTTTGAGTTGCTGGACAGGTTCTTTATATACGTGAATAACATTTCAAACAGAGGCCTTAATACAGCGTAACCGGGGAGGACAAGAGCACTCTTAAAGAAGAATTACAGCGGGCTCTGTAAGAGCCAGAACTCTTGCCTTAGTTGTAGGTGACCAAAATGTACTTATTTTACCGAGGAATTCACCCAATAAATTCTTAAATCCTACAATGTGATTTTCTCGATTTTTTTTCTCATTTTGTCTCTCATACTTGAGGTATACCTATGATGAAAATTACAGGCCTCTCTCATCTTTTTAAGTGGGAGAACTTGCACAATTGGTGGCTGACTAAATACTTTTTTGCCCCACTGTATATCTCAAATCTTGATATCCAATGCAGTTTTAAGGATGTTTATAAACTTTTATTGAAACACTCAGAAACCCAGTAAAGAATGGAGTACTTTTAGGTTAGTTTTATAGTGCCTTTTTGAAGCTTGAAAGCTAGTCACCATAAACTTGGAAAAGAGCGACCAGTACAGTATTAAAACCGTTCCTTTTGTATTGTAGAGGGAAAAAATCAAGTAAAACGGGTTTGGAATGACATGAGAGTGAGCAAATGAAGACAAATGTGTTTTTTAGATGAACTATCCCCGTAATAAGCAGATTTTCATTTATTTTCATACATACATATCACCACATTCCTGTGGATGATAATGCAAAAGGAAGCCATTGGATTCAGGCAAGTAAACCCATCCCTACGTCTTTGTGTAAGATGTTGTTTCTGAGCGTCTGACCTGGCAGAGGGCGAGAGACACAGAGTTGAAAAGTTGAATCTGCTTGTGAGAACTGCCATTTGTGTAGTCAGTATAATCAAGTGGAGTCAACTCAATGAGAATGTGTATCCTACTTTAGTCTCTTTTTTGCTGCATGCTTAAAATGCATTACGCATGTGACAAATGGGCTTTACTCTATTATCCTCACATCCTCCTGCTAAAATACTAATTTAATGAATCTAATAACAAAAACCCAAACATTTCACCCATGTCAACTCAATGACCTGCACTAGTGCTCAGAACCCATGCACTCATCTAGCTCAAACACAAGACTGATGCATTAAGAAACAGGCTAATTTCTGTATCATCTAGATCCTCTCTAATGCTGTAAACATGGAGTGCATGGGGCTCCAGATTTCTGATCGAAAACAGAACTGCCACAGCTAAGATCAAACCATCTCTCAGCGTGTTGGCGGCCCCAATGGCTGGGGCCCCTCCACAGGACCCAACCTCCAAGCACTGATCTCGGAGGCACGACAAAACAGCCAGTAGGGATCTCAATCTTATTCAAAGCATTAACCATCCCTCTATCCCTCACTCTCTTCTTTTCAAACACATATACACATACAATTACTGGTAATCTGCTTAGTCTGGTAGACTGGGGTAGGTTTGCTAACATTTGTGGCAAACAGTTCTTTTTGAAGAGAAGCAAAAAGAAGGAAAGGCGGTTGAGGTCTCCAGGTGTCCGGTAATAGTCCGTAGAATTGGTTATTATTTGCCTCAGCTGCACGCTAAGACTTAAATATTTCACTCAGTATATTTGCTCGGTGTCCAGAGAGGCCGAAATAAGAGGGAGAAAAGCGGAAACACAGAAAGCAAAACTATCACTGCCTTCTGGATTCATCAAAGAGCAGAATGATGTGAGAGACAAAGGAGAAATGAAATATAGCTTCTTTTTTTTTTTCTTCTAAAAGCTCATTCCACTTTTCATTTCAGACATGTTACAAGTCTTGATTCGGTCTCAATTCTATATATAAAATGATACTTTTTTTCTTCCAGAAAGAGTTCCATACCTCTGATATTGTACAGTAGTGGCCAGTTATATTCATACAACACCACCGATTCCAACATACGATATCAGTCAAACTTTAGGATCAGTAAGATGTTTTAAAGTTGTTGTTTTTTTAAGTAAAAATTGTAATTTCATGAAATATTACAATTAAAAATAAAATGTTATTTATTCCTGTGAGGGCAATTAAAGGAAACTGTGATCCTTTTTTCAGGATTATTTGATTATTTAAAAGAGAAAATAAAAATGTTATTTGAAAAATAAATCTTTAATAACATTATAAATGTATTTACGGTCACTTGACCAATTTAAATGCATAACCTTGCTGGATAACATACATTTCTTTAAGTCAAAAAAAAATTGATACTGGCCCCAAAAATTTTTATACATCATTTATACATTCCAACATGAACTATATCTGTATAACTTAAACACCTGCCTTACTAACCATTTGACAACCAGTAACAACTAGGTGAGCATGTTCACACAACACTTCAAAGTTTCCTTGAATGTGTGTCCCTTAAATGACTTTACAGGCCTAAATCATGGATGTAAACAGTTGCAGCCTAGCTTGTGTGCTTACATCTGTCAGAAATGTTTGGGTGCAAGCATGCACTAACTGTATAACTGTACCATTAACTGTATATAGTTCAAATTCAAGGTTGTAAAAAAAAAAACAATAGTATTGGTTGTAATTGTTCAACTGGCTCCTGAAGGAGAACTTCAGCTGACTATAGCACATGTAATTTGAGAAATGGTTTAAAAGCTGAAATGTGCAGCTTGTAAAAGCACATAATTTAAGCAGACACAAATGTGTGAGCTGCAAAGTCTAAATTGTCTTTTTAGCAATGGGACTAGTACTGTAGGTGGATGAACTTCCTGTGGGTATAGTCTGCTGCATATAACCTTTACCTTGTGGATTGTTGTCATGTACCTTTCTGGTATCCCTGCGTGTAACGTGGAAGTTACATAATTTAACAGCTTTAGATGGTCATGGAAAAACAAAACAAAAAAACTTTCTAAAGGGTTCGTAAGTGATTTTATCACATTAGTCTCATATACAGTAAGTGTGTCTAATATTCTATTAATACATAAAAAGTCAGTGTGTTTATTTACTAAACAAAATGATGCAATATAAGTCTTGTTTTCTAAGATATTTTTCAACATTTATTATAAAACGAGAACAAATATCTACCAATGGGTTCAGAAAAATCTACGTAATTCAAAAGGAAAACATGTTTTCATGCCGCATTAACAGATATTTGTTCTTGTTTTATGCATCATAAAACACATCATTTTGTTCAGCTCAAGTAAATGTATCTGAGGAAGATATTCATTTTTTTGCAGTGCATGCAACATTTAATGCCATGAATTTTTGAATTTAAGACTTTCTGCACCTATTTAAGACATTTTAAATGATGACAGTGTTTTGCTTGTATGAATTGGGCTTAGATGGGCAAATGACTATACTTACGTTAATGTCTAATCCAGATTTTGTTCATAAATAAATTTGCTCTTGTTTGATTTCGATGCAGGGCTATTTATAAATAAATAAATACATAAATAAAGTCCAGTGCACCATATATCCACCCTAAACAAGCCAACGTCATTTTATTTCAGAGGTTTTCTCGAAAGCTGGAGCGCTACCGCTCCACAATCTCCCCTAGATCTGAGCAAACATGGCCGAAGCGATGCTTACTTATGCAGTCATTTATCTTTTCATCACAGTCAGCTTACCAGCTCTTTAGTACCTTAACATCATCCTGTTCTCAGGAGCAGCCACGCAGGGTGCAATCCTAACAAGGGATAATGCCACCACACCAGCCACAGAGAGAAGAAAAAAATAAGAAAAAGAAATGGAAGGAATGAATAAGAATGGCGAAAGGAGAAAGAGACAGTGGAAGCAAATGACCACGGACACACTCAGGCCCAACCCAGGTCCTAATGAATAAAAATGAAGATCTTGTCAAATGATGAAGTGACAGGTTAATTTGCAGCCCTAAGATACAATGTGAACAAGCAGAGGGAGAGAGAGTGTGTGCTAGGGGGGAAAAAAAACACAGAGGTAGGGAGGGCAGAGAAAGAGAAAGGAAGAGACAGAGCTGTCACTGTACAAAGGAACACTGCCACCTATCTGTAGATCTCAGCACAGCAAACACACTCTCACAATAAGACAGGCAATCTTGCTTTAGATGCAAACATGCAGGGTAACCAGAAAGTAGAAAAAATAGATGGGGGGGAAGGCCCAGGGAAGGCCCAACGAAAATCAGACAAGTGGAATTGATGATAAAAGCAGTAAGAAGATTAGATGCAGACAGTTGCGTTTGAGCTGTAAAAAAAAATAATAAAATACACACAGGCAGGCTCACAAAGAGGCACTGCTATCAAACGCTCGCAAGGTGCCTGGAGCTAACGTCTGCTCCTCTGCCAGCTCTCTGTGCCTTGAATGTGCTGACTGGCCCCTGGTACCCTTCGCTCTGACATTAAGATCTGCACACAGACCGGCTCAGATAACAGCCCACACACCTCCTGGGCCAGAATGCACAGCAGTTTTGATCAGAGAGATGGGTGAGCGGGAATTAGCTAGTTTCTTTTGTCCTTTCGGAGTCTGTGTATTAAATTAATACAGCGTGGTTTTGCTTCAGATTTCTCAATGGACATCTAGTGGTAACCAAAGCAAACAAAAAGTTAATGAATATAACTATAACTGCAAAAGCCAACAAAATGTTTTATGTAGAAGTTGATTGAATGCACAACCTCTGACATTAGCACCGGGATGAAAAAAAAAAAACACTCTATATAACACTATGCCTCAGCTATATCTATATATCTAGGCCTATATCTATATACTACAGTGGTACGGAAAGTATTCAGACCCCCTTACATTTTTAACTCTTGCTAAAATTTTTGCAGCCATTTGCTAAAATCATTTAAGTTCAATTTTTTTTCCTCATTAATGTACACACAGCACCCAATATTGACAGAAAAACATAGAATTGTTGATATTTTTGCAGATTTTTTAAAAAGAAAAACTGAAATATCACATGTCCTAAGTATTCAGACCCTTTGCTCAGTAGTTAGTAGAAGCACCCTTTTGATCTAATACAGCCATGAGTCTTTTTTGGGAAAGATGCAAACAGGTTTTTCACACCTGGATTTGGGGATCCTCTGCCATTCCTCCTTGCAGATCCTCTCCAGTTCTGTCAGGTTGGATGGTAAACGTTGGTGGACAGCCATTTTTAGGTCTCTCCAGAGATGCTCAATTGGGTTTAAGTCAGGGCTCTGGCTGGGTTATTCAAGAACAGTCACAGAGTTGTTGGGAAGCCACTCCTTCGTTATTTTAGCTGTGTGCTTTGGTCATTGTCTTGTTGGAAGGTAAACTTTTGGCCCAGTCTGAGGTCCTGAGCACTCGGGAGAAGGTTTTCGTCCAGGATATCCTGTACTTGGCCGCATTCATCTTTCCGTCGATTGGAATCAGTCGTCCTGTCCCTGCAGCTGAAATACACCAACACAGCATGATGCTGCCACCACCATGCTTCACTGTTGGGACTGTATTGGACAGGTGATGAGCAGTGCCTGGTTTTCTCCACACATACCGCTTAGAATTAAGGCCAAAAAGTTATATCTTGGTCTTATCAGACCAGAGAATCTTATTTCTCATGGACATCTTGGAGTCCTTCAGGTGTTTTTTATGTGTCTTGCACTAAGGAGAGGCTTACGTCGGGCCACTCTGCCATAAAGCCACAACTGGTGGAGGGCTGCAGTGATGTTTGACTTTCTACAACTCTTCTCCATCTCCCGACTGCGATCTCTGGGGCTTCAGCCACCGTGACTTTGGTTCTTCTT
Organism: Sinocyclocheilus anophthalmus; assembly: GCA_018155175.1. Classification (NCBI taxonomy): domain Eukaryota; kingdom Metazoa; phylum Chordata; class Actinopteri; order Cypriniformes; family Cyprinidae; genus Sinocyclocheilus; species Sinocyclocheilus anophthalmus. Next base: position 614,879 of record JADLZN010000144.1, read on the forward strand.
TACCTTCTCTCACCAAGGGCTTCTTCCCCCTCTAGCTCAGTTTTGGCCGGACGGCCCTCTAGAAGGATTCTGGTCGTCCCAACGTCTTCCTTAAGATTAAGGAGGCCACTGTGCTCTTAGGAACCTTAAGTGCATTAGAATTTTTTTTGTAACCTTGGCCAAATCTGTGCCTTGCCACAATTCTTTCTCTGAGCTCTTCAGGCAGTTCCTTTAACCTCATGATTCTCAATTGCTCTGACATGCACTGTGAGCTGTAAGGTCCTTATATAGACATGTGTGTTGCTTTCCTAATCAAGTCCAATCAGTATAATCAAACACAGCTGGACTCAGATGAAGGTGTAGAACCATCTCAAGGTTGATCAGTAGAAATGGACAGCACCTGAGTTAAATATATGAGTGTCACAGCAAAGGGTCTGAATACTAGGACCATGTGATATTTCAGTTTTTTTTTTTTAATAAATCTGCAAAAATGTAACAATTCTGTGTTTTTCTGTCAATATGGGTTGCTGTGTTTACATTAATGAGGAAAAAAATGAACTTAAATGATTTTAGCAAATGGCTGCAATATAACAAGGAGTGAAAAATGTAAGGGGGTCTGAATACTTTCCGTACCCACTGTATATGGAAAAATCTGTTTTTTTATATACAAATATCCAAATATATAGTATACATCTGATCATATTTCCACAAAAATATTAAGCAGCACAACTTTTTCAGCATTTATAATAAGAAATGTTTCTTGAGCACTTAATCAGCATATTAGAATGATTTCTGAAGGATCATGTGACACTGAATCTGAGTAATGGCTACTAAAAATTCAGCTTTGTCATCACGGAAATATTTACATTTTAATATGTTAAAGTAAAAAAAAAAAAAAAATGGATATTTTAAATTGTAATTATCTTTCACAATATTTGTGTTGTTACTGGATTTTGTATCAAATATATATGATGAACATACAATACTTCTTTCAAAAACATTTAAACAAATCTGACCCCAAACTTTTGACATATGGTTTTGCTAAAGATTAACTTAAACCCAAACATCCCTTTACTGTGGAATTTGTGACAATATTTGTCTTTATAATGTCCGGTTGATTTAGTAAGCCACAAATAGCAACAACTAGAAAGATATAGAGTCCACTGTCCAGTACAGAAGTACTGCACTAATAGATGTGGAAAATATCATGTGTGCCTACATAGCCAAACACACAGCAAAGTGTATAAATAACACATATGGAAAATACTAGCTATAAACCCAGAGATGGAAATCATAACCTAACTTTAAATAAGTCAACTAATTTATGCTAGTCCCTTTCATCTGACAATAGCACAGTAGCTCCCAACTTATTCAAAAATGCCATGGTGTTTTTGGACCGCATCATTAATTTTATTTAAAGAACAGATGAGCTTAGACCAAAGGAAACAGATGCTTTTATATTCTAAGCATGGCACAGAAAACATCCACCCAAACATCATCTCACCGCTACAGATATAAAACATGAAGGTAAACACTAGGAAGTGAAAGGAAACCTATTTCAAATCAACTGGGGAGGAAGTGCTTTAAAATAATGCTCACTGATTTTTTTTTTTTCTTATGCCCAATGTGATACTTTTAATCTTATACTATACCAGATATCTTTAATATAAAAATTATTAAAGTCACTTCAGTGAAATTTCAATAGGTTTCATAACTGAAAAATGTAAAATACAAATCTTTGCACAGACCTCTAGTTGGTAACAAATATGATTTTTTACCACCCTTTGTGCAGCTTTTTTTTTAATTTTTTTACCAAAATCAGTAAACTCATGTGCAAAACTTTGCAGGCTTCATCTGGGCCTGCCAATAACTGATTGGTAGATGCAAGTAGATGCAACACTTGATGGATGGCATTTGAAAACAAAAGCACTAACAGGAATGCCAAGGCAGTGGGGTTCCTTGCTGGGAGACCACAGGGGCTTTACGGAGGCTTTATGATTAAGCTGGCTGACAACACACAGAGAACGGACGTTCTTTCAGCTAGCATCCGCACTGAGACACCAGAGCAAACAGGTCTTAATCACCCCACAAGCCCTGAATTTAAACACCACATACACAGCAAGAAGCTCCCTAAACCTTCCACTGCAATTTCCATCTGAATGCAACCAACAACTGAAATCAAGTCTACACCTGCACAGGTCACCATACAACCACATATTTATGATAAAGCTTCAGAATTTCTGTAAGATTTAAGATTTTGCTTTGAGACTTACAAAAGTGCTTTTGTATACCATCTAGTACTTTTGAATATAAAAAAAGGGAATTGAGAAAACTAAATTTTGAGGTTCTCTCAGTTTGTCCTAAAACTTGAAGAACTGTGATAATCACAAAAGTTTAAATGAAGTCAGCAAACAGCAAAATAATAATCCTATAACAGTAACTGCATAATTTATTCATGCTGCAGTGCATGCTGGGAACTCACAAACCCTTAACAATTAAGCAATATTGTTCAATTTGAAATTCTTTGTTCAGACAACTAGTTTGACTAGTTGGGGCAAAATTATAGGAAATTCTGTTAGACTAAAATGGGTTTCTATGCAGTTTCAACTAAATTATATTTCTAAGTATTTGTTAGGTCCTTTAAACTGGGAAACATTTAAAGAAAAATTTTTTTTTACAGTGATGCTTAGGGATGTAACGATTCACTCAACTCACGAGTCGAGTTTCACGATTTTGATTCACGATTCGATTCGCAATTTTTTTTTTTTTTACAAAATGAGATTAAGACAAATTATAAATTAAGTGTGTCATTTTATTTTTGCTTGGACAAAATGGTGCACGTTTCTTTGTGAAATTGAAATATAACACTATAATAATATACTAATATAGCCTGGCATTTCTCTTTTGGTGGTTTTGATTGCTTTTATTGTCCTCATTTGTAAGTCGCTTTGGATAAAAGCGTCTGCTAAATAACAACATTTAGATATAGGCTAATGTAAATGTAAATAACAAAACTAAATAGAAATTTTAAAACAAGCCCCAAATCAAATAACACAAATAAAAAAATATCTTCATATAAACAAAACAAGGCTTTGTCTGTGCTCTTTCCATTTAAAATTAGAGGCAACCACTGCATTTTAATCATGATCCAAACAAAGATGCTGCATACATGCAACATGAACAGTTTTTAATCTAAATTAGATTGTATAATTTCAAATTTGAAGCAAAAACAGAATGGTTAGACTTTTGTGAAACTATGCATAAAAAATATATCTGCATGAAACAGCGAGTGGAATGAGATGCAGATTCACTCCCTGCCAGCAGGTGGCGCTTAAAGCGTTTCCTTGGTTTCCGCTGTAAACAAAGCAGCGCTGAACTTATGAACTTTAATATGCATTATACAGAGGCAAGAAGAAAAGAAAAAATACCATCTAAACTTTTCTAAAGACAGTAAGTTCCCCTCAAAGAGTTTCTATATTTTTCCTCTATGGCTAGGAACTATACTCTCATTCCGGTGTAATGATCAAGGAACTTTGCTGCCGTACCATGGGTGCAGCAGGCGCAATGATCTTACGCAGCGCCTGAAAATAGTCCCAAGCTAGGTAACTTCCAATAAGCCTATATTCAGGCACTGCGTAATATCATTGCGCCTGCTGCACCCATGGTACGGCAGCAAAGTTCCTTGATTATTACACCGAAATGAGAGTATAGTTCCTAGCCATATCGGCCTAGATAATCGCAACTTTTCATTTTCCGTCGGACTTAGTACACGATGTAACTACGAAGAGTCAAGTTTTAAATAGGAAAAATGCCAGTAGGCCAACTCTTTGGTCATTTTTGAGCGAGATGCTAACGGTCTAATCAGAGTCAATGATCTATGCTAAGCTACAGCTAAAAGTGCTACCGCCAGACCCGGAGATCAGCTGAATGGATTCGAAAACGGTAAAACTCAACTGTTTAACTCTAGGGGAGTTGGAAAATGAGCCTATTTTCAAAAATAGTGGAGTGTTCCTTTAAAGGGAGCTTCACAGAATACCAGCGCATATCATGGAAAATGCCTTGTACTTTTTGATCCTTTGCTGTATGTCCAATAAAAAAGGCAAAGATACAGAGAAGCAGTTATTCTGACATGTTTGGCTTTATTCTGAAAAGAAAAAGCTCACAGGGCAGATAAGCCTGGACAGCGTTCACTGCTAAAACAGTTCTCTTGCATCACAGGCCAAATCTGCTGAAGTCAGGAAAACAAAACATTGGCTTTCTTCTCATTCATCCTCAAGTGCTCATGTTTCTTTCATCTAGAGCAGATGAAAGCACTAGTCGTCGTTATGTGGGAATCTTAATGTGCTGTCTTAGGCCTAAAGGGGTCAATGAATGAGATCACTGAACTCACCACATCTAAACGAGTCACCTATTTCAATCAGGGCAGAGAAAGAAACACACTGCAGAGTCACTGGTGGGATACAGAGTGCTACAGATGAAAACATAATGAAAGAATTGACTAAAGGTGAGGTGGGAAATCAATACAGTATAGTGCAGTGATATTCCTTCACAACACCTAGTCAATAAACTAATGACAATTATCATCATTATTATTTCAATGCAATAGCAAATGCTTTGATATTTACAAAAATAAGTCATTGGCACTAAAGTTTATTCATAGAGAGCAGAAACATTTCTCCTGATAGCAGAAATTACCATAGCACATCTGTACAGATCTAAAATACCTGATTTGCATTCAAAGCGAGCCTTTGTTTTTTTAAAGCTTAATGCTTCAAAGAGCTTAGTAAGAACCATGCATTGCAATTTCTAAGCAATGTATTTAATGCAACCAAATATTTTTGTATGTGTAATATACAACATAAATATTACATTAATCTAAATATTTAAATATATTATTACATAATATAATATAATAAATCTTGCACTAATAAACTGCAACATGTCACACCAATTAAACAATCCCTATATCTATCATAATGGTGAAAGTATCATGAAGAAACTATTTTGGGAGACCTAGCAAATCCCACTCCTAATCTTTATGCATGCACATATAATAAACACAGCTAGCTGTAAAGTATGTAGGTTATTGCAGACTCTCTGCACCACTCTCTGCATTACAAATACAATGCCAGGCTGTGCACAGAGCACGTTAATTCTTAACTAATTAGAAACATGCTAAAATATATTAATATATAACAGAGAGCAAGAGAGAATATATGAGCATACAACTACAAGTTCACAGAAGGACAAAAACGGATCCATGAGCAAAATCTAAAGAATCAAATAGCAGTCTACGTTCTCCCTCCCTCTAGCTCGCTCTCATTCTCTTCATGCACTAGGGATATATAGGCGTTTTAATTGATGGAGTATTACCAGGGCTTGCGCTTTGATCTCGGGGTGTGGAGAGAAAGGGTTGCATGTGGTTCGTGGTGGTCTCCCATCATACCTTGGGATGATCACAGACTGCTCTCCATCGGTTGCCTTCCTGGGACCACATCAGCTGTTTTCCTACAGCCAGCTGACAACTTTATTAGGCTCAGACAATCGCTCGCAAATAACACCCCAGCGCACTGCTCCATGAACAGACACACAAAGGCGTACAGCTACACGTGAAGTCAAGAGCCCAAATGTGCTGTTATCAATGGGAGAAGAAAGTAAATGTTTCATGGACTGTGGAATTTTAAAATCACACACTTGTTGCCCTTTATTTTTAAAATGTTCTTTCTTTTTCTTCCTTCAATGGTTTTGTCAATCCCATGCTGCATGGAAATATTTCCCAGCCGCTAGTCTTGAAAGCTCAATAATGTGCTTGTGGAGGATGAGACATTTCATGTTACATTGAATTCAGGGTTCTGTTTTTCTGTGGTTCGGCTGCAGGAGTCAATCAGGCATCGGTTTTTGGAGTGTATAGCTTTATTGTCAAAGGATTAATTGATGAATTTTTCATTTGATGAGTCAGGTACAATGGATGCTCACAGACGTGCTTTCACACTTCCAATCCTTCAGGGTTACTTTTTCTTTTCACCAGTTCTCACGCTTTATTATAATCTATTTGTTTTAGCACCTGCTGTAAAAGAATCCCAGAATCCCATATATACAAATACGCACATGCTAAAGATCACAGAACAAACACACTCAGACAAAGCGCCTGTGCCTCTCGTTTGCCAAATGAAGATGTTAAGTGAGTATGCGCATGCGTCGTGTTCTGCAACACTTTCCAGCCCAAACAAAAGCCACTGTACCACTGTTCAGAGCGCTCGGCTTTAATTCCCCTGGATCAAAATGTTAATTAAATCTTAAGGACGGGGTTTAAGAGATTCAAAGACAAGTGAAAAGATGTGATACATGAAAGCATGAGAATGCATGTCAGATAGATAGTAAGAAAAGGGAGTGGAATTCTATTAGAGTATTCACAAGTGGTTAATGCACTGTGTGAACAATAACTGCATGATAAATGACACCAACTTTTATCAGATGTCAAGGAAATTCATTAATTCATACACCCAATAAATAAATAAATGAAAACATGATATGCATGATTTTTACATACATAGTCAAATAGATAATATATAAAATGTGACCTTGGATTACAAAACCAGTCTTAAGTCGCTGGGGTATATTTGTAGCAATAGCCAAAAATAAATTTTTATGGGTCAAAATTATTGATTTTTCCTTTTATGCCAAAAATCATTAAGTAAGATATTAAGTAAAGATCATGTTCCATGAAAGTATTTTGTAAATTTCCTACTGTAAATATATTACAACTTAATTTAGTTTGGTAATATGCATTGCTAAGAACTTCATTTGACAAATTTAAAAGGCGATTTTCTCAATATTTTGATTTTTTTGCACCCTCCGATTCCAGATTTTCAAATAGTTGTATCACGGCCTAATATTTTCATATCTGAACAAACCATACATCAATGGAAAGCTGATTTATTCAGCTTTCAGATGATGCATAAATCTCAATTTCAAAACTTACCCTTATGACTGGTTTTGTGGTCCCGGGTCACACATAAGAATGAATGAATACACACACACAGAAATTACATTACTTGGAAATGTAATAAATGTACTACCTTACTTGAAAGTGTTATAAAAATATCTAAAGACTTTAGGAATTGTATATATATATACACACAGTGGTGTGAAAAAGTGTTGGCCCCCTTCCTGATTTCTTATTTTTTTGCATGTTTGTCACACTTTAATATTTCAGATCATCAAACAAATTTAAATATTAGTCAAAGATAACAAGTAAACACAACATGCAGTTTTTAAATGAAGGTTTTTATTATTAAGGGAAAACAAAATCCAAAACTACATGGCCCTGTGTGAAGAAGTGTTTGCCCCCCTGTTAAAACTGTGGTTTATCACACCTGAGTTCAATTTCTCTAGCCACACCAGGACCTGATACTGCCACCACCTGTTCGCAAATCAAGAAATCTCTTAAATAGGACCTGCCTGACAAAGTGAAGTAGACCAAATGATCCTCAAAAGCTAGACATCATGCCGAGATCCAAAGAAATTCAGAAACAAATGAGAAAGAAAGTAATTGAGATCTATCAGTCTGGAAAAGGTTATAAAGCCATTTCTAAAGCTTTGGGACTCCAGCGAACCACAGTGAGAGCCATTATTCACAAATGGCAAAAACAAGGAACAGTGGAGAACCTTCCCAGGAGTGGCCGGCCGACCAAAATTACCCCAAGAGCACAGCGACGACTCATCCAAGAGGTCACAAAAGACCCCACAACAACATCCAAAGACCTGCAGGCCTCACTTGCCTCAGTTAAGGTCAGTGTTCATGACTCCACCATAAGAAATAGACAGGGCAAAAATGGTCTGCATGGCAGAGTTCCAAGACGAAAACCGCTGCTGAGCAAAAAGAACAAAGGCTCGTCTCGTCAGTTTTGCCAGAAAACATCTTGATGATCCCCAAGACTTTGGTGAAAATACTCTGTGGACTGACGAGACAAAAAACTTTTTGGAAGGTGTGTGTCCCATTACATCTGGCGTAAAAGTAACACTGCATTTCAGAAAAAGAACATCATACCAACAGTAAAATATGGTGGTGGTAGTGTGATGGTCTGGAGCTGTTTTGCTGCTTCAGGACCTGGAAGACTTGCTGTGATAAATGGAACCATGAATTCTGCTGTTTACCAAAAAATCCTGAAGGAGAATATCCGGCCATCTGTTCATGACCTCAAGCTGAAGCAAACTTGGGTTCTGCAGCAGGACAATGATCCAAAACAAACCAGCAAGTCCACCTCTGAATGGCTGAAGAAAAATAAAATGAAGACTTTGGCGTGGCCTAGTCAAAGTCCTGACCTGAATCCTATTGAGATGCTGTGGCATGACCTTAAAAAGGCGGTTCATGCTCGAAAACCCTCCAATGTGGCTGAATTACAACAATTCTGCATAGATGAGTGGACCAAAATTCCTCCACAGCGCTGTAACAGACTCATTGCAAGTTATCGCAAACGCTTGATTGCAGTTGTTGCTGCTAAGGGTGGCCCAACCAGTTATTAGGTTTAGGGGGCAAACACTTTTTCACACAGGGCCATGTAGTTTTGGATTTGTTTTTTAATAAAAACCTTCATTTAAAAACTGAATGTTGTGCTCACTTGTGTTATCTTTTACTAATATTTAAATTTGTTTGATGATCTGAAACATTAAAGTGTGACAAACATGCAAAAAAATAAGAAATCAGGAAGGGGGCCAACACTTTTTCACACCACTGTATATACTGAATGGAAATGCAATCAAATAAAAATGACTTGGTATGTCAGTGCAAATTTACCATCTGCAATGGCCTTTCCTTTTTTGTGGTATATTCAATAAAACAAGCAGGCTATGACAGTCCAGCTTCAGGCTCTGGTGTAGGACTGCAATGAGTTAACATGAGTAAACAAATTCCTTGATTCCTCTCAGTCATACTCTTGCCATTTTCAGTTTGGCTAAAACAACAAAACTAGCTGTGGCTGCATGGCTGGTAGAAAAAATGTCTCTTAGAGGAGTTAAAAAAAGAGAGAAATATATAGGCTCGCACATTGAATTCAGGCTAGTTTGCCAAGCTCCTGTCAGATGGGCTTCCAGCAAACCGCAATAACACAGCTTAGAAAAACTCAACACAATTTCGTGCTGTGAGAGGTTTTCCAATTGACTGTGGGGCCACCTGGATTGTACGAATACACTTATTTGACAAGACACACAAAAATACAGAGACAAAGGAAGGGAATGTTGTAATGAATTTGAGAGTGCCGCAGAGTAAGGGGGAAAAGGGAAAGTAAGCAGCAATAGAACGGTAGCTAAAACAAACACAGCGTGATGGCAGGCAGGAAGCCGTGGACTAGCAGAGATTGGCCCACTTGTCAGTACAGTAGAGCAAATCGACAGAACACACTGAAGGAATTGCACAGAGGGAGGCACTGGAGAGCGAGCCCCACATCTCTCTATGTCAGGTTATCCCAGGGATCTCCTACATTGATGGACACCAAATGCCTTTAGCAGAGACAGCCTCAGTGAGCTCCCCTACTGTTCTTGGAGGAACTTTGTGACTGATAGGCAGACCAGGGCGCCCATATCTGCAAGTGTCAAAAGTGAGGGCGAGTAAGGAAACAGAAGAAGCCGGATGATCAAGTCAGAGAAGACCTGATGGAAGGTGCCATGCACTTTTAATGGCCAGAAGGTGTCAAGTTTTGCTGTCGAACTGAAGACCCCGGCGAGTGGGATGGTTGCCAAACCGAGACGCTGATTATCAGCAGGTCAAAAACTTGAGTGAATTGTGGAAGGGAAAACGAAAAAAGTTACCACAAAGTTCTGGCTTAAAATAACAGAACACTAACTTTAATTATTTGATGAGAACTATCAATATATATCAACTGAAGTGAGAATATATATAGTTACTGTAGGTTACAAAATATCACATTCCTGCCTTGCCATCCTAAGGGGAGTAACTCTGGAAAAGGGCTGAAGTTAATCATCTCCCAAGGACAGACTATGATCCCTGTCAGATCATTCCCTGGCCTGCTATGACCCTCACCCCATCTCCGTACACTCGATACATACCTTGAAGCACACGAGCACTCACACAAACACACACTTCTCTAGAACATCTAGCTTGCCCTTCACAACCAACTCCAATTTCTTCAGCTCCAAACGTACCATCCCCATGCCTGTAAGGTAAACGACTCTCCCAATTAAAGCTGGTTAATGTAAGTGCCCATCATGCCACTGGCTGCAATGGCAGACTTAATTTGTGAAATCCAAGATTTTTTTACCTTAAGCCTGGAGCAATGGATAGCCGAATGGAACAGCACTTACCCACCAACCCCTGACAAAGTTATGCACCAATGCACATGGGGGGAAAAAGGGACATCTTGTTCCAAAAAAGAAAAGACTAACAATAGATGCCACAGGATTAAATGATGGCAATCATACCATGAGTCTTACACATTTGACATAAAATTAGGGCATTTGTAATTCAAGTCTGTGACTCCAAGGAACCTGACACAAGCAGTCAGGCACAATAACTCCACAAGCTTTGAAATGCTTGTCTGCCTCATTCTCTTGTCTTTCTGAAAGAACAGAAGACATGACTTTGACAGTAGGACTGCACTAACATCTTCCGGCATTTTCTCTGTCACAATGTACCCCTTAAATGGGAGGCTTCCATGAAAATACAAAGAGTTTGAGAGTTGAGTTGTGCACCATTCATAATTACAGTGGGTACGGAAAGTATTCAGACCCCCTTAAATTTTTCACTCTTTGTTATATTGAGCCATTTGATAAAAATCATTTAAGTTAATTTTTTTCCCACATTAATGTACACACAGCAGCACCCCTATGAGGAAAAAACACAGAATTGTTGACATTTATTAAAAAAGAAAAACTGAAATAAATATCACATGGTCCTAAGTATTCAGACCCTTTGCTCAGTATTTAGTAGAAGCACCCTTTTGATCTAATACAGCCATGAGTCTTTTTGGGAAAGATGCAACAAGTTTTTCACACCTGGATTTGGGGATCCTCTGCCATTCCTCCTTGCAGATCCTCTCCAGTTCTGTCAGGTTGGATGGTAAACGTTGGTGGACAGCCATTTTTAGGTCTCTCCAGAGATGCTCAATTGGGTTTAAGTCAGGGCTCTGGCTGGGCCATTCAAAAACAGTCACAGAGTTGTTGTGAAGCCACGCCTTCGTTATTTTAGCTGTGTGCTTAGGGTCATTGTCTGTTTGGAAGGTAAACCTTCGGCCCAGTCAGAGGTCCTGAGCACTCTGGAGAAGGTTTTTCGTCCAGGATATCCCTGTACTTAACTGCATTCATCTTTCCCTCGATTGCAACAAGTCGTCCTGTCCCTGCAGCTGAAAAAACCCCCCACAGCATGATGCTGCCACCACCATGCTGCACTGTTGGGACTGTATTGGACAGGTGAGGAGCAGTGCCTGGTTTTCTCCACACAAACCCCTTAGAATTAAGGCCAAAAAGTTATATCTTGGCCTCAACCGACCAGAGAATCTTATTTCTCACCATCTTGGAGTCTTCAGGTGTTTTTCCATGTGTCTTGCGAAGGAGAGGCTTCCGTCGGGCCACTCTGCCATAAAGCCCGACTGGTGGAGGGCTGCAGTGATGGTTGACTTTTTACAACTTTATCCCATCTCCCGACTGCATCTCTGGAACTCAACCACAGTGATCTTTGGGTTCTACTTTACCTCTCTCACCAAGGCTCTTCAACCCCCAATAGCTCAGTTTGGCCGGACAGCCAGCCCTAGGAAGGGTTCTGGTCGTCCCAAACGTCTTCCATTTAAGGAATGGAGGCCACTGTGATCTTGGGAACCTTAAGTGCAGCAGAAAATTTTTTGTAACCTTGGCAAGATCTGTGCCTTGCCACAATTCTGTATCTGAGCTCTTCAGGCAGTTCCTTTGAACTAATGATTCTCATTTGCTCTGACATGCAATGTGAACTGTAAGGTCTTATATAGACATGTGTGTGGCTTTCCTAATCAAGTCCAATCAGATAATCAAACACTGCTGACTCCACGAAGGTTTTGTTTTTGGTTTAGAACCTTCTCAAGGATGATCAGAAGAAATGGACTGTACCTGAGTTAAATATATGAGTGTCACAGCAAAGGGTCTGAATACTTAGGACCATGTGATATTTCAGTTTTTCTTTTTTAATAAATCTGCAAAAATGTCAACAATTCTGTGTTTTTCTGTCAATATGGGGTGATGTGTGTACATTAATGAGGAAAAAAAAATAACTTAAATGATTTTAGCAAATGGCTGCAATATAACAAAGAGTGAAAAATTTAAGGGGGTCTGAATACTTTCCGTACCCACTGTAAATACAGAATTCTAAATTCCAATTACATTTCTGAATTTAAAACAATAAGAACTAGAATAAAAATTTAAACTAGGATTTAAGGAAGTATACATAACATTATTATTTTTTAAATCATATAATTGAAGGTTTGTGTAGACAAACTCTGTTGGCTTGATTGAATTTTTTTTTAAATAGGCATTCGAGACAGAAGAATACCTATCCATTAGCCATGGAATTTCTTAGAATTGCAGTTCAGTGACAAAATAGAATTTATTCTAAATTCAACATCCAATTCAACACCCTTCTTAGAATTGCAGTTCAGTAAATTCTAATATGCCATTCTATCTTCACATTCCAATTCAATATTCTGTGCCAATTCAAATTCACACTAATTGAAAGCAGGCAAATTCTTAAATTCCTAATCTAATGGCCCCTAAAACATGTTTAAGGGGAGGGAACAATGTTTTGGAAAGCTGGGAACCTTTATCATACATGACAACTATAGCCCTGGTCAAAATATAACTGGATAATGCATTGTTCTTCATTTCATTCATAGAAAAGTTTGTCCTATGACTAAAATTATGTTCAAATTTCAGAGAATTATTTCAAATGAAGAGGTATTTCAATTAAAAATCATCAATCCAACAAGTGAAGGTGATAAAGTAGAATTATATTCCAAAAGGTAATAGACAGTGCTGGAGCATGACCCAGAAAGCAAATTCATGCACACTATGTGCTCCAGTCACATGGTCTCAATCATTTTCCACAGTGAATAAAGTGCTGCGCTATGTAAATCGTTCAGCCTATGCAGCCAGAAACTAATTAAGCCATTTGAAATAACATTGCAGGTATGTGTGTCTAGCAGAGCACTGCTGATGAGCTTGTCTAGGCCTGAGGCCAACTTAAAAAATGTAAAAGAAAAGAAGCTACCAAACTGTAGCTGAAAACAGAAGCCTAAAGAGACTTGGTATCCTTCTTCAACAACAGTGAAGTGTTGTGCATTCCCTCTGAACACAAGACTCTTTAACCTGTCGTCAACTCGTTCCAAAGCAGAGATAAAAATGTGTGCATTAAAAGAAAGTGATGGTGCAGCTGGATGAAGGTTCACAAACTATAATGCAAAACAACAAGTTGCCCATTACAGCAGAAACCAAGAAGCATAAAAGCTTGATAAAACATTGCAAGGCAGAAAGAGACAAACCTTAAATAAATCCTACCAAAGCTCAGGGTGTTATGGTTGATTACATGGGGGATGAATGCATGTTTCAGTGTTTAGGGAGAATGATGCTTAGTTTCACATCTTCCAGAACCACAAAGCCATGCAGAGCAGCACTGCAGGGGCATCATACTCCTTGCCGCTATCTTGGGAATTACAATGAACTATTTGCAGCCGAGGGTGGAAGAGCACAGAGCCATCTTTCCCCAGCCCTGTTGTGCCTTCAGCTCAGAGGAGCCTTGCTTGCCAATTGTTTTTGTGTTCATACACAATTGTTCCCACGGTAGCCTCTAGCTAAGTTTCTGCACTGCAGAAAAGACTGATATTCTGGTAACCCAAAGGTGTCCACAAATGGATGCTTGGAAATCAATCTGGCGAGAGTCATGTCTGAGTGGCGCGTGAACTAGCTTGTTTGACCAGCATTTGTCAAACCCTCTCTTTGGGCATCACACTTTTAACAGTTGACTTCAGATGTTTACACAAGCAATCTATGGGTACCCGCCGTCTTTCACAGAGCACATCTCAGGTGAACAGCAAATACTGTCATTACAAACCCGTCCCCCTCTTCTGCGTCAGGGGTCCCATCAATCTAGGCTACTAACGTTATGTTTTGGGATGTGGAGCCGACCCGGCACCCACTATGTACAGTTAGCCAATTTACATTAATCATACACCTCCCATAGACAACATCATGTAACTCAATGGACTCGTATAAGGTTCCCCTCCAAAAATTGTATCGAGCAAGCCTTCCACCTAAAGATAACTCTTAGCTGCTAATCTCCCCTGATGGTTCCACACATTCTCCACCATGTTCCTGTGTATGTCCCAGAAGTGGGTCAACCTTGGAGACACAAGCAATGCACTGCTCCCCTTTCTGACACAGATGACCGAGTCTCTGGTACCCTTAACCGTACGCACTACCATCTCTTCCAGGAGGAGGGTTAGCGGCTGGACTGACAGAGCTCTGCTGTCTTCTGGACCGGCTTCAGCTTCAGATCCCCCCGTGACATGTGCTGGGCTCATTGGCTGTCCTGGCATCGTCCAAACTAGACGCAAGAGCCCGATAAATAGACTCACTGGTGGGCTACTGAGCGGTTATACCTGCAGCACACTTCATGCCTCTTCATGACACCATGGGGCACCGTACATCAGCATCTGAAATTATAGTTGTGCTCTGCTTTTTATTTGTGTTCGGTTTATTTTTTTGGCCAGATTTAACAATGCATCCATCCATTTTTATTTTTATATTTTTTTTTGCATTCTCTCTCTCCTGTAGAGGGAGATCAGCTTGTGGACTTCAAAGAGCAAGATGTGCCAGCACAGAGGATGGAAGCGGGGGAAAAGAAAGACCGAGAGAGAAAGAGAGGGAGGGAAAAAGAGTGAGAGAGGTTGGAACTGGGTCACAGGCACTGCAGTTGACTCATATTGGCCAGACTAAGAGAGTGATCTTTCTCTTGTTCTATCTCACTCAAAACCAAGTATATGGCATGGAAACATGGGCAGCCACTTCTAGCCTAGTACATCGGGGTACATCAATCAGTCAGTCAGCTTAATTGTTACAAGCAAGTAAATTTGCTATTGGGAAACATACGTGACCTGGCAACAAGGCCCAATTCTTAGCTTATTTTCAGCAGTAGACAGCTGTTTTAACTCAGTCCACGGCATATAAGGATAACGTACCTTTGCTCATAAAAGGACACAATGTAGATCAGGAAGGGCTGGGCATGATGCAAATGGTAATCCACTGAGCACTTCCAGTAAGTCATTGACCCACTTCAGAAAAACAGTTCACACAGGTTCAGAGATTGCATTGGATGTATAACCTTGGCAAATGCATTAATAAAAATGCAAGATACTATGTCTAGTGAGATGAGGGCAGTTGTAATTCGAAGTGTTGCAAAGTCCTGTGAGAAAACCGCAAGGTCATACACAGCAGCAGTAAACACAATCACTTAAAAAGCCGATGTAAATTCATGCAATACGGGGAGAAAATAAAAATAAAAATAAGGTTTGGGGCATTGAAAACCATCCTCTTGACTCTGGAAGCCGGTAAAGCTGAAAAAATAAACACTAAAACATCCCCGAAAGAACAAAACTGTATTCGGGCTCCAAGGGTGTGAAGGGAGAGCAAGGTCAGCAAGCAAGAAAAAGCCGCAAGGGCAATTTGTCTGTACACGTTGTAGAACATGACTTTGTGACTACTCAGCTTCAGTGTAAACACAAGTCGGTTAAAAGGGAGAGTGGACGAGGGGTTTCAAACTTGAATAACTCCCAGAGAAGGACAAACAAAGTGCAGGATCCCTTCTCTGGCCCTCCACGCACACAGGAGGCTTACAGGGACACTGAATGTTTATCAGACTTGTAAGTTATCACCAGTTCTCTGCTAGAGCAGCTCAATAACATCAAAAGCAAGGCCAGACGCTATCACGGCCGCTCGTCCTCCACTACAATGACCCTCGATAAAGAGGCATAGCCAGCGCTGGTCCTCTCAACCCCCTGCCACCCAACACAACACAAGCACACACAGACACGCAGCTACACACATGCATACTGATAATGGACTCCAGTCGTGGTGGCATAGGGGGTTTGGAAGTTACATCTCTCCTTCTTCCTGTGCTTTTGAGAGAGACAGGGTTTTTGCACTTCAAGGACCACTGGTGCAGCTTTCCTGCGACAGCAAAACAGTGCGATAGCATCTTCTCAGCCTCAGGAAGCTCTTCTCCCCTTCACTGGCTCAGCTGATGACATGCCTGTGTTGATTTCCAAACGTGGGATTGAGGGGTTGCCGTTCCAATGACTGACTTCCTCGGGAGGAAGAGGGTGACAGCACATGACAGCATACGGTGCACCTCGTAACCAAAAAACTTGACATAAGCGCAAACAAGTCAGCAGAGCTCACCAGAGTCCTGAGAGGGATAAGGGATACACTGTCAGCATATGCATGGGTAATGACACATAGCACTATGATGATGACATGGACGACTACAGACTCTGGTGCTGTTGTCAGGTTTAAATAACAGTGGAAGATAAGACAGAGCTACGTGAGCTTATAGGAAACACAGGGTATGTCAACACAAAGAAAAGAATGATGACATGTTTATGTGCATGTTGTGCGTCCCTACACAAAGCAGACCTTATGACCCGGGGGTGGCACCAGATGCGACAAAAGTGACATGAGTTGAGTGATAGAAAACATAAGTGTTTCCCATTAGAAAATCTGCCCTACTACTTAAAGGGATAGTTCACCCAAAAATAACAATTCTGTCATCATATCCACTTTATTTTGCAACACAGAGGTAAAACTATTTGTCCTACAAACCAGTGTTTATAATTATATATTAAAATAATATGATGTCTGCAAGAAAAAGTATCATAATATACCACTTTTGTACAGGTGCAACAACTAGAAGTGAATGTATTTCTAGTATTTCTAGTAATGCACTTGTATTAAAAATAACCCTCATGTCCTTCCTAACATGTATGACATTTTTCAATATTCTATGGAACACAAAATCAGTATTAAGTCATACATACATATCTCAATCTCAGTTAATAAAGGTGTTCAACTAAAATAATAATATTCCCCTCACTATGTCAGGCTGGAAGATATGTGTATTTTTAATAGAAACCAGGTGTTGACTTCTTGTGCTTTAAAAAAAAAAAAAAAATTATACAATCTGTCTCGGCCTATCACTGGTGTTCATATCACACAAGATGGATGTTAATACCTATACAATATTATGTTGACTTAAAAGCATGGGAACCTGTTGCCCTTATAAAATTATGTAAATGAGCTCATTATAAAAAATATAATATGTTAGAAAATAATAAAATACAAAATATTATTTTTATGAAGTTTACTTTCTTAAATGTAAAATGGTTTTACCCATTTCTATAGTCAACTCTCCAGATTTCACAGAAGATAAACAAATACCCTC
The DNA here is from genome assembly GCA_018155175.1 of Sinocyclocheilus anophthalmus. Classification (NCBI taxonomy): domain Eukaryota; kingdom Metazoa; phylum Chordata; class Actinopteri; order Cypriniformes; family Cyprinidae; genus Sinocyclocheilus; species Sinocyclocheilus anophthalmus. The sequence goes on from JADLZN010000144.1 coordinate 632,328, forward strand.
ATTACTTGTATTTTGAGACCTCAAAACAGTTATTTTTCATTGTAATAAGCACACATATAAAAGTACAGCCCCAAAAATAGGCTACAGCGCTCTAAATACAGCAACTAACATATTTCAAGCATTTTCAGACATATCTCATAACTTCTCCAGCATACACCTTTGCAAACTTCTCACCAACTCTTTGCCAGTCACACATAAAAACACACCCATGACCACCGTCACACTGCAAACATTCATAAGCTCTCTCACCACACACACACACACACACACACACACACACACACACACACACACACACACACACACACACAGGCAAGGTGAGTTTGAGGCTGTGAGGGCACCTGGCAGTGGGAGGTGATTGAAAAGGCACTAGAAAGGTGTCAGTGCATCACTATAATTAGCCCTGTTGATCCTGCAGAAATTCAGGCCCAGGGTACTGTTGCTGACACACACAGACACAGACACACACACACACACACACACACACACACACACATATTCCCTGGCGGAGATTAGAACTTGTGTGTGTGTGTGCAGTTGAAAACTATCATAGTTAAAATAAAATGTAATTAAAAAACAAAACAAGCTTGGAGCATACAGTTTTAATGCGTCACAATACTTGTTTCTGATGCAGACATGGTGTACCAGTTTCTGTTAGACTATTAGCATGCTCAAAATGAATCTCCTTTAAACCACTTATGCTTAAAATATTAAAGTTAAAAAATAAAAATCTAGACAAACTGACATCACTTATCACTGAAATGTTGCTGCACATTACTTTTTTGACCGCATTACATAAATTACGAAGTTTTCTAGCTTTACTTGGTGTAAATGTAAAGTTTATACTATCATCCTAACTCAGATCCTAATTTTTGTAACAAATAAATTACCACTTTGATGATTACAAAACTCCAACATCTAAAAAATATTGAAGACACAATACTCTTTAGTTTCAATTAATTTAGCTATATTTTCTTAATAGCTTGAAGTGTAGTGGACTACATTTTCAAAAGAGTAGAAATGGCAGATTAACTACTTTAAATTTCAAGTAGAAGTCTGGAAAGGTACAGTTTCAAAGTAGCTTCCCCGAAAATGATTTACACTATAAAAATAAAAATAAAAAACTAAAATCCCAAAATGAACACCATTAAAAAAAGCATTAAACTGTGGATTAAATATGAAAAAAAAAAAAAAGGCAGTTAATTCACAAGTACTTCCTTCCCATCCAAAATTCACCAATGACCTTATGTTGGCATGAAAGTAAAGAAAAAGTATGAGCAGCTGCTTGAGGAAGTGACACATTGAGACCAGCCATGTGTCTGTCCACAGTAATCTCAACTCTTTAACCCTTGGGAGTGCCAGGAAGACACCGCTAAGAGATCTGTCCAGAAGTGCCTGTGACTGTCATGTGAACGTGACTCGCCCTGTTCAAGTGGGACTACCCAAGTCAGATTTCCAATGCTGAGACCTCAAAGCTCTGGGACTCCTCCAAAAGTCAATTAGACACTTTCAGTCAGGTTTAGTACCACTTTTTTTGACTGTCCATAGCCAGGCAAAAAAAAAAAGCCCTTCAAACACTTTACGCACGTCCACCAAGGGACTGATCCTGGCAATGACAGCGTTTGGCTTCTTTATGCTTATGGAGAGGTTGTCAGTGACTCTCAAGGACACGTGGAGAGAGAGTGTGTGTGTGTGTGTGTGTGTGTGTGTGTGTGTGTTGTGGTGTGTGTGTGGTGGTGTGTGTTTGTGTGTGTGTGTGTGTGTGTGTGTGGGGGCGCGTGTCTCGGATGGGAAGCAGGTACGCCTGTCGGAGCGTCTGGCTGCTCCCGGTGCACAGGGGCTTGGTGACATCGACCGAATGCTGATGTCTCCCCCACGCTTTCACCGGGCGACGCCACGGCTCCCACTCTGACTTTAGCCACGAGCCGAGTGGCAAGGTCTGCGCCCACACCCCACACACAGATTTTGTTTCAGAAGCTTGCTTTTTTCCCGGGTCTCAGGAGCTCATTCACAGTTGGTGGTAATAAAGCTGAATATTTCCTGACAAAAGCCTCTCTCTTTCTCTGGGCGTCTGTCCTGACCAGGTTGTATGTTAGCGGAAAAGAGGTCAGTGTGCAACCACTAATTTAAACCTTTGATGTATAATTCTCACACCTATTTTGCCCCATTTGTTGCAGACATAGATAAAACAATACCGAAGACGAGATAAATAAAATTAGAATTTTCTTAATACTTTTCATAAATATACATATAGATCTATATATATATATATATTATATAATTTTTTTTTTTTTTTTTTTTTTTTCCTGATCAACTACTACAATAACACATTTACTTGAGTATACCTCTTCTATTGATCTCATTTTTCACTCTGATTAAATGTTGTTGACTGGACTATGGCTGTGAATTTCCGTGCACAAATCATCTAATGTTGATTTCATGCTCAAACTTTTCTTAGTAATATCCATGTTGAAATCAGTAGTGCTGCTTAATATTTTTGTGGAAAGTGGTGTTTAGCAGGATAGAACAATTTTTAAGCAATACTGCTGGGAATAAAATAATCAATTTCTTAAAACAAACAAGCAAATAAACAAACAAACATCTTACTAAACCCAAACTTTTGAACTTGTGTATGTGGTTATTTAAAAAATAAAAAGTATATATTTTCTTTTTCTAAAAGCAGTCAAATCTGTTGGATATTTCTCTTCATTTTCCCCACAGAAAGGAATGGGTTAACTAGGGATAACCAGAATTTATTTTCCCTCATTCTACACCACACCCTCAGCATATGATGAGTGGCCGATTGTATCTACAATTGTCATTAAAAAGGGATAGAACAAGTATTTTTTAACAAAACAAATTACCCATTAATCATATCTACAGTTGAAATAAAGATCTTTGTTTTATATCTCTATGCAAAAATCCTTTGCATCATTCACATTGCACATTCAAGCAATTCAGATGTGAGCACCTGCTAAAATGCCAATATCTTCTGAACGAGTCTGCCTTCTAAAGAGCCGTGTTCATAAAGGAGCGGCGGCTATTCAAAACATTTGGAACGGGGCCATGCGGTCCATCTTCATTATCATGCACTAGCCTTATGGAAGTGAAGGTCTCAGGACATCTGAATGTTAGCCAAAGGTCCTTGAGAAGAGCCATCCCTCTGCCATATTTATTTAAATTTTCCAGTAATGTGGGGTGAAAAAAATAAATAAATAAAACATACATTCATTTGTTCTTCTCTTTCATTGAACTAGAGAGTATGGCCAAGACCCTGTTAACCCCTATTTGCACCAACAGTTCCTCCCCATCGATCAAGCTCTCGCAAAACAGGCCAATTTGCCCGGAGAGCAACTCTGGCATGTTTCTTTTTTCTTTTTTTTGGCAGCTAGGCTGAACTTTGACCTCCTGAGAAGTCCTCCACGGATAGCCGCTTGGCTTAATTTCGGTTTCCCCCATAAACTCAATTTCCTGTGAAAACATTGGCGAGTCTGTTACCCTGACCTCGACAAAGCGCAGTGGAGAGGACGGCATGAAAAATTTTACAGATCCAGGACAACAGAAGAGCCCTTAAGACTGCCAAGAACACAAGGAGAAATTCGAATCGATATGTTCGTATGGGCAGCTTTCATTTGGGGTCAGATTTCTGCTCGAGCACGCTGTTAAAAATTGACATACAGGACAATAAAAAGGACTATTAATAGTACTGGGTTACATTTCATAACGCTCTCTTTCTCTCTTCCCTTCTGTCACACTTCATTCAGCCTCAGAGAGTCATCCCAGGGAGAGAATGAGCGAAGACCTACCTCATACACTGCCACGGGCATTGTATGAGAGAATCTAAACAAGGCCATCCCATTGGGACACTCACACACTGCCCGCAGCGCAGAACGACCTACTACACACCTCGCCGCCTGCCATCATATCATTAGTTCATTTTGCAGCGGAATCCAATTATCAAGACTTTGTTAATGAGTGAATGATCCCCAATAATGGTTCAGAATGGTTTTCTTGCTTTGGTCCATTTAAAGTTTTTCCCTCTTACAAAAAGAAGTAAATACTGTAGCAGAACAGTGGTATAATATAGTATTACTATGGTACTGTGGAAAAAGGGTCAATGACATGACACTTTTTTTCCCCCCTAGATCTACTAATACAATGACCCGTAATGAATTACTTGAATACACCTCTTCCAAAATGATTATATTTTTCATTTCTGAATTACATTTGATATTTTTGTGGTATATAACAATGTCACAGTGATGACTGACTTAATATTACAACAAAGAAAAAGTTGTTTTTGTAAATAGTTAAGACACCATGCATTTTTCTATGATTATTTCTTAGTTTCCTCACTGCTCATCCATGTTTGGAAAAACAAATAATAAAACACTTTAAAAAGTCAGACCCTTCTATGTGTCAAGGCCAATACCTATCATAAAATGTGAACTTTTAACAATAATTTTAACAATAAATAAATGAATGAATAAATTAATATTAAAAACTTTTCTAAAGTATGATTTGAAAATATACTTTAGACACAATATACCCAAATAATAATCATTTCTATGGCAATGTTTTCAATAAAAAATATATATACATTTACTTATTATATTAAAATTTAATATTTTAAAATATACAATTTAAAATTAAGCTGCAAGCAGCGATGAACGGGCCCTCGCACCCGGGCTCACCGCCACCCGGTGGCTTTAGGAAAACAGCAACGTGGGCATATGTCGATAGTGGTAAATATAGGAGGAATGGTCAAAGCAGTTCATTCATATGTTCCCAACTTCCTGCTGCCAGCTGGTGGCGGGCTATGATTATAACTGTATGTTTGCATGTAGTGTCTCTCAGGCGCGCAACTTTTATCAAACATGTGAAGTCTGGTGCAGATTGAACATGGTATGTTTGAGTTAGTGTAAAGCATGGCATATCTTGTTGCCAACAGGTGGCACTATAATTATTACAGAACATTGACATGTAGATGTCTTCAGGCCAATATTCTTACTAAACATGTGATGTTTGGTGCAGATTGGACATTGCATGTTTAAGTTAGTGTATACAAAGTAATTTCCTGTTGCCAGCAGGTGGCGCTATGATTATTATTGAATATTGGCCTTAAGATGTGTTCTGGCCAGGACTCCTATCAAACGTGACTTTTGGGGGGGGCAGTCGGACTTGTGCATGTTAAGTTAGTGTAAAACATTAATTTTCTGTTGCCCAGTAGGGTGGCGCTATGAGTCGAACTTATACTTGGCATGTACATGTTTTCAGGCCAGGATTCTTATCAAATATTTTAAGTTTAGGGCAGATCAGACATTGCATGTTTAAGTTACTGTGAAACAAGTCATTTCCTGTTGCCTGCAGGTGGCGCTATAATTATTACTGAATATTGGCTTTTAGATAAGTTCAGGCCAGGACTCTCATAAAACATGTGAAGTTTGAGTCAGATTAGACATTGTATGCAAGAGTTACAACAACTTCCTCTTTCACTGCATTAATAGCATGCTTTAGCACTTAGCTAAGTGTTGCTAGCTTGTATGAGCACATTTCTAGCATGTTTAGCACACAATGGCATATTTTACTGTGTTGCTAATAGTGCAGCACAGTGTTAAACATGTCACTTCCTGTTGCCAATAGGTGGCGCTATCACTAAACTGAATCTTTGCATGTAGATGTGGTCTGGCCAGGACTGTAATCAAACATGTTAAGTTTCGGGCAGATTGGACACTGCATGCCTGAGTTTCATACACTTCCTCTTTCACTGCATTAATAGCATGCTTTAGCACTTAGCTAAGTGTTGCTAGCATGTTTTAGTATGTTTCTAGCAAGTTGCCAGCCTATGAAACAGTTGCTGACGATTTTTAATATGTTCCTAGGAGTCCATAACAGTGTTAAGCATGTCACTTCCTGTTGCCAGCAGGTGGCGCTATGAGTATAACTGAATTTGGGCATGGGTATTTGTTCAGGACATAACACCTATCAAACGTGTGAAGTTTGGGGCAGATTGGACACTGCATTCCTGAGTTACAGTAACTTCTTGTTTCACTGCATTAATAGCATGCTTTAGCACTTAGCTAAGTGTTGCTAGCATGTTTTAGTATGTTTCTAGCATGTTGCTAGCCTATTTAACACTTGCTGACGCTTTTTAATATGTTCCTAGGAGTCCATAACAGTGCTAAACATGTCACTTCCTGTTGCCAGCAGGTGGCGCTATGACTATAACCGAAAACGGACATGTACATGTGTTCAGGACAGGACTCTTATAAAACTTTTTTAAATTTGGGGCAGATTGGACACTGTATGCCTGAGTTACAGTAACTTCTTGTCTCACTGCATTAATAGCATGCTTTAGCACTAGCTAAGTGTTGCTAGCAGTTTCAGAATTTTCTTCTAGTGTGTTGCTAGCATATCTTTTACAGTTGCTGACGAATTTTAATATGTTCCTAGGAGTCCATAACAGTGTTAAGCATGTCACTTCCTGTTGCCAGCAGGTGGCGCTATGAGTATAACTGAATTTGGGAAGGGGTATTTGTTCAGGACATAACACCTATCAAATGTGTGAAGTTTGGGGCAGATTGGACACTGCATTCCTGAGTTACAGTAACTTCCTCTTTCACTGTATTAATATCATGCTTTAGCACTTAGCTAAATGTTGATAGCATGTTTTAGTATTTTTCTAGCAAGTTGCCAGCCTATGAATCAGTTGCTGACGATTTTTAATATGTTCTTAGGAGTCCATAACAGTGTTAAACATGTCACTTCCTGTTGCCAATAGGTGGCGCTATCACTAAACTGAATCTTTGCATGTGGATGTGGTCAGGTCAGGACTCTTATTAAACCTGTTAAGTTTGGGGCAGATTGGACACTGCATGTCTGAGTTACAGAAACTTCTTGTTTCACTGCATTAATAGCATGCTTTAGCACTTAGCTAAGTGTTGCTAGCATGTTTTAGCATGTTTCTAACATGTTGCCAGCCTATTTAACACTTGCTGACGCTTTTTAATATGTTCCTATGAGTCCATAACAGTGTTAAGCATGTCACTTCCTGTTGCCAGCAGGTGGCGCTATGACTATAAATTAATTTGGTTATGGGTTTTTGTTCAGGACATAACACCTATCAAATATGTGAAGTTTGGGGCAGATTGGACACTGCATTCCTGAGTTACAAAAACTTCCTCTTTCACTGCATTAATATCATGCTTTAGCACTTAGCTAAGTGTTGCTAGCATGTTTCAGCATGTTTCTAGTGTGTTGCTAGCATATTTTACACTTGCTGACGATTTTTAATATGTTCCTAGGAGTCCATAACAGTGTTAAGCATGTCACTTCCTCTTGCCAGCAGGTGGCGCTATGAGTATAACTGAATTTGGGCATGGGTATTTGTTCAGGACATAACACCTATCAAATGTGTGAAGTTTGGGGCAGATTGTACACTGCATGCCTGAGTTATAGCATGCTTTAGCACTTAGCTAAGTGTTGCTAGCATTTTTTAATATGTTTCTAGCATGTTGCCAGCCTATTTAACACTTGCTGATGCTTTTAATATTTCCTAGATCCCATAACAGTGCTAACATGTCACTTCCTGTTACCAACAGGTGGCGCTATGACTAAACTGAATATAGGCATGAAGATCTGTTCAGGTCAGGATTCTTATCAAATTGTTAAATTTGGGGCAGATTGGACACTGCATGCCTGAGTTACAGTAACTTCTTGTTTCACTGCATTAATAGCATGCTTTAGCACTTAGCTAAGTGATGCTAGCGGTTTTTTGTATGTTTCTAGTAAATTGCAAGCCTATGTAACAGTTGCTGACGAATTTTGATATGTTCCTAGGAGTCCATAACAGTGCTAAACATGTCACTTCCTGTTGCCAGCAGGTGGCGCTATGAGAATAACTGAATTTGGGTTTGGGTATTTGTTTAGGACATAACACCTATCAAATGTCTGAAGTTTGGGGCAGATTGGACACTGCATGCCTGAGTTACAGTAACTTCCTTATTCACTGCATTAATAGCACGCTTTAGTACTTAGCGAAGTGTTGCTAGCATTTTTTAGTATGTTTCTAGCATACTGCCAGCCAATGTAACAGTTGCTGACGATTTTTAATATGTTCCTAGGAGTCCATAACAGTGCTAAACATGTAACTTCCTGTTTCCAGCAGGTGGCGCAATGACTTTAACCGAAAACGGGCATGTAGATTTGTTCAGGACAGGACTTTTATCAAACTTGTTAAATTTGGGGCAGCTTGGACACTGCATGCCTGAGTGACAGTAACTTCTTGTTTCACTGCATTAATAGCATGCTTTAGCACTTAGCTAAGTGCTGCTAGCATGTTTAAGTATGTTCCTAGCAAGTTGCCAGCCTATGAAACAGTTGCTGACGATTTTTAATATGTTCCTAGGAGTCCATAACAGTGTTAAGCATGTCACTTCCTGTTGCCAGCAGGTGGAGCTATGTCTATCACTTGAAACGGACATGTAGAAGTGTTCAGGCCAGGATCTCCCAAACGTGTGAAGTTTGGGGCAGATTGGACATTGCAAGCCTGAGTGACAGTAACTTCTTGTTTCACTGCATTTATAGCATGCTTTAGCACTTAGCTAAGTGTTGCTAGCATGTTTTAATATGTTTCTAGCATGTTGCCAGCCTATGTAACAGTTGCTGACGATTTTTAATATGGTCCTAGGAGTCCATAACAGTGTTAAGCATGTCATTTCCTGTTGCCAGCAGGTGGCGATATGAGTATAACTGAATTTGGGCATGGGTTTTTGTTTAGGACATAACACCTATCAAATGTGTGGAGTTTGGGGCAGATTGTACACTGCATTCCTGAGTTACAGAAACTTCCCGTTTCACTGCATTAATAGCATGCTTTAGCACTTAGCTAAGTGTTGCTAGCATGTTTCAGTATGTTTCTAGCGTGTTGCTAGCCTATTTTACACTTGCTGATGCTTTTTAATATGTTCCTAGGAGTCCATAACAGTGTTAAGCATGTCACTTCCTGTTGCCAGAAGGTGGCGCTATGAGTATAACTGAATTTGGGCATGGGTATTTGTTCAGGACATAACACCTACCAAATGTGTGAAGTTTGGGGCAGATTGGACACTGCATGCCTGAGTTACAGTAATTTCTTGTTTCACTGCATTAATAGCATGCTTAGCACTTAGCTAAGTGTTGCTAGCATTTTTTAGTATGTTTATAGCATGTTGCCAGCCTATGAAACAGTTGTTGATGATTTTTAATATGTTCCTAGGAGTCCATAACAGTGTTAAGCATGTCACTTCCTGTTTCCAGCAGGTGGCGCTATGACTATAACTGAATTTGGGCATGGGTTTTTGTTCAGGACATAACACATATCAAACGTGTGAAGTTTGGGTAGATCAGACATTGCTTGTTTGAGTTACAGCAACTTCCTGTTTCATGGCGAAACATCAAACTTTGTCAGGCCGCCAAGGACACGCCCCTTGATGAAAACTCAAAATCTTCGCAATTTAACGTCACAAAGGCCTTATGATGACCCTCACCAAATTTGAAGATGATCCGATTAAAACTGTAGGAGGAGTTCGTCAAATTACGAGGCTGAAATGTCAAAACTGCACAAAAATTGTACAGTAAATTGAAAATAACGTACATCCTGTTGGGTTTTGGGTTTTGTACCAAGAGACTTTTTTGTAGGCAATGGTGTGATACATATGTGTACCGATTTTCGTACATGTACTTAAAACGTAGCTCGAGGTGCACTCCGTCGAAATTTTACAGGTGGCGCTATCGAGCCGTTTTGCCACACCCACCTCTGAAACCCATATCAGATGTAAATTTTCGCCAGTTCTGACACCTGTGGAAAGTTTCATGAGTTTTGGAGAATGTTTAGGCCCTCAAAAATGCGATTGATCTTAGAGAATAATAATAATAATAATAATTAAAGCTGCAAGCAGCGATGAACGGGCCCTCGCACCCGGGCTCACCGCCAGCGGGCGTCTTTAGTAAGACTGCGAACGGCGAGCAATATGCATTTAAAGTGGTAAATGAAGGAGGAATATGTCATAGTCATTTATATGTGCCAATCTTCCTGCTGCCAGCTGGTGGCGCTATGACTATAACTGGATTTTGGCATGTAGATTTCTTCAGTCCAGCACTTTTATCAAACATATGAAATTTGGTGCAGATTGAACATGGTATGTTTGAGTTAGTGTAAAGCATGATGTGTCCTATTGCCAACAGGTGGCGCTATGATTATAACTGAATATTGGCCTTTAGATGTCTTCAGGCCATGACTCTTTGGTGCAAATTGGATATTGTATGTTTAAGTTAGTGTAAACATGCCATTTCCTGTTGCCAGATGGTGGCGCTATGACTATAACTGAATATGGCATGAAGATCTGTTCAGGTCAGGAGTCTTATCAAACATGTGAAGTTTGGGGTAGATCGGACATTGCATATTTAAGTTAGTGTAAAACAAGCCATTTCCTGTTGCCATCAGGTGGTGCTATGATTATAATGGAATATTGGACTTCAGATGTGTTCAGGCCAGTACTGTTATTGAACATGTGAAGTTTGGGGAAGATCGGACATTTTATGCCTGAGTTACAACAACTTTTATTCCCATGGCGAGACATCGAAATTTGTCACGGCGCCATGGACTCATCCTTTAACGAAAACACAAGATCTTCACAACTTAACATCTAAAGGCCTTTAGTCAGACGAACCAAACAAAAAATGTTGAATGTCATTAAAGTTCAGGGTAGTTCAGTACAGCATTAAAACATGTCACTTCCTGTTGTCAGCAGGTGGCGCTATGACTATAACTGAATATGGGCATGTAGATCTGTTCAGGTCAGGACTATTATCAAACATATTAAGTTTGGAGCAGATTGGACATTGTATGTCTGAGTTATAGCAACTTCCTTTTTCATGGCGAGACATCGAAATTTGTCACGGGGCCATGGACCCGTCCTTTAACGAAAACTCAAGATCTTCGCAATTTAACATCGCAAAGTCCTTTAGATTACACTGTCCAGGTTTGGTGTTGATCTTAATTAATCTCTAGGAGGAGTTCGTTAAAATACAACGTCTGAAAATGGCAAAAATTACACACAATTTGCAGAGAAAATTAAAAATAACCGACTTCCTGTTGGCTTTCGGATTTTGCTCCGATATACTTTTTTGTAGGTATTGGTGTGTTACATATGTGTTCCGATTTTCGTACATGTACGTGAAACGTAGCTCGATGCGCACTCCTTTGAAAATTTGCAGATGGCGCTATCGAGCCATTTTGCCACACCCGATTAAATATTGGCTTTTAGACGTGTTCAGGCCAGGACTCTTATCAAACATGTGAAGTTTGGGGAAGATTGGACATTTTATGCCTGATTTACAAAAGCTTTTATGCCCGTGGCGAGACATTGAAATTTGTCACGGCGCCATGAACACTTCCTTTAACGAAAACTCAAGATCTTCCCAATTAACGGTAGACTCTCACAAGGCCTTTAGATTAGACTGACCAAAAAAAAAATTTTGTTGACATCAAATTTCTCGGAGGAGTTCGTTACATCGTAAAACATGTCACTTCCTGTTGCCAGCGGGTGGCGCTATGACTATAACCGAAAAAGGGCATGTAGATGTGTTCAGGACAGGAATCTTATCAAACCTGAAATTTGGGGCAGATCGGACCATTGTATGTTAAAGGTACTGCTGAAACAGTCATTTTCTGTACCAGCAGGGGCGCTCGTCTATAATGAGAAACTGAATATTGGCTTTTAATTTGTTCAGACCAGGTGGCTCTAATAAACAAACGTGTGAAGTTTGGTGCAGATTGGGCATTGTATGCATGAGTTACAATAACTTCCTGTTTCATGGCATTAATAGTATGCTTTAACACTTAGTAAGTGTTGCTAGCATGTTTGAGTATATTTCTAGCATGTTTAGCACACAATGTCATATTTTACTGTATTGCTAATAGTGCATTACAGAGTTAAACATGTACTTCCTGTTGCCACAGTAGTGTTGCGCTAAAACCTTAACCGAATATGAGCATGTAGATGTCTTCAGGCCAGGACTTTTATCAAACATGTGAAGTTTGAGGCAGATCGAATATTGTATGCATGAGTTACAACAACTTCCTCTTTGATTGTGTTAATAACATGCTTTAGCACGTAGCTAAGTGTTGCTAGCATGTATGAGCACATTTCTAGCATGTTTAGCACACAATGGCATATTTTACTGTGTTGCTAATAGTGCATTACAGTGTTAAACATGTCACTTCCTGTGGCCAATAGGTGGCGCTATCACTAAACTTAATCTTTGCATGTAGATGTGGTCTGGTAAGGACTGTAATCAAACATGTTAAGTTTAGGGCAGATTGGACACTGCACCGCGTACTTGCATGCCTGATTTTTATACACTTCCTCTTTCCCTGCATTAATAGCATGCTTTAGCACTTAGCTTAGTGTTGCTAGCATGTTTTAGTATGTTTCTAGCATGTTGCCAGCCTATTTAACACTTGCTGATGATTTTTAATATGTTCCTAGGAGTCCATAACAGTGTTAAGCATGTCACTTCCTGTTGCCAGCAGGTGGCGCTATGACTATAACTGAAAACGGGCATGTAGATGTGTTCAGGACAGACTCTTATCAAACTTGTTAATGTGGGCACATTGGACCTGCATGTCTGAGTTACAGCAACTTCCTGTTTCTCTGCATTAATATCATGCTTTAGCACTTAGTTAAGTGTTGCTAGCATGTTTTAGTATTTTTCTAGCAAGTTGCCAGCCTATGAAACAGTTGCTGACGATTTTTAATATGTTCCTAGGAGTCCATAACAGTGTTAAGCATGTCACTTCCTGTTGCCAGAAGGTGGCGCTATGAGTATAACTGAATTTGGGCATGGGTATTTGTTCAGGACATAACACCTATCAAATGTGTGAAGTTTGGGGCAGATTGGACACTGCATGCCTGAGTTACAGTAACTTCTTGTTTCACTGCATTAATAGCATGCTTTAGCATTTAGCTAAGTGTTGCTAGCATGTTTTATTATGTTTCTAGCATGTTGCCAGCCTATGTAACAGTTGCTGATGATTTTTTATATGTTCCTAGGAGTCCATAACAGTGTTAAACATATCACTTCCTCTTGCCAGCAGGCGGCGCTACGACTATAACCGAAAACGGGCACGTAGATGTGTTCAGGACATGATTCTTATCAAAATTGTTAAATTTGGGGCAGATTGGACACTGCATGCCTGAGTTACAGTAACTTCTTGTTTCACTGCATTAATAGCATGCTTTAGCACTTAGCTTAGTGTTGCTAGCATTTTTTAGTATGTTTATAGCATGTTGCCAGCCTATGAAACAGTTGTTGATGATTTTTAATATGTTCCTAGGAGTCCCTAACAGTGTTAAAGTCCGATCTGGTCAATGCTGTCATTGGCCCTGAGCAGTGCAGCTAATTAGAAATATGACTGAATTGTGGGTTTTGGATTTGTGCAGACATAACCCATATCAAATGTGGAAGTTGGGTCGATTGGACACTGCATGCACTGATTACGTAACTACTCTTCGTTAACTGCATTAATAGGCACTGCTTTTCTTTCACTTCGACCTAAGTGTTTTTTCTGTAGCATGCGTTAGTATGTTTCTAGCTTGTTGCTAGCCTATTTTACACTTGCTGCTGCTTTTTAATATGTTCCTAGGAGTCAATAACAGTGTCCTGCTGGGCTCACTTTTGTTCACTTCTCTGTTCTTCAGGCATGTGCTCTATGAGCAAACTGAATTTGTGTATGGTTTCTTTGTTTCGGACAACACACCTATCCAATGTGTGAGTTTTGGGGCAGATTGGACACTGCATTCATGAGTTACAGTACCTTCCTTGTTCCACTTTGCATGATAGCAGGCTTTCGCACTAGCAAGGGCTGCTAGCATTTTGCTATGTGTTTAGCAAGTTTTGCCAGCCTAAGGAAACAGTTGCTCGACCAGCTTTTTTAATATGTTTCTAAGCTCCATAACAGTGTAATGCATGACACTTCCTTTTGCCACACAGTGGCCATTGATAATAAACTTGAATTTTGGGCCTGGTACTCTTGTGTTCACTTACGTCGACATAACACATATCAAATGTGTGGAGTTTGTGGCAGATCGGACCTTGCTTGCCTGAGGTACAACAACTTCCTGTTTCATGGCGAAACATCAACCTTTGTCAGGCCGCCGAGACACGCCCCTTGATGAAAACTCCAAATCTTTCGTGGCAATTTAACTGGTTCAACAAGGCCTTATGATGCCCTCACCAAATTGAAGATGATCCAATAAAAACCTGTAGGAGGATTGTTCAGTCAAAGTACGATGCCAGGCCTGGAAATTGTCAAAAACTGCACAAAATCTGGCTGTAGCCAGTAACTTGCAGATAACGTTACTGTACCTGTTTGGGTTTTTGGGATTTGTACCAAGATGGACTTTCTTTTGTGTACAAGCAATGGCTTGTTATCATCATTTGTTATCCGATTTCCGTAGCATGTCCGTAAACCGTAGCTCGCGGCGCACATCCTTTGTCGAACCCCCTTTTACAGTTGGCTGCTATCGAGGCCAATTTTAGCCACCCTCACTTCTGAACCCACTATCAGATGTTAAATTTTCCAGCAGTTTTCTGTCTATTACCCTGTGGAAAGTTTCATGAGTTTTGGAGAATTTTTAGGCCCTCAAAAATGCGATCATTTGGAGAAGAAGAAGAAAAGAAGAATAATAAGAAACGGCGCAATTCCAATAGGGTCCTCACACCAACGGTGCTCGGGCCCTAATAATAATAAACGGAGCAGATACAATAGGGTCCTCGCACCATCGGTGCTCGGGCCCTAATAATATTCAAAGGTATTTATCCATGCTGCTTTAAAGAATACCCCCCCCCCTCAATAAAAAATACCAGTAATATCATAGCATTTCAATAGTACACCATCCCTTTTCTATGACATCATTCCACCCGAAGTGATGGCCCATAAATCTTTGTGCAGTGATGTGAGCAGCTTGTCTGATGGTCTAGACAGCATCAGAACAATCTCTGGTGGGATACGATGAGCGAGTGACATCTGAATACGTTTATGCATGTGTATAATGAAAAACATCTTGCTCTTCGGTAAGATGTGTCTGTGTGAAAATAAGATGACACAGAGCTATATGGATGAGCATCTGATACCTATTCTGATTGTCAGATGAAGGTATGGAAGGTGGGGAGAGTCAGACAAAATTAGGCGGCAATCAATAAATGCTGAAGGCGCTCTCAATGCCCACGTCTGCAAAGAGAAACGCTACCTCATAAACCAAGCCTCGTCTGCAACACACCTCACCATCAGGACAATTAAATGGCAAATAAATCTTTTAACATCTAACGACATGGTAAATCGCTCGTCTGAGAGCGAGAGAGTGGTGGAAACCGTAAAATAGCAAGCAGAAGAAACTACATCCAGTTCGCTGATGAGACTCCACACGGTTAAGACTGGGGAATAAGGCCACAAAAATAATGTTTTCTCCTCTTTCTGATCAATTTTTAATTTAGCCCGGTCTGTCTGCACTCTTCCCAGGCCGGGCTGTGGTAATTATTCCATTTATTGACAACGGTGATTCCCGCAGGGGGCTATTTAAAAGAGTTTTAACCCCAGAGCAAGTCACTCCTTCTCATGGCCCTTTGAAGGTGTCAAGTTCATTGATTTTAACTGCAGGAAATGCTGCACCTTCCAGCAAGATGGAGAACATGTTACCCCCGTGCTGGGCCGCAGTTCCCCCCGGTGTCCCGATGCATGCCTCTATGTCTAGTTAACGTCATTGAGGGGCACCAGTTTCCCCCCGTATACAGAAAGCGCAGCATCTCTGATGCTAAAGGCTAGCCCTTAGCGGGTGAGCTATCGACTGATAATCATAAATGCAGAAAAAACACAGGTCCCCAGTCTGCAAAGAGAGAAGGGAAAAAAGGAAGCAAGAAGCTTAAGGGATTTCATGCAGAGAGGACAGCGATGGCATACAGTATCATACTGCATCTGCAAATGACAGAGGGAGAGGGGGAGAGATAGTGAGTCGATTTTGAAAAAGACATCAATCTGGTGAAAAAAAAAAAAACCCAACATGACAGAAATTAAACAAGATTCCTGTGTTTGAGTTTGCCCGCTTCCCGGCCCCCTTTCAGCCTCCCATTGAAATTCTGGGCAGATACAAACCCCTAGGCTTTTGACACACTTTTGAAAACACCACACCCCCTCTTTCTTTCTAGCAAGTCTCCAGAGTCGCTTCTAACTGACTAACAAGAACAGGGCGGGGGGGATGGGGTTGGGGGGGGTGGTACGGATCTTATGTTTTATTAAAGACGTTTTCTTACTACTGCAGTTACCCTTTTTTTATTCCTTTTTCTGACGTTTTCTTTTTTTAAGCAGGCAACCGACTGTCAGCACCAAGGGGAGGTTTGGGATATGATGCGTGTGTGTGTGTGTGTGTGTGTGTGTGGTGTGGGAGTGAGAAAGAGAGAGAGAGACGCTATATGGAGTCGATTTGGTTTCAGGGAGGAATGGTGGCGGGTTAAACGAAAAGCAACAGCAAAAACAAACACGCAGGCCACAGACTGGAGCAGAGAAAACACTGATAGGGAAAGAACAGGAGAAAGTAAAGTAGATTGGAAAATAACAGCGTTGTGACAGGAGGACGAGTGATATTATTCGGAATAGCATACTACTCATACTTTTTTGCAGTATGCTAACTGTACAAAGTATGTACATTTTCTCCATGTACAAATGACCTACTACATTTGACAAAATGTGCAGAAGGAATACTGTATCCCATAATGACACAAACTTGACCTGTCAAGTCCACCAATTTGGATCTGTTAAAAGCTCTCGAGTTTTGGTCAGTAAAGCAACTATCATTTATTCGGGAAGGATGAATTAATTTGGTCAAAAGTGACAGTAAAGACATATATTATGTTACAAAAGGTTTCTATTTGAAATAAATGTTATTTTGAACTTTTATTAATCAACAAATCCTAAAAAAACATAAAAATATTAAGTAGCGCAACTGTTTTCAACATGGTTTTCAAAAACCGAAATACACCCAATCGCATATTGTTTCTGAAGGATCGTGTGACACCAGAAAATTAAGTAATGGCTGCAAAATAAATAAAAAAAATTAAATAAAGAGCTCTGACATTACATAAATATTTTCAATTTAGTAAAATGTAGTAAACACTTATTTTAAATTATAACAATATTTCTGTTTTACTGTATTTTTGATCATCAAATGCAGCCTTGGTGAGCATATAATACTTAAAAAAATCTTACTAACTTTTGAATGGTAGTGTATGTATGTTGGTAGGTTCAGCGATATATGTACATAGTTCATTAGTGTAAGTTCATTAATATAATACCTGATTTTTTAATGTAAATCCACATTTAAATTTTCCTTATGACTTATTTGCCAAGGTACTTGTAAAAAACCAAAGGTATATCAGTGAGCTGGATCAGACCCTTGCAAAATAAACCCATTTCAAGGGTGGATTAGACACTGACACAAAGTAAATATTGTGCCATTGTTGTAAATAATAAGACTAAGAATAAGTTTTAGACAATATACGTTAAAGAGTATGCAAGCATTCTTTCCATACATACTGTACGTCGTAAGAGAGAAGGAAAAAATTCTGAAACGGTATATTACAGTTAAGTAAAATAATATTGATGGATAACATGGATGAGGAACGGAATACGTAGGGATCGAGTGAGTGAACCTGTCTAGGGTGAGGGAGGGAGGGAGAGGTGTTGGAAGTGTTGCAGTATATTTATTGCCTCTGTCAAGAGCTCGTTTTCACTCATGCTTCCTGAGAGCCACTAGAGGGAAAAAGATCTCAAGCTTCCTGCATCAGAGAGACAGAGAGAGAAAAATCCTCTCACCTTTCCAGTCACGTCCTCACGTTAGCCTCGGCTACATTTTGGCTGGGTCAATGTCAGAGTAACTGCAGGCTTAAACAAGATGCTCTGAGTGAGCAATCAATCCGGCTCTGTCAGCGAAAGCGCGGCCGAGACGAGAGCAGAGGGGGGCTGGTCATATGAGGTTAAATCAACCATTTGAAAATATTGCAGCAATAAATACATTCATACACACCAGGCACGTGTCCTCGTCCTTGCATAAACACCGAGCTAGTTTAAGCCAGTGGTTTTGTAATCCCATCAGGACAGGCCTGTGACCAGTTTTAAGGGTCACAGATCAGCCACACCTCTGGTTTACAGAAGTCAAATTCTGACCCTGCAATACGAGTGAAGTCAAAATCCCACAGGTCTTTCGTTTCTCCAGCTTTTTCTTGCGCTCTTCTGCTGAAACTCTGCTTTTGACAGGTCACAAGGTAATGATTCTGCTACCATGATGCAACAGGCAGAGCTGTCGGCTGTCAGGAGTTAAACTCATGAAGGAATAAGCTGTCATTAAGCAAGCTTGCTTTCTTTCTCAAACACACACACACACACACACAAGTTCATACGCATTCACTCTCTCGGCAACCCAGCTGTCAGACTCCGGCCCTGTTTCCCAGCGCTGCCATGGCGGCCTTCTGTGGACGCCCATAGTCTGTCACATGCTCACCGCTGTGGGAATGATGCACAATCTTCTCTTACATAGTAGCACGTAGTCAGTGGTGTGTGACCAGCTAAACTCCAGCACACAAGCAGCAGCTGGATCAGCAGTTATTGCGTTTAACAGACATCTCAAAAAGGTTAAATTAATGGTCGTGTAATTTTTCATTCTTTTTCATTGCATTTACATCTATACGGAGCAACTTACACTGAATTCAAGGTTCATATTCATATTTTATCAGTTCTTGATTTCTCTGGGAATCGAATCCATGACCTTGGAATCGCTAGTGCCTAGGTTAGGTTTTCTTAAATTATGCAATGCTGTTTGAACTACAGGAACGTTTCTTTTACCCAAATATAATATTAAATAAATAAATACATACATACATACATACGTAAATAGGGAGTATTTTTAACACTTTATTATATCTTTCATTAATAAATCATTAACAAATATTATATAATGCTTAACAGATCATTAGTTACGATATATTAAAATAGCTAAAAATGTGATATAATGTGCTTGTTCATGTTTACTAATAAACTTAAACTACTTAATGAGTAAGCATTTTAATTTAATTTCATGTCAATTTAAATGCTTGCAAATGTCCTTAAACTTGTAATTCATATGATGATGCACTTCTTGAAAATCTACAGATGATTTAACAGATGCTATGCAATGATTAAAAGCTTTTGTTAATGCACAACACTTTTGCGGTTATTGAGGTGTGATACGGGTAGGGTTATGGTTGGTTAAAAGGTCAGAAATGTACAGAGGTTCGTATGGACTGTAAGTGAACACGGTCAATCTTTTTTTCATATTACATTTTTTGATAATTTTCCTTAAAAAAACGATTTGGTTTTCTCCCGCCTGTTTGATGTATGACCAAGGAATACCTGGTTAATTAATACAGTATTACACTATACAATGTTGAGAGCATTAAAAAAACAATTGGGGGTTCTGCCCGACAAATGACAATTGCAGTTTATGTCTTTAGCAAGCAGTAGCTAAACGTCAGCTAACCACCCACCCTTGCACAAACAGTGCACATTCTGCTAAAAGTCTAGTTTCCGCATTTAAGACACTAATATGAGTGAGAAATAAGATATGAATAGACTTTAATGTTTTTTCAAGAAGTACGCTTAGTGCGCGGAGCAAGGTGGGCGGGCGGTTATTTGTGATCAAAAATGACAGAAAAGAAACTGGTATCTTGTCAAATGGTATGTACAGGATATGACAAATAAAGTTTCATTTTAATATACCTTTAACTCTAATTTTATTTCTGTATGCAACGTCTAGAAGTTGCAAACCATGACTGTTCAGTCTAAAGTGGCACTATCCTTCAGAATCATGCTAATGCTCATTGATACAGTGTCGGCAAACTGTGGGCGCTGAATACTTTTTTGACACGGCCTGTGATACTTTTGTGGTTCGGATCAGATAAGGTAGGGTTGAGTATGTTAAAATAAAGACAGAGAGAACAGTTCGATTAGAGAAGTGAGTAAAATAAAATAGTTCTAACAATATACACTAACTCAAAAGTTTGTGGCAGTAAATTTGTAGTTATTCGTTTTTTGTTAAATAAATAAACAATTGTATCGCAAGGGCGTTGGGGTGCGCCGTTTGTGGTCTGGAAGATAGCCAGGATTTTAGGCTTGCAACTAACGATTATTTGATAATCGCTGTGATTTTATAGGCGATCAAACATCCCCCCACCCCCCCCCCCGGATTAAGCGGATGAAAACAAACAATGGTCTGTGTCTTTTGTTGGACCAAAACACACTATTGCACAGGCGTAGGCCAAGTGTCCTTAACACAAAACGTATCCACTAGAATTGCTATGAAGACTGACGGGAGGCAGCTGAAGGGTTAGACCACCGGCCAGGTGAAGACGAAAACACGGCATAAAGAGGACGGGACACAGGACGGTCAGACGGACCTTTATGCAAATGGAAAATGCTCAGCGTGAATTTGTGACATGTAGAGCAGAAGGATGATGACCGTTAACGGAAAGGTGGTGGTGTGCGCGGGACCAACACGCATCTGTTAAGCGCCCTGCAGGGCAAGGCCTTACGCTAAGGCATATAGCTTAAAAGCGGAACAAGAAATAAGGCGCATGGTTTGGGCAGCTTGGATCACGGTACCGCCTGGCAGCACTGCGGCTTTCCTGCCACATTTTAGATGCAGGTTGTGTCACATAGAAAGACGTATTCAGGAGGGATAGCTTAATGGACGGCGACCAGGGGGGGGGAGGGGGGTGGGCTGAAGTTGGGCAGTAAGTAAACGCGTGGGCCGTGCACTGTGGGAAGACCCATTAATCGATAATGAAAGCGTTGGGAGATTGGTCATAATCGATAACAATCGAGTTTATCGATTAGTTTTGTCAAGCCCTAAAAGTTTATATTTTGAAATATTTATAATTTCGAGAGAAATGCTAAATGTCTTTGTAAACATATTTTATTCATCAACAAAGAATCCTGAAAAAGTATCGCCTTTCCCACCAAAAAATACTTGGGCAGCCACCACAAACCGTTGCCAACATTAGAACTAATCGAATAATAAATCAGCATATCAGATTGATTTCTTAAGGATCGTGTGACACTTTATACTGGAGTAATGGCTGATGAACATTAAGCTTTGCATCACAGAAAAAAATTATATTTTAAAGGATATTTGAAATAGAAACCATTATTTTATATCTTAATAACATTTTACAAGATTACTGTTTTATAGTCTGTATTTTTGATCAAATAAATTCAGCCTTGAGGAGCAAAGAGACTTCTTTAAAAAACATTACAAGTCTTACTGATCCCAAACTTTTGAGTGGTACTGTGTGTGGGTGTGTTATTAATATTTATATATATATCTAATATATATATATATATATATAATATATATATCTATATATATACTTATTTACACACATATACATGACCAGAACCACAGTAAATATACAAAAAAAAATATTATGACAATTTACATTAAATGGTTTTTGTTTATATATATACTATAAAATGTATATGTTTTAATTTAAACAAACATACAAATTTATCCTGTGATGGATAGAATGTTTCACAGACTTCCTCCCTACTTCAGTGTCACAGATTCTTCAGAAATTCGTGCTAACATCGGATTGAGTATTCAAGAACATTTATCATGCTGCTTAATAATTATGGAAACTGATTTTTGTGGAAAGTGATTCTTTGAGATGACACGAACCAGTATCACTCACTACCTCAAACTTTATACATTTGAATGCTACATCATTAGTTATCTCTAATATTATTCTGAAATGACAGTCACTCATATATATATATAATAATATAGGTACTACAGCCCATCAAATTAGGAGCAACTCAGAATCAACCTGCTTTATTTTACAATCTTATTTCTACACAATAATCTTTAATAAAGCTTCACAGGATAGATCAGGGAGCAATGAAATCTGTTTGTAAGCACATAACCAATTCCCATCAGAATAACACCTCTCACAGGCTAAAAGAACAGACTGATCTCGGATCAGAGCATATTTGGCACATGGCCTCAGGTGGCCTTGTTTATCACAGAGGAAATCACAAACCCGGAGCCGTCACTTGAAGAATCAGACAGTGCATCTGCACCCCCTCAGCAATACAGATATTGCAAAGTGACAGCCACATTCCCTCTGTCATACTGATATACATGCAACAAAGTCTGGAATCTCTCTTCCTGTAAATGCTATTATGATGATGTCACAGCAAAGCTGGGGTCATTATTTAGTATGATAAATGGTCGGCAGAGCACACCGTGCATTCTTTCCGTCCAACCCACTGCAGTACACCCCCAGAAAGCACCTCTTCGCAAATGCAATAAGCCACCTTACGGTCTCTCGCACACACAGACAAGCAAACTCGCCTTCCCCGTCAGTCTTTTCCTGGCTCTGTACGAAAAGTGACTTTGCCTGCAGACATCTATGTGGGAGTGTGTGTGTGTGTGTGTGTTTTATGACATTTAGATGGAAGAGCGAGGGAGATCTCCCTTAAGTCAATTTGAACGCATGGGCCGATGAAATTACACAGGTAGCGGCGGGCGGCGTGACAAACGACTAGCCGCGATGGATGGAAATAACTCCACTCGGGGATACATCCTCCGACAGAGAAAATAAATGAAAATCTAAATTACAGTTTACAGTACACACGTAACAGCAAAACAGCTCCTTTTGCTGGGTAAATAAATATCTATGGATTGGAGAGAGTAAAGAGAGATACAGAGGAGAAAATAGAGATAGATACAGCAGTTGCGCAGACTACAGGCATGTGATAATACTTTCATTGCTACTGAACAATCTACTGGCCCAGTCAGGCCTGTAGTTCAGATATTTAAATAAATACTACAAATCAAAAAAATATACCATACATTGAATTTTATTATATTTTAAAATGTAATTTTATCCTGTGATGGCCATTAGCTGCAGTCTTCAGTGTCACCTGGTCATCCAGAATCATTATAATGCCGATTTTCATGCTCAGCTTATTATCAATTATGTATTGTGCCAATTATAGGTATTTTTTATTATCAATGTTGAAAAAAAGTGTAATAATTGTTTTAAAAAGTGTAATAATTGAAATTGGTTATTTGGATCATACAAGAGTAAAAAAATCATGCATCATAATGTTTCTGAAGGATCATGTGACACTGAGACCGGAGTAATGCTGATGACATTCAGCTTAGCCATCACTAGGATTATTTTCAATATATTAAATTAGGCTGGTAATTTAACGCGTTAATTAGATTAATTAATTACGGTGAAAAATAAAGTTTTAAAATTATTAACGCATTTAACGCACTTACCCCGCCCCAGACCTATGTGGGTCATCTGCATTTTCATACACTATTAGTAGAAAAAAAAAAAAAAAGAAATATGAGGCAGGGCAACACTCACTGCGTGATGTGAGCCTAGAGAGATACGAGCCACTTAAAACTGTCCTAAAATTCAAGATATTGGGAAAAAAAATTGCCCCGTTTGAGATTTTTGTCTCATATGTACATCATATCAATACT
The DNA here is from genome assembly GCA_018155175.1 of Sinocyclocheilus anophthalmus. Classification (NCBI taxonomy): domain Eukaryota; kingdom Metazoa; phylum Chordata; class Actinopteri; order Cypriniformes; family Cyprinidae; genus Sinocyclocheilus; species Sinocyclocheilus anophthalmus. Next base: position 655,952 of record JADLZN010000144.1, read on the forward strand.
CACTAACCACGATGCAATAGTGAGTGCAATATCACCGAGTGCAATTGTGACCTGATCTTTACAAGAGGTCATAGTACTAAGTTTTAATATTGTGTTATTTTAGCAATGTTTGTCTGTTTTGACTCAATTTGCCAACGAAAATAAAAGACAACGCGATCTGTCTCCAAGCACACAAAGCGGCATTTCATTTCTGTTCATTTCTTAATGCACGTTTTGAACTAATTGGGTGAACCATTTGGCGCATTGAACCATTAGCCATAGGCGCGTTTGATTTGAAGAGGCGCTGCAACAGAATCGCTCGGTGTATGGACATCAAAGTAACTTTTCACACAGAGCGCGGTACTTTATGTCACCCACGTTGGTCTGATGTTGACGAGACCGTTCATGTCAGGACAAGCCTAATGATTTCAATGTACCATTCATAAAGAACATTTAGCTTAGGCCATTAGTAGAACTCAAATGAATAATGACTCGATGACTAATCAGTAATATATTACCTGACACCTACATGGCAGTAGTTTTAGTTTTTTATTTAGAGTATCATTTCATTAAAAAAATAATTTCATTATTTCCATAGTAATAATAATAAAATGAATAAAATAAATTATTAAAGGTATAATTCACCCACCCAAAAATGACAATTGTGTCATCATTTACTCACCCTCATGATCCAAAAAAATATATGTAATAAATTTTATCAAACAAAACATTTCTAGCTGAAGCTACTTTTTGTAATGTCTGCTTGTTGCTTTACACAACAATGACTTTAAATTATCTTTTGGGAGTAATGTTTAGCCAAATTTGATGTGCGATTAATTAGATTAATTAATTGCCACACATGAAATTACTTAATAAAACATTTTAATCGCGTGCCAGCCTATTAAAATAGAAAACAAGTGTTTTCAATGTTAATATTATTTCACAATACTACTGTTTTTACTGTATTAAAATTACATTTTCTGAAATATTACTTTAAAAATATGTATTTATTTATTTAGCTATTTATTTTAAACTTTTGAACGATAGTGTATATAGAAGACCTGTAAATTAATAAACACTTTTGCTGGAATTGGAATATAGAGTCGGCAAATGATCTCAGAACAAGCTGGCCTGGATAAATAGACTATATACACACCCAATACAACCCATAAGTAATTAACTATTTTTACAACGAATAGTGAAAGTAACATAAATCATGCTTAAACACTTCCTTTGCGAAACAAAAAATAAAACCTTAAAAACAAAATAAAACCCACCTCTTTGGCACGGTTAATGAAGGGTATCTGCGTCCCACTGTTGAGGTCTTCATTAATGATGAGGCGTCGAGCCCACTGGCCTGCCCTCACCACTCCACTGCCCTGGATGAGAACCATGATCTTCTCTGGGTTAGTGAGGGCATCCTCGCTCATGTAAATAAAGCTTTTCGGTTCATCCACAGTCGAATCGACCTGAAGGAATATAAATATTACAATCAGTATCAAACTGAGATGCCAGTCACCAATTACAGCAGGTTACAAGATTACGGCAAATTAAATATTCAGTTTGGAAATTTCACCCTTATATTATTGAACATACTTAGGGCACAGAGTTCACACTACATTCCAAAATGCTGTGAATTCATAGGCCAGGAGTAAATTAGAAACCTAACATCCATCATCATTTAGTCGAACTTGGCAAACTTCGTGAACCTCAAACTGATTTTGTTTTTTGTGCAGATCCTCAATCCCCTGATGTGTGTCAACAACTATATTTAGTATTATTAAAGTGGGGCAGGACACTCTCAGAAACAGCTGATTGCAGTCAGAGACTGGAATCATTTCTAATGAACGGCGCTCAATGCTGAGCTACACTGCCAGCTGCTGAAAACACTGCGTCTGATGACTTCATTACACTGCATCAAATCCGTCTTGACATTTACATGGTGTATGCTTCCTGTGTGGGGATAAGTTTTGTGGCAAACTCTAAGATGAGCATAAAATCATACGATTGAAAATAACAATGCATTTTGTGTCTAAAATGGACTTTGATAAATGGATTAAGCACTAAATGCAGTTGGTCACAGACAGCTTTGCCCATGAAACTCTCTGAAAGACAATACAGAGTCCAAGAACATCATTTGGTTCTCTCCACAATATAAAACAGCTCATAAAAGCCTGTGCCAGCATTGTTCAGGTGATTTATGGAGAGTAATTTACAGTGCTTTTAAAAGGACATAAATTCTATGACTACCAAGCGCACACACCCGCTATCAAAAATGATGTGTAGTTTAATGATATGCCTCTTAAAAAGTGTACTAGAAATCATAACATTATTGCTCATATGAATGCAGTGACCACACCTTAGGAATCTCCTTGAGCGTACACAATTTTCCCATCAGAACAAATTTAATTTTCTCCTGGAGAGTTGAGAAGTGTTGAAGAATATCATTCTAAAACTTCGTTTTCACGCAATATAGGCCATTGTAATCTTATAGGATGCCAAGCACAACTGTATCAGTTTTCACAATAATTCTGTTTAGATTCAAATTGTGGGCATCTAAAGTATTAAGGAGGGAAAAAAATACATTACATACGGGGAGGATCTCCTTCTTCAGGTTGCAGTCGTTTTCCAGGCATTCATAAACATACTTTGTAATGATCTACAGGAGACAAGAGACACATCCTTATAAGTCTTTCAAACTAACTTGCAAAAATGACCTGCACTTCTATTTGGTTTGAAACTAAAATGTACTTTAACTTCGGTTGGAAAAAAAAACACTAAAGGGAGTTATTAAAGAATATTGGATGGAGCCTTTTCATATTTCCAGGGTCCTCAGAAGCTAAAGTCATCATAGTTGGGTAAACTAAATGGTGAACAGAATCTACACTGGGAAAAACAAACAAACCAAATAAATCACTCAGAAATTGCTTTTAAATTTCACAAATAATTACAAAGAACCGGAAAGTAACAGGCTGAATTAACTGCAAAATAGTAGTAGAAAGTAGTAGAAAAACTGATTTATTTTCTTGTACATCATACTTCAATAATATTTGTTTTATTTACAAAATAACTAAATAAATAAATAGTAAATAATAATAATAATAGTTGGGGTAAGGGCAATACAATTTTTTGCATTTCCATTTGCTCCAATACTAAAAGAAAAAATGCTTGATAAGCATTGTAATGCAACTCAAACTGAACCCATACAGACTCACACACACACAGAGACTTTTTATTTATGATTATCAGAGTCAATCACACTTTGCATATATGCAAAGTACATTCAGTTGCACACTCGAAAGCCGCAGTGAATGAGATAACTGGAACTGTCTGGATTTCACTTGTTCTGCACAGAGAGCGCAGAGTGTACAGGTGCTGTCAGCCTAAAGTGGGGCAAATCTAGAGTACAAACAGCGTGTTGATGTAAGGTATGTTTATCCCTGCAGCTAAATTACTAAAGAACATGTACACAGTGCAATTTCAACCCCGGGCTAAAAGTTTCATGGTTCAGTGGCATCAACAACTTTGAGCGTTTCTTTCTTGTTTTGCTTTAGCTCACGATCTGCAACAGCTGAAACTACAGTGTTTTAAGAGGTGAATAGCAAATGCGCTAATTAAGATGATATGTTTTACGGTGGTTGTGATTTGGCAACAGTCAGCAGAACAGCCCCAATGTAACGAGGCTTATCTTTCAGGGCACGCTCATCCTGTAATGACAAGTCTGAGGGGACTTTACGGCCCACCCGGGTGGAGGCACTAACAGATGCCCCACTGGAATGAGGCGTGAAGGTGGTGGAGCCAAATCCGTGTCTGACGGCTGAGACTGTCAGCTGTGCTGCTGTCACAAAATGTGTGAGGTCTTGATCTGCAGTCAAACTGAGCTGCTGGGTGTCGGTCAGTGTGATGCACATGGTCTAGACCAGTCGTCCTCAACTGGCGGGTCAAGACCCAAAAATCATTGACAGGTCTGTTCTGATAGAGTTGCAGGCAGAAGGGAAACAAATAATGGAAAACACAAATGATAATGTGTAACCAACCATATAATTGTGCACAATTAGCTAGGTAAGCACACTAGCAAAATGCAAAAGGAGAAAATGCTACCTACATATTTTATTGTTGGCGTCAAAGTTTGCGCTTCTATCTGCAGAAAGTAACATGGACAAGTTTGCATGGTGTAAATGCCCTTGAAAACCATAAACAAAACTAGGCAAGGAAATATGACTCGGATCACTTACAATGATAGACTGATGGATATTTTTGGTCAGGCTGCTTAACTGTGATTTTTGGCTAGTTTGAGACTATTACATCGGTTTCCTTGACCGACATAAGTGTTAACTTTCTTGTATGGCCATTCCAAAATATACTGTACTAACAAAACAAATACTCTAATTATAAAGAGAATAAAATAAACTAATTAATTAATTATTTTGTCTGAATTGTATGTAAGTGCAAATTAAGAGTTATTTAAGTCAGCATTTGTATGTAATTAATTATACAAATCTATATATGTACTATATATATATATATATTTATATACATACACACACACAAACACACACACATGTATATAGTATATACAAAATACAATTTAAATGGTAACAAAGTGGTAGCACATTCTTTTGATGTATTCTGTTTTGTGCAGCAAATGCCTGCCTGAAGAAAATTAAACTGAATATAAGGACATATTCAAACAAAAAACTCACTATAAATAAAAAATGTATCTAAAAGCTACAACATATGAAACACATCTCAACTAAAAAAATGATAAACATTAGTTAATACACTTCCAGGTTAAACTCTGTATATTGCGCACAATGACACAATTCCAGTACTATGTAGGTTGACAAAAATGTTCCATGTCCCATCTTGAAAGTCATTGAGGTAAGCCTCAGACTAGATCAAATTTTTAGATATTAATAGATTCTAAAGATCCAATAAACTATGATCTGTGACTTCTAGCAGATAATCAATACAACAAATATGAATATGAAATTGGGTGGGGGGGGAACAAAACTTTAGATCGAGTAATAATGCACTGCTATGGTGAATACTCATTTAAAGCCAGAAGCATAGCATAACTATTGCTTTTTTGATTACAAACACCAAAAGTACATTAGGCTCAAATGAGCTAATGCAAAGGGATATTAGCGCTCGTCAGCGGTCAGCGGGCCTAAAAGAGATGACAGATATCGCTACAGACCGTGACGGAGGCGGTGACGGCAGTGATGGCAGGAAGATACAGGCAGCTCAACAGTACCTAATTCACTAAATGTCAAGCTCTCTGATGAAGAATAAAATGGTTCTGAAGTGCAATATGCTTGTGTTTAATGACATCAATAAGCCTTGCAGGAAATTTCATTTATACTACATTATTGCTTCAGTGCCTCAGGTGCTTCTCTTTTGATATATGAGAGAAGAGAATGAGGGGGTCTTGAAAGGGTGCGTGGGTTCTGTTCGAGACGGTCCGCAGCCGTTCACTCTCACAGATGATGGAGTATATGTGTCCGACAAGATGGTGAGGGGTCTTGTAGAGAAGACGTGTGAATGGGTGCAACATGTTCCCTCATCATGTGCCAATGGAGAGGGGACTGTCCATGCTAACATCACCGGTTGGAAAAACAATATACCGGAATTATAGATCTTCCATATATACTGTAGGCAGCGGAAACAGACAGTATACTCAAATTATTCAGTTCAGTTTATTTAAAAAAAAATCATTTTCATTTAACACCATTATGTTAGGTTTCCCATTTAAACAATTGCAATGTGTCAAAATGACTTGAAACAGTTACGTTTTGGTTCAACTCAATATTTTCATTTTGAAAGAACATGTTTCAATTAAGTAGGCCAAAAATAACATTTGATGCTTGTTCAATTTACTCAAGTAAATTAAGTTAATCCAACACAATTCTTTTCAACCACTTTACTTAATTAATTTGAGTTAAAAGTACATAAATGATTTTAGTTGTGTAATTAGGAACAGGATTTCACCTTCCTATCATGCTTTGCACAGGGCTGGATAGAGAGAGTAAATGTTGGAATAAAATGTTATTTTATGCATTTTTTTTATCCAGATGATAAAATTGGGAGATGTTTCATGTTCTTTTATGTTTGTATTTAAAATAGTTTCTGGTGTGTTAGTGTTTTTGGGGGTTACCATTGTGGTGAAGTGTAGAGCATGTGCTTGGGTTGAGGACCTGCTAACAAGAATTAAAGTTGTTTTAATAATAATAATAAACAACTACTTTGGGCATGCCATGGATGTGACAAAACCATGTTATGACTAACAATACAAATCTTTACAGAGCAAAGATTTTGTGAAAATTGCTCTTGTCAGACAACTTTTGTAAAAAATTGCCCTTGCATTCATTAAATAAACTAATAAATTAAATTGGATTACTTGTTTTAATTTTTGTTTGATATTAATTTTAGAATAACTGAACTTAATCGTTTTGGATTAAAACCTCAAACTTTTTCATTTCAATTAAATGGCATTGAATTAACATTATGCAATAAACTTAAGTTTACTGAAATAAATCATGTTAATTAAATGCAACATAACCCAGTTACGTGGAACCGGTTGACAAAGTTAAGAAAATCCAACGTATGAGGTTGAAGTGCAACATATTCAGCTTCAAAAGCAATTTTGCTACTGTTGTACAATAACAGACTGCTGCTCTCTTGCTTCATCTCAGTCACAAACAATCTTAAAATTACAACATCACAGCACATTTATTATGTAAATAATGGCTTTAATATTATCTTCTCTCAATGAACAGGGAGAAGAGAAGAGAAGAGAAGAGAAGAAAAGGAGAGAGACGAGGAAGAAGAGAAGAGAGAGAAGAGGAAGAGAAGAGAGGAAGAGAAGAGGAGTAATAACATTAACTATTTGCATTAATGACCCACACTATATAGTCATGGCAAAAGTTTGCAGTGACATAAATGTTGGTTTCTGCAGAGTTTGCTGCTTAAGCCGTTATCACATTGTTTCTAGAATTATTGGGAGAGTGATCGGAATGCCTTTTAAATTAATTGCTAAAAGATTCATTGGCCCAAAAAATGACATTTTCACCACAAACAAACATTCACTGTTTTTTTATCCTGACACAAAATGACCAGCTACCATTAATTGACTAATCATATCAGCAGAACATGTGAAAGTGTGAATGAGTACTAGTCAGGTGAAATCACTATCATACTAATTAGATAGTAAGAGCAGACTGATTGCTATAAAAAGAGGGAAGAAGCGCTTCCAATCATTGTTCTTGACACTTGTTCACGCCACCAGGGCCCTTACCCTACCTCTCGCTTTAGCCAATCCAACCCCATATGGCCTCACATGCAAGGAAATTGCTACAAAGAATATTGAACATGAAAGAACCATTTATCGGATCATCAAGAACTTCAAGGAGAGAGGTTCGAATGCAGTGAAGAAGGTTTTTTCAGGACGTCCGAGTGTTCCAGTGCAGCACCCAGGACCGTATCCCATGAGGAGTCCAGTCAGATTACGGAATAATGTGTGTCACACCAGTGCAGAGCTGCTCAGGAAGGAAGAGGTTGGGTTGGTGTGAGAGCATCTGCACGCACAGTGAGGCGAAGACTTTTGGAGGATGGCTTGGTGTCAAGAAGGGCAGCAAAGAAGACACTTCTCTTCAAGAAAAATGTCAAGGACAGACTGAAATTCTGCAGGAAGTACAAGGATTGGACAGCAGAAGACTGGTGCAAAGTTATTTTCTCTGATGAAGCTCTCTTCTGACTGTTTGGGACATCAGGAAAATCGATTGTTTAGAGATGAAAAGGTGAATGTTACCATGAGTCCTGTGTTGTGCCAATAGTGAAGCATCCTGAGACCATCCATGTCTAGGGAGTGGGCTCTCTCATAATTCTGTCCAAAAACATTGCCATGAATAAAGAATGGTATAAAAATGTCTTGCAAGAGTGACTTCTTCCAACGATCCGTGAGCAATTTGGTGATGATCTGTGCAATTTCCAGCATGATAGAGCACCATGTCACAAAGCAAGAGTGAGAAAGAAGCGACTCGAAGATCATTTCATAGAAATTTTGGATCCGTGGCCAGGCAAATCCCCGGATCTCAATCCCATAGAGAAACTGTGGTCAGTCCTCAAAAGGTGAGTAGACAAGCAGAAGCCCACAAATTGTGAACAAACTCTTGAGAGGAACTAAATAAAGGCAGAATAGAGAGCCTCAGTCAGGATTTGCCCCGAAACTAATTATCCAGAGGACAAAGCGACATTGCAGAGGGTTATGAAGAGAACACAGAGGGTCACAACTTTTCAAAATGTAAATATTGAGCCTTAATATTTGTCCAATATAAGTATTAAAAAGGCCTTTTTTTTAAAAACTTATGATATGCTTTTCATGGTTTTCAGTAACTTAGAAACATGTGGGGAATAATCTACAAATCACTGATGAGCAACAAAAATTTTTACAAAACACAAAATTTATGTCACTGCCAAAACTTTTGTCCATGACTGTACGCAAAGAAGAAAGGCTTTTCGTGGTTTTCAGGTTATTTATCTTATCGCAGTTTAGTTTAGTAGAGTGTTGTTTGCCATGCCACCATGTCGTGGAGACACTTTGTGTTTCTATGCAAAAGCAAAACCACTTTATTTGGCCTTCCGGGAACGTGGATATTTATGCAATATTAGCGAATCTGTGATTAAGATTATTTACAAGACCTGTTCCAGAACTAGTACAAACTCAAATGTACCGTTGTTGCAGTGCATATGTTACGAAGACGTTTCATGAAACTGGGGCGGGGAGAGTACAAGGGTCGGCTTTGCACAAAGGCCGTTTCCAAAAAATGGGGCAATTCTAACTTTGCTAGGACAATCTGGCGCTTCTGAATCAGAGCCCGTAAGTATGTTTTATTATTTGCTATTGTTCAAATGCAGAGTTTGGTGAAGTGTAGAGTAACGCATATTGTCGTTCTTATGATCACAGGTGCAGATATGGATTTATGTTTACAAAAATAGTATCCTCTGCTCTCTGCTTATAAAAAATAATGTGCTTTATGTACATTAAAGCATGCTAACATTCTATTACACCTAACACACAAAATAATGATCTTTGAAAATAGCATCTTATGACCACTTTAATTTGTACTAATGTTTATTTACAAAAACATCATATCTTACAAAAAAGAGACAAGGAAATTGGACTTTTCTAGAACTCATGCAGTGTTTGTAGTTTGTACACATCACTGAGAGCTTGAGAAATGCCCCCCAAACAATCCCTGAGCAGCTCTGGGCTACTTTTCTCTATTCACAAAACAACTTTGAATAGTTCATACATTATTTGTGCAGCATTCAGACAAGATTATTTTCACAGGTTTAACTTTTTGCCCCCAGACTCACAGAACACCCCGTGAGCAGAATTCATACAAAACGTATGTTCAGTGGTGGGAACGTCAGGTTCATATAGCTCATTCCTTCATACATCCCTCACAGGTGATGCAATCAAAATTGCTGAACCTCAACATTTCAAACTATCTGCATGTCACTAGCGGTCTCTGAGGGAATTCCTTCTGGCCAACATACCGACATAATCAATTCTCACAGTTAATATCCTAAATAATCATATGGAATATTAGTGCTTACCCTCGCTGCCCTCCTATAGATCAATTGACATGGAGAGGAGCACACAATCGCCTGTCATTGTAATTAGAGCACAGTGCTGTCGCATAATTAATATTGTCTTATTAGTTTGGACTTACTGCCAACCTTGCAGGTAAAAAAGATACGCCTAAGGTAATTGCTCCCACCTCCCAAGTGCTCCTCACCTCCCCCTCTAAAAGTGATGAGGGTATCACAGACCCACTGCAGAGGAGTGCTGTCAAGTAAAGACTGCACCAACTGACGACCCAGAATGAGGGATTTTTATTTGAATTGAAATGAAAAAAAAAAACATTTTGGAGGAACAAAGCTAATGGTAGATCAGAATACACAGCCAGAGAATTCCACAGGAAACGATGCAAAAAAAATCAAACACTCTGCATTCACAAAATTCCTGCCCCTTGGCTTTTCCTACTGTAGCGGAAACTGAAAAAGTTACATTTCTTCCAGCTACCAATACGTGTTTTAAAAGGGTCATAATTACACATTTTCTAAATTATTCAGATGTATTTATTTTTTATAACTAACCTTTTTCTCTAAAGTCCACTTATAATGTTATTTAATTTTTATCAAGTTTTTGGCCCAGCACGAACAAATATATAAATAAACAATAAAAAATATATATTTTTAGGAATGCACTTACGTTTGCTAGAAAGATACTTCTCTTTCATTAAATGTTGAACCTTTTCTTCACTATTTTTCCCTTATAAAAATAAATTGTACATTAATCACTGACAAAAACAGTGAAACTTTTTTTTCAGGATTCTTTAAATGAATAGAAAATTCACACCCCTCTCAGGTCAGTAGGCCATCCTTATTGTAGAGTTTTACAGTATGATATAATAGTACAGTGAAATCTGATTCATTATGATATAAATCCTTTTAAAACTATTGTGTAGAATTCCACAGATTTGTGGACAGAATCTGTGGGAATGTAAGACTTAGGTTTGGGTTTCTAAGAGGCCTATAACATTAAATGCATAATTTCACCATTATTTCACCATTCTATCCCATACAATCTTCTTCTAAGCTTCCAAAACACTAAACCACATGTCGCGCTGCTGGAGTCCCCCATATAAGATACATAAATGGAGCCACGTCTCATCTGCCAATGATATGGGTCTCAGATAGGACAATGGGTGACCACACAGGGTCAGCTCCAGGCTCAGACTCCAGGAGGGAGTCTGTTTATGGACTTCTGATGTGGCAGCCAGGATCTGGAGGATCAGAGAGGAAGGAAGAGCCTTAGCAGGGGGATCTGCAGGGGGGCGCCGAGGAGACAGAGCATATGAGAGCAGAGGGGTCACGCTAATCCCCCCACAGACACCGTCCTCTGCCAGCTCACGCACGGCGCCACAGCTGAGAAAAGAGGGAGCGTGGGAGGAACAGGCAGAAATAGACGAGAGAAAGGCAGAGACGCCACGGTGGCCTTGACCAAAGCATGTCGTCTGGGTGGGCAAGCGATAAGGTGGACACACACAGCTGAGGGTCTTAATGAAGTGCACTGTTGTCTAAGAAAGTTGATCTGTTTGTAAACTCCCATGCGGCAAGAATCCTCTTCAAACGAGGAGGGGGGCCGTGGGCCCCCTAATGAACGGAATAAGTCAGAGAAAGCGATAAAGCGAGAGAAAAAAGGAAAAAATATATATATACAGACCTCCCACAGCGGAGGTATTAGAGCTCAATCTACCCCGTCTGGCTGACCTCAGCGCTTGGGTGATGGGACATTTGTGTTCCACGTGGGAAAAAAAAAGAGGAGTGTCATATGAAACTTTGACCTCTAGCATGATAGGAATCCCAGGGGGAATTGAAAAATGAGGACAGGTGCTTATCAGGTGGTCCCACTCTGACCCAGAATAATGAGCCGACTGGACTCTGGACAGTGAAGGGTAATCAATACTGCAAGATGTGTTTGTCTTAGCCGCTGTATGCTGACTTCAGATCAGTCGACCGACTGGGTTTTTTAGAGCTACTCACTCAGTCAGGACAGAATGAATGGTTGACTTCAACGCTGTTTGGATAATGACAGTGAGTGAGTGAGAGGACGGTACACTGATGGAGTGACAGCACAGGGAAGAGTGGGGAATTACCAACTGATTAAAAGGAAGGAACAAAGAATACATGAAGAAAAGTCAAATCCCAAAAACAGAAACACGCAAACACAAGGTTGAGAAAAGAGGGAGATGTGAATGCTGATTCATGACAAGAGAGGGTTGAGTTTTCTTGTTCCTCTTTTTAATATTTAGCTTTTTGCTGTTGTCAGAGAAAGAAAGTAGGTGCCTTTCATGTGATAGTCCCATAAAGCTTCTGTGTAATTCTTCACTGTAAAAAAAAAATCCGTGACATTTACGGTAAAATACCGGCAGCTGTTGGGTGTTGGCCAGGGGGAAAATTGTTTCAAAAAATTTATTCCAATGAACTTGATGTAATGTTAATAAACCAGCATATTGAAGTACTAATATCTGTTTTGAACCACTGTAATACTGATAACCACCAAAAAAAAGGTGGTGGATGAGAAAAGTCACATGATGAATCAAAGTCATCAAAACAGCTCTTCCACAAGCGGAGGAAGGGGAGGAGGGGAAATACTAATATATATATATTATATATATATAATATATATATAGCAAGGGCACAGTGGTCATTCACACAAACCACACTCTGCTTTTTTTTTTTTTCCCACCTTGTTCCCCACCCCCACCCTAAACACCAAACATGGTAAACACGAACTGAATAAGCAGGTAACATTCAGTTAACCACATTTGATGTAAGATAAAGCCCAATGACACAACTGATAACAGACAAAAACTAAGAAGAAACATAGTTATTTCAATGAAAAAATAAAAATATGAAGTCGTCATGCACCGGGAATTCTGGGTCAGTGGCCAATTTATGGTTTCTGGGTCTTTTCTTTTTCACTTCCAAAAAAATTCTTATGTAAAATGAAATAAACTTTGTAATTAGTTATTCCCGTATATAGTTATGGGCAAAGTCACTGATTTAACACCAATTTTACTGTAGCATTTTTTAGTCTTTTACTATTAAAATCACAATTATTTTTACAGTGTTCTGTCGTCATTCAAACCATTAAAGACAACATGAAGCAACATTCACAAGCATTTAAAATCTATTAAGATCTGAAAAAAAGACTACAGGGCTCGACAATAAGGACTGCCCGATGGCCCGGGGCCAGCGTGAAAGGCGTTCAGGACAGTAGACTGCTTTGTCACTTGTCCGATCGGGCCACTGCAGCGTCGTCATGACTTATCATTTGCATGTGTTTTTAAGACTCGTTAATTTAAAAATTCAAGCGAATAAAAAGCATCTGGGCGTGAAAGACAACTACATTCAGTACTCGCGCGCTGTGTTCTGTGTGAACAGAGCACAGACAGCCGCGTGAGCCACATGAACGGGCAAATACATACAAAAGTATGTCAAAATACCCGTCCTGGCAAGTAACTTTGTAGTTTTAACAATGATTAATCTATATTTAAATTATAGAGTGGAGTACAGATGCACCGGTCGACTGGTTATTTTTTGTTTTATTTCAACCGATTTCTGTTCCGTGCTTGCACACAAACTGCACTGCAACCATTTTCCCAATGGCCATTTGTGTGGAAATATTACGTTATTATTATACTTAGTCTGTAAACCGCCGTTAACAGAGGCCAGCGATGCTGAAGATGGATGCAAACAGGAGAAAATACTGTAGCAGGCAGAGCAAGATCACTGTTCACGATGCGCGAAATATAGGACGAAAATCGAAATATTGTATTTTATGAATGTGTTTCTGAGGGGAACGGAACTGACCGTTTTCAGAAATGGCGTTTTCATTTCCCTTTGTCTCTGTATGATGCATTTAAATTAGTGTTAATATGCGCAGCGTTGCTGTTTACAGCTGTACCCAAGGAAACGCTGTATTACTGTACCATAAGCGCTGTCTGCTGTCAGAGAGTGAATCTAAGTCTCATTCAGCCCACCTGCTGTTTCTGTTTCGTGCAGATGTTTTATGTAGCATAATTTCACAAAGCTAAAAGTCAGGTTATTCTGTTTTTGCTTCAGATTTTGAAATTATACAGTCTAATATAAATCAAACATTGCACTTTTTTTCAATTCATGATTCAAATGCAAGAAAGATCAAGGTGCAACACAGAGTGAAGAATATGCAAATGTTATTTTATGTGATTTTTTTCAATTTCTGTACCTGAACATCTACAAACATAAATTTCTATTTTTGTGCTATAGGCCTATATTTAATTGTGCTATTACTTGTAATTTGTTCATTTGTTCTTATTTACTGGCTGTCACTTGTCTTTAATGTTTAAACTTTATATTTATGTTTATTTTTGGCTAGAAATTGAAAATAGAGAATTGCAAAATGTATTTGGTATCTAAAATATTGGTGTCATATAAGCTTAATTATTAGAATACAAGATAACAGATCAAAAACAATGATAACAGCAACTATTTTATTTTTTGTGGCAGGGCCAGTGAAAATGTTGGCAGGGCAAGTAAAAATTTGAACCACTGGTCCGACTGGGCCAGTAGAAAAAATCCTTAGCGTTGATCTCTGGACTTTTTATTTTCTTGTACATTCCCGATTTTTTTTTTCTTTTTCTAAATGACTCAAGTGAATGATTCAAGCTGAAAGTCTTTATAATCTTTCAATCAAAATGTCTTAATATGCTATTTCTCTAAAAATGGAGGTTCCGCTCCATTCTGATATGTAACTCCCATTTTTTAAAACCCCAATATCTAAAATTGTGTCCCATCCCTAATTTTCCCCCATTTCACTGAAAAAAAGTTGGGAAAAAACAGGAAGATTCAGACTTGATTTTAGCTGTGATTTTATTAGATAATGAAAATCATATAATAGGCCTAACTAGTTAAGAAATAACATGCTTGGTAACACTTTACAATAAGGTCAAGGTCAAGTTTATTTATATAGCACCTTAAAAGCAACAAGTGCTGACCAAGGTGCTGCACAACCAAAACATCAGAAAAATCAACTAACAACGGCATTAAGACAATATAAAATTTGAAATAATTAAATAATACAATAAGTAATGCAAAACATCACCAAACAAAACAAAAAAGTATTTTCAAGTTAAGCAAAAGCCTGAGAAAAAAAAAGATGTTTTAAGAGATGATTTAAAAGAAGATAACGTAGGGGATGATCTGATGGATAAAGGCAAAGTGTTCCAGAGTGTAGGACCAAGAACTGAAAAAGCTCTGTTCCCTTTAGATTTTAAACGAAATTTTGGGACAATCAATAACTTCTGGGAAGATGATCTAAGCGTTCTCACAGGAGAATAGAAATGGAGAAGATCTGAAATGTAAGTTGGGGCAAGACCATGAAGTGCTTAAAAAACTAAAACTAAAACCTTAAAATCAACTCTGAATTTAACAGGTAACCAGTGAAGTGAAGCTAACACAGGGGTAATATGATCCATCTTTTTTAAAAGAGGGATCATAGTTAATAAGGTCTCATTTGTTAACATTAGTTAATGCATTAACTAACATGAACTAATAATGCACAATATATTTTTTATAGCATTTATCAATCTTTGTTAATGTTAGTTAATAAAAATGTTCATTGTTAGTTCACAGTACATTAACTAACGTTAACAGATACAGCTTTACGTTTTAATGAACTTAATATTAACTAAGATAAATGAATGCTATAAATATTGTTCACATTAACTAATATAGATAATGTTAACAAATGAAACCTAATTGTAAAGTGTTACCAAATGCTTTACTTGAGAATAATATTCTTTAAGAATAAACCAGTAAGACCCATGAAATACACTGAAGGAAAGTCCAATTTTATGGGCTTTTGTCATTTTTATTAGTATTTAAAGGTGAAATTATAAAGCTTGAATTTATTTTTATTTAAGTTTTAGTAATTTTAAGTTGCTTCAACTTATTTTACTTCAGTTAGTTGTCAAGGTCAATATTTCTAAATTTTTCATCCAATACTGATATTTTATTTTATTTCAGCTTTATTTCAATCAATGAAAACAATTTGTAATAGTTTTAGTTAGAATAACAATATTGATTTCATGTTGTCTCTATAAACACAAATTCAGGTTTTATCTCTTGCAGCTGGTGGAGGAACATCAAATACGTCAACCTTTGAGGAAGCACCGGTTCCTAAATCAACAGCAGCCATTTTGCTTTACTTTTACAGGAAAGCTGTTCTTAACATAAAAACAAAACAGGATGACTGGTTGCTGTTGCCTGGGCCTGCAGTTCATAGCAGCAATGTCCCGTGCAGTGTGTGTGTGTGTGTGTGTCTATGTATAGGACATGAAGTGTATTTGTGTTTCCTCACATAATGAAACAGATGTAACGTTTACAGTAACATGACTTTCACTCATTTTTAGCTCAAATGTTGCAGTACAAGTTATGCACCAAAGGTTAAGTTAAAGTCCAGCCTGCATCCCTTCCCAATCCTATTAAACTCCTCATATTTCCGCTCTTTCA
This sequence comes from Sinocyclocheilus anophthalmus, assembly GCA_018155175.1. NCBI lineage: Eukaryota > Metazoa > Chordata > Actinopteri > Cypriniformes > Cyprinidae > Sinocyclocheilus > Sinocyclocheilus anophthalmus. The sequence continues at coordinate 672,056 of JADLZN010000144.1, forward strand.
AATTAAATGTAAAAAAAAAAAAGAATAATAATAACTACTAATAAAAATAATAAACTCCCTCTGAGGTCAATGTCACACTCTCACAGTATAAAGCCAATCAGCATAAAATGAAAGCCAATCAGTATAAAACAAAATTTTCTATGAAATCAAGCCATCTGGGCAGCCCTTCTTCATTAGAATACTGTATGTCTGTCATTCCACAGATGCAGAGAAAGATCCTCATTTATTAACAGCTTAATGCTCTCCCATCTGGAGTCGAGCCCACACTGTGTCACCTAGCGCTGAGAACATTCACTTACAGCCCTCCACACACACACTCTCTCCGTATGTGTGTGTGTGTATAAGGTAACGTTCATGACCCTCCGCCCACTGCGAACATACCAACATGGACCCACACAGTACCTGCCACCCACACACAAACTCACACGCCGTCAGACACAAAGTGTGAATGCATAAACAGCATTGTGCTGGCAGGGAGGTCAGCAAAATAGCCAGGTAAACACACAAAACAAAACAATTGCATATATTGAGGGAGAGACACACATTCACAAAAGGCAACAGACACCTGCCACTATGATAGGAAAGACACACATTAAGAAATGCTTGTGTACAATTTTAAAAGAAAAAAAAAACCTAATTATATGCGCGCAGAGCATCTGAAGCCCCCCATGCCATCCCCCTCCTCCCCAGCTAACATGGTGATACAGACACACACCCCTCTAAGGCAAACCACTTGCCAGTGTTCAGTGATGCAAACCAGCCAATGATCTCACACTTCTGCATGCGTGTGTCTGCACACCCCCTAATGATGATCCCACCGTGATATGAAGAGAGAGAAGGAGAACAGCAGAGAAGTTGGCCAATACAAATAGATGATGAAGTGATAGTGAATGACCCTGAGTTTCAGTTGTGTGTGCAGATTGCATTCAAAGATGCTGGAGAACTGCAGTAGAGCATTTGAAACCAAGCTGCAATACACAGGTATCGCATGTTCAGAGAGTGTGTTTGGAACCAATTCTTAAATCATTTCTACACCTAATTAGATGATTGACCAATGAATGAATGAATCCAAGATGCATAATAAACAATATGAATTTTAAGGATTATACATTGCTATTAACATATTTCATTCAAAAGGCAATGAGGTCCAATGCTGTTCGGACTGCAACGTCCCAAAATATCTTCTTTTTGTGCTCCAGAGAAAAAAACTAAAACATGAGGGTGAGAATGATGACAGAAATTTCATTTTTGGATGAACTATCACTTGCCTAATTATAATTCATACTATGCCTAATGTCTACGATATTTCCTTGATGGGAAATGCAAAAATAAAATAAACTATTGGACTGAATAAACTAAGACATTAATATGCCAAACTTCAACCATCATGGTTGCAGGGAAATATGAAATGTTACTCCTTGTACTTCACCAACTTTTTTGCGAGGCAACTTCTTCAATGCGTTATTTTGTGGGGAAAATCCTTGATCGTTTTCTTTGAAAGGTGGGTTTCTCTTTGCCAGAGCTTCCTTGCATTATTTGAAGAAATCTGGCCTCCGTTTCATATTTTTCAACAAGACCAATGTAATATTACTTTCTGGATTTGGATATAAAACTCACTATAGCTATTAGGTATGTCCCTGACACAGTTTACCCTTACACATTTGCCACGCAACTACCGAATATATGAATTTTAAATGGATAATAATTTGTCATTCAACTTAGTTGAATTAATAGTTTACTAAAACTTTTCCTCATTTCTCACTTCTTTGGCAATACAAGTCATGTTACTAATAATCATCAAACCTTATGGGCAAAGATGCTTTTGCCTGAGTCTCTCTCTCTCTGTCAGGGTAAACCTGTGGTCCAGCAGCTCATTCAGGCCTGGCTGAAGTGCAAATTGGACATCTGTGCTACCTCCAGTCTCACAAAGACTCTCGCCCACTTCTGTACCCCACATTCACACTCTCAAATCTGAGAACGCTGGAACACAGGGGACACACACCACCAATAGTGGCATTCACAGACACAAGACAGAGATGGTCAGAGCAAGAAATCAAGTTTTCAGCTGAATCGGGCCTCTGCATGCATTATGGCTAGAACCGCACTGAATTCACACACTTTTGTCACATTCTTCTGTGCTGATTGCAGGGGGAAAAAACAAAAATCCTTTGGATAGATTCAGATATGGTGATGTATGTTTAACAGAGCTGAGAGTACTACATTCTCACTGGTAGCTGAATGTACTCTCAAACTAATCAATCACTGCATTTTTTACTTTTACTTTTTACTCCATTTCTTTACCATGTAGAAAAAAACTAAACGAGCATTCTAAGAGAGATACAGGTCTAATTTTGTTTAAATTATTAATATTTTATTTATTTTTATATATTATGGTAACATATTTAGAAACCATGGTATTTATATGGTACTAAAACAATACCATGAAAAGAAAATACAGTTGTTGTTGTTGTTTTTTTCTGGCCTCCATTTCAAGTGTTTTAACAAGACCAGTGTAAAAGTACTTTCTGCACTTGTATGTAAAGCTTGAACTTTAGAACAATAAACATCACTGGCATGGTTTTGTACCTCAGATCTATTTTTGCAGAGTAGCTAGACATGACTTAAGGGCTAAGGTATTACTATTTTCTTTCTAGCCTGTTTAATGAATGCAGGCTACCACAAACCATACTTTAATATCATGTGCCACACCAGTGATTTGATATCACATGCATCTATATTGCACACATACATCCCAAAAACAACCAATACTGCTCAACCGAATCCTTTAATATTCAAAACAATATTACAAAATCCAACCTGCTTTCACTTCCACTCTATTTTGAATTCACTCAAGAGAAGTTCATGAAACTTGGTCACCCACTGTTCTGCTCCGAAACTTTTGCTTTATGTTTTTAGCCACATAAACAGATATGCAATGATATTAGGGAATAGGGGAGAAGTGTTTCGTTTTGTTCTTAAAGGGCCATTTCTCATAGGATCATACCTAGACCAGAAATAAAACGCTCACATAATCCTAAAAGAGTCAATCTCTTTCCTTTGAACATCAAACGAATATGCACTACAAATAAAGCCAAAGAATACAGATGTAAATGAACAAAGATAATAGTGTACACAAATTAACTTAAGACTCAGTGAACTGCATTTGAACTTTCAAAGCCACATGCAGGCTACAGCAGAAAAAGAAACTTTCCTGAAGGCACACAAAAGTACACACACAGTCTAATAAACCATCAAAATATGAACAATCAACACTCTTAAAGCTTATAACATGCACACAGCCCCGGAACGCGACAGTGGAAGGGGTTTGGAAGGAGTGGTGGTTGGTAAAGCGTGAAGGTGTTGAACAGTGAGAGTAATGTAAATCAGAGCACAGAGCTCACTCACACAACCAAAAAAAAGATTAAAGATGGTCTATAATGTATCAGAAAGACCACGTTCTCACCTGAAAATTATGAAAACATCTATGTGGACTTGAATAACAAAAACAACGGGATACTAAATATCCAATACACACTGAAGCTAAAATCTGCACCTACTTTAATATTCGATCTAGATAGATAGATATTACTATATATTATCATCCAATTAACAAATCACTGTTGGTAAATGTAATGCATCCTTGCTGAATTAAAAATAATACTAATTCTTTAAAAAACAAAAAAAAAAAAATGACCTTGACAGAGAATAAAAATAAATAAAATAAACTTCAATCACTCAAAATATGTTATGTGCTATTGAATAAGGAATATATAATTTCACAAACTGATCTATGAATATAAATCAATATCACATTTTTATATAAAATGTTTTTAAATGATCGACATTACCTCTCCCAATGCTTCATATCTTTTCTGGTTCCATCTATGCAGGTCCTCTTTATAGTTGAAGACAAACGGCTCCCCTGTGTGTATGTGTCTCAACTGACCATCTGCAGAAAATAAAAAAAATATACACAACTATACAATTTTGTAATGAAATCATAAAAAGTGATGTCTTTAAAAGCTTCAGAATACCTACATTTGGTCTGTGTAGGAGGTCTTCCATAAACAAACAGTTTGTAACTCATTAAGAAAGACAGCCCACATTTATTCTGCTATCTGCATTTCCTGCTTTTGTCTGAGACCATACTCTATTCATTTTATTACCTAAAACCTCCCAATAACATTTCTTTCACAGTTCTACTTCAACTGCAGACGAAGGGAATATTAAGGACAATATTAGTGCAGAGTATCTTGAAGTGGAGTGTGAGGGATGGCATGAAGCCAAAGCCTTTGTGAGCCAACAAGACATGAATGTTTTCCAATATAAAAGTAAGATGTCTTTGATTGGCCATCACACACACGAAAGCCTTGTTGTTTTCACAGCAAGGGCACAACATTGGCAGGCTTGAACTCAAGTGAATCACTCTTTACCTTCACATTCTCCAACCATTTTGCACCTGCAGTTTGAGAAGCATCAAACACCTCAGCCAATCCTATTCTCAATGAGTAGTAACTTGGGATCCAATGAAACACTTTTGCATTGACTGAAAGCCTTAGTATATGAGGCCTTGAGGGCTGTCCAAAGTCCACACAAAGCCTGCAAAAGTCATTCTACGTGCAAGGCTGCGACCTTCAGTTCAGAACCTCAGGTCTGCTTGATGTGCATCATTCCCCTTCATGCAATTAAATACGTTTGGCTGGCATCCCCCCATCTGGCAGGTACAAGCCCTGCGAACGGCTAACGCTTCTCCTGTCCCCCTTACTTTGGCCTTCTGGGACATCTGGCAGGCCTTCCTCAGACAGCTGGTGCTGCAATAGCGGTCTCTCCGCTACTGTACCTCAAGCCACCAGAGATCTGAGAGCGTCCGTGTGCGTGAGTGTGGCTGGACCACTGCAACTGTTCCCTCCTATGAGCATCCTTTGAGGGGCTCATTTGAGAGCGGGCCAGCCGACTTCATTCAAAAGGGACCCCACTTGAATGCCATGTTCTGACACGGATGGACAATGAATGAGGCCTGCTTTTGCAAAGTACTGATATCTGCTAAAGACAGTCTGATGAGGTGGATGAGGTAAACAACAACACCACGCTTGGTTAGGACTAATGGTGTTTCAGGGAAAGGGCTGAATGACTGGCATACATGCCATCTACTTTTTGGACAATTTTTTTTGTTTGTTTGTTTTTTACTTTACTATATTGTAGTGCTGAAAAATGTCATTCATCCAGCTCAACCATACAACCTGATTACCCAAATGATTCTAATTAAAAAATAACTCTCTTTCATTTATGGGCTACGTAAGTCTATCAAAAACCATAAACTGACATTTGGTTCCAAACTAGCTAGCTAGCCCCTAGTGAGTAGGAGCCAGACTTGAAACGTTGTTACCCACTGTTACTTTTTAAAATAGTAAAAAAATATATTTTTAATATTAGATAGGAAAAGTATGTATAACTGATGTTTATTTAAATGTATATATTGTATATTCATGCTTATATTGTATTGCATATTATTAAATGGTATATAAAGTTACATGGTACTAAAATGTTTTTTTGGGTACTATGAGAATACCACTTTTTGAACATGCTTTGATATTCTTGAACTACTGTTCAAAAAAATTGGGTCATAAGCCGTTTTTTTTTTTTTTTTTTACGTTACAAAGGCTGCATTTGATGTATGCATGTAGTGTTTATTTATTTGTTTTGTTTATCTATGTAATCACAATCCAAATTACAGGTAAAACAGTAATATTGTTAAATATTATTACAATTTTAAATAACCGTTTTCTATTTTAATATTTTGAAAAATATAATTTATTCCTGTGATGAATTATCAGCATCTTCAGTGTCACATTATTCTTCAAAAATCATTCTAATATGCTGAGTTGATGATTTGGTTATTATTATCCATGTTAAAAACAACTGTGCTGCTTATTATCTTTGTGGAACAAAGGATACAGGTACAGGATATTGATTAAAAGGAAAAGTCAAAAGAACAGCATTTAACTGAAATTGAAATCTTTTGTAACAATAATGTATTTACACTTTTTATTAACTTAATGCATCCTTGCAGAGTAAAAGTATTAATTTACTTAAAAATAAAGAAAAGAAAAGAAATCTTACTCCAAACTTATGAATGGTACTGTATATTAGATATATGGTATATTGTACCACCCAATATCATCACTGCACCAGTACCACAAAATAATTAATTTTTTTTGTAAGGAATTAGAGGGCACCAAACATTCCTAGTAATACAATTCTATTCCACCAAACAATACAACACTGAATAACATAAACAGAGAGAGTGGTTGCTAACATTTCTGAAAGGACTTTTAAGAAAGATAGACCCATCTATTTTACTGTTGACACAGAGGCATAATGAAGCCTAAAACCAGTGTTAAATCTAACAGTGACCTCTCTGATTGCCAATGCGTGAAGTTAAAATATTCAAAGCATACACACTTAACCCAAATAGCCTTGGGGCATCATACATTTGCAATTACCCTAGCGCATGGCTCCACAAAAAGAAAAACAGCTTTGAAGATAAAAGATTGCATAAGCACTTTCATTCCCCTCATTCTCAAAGCTCCGGCAATTTTTGCACAGTTAGCAAGCGATAAATCCAACATGGCTAACTCAGAGAGTATTACACTATCCGCTTTCATCGTTAGCTGTTCAACAACATGTACCACTAAAAGGCCGTATATCAACAATGAACTCTGAAAGCATGACCGCTCCTTTGAGATAGGATGGGAAAGAGTGTTAGAGAAAGTGAGTCAGTGGAAGGAAAGAGAGCGAGAGAGAGAGGGAGTGAGAGACGTAGCATGCGCTAGTACCTTTAAAAATCAATTATGCATTCACAAAGGGGTGAAGAGAAACACTACTACCAGAAGTGCCTAACAGAAGGAAGAGGGGATCTAATGAAACCAACATGCAGTGGAAGTTCAGCTCCATCGTCTTCATAACACAGGCTCTCTGAGGAATACCCCCCTTCAACTTATTCTCCCTGCTTTAACCTGGCATAATTAGCATGCTTTCTCGATTTTTAGCTTAATGGGGTATACATAGCCTTGGATTTCCAGTAATGAACGAGCTGAAGGCAGACTGGGATGAAGTCATCATGACACATGGATTGGTGTAAAAAAAAAAAAAAAAGAACAAGAGTTTTTTTTTTTAAACATGGCAAAGACCATATCCTCGCCTTAACTAAAATGAGTATGTTTTCTTGGATTGACCTTCTCAACTGTATTCAACAATCAAAATCATAATGTCAGAATTTTGATATAATCACAACATTTGTGAAGCTCTACTTCTCAACCCTGTTACCAATGTTAATGAAATTAAATTATTAAAATTAAACTAATATTTGACTTTCATTTATGGTAAATATTTATCAATAACCACAAAACAACTACCCCTAGTGAATGAAAACTTCATTTAGGCAAAAACTGAAAGTAATCTTATTTAAATTTACTTATAAATCTTATAAAGAATTACATAATTAATAATTTAATTAAAAAAAATCGAATTTTTGATGTTTAATAATTATTACATCACTCAAATCAAGGTTTGCATGTCCAATTGGTATTTGTCTCATATAATATTCACTTTAACCAATAACATTTTCTAAAGGCTATGCACCCATTAGTTAACTTTTGTATCCAATTTGAATGATTATTGCTAGAAAACAACTCAAATCACTCAAATCAAGGACTTAAACTATATTTACGCATTTACATAAATCTGCATTTGGCTCATATCAAGTTTAGTTTAACGATTAACATTTTCTAAATGCGCTGCACCCCATTGGTTGACTTTAGACCCTATTCTGCATTCTATTTGAGCAAATCGACATAATCCCTACATTAAAAATGTAATGTTCAAGACTATACTTGGGCTCAATAGCCATTTTACATTCATCTCAGAAAGTGAGAAAAGAAATTACAAAGTGAAACTTTCTTATAAAATCGAATAAAAGTGATACTCTTCACTGGGAGACTGATATAAGGTATTCCAGACACTAACAGGAGGCGTTTTAGAGAGAGGAGCAAGGTTATGCAAATCTAGCCGTCAAACAGAGCACAAGGCTGAGTAAGCCACTGACAGCCCATAGCATGCACAACTTGTCCATTCAGCTGCTACAGACTCCAGAGACTCTGAAACAGACAGCGCTATCACAGCCTGCTGCCTGCTGTCAATATCCAATGAAACCCTCCGCACACTTCTAATGCATTAAAGACCTTCATAACCACAGACAAGTTACGAAATCATGTTATTAAAGTACAAGGCCAAACGCTAGTTGATGGTCTAGCTGGCATGTATGTCATAGAGTGAAATAGTTTACTGTGTCTAAAAATGTTTAGAGTAAAGACAAGCAAAAGGTCTTACGTTCATTGAAGGCATATTCAAACCCATCCAGAGTTTCAGGAAAGTTCAGTGGAGGCTCGTCTTTTTTCATCAGCTCGTCTAAATCGATCCTGGACAATAAATCTAGAAAACAAATTAATATACAAACAATCAAATAAATAAATACTCAATAAGCGCACACAACCCCCCCCCCACACATAATTTAATTTGCATTTAATTTATATTTTTATACATATGCATGTATTCACGCACAATGTGGCTTTACCTTTTAGTGCAGTCGTTTTTTCTTTTTCTTCTTGTGCCAAGAGCTGGGCCATAGTTATCCGAACTAAACAGAAGAGGAAGATGCTGGCTCTGATAGGCATGGACACACCGCTACAGAAATATTACTGCACGTCGCTCTGATCAAGAATAAATAAAAATGACTAAACAACAAGCTTCTAATGCTATGACCTTTACTATCACAACACAATCAAAAAACATTTGCCTTGCCTGTAAATTCATTAGTATGAATGCATATAATGCATTATAGAAATGTCTATTAATGCATTGTAGAAATTATGTCATATTTACAGCAACTATAAAACAGTCAAATTATAAAGCAGTAATAATATAATAAATATTTCAAACATTAGACTGATTGTCAAACTGCTGCAGAGGTGTTACAAATCATTAAAGTAACATCATAAATACAGTTTCTAAACAACTTTTGTAATTAAATTACAAAACATTAAAACATGATTACAACATATGCTTAATATATATCAGTTAAATCATGTGTCAATAATATTAATAGTGTCAATAATAATCATAATAATGTTTTGGGACAATGCACACTTGTTCTGTGACAGACTTTTTTCTGACAGACAGCAATTCTGAGTAGTGCAAATTATCAATAATAATAATTTGATTATATACTGACTTTTACAATTACATAAATATTGACAGTGAATGTGTTGACTTGGGGAACGTAGCTTCTAGAGTTTCTAGCTTCTAATGCTACGGCTCTGACTGTAACGCTGAGTTCTGTTCGTGTGTAAGCAGTCAAACGTAAAAGTCGTTGTGTTGAATCTAATCGTAGTTTACTTCCAGTGCACTTTGATGGTCTTTATGGTGGTAACTAGCATTAAGCTAACAGCTTGATTCAGCTATAAAACCAAGCGTGCTGAACTGAGAGACTCACATGCACCTGAATCGCAGTGTCTGCATTCAGAGAAACACAGTAAAAGCAGCGATCTGCCGTTTTCGACATGATCGGAGCATGTAAACATAGTAAAAGAGTCCCTGCGTGGACCCCAGCCAATGTTTATAAAGCACTACTCATCAGACAGATGGGACAATAACTTCACAAAGCACAGCTATTTCAAGCAGCGAAACTGGTCACCGTGCAGAAGAGCTAGATGAAGACCGTGGGAGAGGTAAATATGGATTTGCATGCATGTCGCTCCGCTCACGTACCATAACAACAAGCACATGTGAGATTTCACACATCCTGCTTCCTCCTTCTGCCAAACAGGAAGACACGCTTCCGTCTCCTCGGAAACGGAAGCGTTTTACACACGCGCCAGCTGATTGGCTGGATTTAAACAGACAGCGCCGCTTTTCACTCAGACACAGAAGAGCTGTCATTGCGCACATACATACACACATACACACACGCTTTCATTGCAATAATACTTAATAAGCTTCAGCTGGCGATGTTTTCTATATACCTTTTTTTTTGCACGATGCATGTTCAAATACAGTTTAAATCTCCTGAAAGAAAAGATCACGTCTTTGTGAATGAATGAATGAATGATCACACGCATTTAGTGTATGTTTCAATGTGAATGAACTGCAGACTTAAACAAAAACTAAAATAGTAATAAATATAATAACACATACATTTATAAACTCCACATGAGGATTTTGTTTTCTTTTTTTTAATCATCTGTGCGGCAACACTCAATTTATCTTGATGTACTAAAATAACTAGAACTGAAAATGAATAGAAACTATATAGCCCTTAAAAAAAATAATAATAATTTTTTCAACATTACTAAAACAACTATCAAAACTTTTAGTTTTAAAAAACAAGAAATAAAAAAAGCCAATTCAAAATATGAATTAAAAACTATAATAGTATCTCAATGATAGTAAAATAACAATGGTTGAAACAAACTGACATTTTTGAACTTGTTTACTTATTTTTATTTAATTTTTTTGGACCTGTGAAGTGGAAAATCACCACTTCTGGACTTCTCATTTAACAGTCCACAAGGTTTCCAGGATTAATTAAGAGTTGTTAAAAATCTCTTTCCAATAATCATATGTTATGCATGTATTATTTTATGCATGCATTGTTTTTATTATTATTCTATATTCACTAACTGACTGAAACCAAAGAGTACTTTCTGTATTACTATTTTCCCCTTCCAGCAAGTAACTCTCCAAAATCGATTTCCTCATAACTGTTATATTATCATTTATTCAACAGATCAGTGGAGTACAGTTTTCAGTTTAGCATCCATCCAATACAGAGTGGAGTCATATTTCATCAAAACCTTGTGATTTTATTAGAGTTCACAATGTTTTTTTTGTTTATTACTCATCTGCAACTGTAATTTCACATCCACAGCACATCAGTGTTAACAAGCTTCTTAGCAGCCACACACACTTTTTACACTGGCCATTTGATTTTCCTGTTAAATAGTCACTGGGCCTTTGCTAAGTTTCTTGGCTTTTGTCGAAGTATGTTTTCTTTAACTGATCCACTAAAATCTTCTCTTCGTCCTCTAGTGCAGCATCATCCTGCATCTCCCACCTGCATTTCACAAACACAGAAAACAGAAATGTGTGTTAGGCCAGCTCTTAAAAACAGGTAAAACTCAGATCTTCCTTGAGAATAAAACTTCTTTACAATTTCACAATAAATCTGTTTGTGGGCGATAGAGAGTATACAAAGATGTAAAAAATAGCAGCATTACATTAGCAATGTATCAGCCTCAAACAGCACAGCCAGTGTCCGCTTACCGCATATCTGAAGCATATTACAGTGCCTTGCGAAAGTATTCATACCCCTTCATTTTTTGTGGCCAAACTCAATCCTCTCTTCAGTGAAGACACATGAAAACACACTTAGAATTTGCAAAAAAGCACCTAAAAAACCCTAAGACTGTGAGAAACAAGAGTCTCTGGACTGATGAACCTCAATTCCAAGCATCATGTTTGAAGGAAACCAGCTCTGCTCTTCACCTGAAGAGTACCACCCCAAAAGTAAAGTGTGCTGGCAGCCTCATGCTGTGGGGCTGTTTTTCAGTGGCAGGGACCGAGGGACTCATCAGAGTAGAAGAAACGCTCAGTGCAGCAAAATATAGAGATGGCCTTAATGAAAACCTATTTCAGAGCATTCAGAACCTCAGACTGGGCAGAAGGATCACCTTCCAACAGGACAATGATCCTAAGCACACAGCAAGAGTGACTTATAGACAACTCTGGGAATGTCCTTGAGTGGCCTAGCCACGGCCTGGGATTGAACCCAGTCAAATATTTCTGGAGAACTTGTAACAAATATAACAAATATGTCCCCATCCAACCTGACAGAGCTTGAGAGGTGAAAAGATGAGGAGAAGAATGGCAGATAATTGCCAAATGCTGATGAGCAAAGCTTGTCGCATCAAACAAAAAAGACTTGAGACTGTAGAGGTGCTTCAGCAAAATATTTAGCTAAGGGTATGAATGCTTATGCAACGTACTTATTTCAGTTTCTTTTTTTATTTTAATAAATGTACGAAGTTGTGACAATTCTGTTTTTGCTTTGTCAGTATGGTGTATGGACTGTAGATTGATGTGGAAAAAAAGCAATTTAAAGCAGTTTAACATAAGGCAGCAACATAAAACATGAAAAAATGAAGGGGTATGAATACTTTCGCAAGGCACTGTACACACAAAAATGCAAGCGTTAGATGAAATCACCAATTTCCATCTGTTTGGCTGGTATTATGCAACTTATAGGAGTTAGGGTATACTGGCTTCTTTATTAGTCTGCCTGGAATTTAAAAGCTGGAATACACTACACAGCTTTTGCCTAGATTTTTGCCCTGATTTGCAGTCTGGATTAGTCAACCCTAGCTGCTGAAAGTCAGAGCCAGTGGGAGTTGACAGATTTCACAGAAAATCATATAGTGTACGCGCCCTCTGTTTTATTAGATTAAGACTATGAGTCCTCTTCTACCTATGGATATAAGACACATTTGATATTTTGAGCAATTTGTTTTTGTAATTATTTTAGAACACTTCATTTTTCACGCTGAAGACTGAAGTAATGGCTGCTGAATTACACTTTCACGGGATAAAAAAATAAAATGTTTAAATATTAAAATAGATAACAGTTCTTATCTATTGTGTATTAATATTTATACATTAATAATATAATATATTAATACAATATATTAATTGTGTAATATTTTTACAATACTATTTTTTTAACTGTATATTTGTGTGAATAAATGCAGCCTTTGTGAGCATAAAAAACTTATTTCAAAATAATTAAAAAATCTTAATTATTCCACTAACATTTTGGTAGTGTATGTCAATTAAATAATCAGTACTTATTATTTTTGGACAGCCCAAAACTCTGATCAAAATATCCACACACATAGCAACATTTATTTTCAGACTACACAAGACAAAAATTACAAAAGTTGTAATATCTGGTATTTAACTTTTTTTCCCCTAACCCAAAAGGACTAGAATTCTGTGATAAAATTTAATGAATATATATACTACTCTCTCAGAACTGAAATTATACTTTAAGGTTTAAAAAATCTATAGTATCCAATCACAGCCTTCATCTGCACGCCGATGCTTATGTCCTCACCTCAAAGAGCATCTTTCAACATTACACAACTGTGTTTGTTACAAAGTGTGTGAATCCCTCCTTTTCTCTTTTTCTGTGCAAGCACCATCAAAGGACTTGGTCTGTGTGCATAAAGCAGCTTGCGATGCGGCCGCATTGATTGAGCTTCCACCTCAGTCATTGTGAATGTGTCGCTATCAGACAAGCTCTTTTCTCCTCTATGGATGGCTGTGTCACTGTGGTAATTACAGGCTATATATAGGGAGGATTTGTTTATGTAAATATGTGCGTTTGATGCATGGGGCCCTCTCGGGCATGTCTCCTATCAGAGCGGTGTCTCTTTCCTCCTGTCAGAGTCACCTTAACAGAACCACTGGGCTTGAACCTGACAGCAACAGCTCGACAGATGAGTGTGTGTGGGTTTTGCGCATTTATTTTCCGTCGTCTCTCACTTTCTTTTTCTCCTGCACTGGTGGCATAGAAGGATTGTGGTCCTCAGGAACCTTTGAACACTGAACCCCCAGGCATCAGTGTCTTCAGAGACACAATTTTGAGATAAAGCGTCCAAATAATAAGAAATTACATTGCAAATATTAGAAATAAAGTTGTAATTATGAAAATGATCACCATAGGTGTGTACAACAGACAACAATGTATTATAACTGTAGTACGCAACATCAAATCCTCGATAAGGAGCTTAGAAAGAAATACTACGTGCCATTTTTTAAGTAAAGTGTATGTGTCTATCCATATCAGCTGTCAAACATCTACAGCAGCATGTTTTCAGGTGTCTTAGCTGGTGGCCATTGGCCACAAGAAGCCCGAGACACCAGCCCAATTAGCCCTGTTTAATAAGCCATCTTTCATTGCTGGAGTGTAACAATTGTTCTGCAAACTTTCACAGTTGAAATGGAGTCATTTCAATAGAATTGGGGATTTTGTAATGCGTACAAGTTGGTCACACGGATTTGCTGTGTTGACCAACAGAAAGTGTCTTTGTTTGAAATTAGTGATTATTATTAATATGACCAAAATTATTATTATTATTTTTTGTACCAAAACACAGAACTGTTTTTTTTTTTTTTTTATTGAACTCAGTATGCTGTTGTGATAAATCATGTCGTTGTCAGACTTTGTTTTCCGTGTTTTGTGTGTGTTTCGCTCCCCATGTGCCCTCTTGCCCATATTTGGTTAGTTTCCTGTTCCTGTCCTGATTATGTTTATTTAATTCCAGGTGTTCCCCGTTTATTTCCATTGATCCCAGGTGTGTCTCATCATCCCCTCTTCTTGTCATGTGTTTAAATAGTGTTCCCTGTTTTTAGTTCAGCGTCCGGTATTGTCCATGTCTGCAGGTGCTAAGTGAGTTTTCCGTGTTTCCTTGTTATATTAAAATTCTCTGGATTGATGTACTCCTCATCTCCCTCCGTTCCTTGCTCCGCACTCCACTCAGTTAGTGCAACTGTGACAGTCGTAGTCATTTTTCATTACTGCGTGAGCGCCTCGTATTTTCCAGCTAATCAAAAAAAATATATATATATATATTGCTTATCTAGTATATTCTTTGGCTGTAGACCTGTTGTAGTAGCTTATCGACATTTCGTTTCTGACATGGATGCTGACAAAGTCAAAAATGGCATTGGAGAAGCTGTTGTTGTTTTTTTGCTGTTTTGGGTATTTTTATACAGTGCTATATAAAACAGAGATTGTTTCAAAGCATCTTCACATTATTAAACAGTGAAGTAAAAAATTATTATGCAAACTTCCAAAATGAGGCAAATACAAAATTCTGCTATAAAGCAGCTGTAGCAATACAATAGTGTCATTATTCAGTTCCAGTCAGATCAGTGTTGATTTAATTCAGTTCAATAACTGTGTAAAATTAATTCCTTACGAAACAAGTTCAATTCAGCGATAAGCAATTCTACTAAAGACAGTAGTGTCTTTATTCAGCTCCAGTCGGTACAGTGTTGTCATTATTTACGGTACAGCTCTACAGAAGACAGTGTTGTCATTATTTAGCTCAATTCAGTTAAAATTTAGTTCTCATCTGAGTGTCAGTGCCGACAGTTCGATATTACGGAACATTTATTGTCTTTTAGACCACAACTATGCAAGCCAAAGGCAATGGTGGCAAGGAACCCAAACTCCATCAAGTGACAGAAAGTAACTTGTTTAAAATGCCTTCTGTGTGAGATGTGCTTCATACACTGTTACCCTCTTGACAGTAGTCAATAAGACTGTACAGAAATTATGTGCACACTCTGAAGCGCCAGAAGGAAACAACCCAGGAAAATGTCAAACGGCCTCAGTCTCTCATCTCTGGTCAGTCATTACTTTGGCGCTTCCAACAACTAACAAATAATGGAGAACACATGGAAAACACAATATTTACAAATGTCAGGGACGTGCTGAAATGAACGAGAGAGAGGGAAGGCGAGGCTCGGGGAGGAAGAAGTGAAGACGCTAAAGGCTTTTTCAATGTTTAAT
This sequence comes from Sinocyclocheilus anophthalmus, assembly GCA_018155175.1. NCBI lineage: Eukaryota > Metazoa > Chordata > Actinopteri > Cypriniformes > Cyprinidae > Sinocyclocheilus > Sinocyclocheilus anophthalmus. The sequence goes on from JADLZN010000144.1 coordinate 687,747, forward strand.
TTTCAAATAGGATTAAGCAGAATGACATTTAGCTGAAGGTTACTCGCCCGGTGCATGCTTGCCGTCGTTGTCTGATATTGATATTCAGGCGGTGGTCTGCAGCTTGTCAGTGGAACAAACATGCGTGATGAATGAGAACGCGAGCCACAGGGAAGTGTTAAGTGCAAATTTGAAACTGGGTCATTTTTTTTTTTAGGAGAGAATGCGTAGATACATGGTAAAATTGCCTAGTAAACACCTCAATAACTTCCGTTTGTGTCCACCTATGGTGTTAAGAGTATATATTTTAAGTACCTCCGTTTATCAATGTCAGCGTAGAATCTCTAACTTTTGGCCGTACAGTATGGATGCACACCTGCAACGAACAGTAGAAACTCAAAATGTGTCAATAAAGTAAAATTTCGCATTCAGGTCATCAATCAAAAAGTACAGGTGTAATACCGTCGAGCCTCATCCCGGTTTTTCACTATGTGACAAGACGTGGTAATAAGTCAAACCTGAGCCTCTTTTTCATAGTAGTGAATATCTAATGTGTCCTCACTGAGTTTCCAGTCTTTTAATATTTCCTGACAAATACTAAGTGTCAGGCAGGTAATTCAGCAGGCTTCTCTATCTTAATAAGCCTGGTGTGATGTGGTCTTTCAGTCTTATTGCGCGGCTCATTTTTCATGCATTAATACCACACTTGCTGACTTGGCTCTTCCTCGGCATAAAGAGCAGTCTACATGCATTATGAGACATATATTTACAGATTCCATATAGTCCAGTGGAAATCAGCTTGCCGACACCCTCCAGCCATGTTTGCCTGCTTGTTTACTAATATTGGTATGTATTCTGTGCATAAAGTTACAATTCACAGACTTCAACTAGACACCAATTATGCTTGTCACTGGTGAAGTATATATTTTAGGATATGTAAAAAAAAAAAAATGCGAGTACATCTAAGCATTAACATCTAGCTAAATTCATTACCTTAAAATTATTTTTCCACGTAACATTTCATACATAGAAAACTGCAGCGTGAGCATTCCTTGCTGTTTCTGTTAACTTTTTTAACTCTTCATGTTTAACTCTAGCTTAAAGTATATACACACTTCAAAAATCTACTGGAAATAGTAAGCCATCCGGGCACACAAGAATAGATTATGGGACCAGTCTGAACAAGTTCGGATTGTTGTGGTGAGCCACTGATAACCTCACAGGCTGGATTCAACTATTTGAATGGGTTTAAGTATATGTGATCTACAGTATGGATTCCCTCAAGCAAAGAAATGTGGTTCTCATTCCCAAAACGTTGCGATGTATATACATTGCCACAGCCATGGGCCAGCTTTAACATTCAGACAGTGCCCATGAAAGTCATTTAATGTTGAAGCTATCTATCTTCACAGTAGGATCTGCACCAGTGGTTCCCCACAGGTCAAGCTTGAAGAACAAGCTGAGTAACAGTCTCTGGCACTTCCATACACTGTTCCTATCACATTAAAGTCTGGCCCACTCTGGGCTATCATAACACTATGCCATGTAATGCATGAGCAGCCCCATTTAGGAGAAGAGAGAAGGAGAAAGAACAGCAGAGGCTATTAGACTAACTGTCAGCTAGTGGAGGGGTTTTCCTCTCCTCTACATGTTTCGGGCGAGTAGACTACCAGCACAGTCGCCGACAGGTACCCGTGTTTGTTTAAATGTGCGTCTGTCAAACAAAGAGCAATGTGATGCTCAACACGGGCGAAGAAATGGTGAGCTGACAAGTCACGCTAATCAGAGGCTTAGCACTTCAAGGATCCATCATAACCCAAACCTAAATATTTAAAGTGCTCAACTTTCTGAAAAGGTCAGGGCTTTCCATGCATGCCACAGAGGAGAGGAGATGTTCTGAGGGGAGAGAGCACTCAGAACAGGGACTGGCCGTTCTGGCCTTGCCTTCGGATGGGAGGAATCCAGTTCATTTCATGCTTATGGCTTTGCCCTTTGGAAACCACAGAGGTGCTCTGCAGAGAAAAGGTTGTTCAAAAACCTACAGATCTGAAAAGTACTGTTGAATACAGAAAAATGCTTGAGCCAGATAGGTGTGACTGCAATAATCCTGCTCTATCAAAACCTTTTTTGTGGATTTCAGTCCATGTCTGTTAGGTCTGATGTTATCTGTATGCGAGTGCACTTCTAAAATTTGACAAAAATGTATTTTTGCACAGTGGTTCTTGTCTTGGCTTTACTTCAGGACACAGATTTTACTTTGAACATCAAGTGTTTATCATAAAAATGAAAAGAAAATATTTGTTAACATTAGTTGAACAACAATATTTAATCTATGTTAATGTTAATTTATAAATTATAAGTTAATTTACTAATTTATACATCTTAAAGTATCAGTATATTAGAAATGATCATAGATTAATAAATGCTGTAAAAGTATTGCACATTATTTCTTTTCAGCTATTGCATTAACTAATGTTAACGCAAAAATCCTTCTTGTAAAGTTTTACCAAAAAGTCATTAAAATAATTACATTTATTAATATTACCATGAACTGCATATGCCCATAAATATGCAAAATTATACAAAGGCTGAACTTTTTGTAATTTTGTAAAGGAATAATAAAATGCATAAATGTGAATTGCATTTTTATTTCCTATAAGTGTTTGGCTTCTCAATGGCTCATGGCAACCAATAATTCAATTTTTTATTTACATTGTATAATTTTGTTCATGGTTTTCAAGGCTGAGGGAGTTTTACACAACCTGCACACGTTGGCATCAGTCTAATTTAGCAGGCTTTTGTCAACTGACAGTTGAATTTGCACCAAAATATTGGTTAAGACACATATAGTGAGTTTGAGTGGACACACAGCCTTCAAACCCGTAATACCTGAATAACAAAAGAAATTGGAAGAATTTTCTCAACAAAAAGTTGATAAGCCTATTTATTTTGATAGCCTAATTATACAAAATTACATTTTATTTTCTTATTTGCATGTAGCATTATTCGCAGCTGTCAAAATAAAATAGAATAACATTTATTGGGCCATTAAAATGATCAAATTGACAAAAAAAAAAAAAAGCTATAAAGTCAAATAATTAATCAAGGAATATTCTATAAAATGAACATAACACATAACTGTGGCTGTTGCCAGCACAATCTACAAACACCCACATTGCAGCACATATTCCATCTCGCTCCATGCTACTCTCCATCACCTCGCTCCAGGCCTTCTCATCCATCATCTCTCCTCCCCACCTTCTTCTTCTACTCTGATCTCCAGAGCGCAAACGCCACCACAGCAGCACTGGTGGGCCAGCAGGCAGGCTACACCCGGTACCTCAGGAGCGCGGGGGAGCGTGAAAGAGAAGCCAAGCGGCGGAGCAAGTGATCAAAGGACCACAGACAGCTCTTCCAGCAGCTGCCTTTGAAATGGCGAGCAGAAAGGTCTCACATGCATGCCACAGCTTTAAACTTTCAATCCCCCCACCTCTGATTAGTCCTGAAACATCAGAGAACACGGTCAGGACCAATGCACCTGCTTTAGACAAAAAGCTGGCAGAGCTCACTTCGCCATGCCATGCTGTGTGTACTGGGGAACAATTGAGCTGTCACACTTTGTGGTGTAGCAGAGTTCAGGTCTACATTTCAAAAGTTCAATAATGCCTTCAGTCTTTGCATACCTGATGGGTAACAGACCTGTGTGAAGTATGAAGGGACCAGTGCAGGCTTCGCAAAAGTGCACAATGTCGCTACAAAAAGGGGGCGCGCGTGAGCACCCTTCTGGATCATTAAATGAAAAATTGGGATTGGGTTAAAGAACAGATATATATATATATATATATACCTGTATATATTACTTCAGTAAAAGTGTAAGTATTTCTAAATTTCACTTGAGTAAAAGTAAATTTTTATGTACTTGTTAGTTAAAATTCCTGATCCATGAAGGACAGTTAATGTTTGTTCTTTGTTCAACTCTTCATTGATTGATGAATAGTATTGATGTGCTCCTTCCACCTGCTCAAAAGATGGTAAGATAATATTTAAAGATATTTCATCCCCAAATAAAATTCTGGCATCATTTACTCTCATATTTTTGTATGACGTTTTGTGGGGTAAGACAGACGTTTCATCCTTTTTTTTCATAGAAGACGCCCACTCTCACAGATAAGATTGAGGTTGAGATCAGTTTGACATTATTATTATTATTAATTGTTTTGGGATGCCAACTAGAGAGTGTTAGTCAATAAGAAAGATCAGTTGATGCAAAGATTAAATATGCATGATCTGCAATATGGAGATCATTGTTAATTTTTATTAGCAAAAAATATTGTACATTACCAAATATAAATTTTCAATATCAATCGAAGTAACTGAGACTAAACAAGCGATCATGAGCAGCTATGCCAAGGAAAGATATCCATTTCAAAATTTACAATTGTTAAATAAATAAGTTCATTTCACATCTACTATAATGGAACATCATCTACTAGCAGAGGCTAGTACTACCATGCTAAGAAGTCAAACCTTTACCTCTTATTTATATCATGGTACTATCTGATTACCATATTCATGAATCTATCACACCTAAATGTTACTGTTAGATACTTCAAAAGTTAAAGTACTACACAAGAAACATGACATTACCATCACTTTCCATATAGTATTTCATGCTAATAACATGGTACTTTTTGTAAGAGCAGCTACACGTAATCATTCTTAAGTTTCCATGAAGCTACACTTGCATCATAAACTGCACTGAAACATGTTTGCTAACTGTTCACGTTCTTACTTCGAGCAAACCGAGCCAACAAGATTGCAGTCTTTATCAGACTTGCATTGCATTAATGAGAGTGAACACCGTTCCAAAGCCTGGCAGACAGTTCCCTGAGAGTGTATGCACTCTTGTTAAGAGGCCACAGACATTGATCATGCATGGTCGCCCTCCAAGTGGCGAGTTCGTTCAAACACACCCAGTTCTTAACCTCCACTGCAGTTTGTCAAATAAAGCAGCAGCAGTGCTCTGTTTGCCCTTGACTCTGTCTCTTGTCAAGAGTGCACTCTCCTTGTCTGGATGACACCTCTCACAGAAATAGCAGCCAGTGAGCTGGTGCTCAGGACCGCCATCACTTGAGCTAAATCATTAGCCCTCTTAGTCACAGCGCTGCTGGCTCGGCCCCTGACAAGTCAGAAGCTCCTCCGTCTGGTTTTTATTTCGCTACTTCGCACTCGTATTCGCAACACCAATTAGAGGTAACTTACGCTAAGCTAAATTGTTAGTAAACAAGGTAAGCCGTCGCATTCGGTGTTGTTCGCAGAACAAGACAGCGATGGTCTTCCTGTCATAACACTCACAAAAGCAGTAATGAGCAGTAGAACTAGACACCTGCTGATGGCTCCAGCGAGCCTCCGGGTCCCAGGGATCAAGCAGCTCCACGGAAGCAATCAGTCTTCCCTGACAGGCCCTCGCTGTACCCCGAGAGCAGTATGACAGCTCTTATTTTACCACAGAAGGACCTGCCGACACACCGCCTCACCCTGTACTAGCAAAACCCCCGGCACCCGCAGCTCCCCAAAGCAACCCCAACCTTATAAATGAATGAACAAAGCTCTGTATTTATAAACACACACACACATTCGTACACATGCACGCAACCCGAGTTGTTTCTCGCCGCTCCCAGCTGAGCGCGGCAACAAAAAGAGATCCATCCTGATTTCACCTAGATACGCCTCTAAGATGTAGACTATCATTTATTCAACAGACTCCCTTTGTAAGCGATGCATATTTTAAGTGTAAAACACACCCAGACACATGCGCGTACTCTCACAGGGGACAACCGCAGTCATGAGTGACGCTAGCAGCGAAGAAACATAATATGTTGATATGGGGGAAAGTTTCTCAGGGTTTTTTTGGGGGGGGAGAAGTAATTCATCTTATTCCCCGTGTTTTAAATGTGCATCGGGTTCAACCTTTACAGCATAGTAACCGAAGAGGAAGAGGGAAATAACCAGCACTCTGGGAGCCCGAGCAGGATATAAAAGCGTCTCGAGGCTCAATCGGCGATTGCGTGTGTGTTTCTGTTTTCTAATTCAACAACATTCCCGTATCTGCTGTCTGCTCTGAGTGGCTGGCGGTCAGGGGAAGTCACAGTACAGAAGCGTGGTTTGTGGCGGTCACTGTAATGACATGATTAGTTAATAGTGTTGGTGCTCGGGTGTTTCGCCCGTCAGGCCTGGAGTGAACTGATTACCCAGTAAATCCATTGATCTCCAATTCCCTTCCCAAAGTCCCAGCGGGGCACGGTGATCTCCGAGCAAAAAGCGAGTCTTTCAACTTCGCGAAGGGGGGCTTAGTCAAATCTGATCACAGCTCTGGCGCTCTTACCATTTTGAACAGCTCATTTTTCCACATGCTAATGGAACTTTTGGGGTGTTTGGGAGATAAATAAGTCAATCCTATTACCTCATTTAATATCAAATGCCACCTAATTATGGCTGTGTATGTTTTCAAACACTGCATAATTTATTGTTATGTTCGCCCCCTAATCTACAGATGCCTATCGGCTGGCAATTTCTTTTGGCCTCTTATAATGAAATACTTGCCTTTATATCAGGTGACAGAGCTGTGGAATAGATAAGCAATGAATGTATTTAAACTTTCATAGCACTCCACTCACCTTAAGGGGATTTGCATCAATGCTGAGGAAGCTTTCAAGGCTTTTTCAACAGACAAATACCATTCTGGAGGATGCTAAGAGGGGAGATGTCTCTTTTTACCTATCACTCTAACCTTACATGATTTACCAAGTTCCTCTTATTTACATAAACTAAAAAGTGTTAATTTTTATTTAAACTGTTAGCAGGGGATTTTATCCAGATTAACTTAAAAATCATAAATATAATCATTAATATTTACCAATTAAATGCATCATGTAATTTTAATCAAGTGCACATTTACAACCCACAGATAAAATATATACTATATAATATGTTATATAAATATATACTGATATAATGCATCATGCAAGTATTTTCAACATAAATTATAACAATTAAGTTACTTTTAAATAATCAATAATGTTTATATAACTCCCTTATAATTTACACTGAAAATCATGTAAGACTTACCAAAAGTACCTGTATGACACCTATCTACACCATTTTTTACACTGCTGTTCAAAAGTCAGTAAGATTTTTTGGTAACACTTTACTTGAAGGGGGTGTGCATAAGACTGACATGCACCTTCATAATCATGACATGACACACACATGTCATGAATATGAAGGTTTTATATGCATGTTTATGACAACTGTCATTAAGTTTCATTCGCTCAGTTATGTCATTTTTAATGAAAATATGACATTATTTGACCTAACCATAACCCTACCCCCAACCCCTAACCATAGGCCATAACAAAGACATCTCAAACAATGACATCTTTGCATTAAAAATTACATAACAGAGCGAATGACACTTAATGACAGTTGTCACACACATGCATAAAACCTCTTTCATATCAAATTGTTCATGTCGTGAATATGTAGGTGTCATGTCATGATAGAAGGTGTCAGTCAGTATTATGCAAACCCCTTCCAAGTGTAAAGTGTAACCGATTTTTTTTATATTATTAATTGGAAGGAAATATAAATATTTTTATTAAGCAAGGATGCAGTAAATTGATTAAAAGGACAGTAATTGATTAAAAAATCCTGAAAAAAAATGTATCAGGGTTTCCACAAACATATTAAGCAGCACATCTGTTTTAAACACATATAAGAATTTTCGAACATAATATTAGACTGATTTCTGAAGGATCAGGTGACACTGAAAACTGGAGTAATGGACTGTTGAAAATGTAGCTTTGACATCATACGAATAAATTACATTTTCAAATTATTAAAAGTATTAAAAATAGTATTTATATTTGATATATCCAAAGGTATGTTAAAATAGAAAACAGTTATTTATAACGATGGTCTAAATTACAATTTTTAAAAAAACATTAAAACTAGCCTATTTTGAAAAGTACTGTATTTTGTTACAACTTTGTTTTTATTTAAAACACAATTATTTTATAAAGTTAAAAAAAAATCACAAATACATACAGAAGGAATAAATATAACACTGAATTAAGACTACAAGTCAAATGATAAACAGCAGACATGAATGCAATAGTAAGGTTAGTTTTAACCATAACACTAGTAAAGCAACTATGGCAGAGGGCGAAATTAACACATCTTCTCAAATTGATCTTGAATTAACACGGCTGGTCTTGCCATAGAGTAAACGTGTGAGAGGCCAGTAAAGAGTGAATATGAGCACTGCTTAATAACATTCTTCACGGGTCACAATGGCAGCACTGAAACTTTCATTAATGCTACAGCCACACAGAAGGGACTGAACTCAGATCAGTTTAATTGGACCAGTGAGAAAATAAGACCACCTCGTAGATCTGAGACTTATTAATTAGAAACATATTCTTGTTCTCTTGATTTGGCATAGGGTTGCCCTTAAACATGGTGAAGATAAAACTGATTTAAGATTATTACATACAGTATATAATAGCTGCCTACTGGGAATTAATTAGCAGTTATTAGGCAATTTCTTAATCGTATGGCCACAGCCAATGGGGAAATGCTACACTAATGTTAGTTAGTTAGCCACTAGCCACTATGTTGTCTCATTGGTCGAACTCTCAGAGGTCCACCGTTTATCAAAACACATGAGGAAGAAGAAGTGGGGGACCTAGCCATTATATGTCAGTTTAATAAAATACTTTATTTATGTGGCATGGTCTTTTCTAATAAAAAAATAGCTGTCACCTCATCATGCCTAACAGGCTATATACAGTATTAGGCTTCATACTGTGAGAGAGTTTGGGTCGTGTTCAGTCGTTTTCATTAATGAGTGCTGATGAATGAGCCAGATGGTTTGTGCATACCAAAACAGGTGCCTACCTCTGACGCTCACCACGCACATGCTGGAAAATAAATGGATGGAGGAGAAGCGATTGAGCTGCAGAGAAAGAAAGATGTAAACACTGAGCTGACAGGAGGAGCACCGCACTTGGAGACTCAGAATATTTGCCTGTATAATGGAACCCGGTTAAAAAGATAATTCATCCATAAATGAACATTTTTTCAGACAACAGTTTTAGAAGACTTTGGATACAGGTGCATCTCAATCAATTAGAATGTCATGGAAAAGTTCATTTATTTCAGTAATTAAAAACGAGGGCACGGGTCACGATAAATTGTGTAACTCGTGTATTAAATAAATGCAATGCACACAGACTAAAGTAGTTTAAGTCTTGGGTTCTTTTAATTGTGATGATTTTGGCTCACATTTAACAAAAACCCACCAATTCACTATCTCAACAAATTAGAATATGGTGACATGCCAATCAGCTAATCAACTCAAAACACCTGCAAAGGTTTCCTGAGCCTTCAAAATGGTCTCTCAGTTTGGTTCACTAGGCTACACAATCATGGGGAAGACTGCTGATCTGACAGTTGTCCAGAAGACAATCATTGAAACACTTCACAAGGAGGGTAAGCCACAAACAATCATTGCCAAAGAAGCTGGCTGTTCACAGAGTGCTGTTTTCCAAGCATGTTAACAGAAAGTTGAGTGGAAGGAAAAAGTGTGGAAGAAAAAGATGCACAACCAACTGAGAGAACCGCAGCCTTATGAGGATTGTCAAGCAAAATCGATTCAAGAATTTGAGTGAACTTCACAAGGAATGGACTGAGGCTGCGGGTCAAGGCATCAAGAGCCACCACACACAGACGTCTCAAGGACCTTTGGATACAGTTGTAGTATTCCTCTTTTTAAGCCACTCCTGAACCACAGACAACATCAGAGGCGTCTACCTGGGCTAAGGAGAAGAAGAACTGGGATGTTGCCCAGTGGGTCAAAGTCCTCTTTTCAGATGAGAGCAAGTTATTTCATTTAGAAACCAAGGCCCTACAGTCTGGAGGAAGGGTGGAGAAGCTCAAAGCCCAAGTCGCTTGAAGTCCAGTGTTAAGTTTCCAAAGTGATGATTTGGGGTGCAATGTCATCTGCTGGTGTTGGTCCATTGGGTTTTTTGAAAACCAAAGTCACTGCAACCATTTACCAAGAAATTTTGGAGCACCTCATGCCTCCTTCTGCTGACCAGCTTTCTGAAGATGCTGATTCCATTTTCCAGCAGGACTTGGCACCTGCCCACACTGCCAAAAGCACCAAAAAGTTGGTTAAAGACCATGGTGTTGGTGTGCTTGACTGAACCGCAAACTCACCAGACCTGAACCCCATAAAAAATCTATGTGGTATTGTCAAGAGGAAAATGAGAAAAAAAATGCAGATGAGCTGAAGTCCACTGTCAAAGAAACCTGGCCTTCCACACCACCTCAGCTGTGCCACAAACTGATCACCTCCATGCAAAGCCGGATTGAGGCAGTAATTAAAGCAAAAGGAGCACCTACCAAGTACTGAGTACATGTACAGTAAATGAACATACTTTCCAAGAAAGCCAACAAGTCATAAATAATTTTTTTAAGTGGTCTATGACGTCTTCCACTTGTTGAGATAGTTATTTGGTGGGGTTTTGTTAAATGTGAGCAAAATCATCACAATTAAAAGAACCAAAAAAACTACTTCAGTCTGTGTGCATTGAATTAATTTAATACACGAGTTTCACAATGAGTTGAATTACTGAAATAAATGAACTTTCCATGACATTCTAATTTACTGAGATGCACCTGTACTAGGTGTCTTGGTTAAGGATTTTCCCACTTTTTATTGTCAAGGAAAACCTCAATAGGCCGACCCTTTCCAAAAATATTAGAGCCCATTACATATTGTATGTAATAAGTGAACAACGTAATAAGTCGTTAATAATATGTAATAAGTAAAAAAAATAACTTTTTTTTCAAACCAATATTAGAATAAAAAAATCAATTCAAAAATATTTGATAATTGCAGGTAATATTTCTACAATTTGTTTGGGCTTCAGTCTTATGCCATTAGTATTTTCATCAAAAAAAAGTTTTCTTTTGCTTTAGTGTGTCAGTAGGAAATATCAGTTCACATTTCCAAACATTCCTTTTGCCATTAATTGTAATGATCCTGTAAAATTTTTGTATGCACAAGGAGTCTGACAACAGCCAGTGCTCCACACAGAGATCTGATCTCACCATCATCCAGTCCATCTGGAGGAACATGAAGAATCATAAAAAAAAAAAACTGAGACAGACTAAATCCAGAAGAACTGTGGCAATGTATAAGTATATAAGCATTACTTTAAGTATTATGTAGGTCACTTGTTCATTCCTAAATCTGGACAAAACTCATGACAGATTGAGCGATGCAGTGTGGTATATCTGTGGATATGTGTGTGTTCGTTCTACAGTGTCTGCAGATTAGGCAATCATTCCATTAAACAGATGTTGCATGCACAAGTCTCCCTCATACGGGTTGCATTCCCTCAGGAAAGCATTACAGTATTGCTATCAAGTCTCCCAAATGTCAAAGCAACACTAATCTGGATATGCTCAATGAAAGCATACCACAAAACTTCCCCTATTGTTGCAAATAATAAAACAAGGAGCATGGCCATGGGGGCCGATTTAAAAAGCGGCCCCGCGTTTTTGTGTTGACATTTTTTATTTCCCCCACTTTCTGCTTTAATTTGATTTGCTCGGGATCTGAATGGAATAGATGAAAAGCCACCTGAGGCATAGGATTAGCCAGACAACAGTGCTGTTCATGCTGCACACACCTATTTAGCTATGTGCTGTTTCTTTAACCCTAATGGGTATGTGGTAATGGCAGTATCAAAAGTGTGTGTTTGTGTATATAACACTGCATGAGGGACCATACATCGAGATATGTATCTGTTAGTTTTACTTAATAAAAAATCTGAATAGGGCACAACGTACTGTATTAATATGAACGTATATACATATCCTCTCTTCTAAATCTGCTCTCTTCTAAAGTTGCTTTCACTCTCTCTTTCAAATCAATGCTGGTGGCGGATGATTTGTCAGGATGTCTGTGCTGATTAATCTGCCGCCGGAGCCCGTATATTGGGCCGCAGTGCTGTCAGCTGGCAGGGAGAGAACCAGGACTGGCTCGGCTGATGCGGACCACCACCCAGGTGGCTACATTGGAGCTAAAACATTGAGCTGTGCAGAGCTTCATATACTGTATGCACACACACACACACACACACACACACACACATGCTCCTGCTCATCCTGCATGATTTGTCATAGCACATCAACAAACAATAAGTTATGGCCGCTTTTGCCTGTCAGTGTGTCTGTCGTCAACTCTGTGTCACCTCCATCCAAAAAGACACACAGTCAGAGGAGCCTATCTGTACAGCACAGGCATGGCAGTTGGATAAAGCCTCCTTCAAGGGATAAAGAACTCTTATTCTCTAAAAAAATGTCATTCAGAAGTAGATAGATAGATAGATAGATAGATACAGTGGGGCAAAAAAAGTATTTAGTCAGCCACCAATTGTGCAAGTTCCCCACTTAAAAAATGAGAGAGGCCTGTAATTTTCAACAAAGGTATACCTCAACTATGAGAGAAAAAAAAAATCCAGAAAATCACATTGTAGGATTTTTAAAGAATTAATTGGTAAATTCCTCAGTAAAATAAGTATTTGGTCACCTACAAACAAGCAAGATTTCTGGCTCTCACAGACCTGTAACTTCTTCTTTAATAGGCTCCTCTGTCCTCCACTGGTTACTGTATTAATGGCATCTGTTTGAACTGGTTATCAGTATAAAAGACACCTGTCCAAAACCTCAAACAGTCACACTACAAACTCCACCATGGCCAAGACCAAAGAGCTGTCAAAAAACACCAGAAACAAAATTGTAGACCTGCACCAGGCTGGAAGACTGAATCTGCAATAGGTAAGCAGCTTGGTGTCAAGAAATCAACTGTGGGAGCAATTATTAGAAAATGGGAGAAACGCACCCGGCGAAACATACAAGACCACTGATAATCTCCCTCGATCTGGGGCTCCACGCAAGATCTCACCCCGTGGGGTCAAAATGATCACAAGAACTGTGAGCAAAAATTCCAGAACCACACTGGGGGACCTAGTGAATGACCTGCAGAGAGCTGGGACCAAAGTAACAAAGGCTACATCAGTAACACACTGCGCCGCCAGGGACTCAATCCTGCAGTGCCAGACGTGTCCCCATGCTTAAGCCAGTACATGTCCAGGCCCGTCTGAAGTTTGCTAGAGAGCATTTGGATGATCCAGAAGAGGATTGGGAGAATGTCATATGGTCAGATGAAACCAAAATAGAACTTTTTGGTAAAAACTCAAACTTGTCGTGTTTGGAGGAGAAAGAATGATGAGTTGCATCCAAAGAACACCATACCTACTGTGACGCATGGGGGTGGAAACATCATGCTTTACAGTAGGTATGGTGTTCTTTGGATGCAAAGGGACCAGGACGACTGATCCGTGTAAACGAAAGAAGGAATGGGGCCATGTATCGTGAGATTTTGAGGGAAAACCTCCTTCCATCAGCAAGGGCATTGAAGAATGAAACGTGGCTGGGTCTTTCAGCATGACAATATTCCCTAACACACTGCCCGGGCAACGAAGGAGTGGCTTCGTAAGAAGCATTTCAAGGTCCTGGAGTGGCCTAGCCAGTCTCCAGATCTCAGCCCCATAGAAAATCTTTGGAGGGAGTTGAAAATCCGTGTTGCCCAGCGACAGCCCAAAACATTACTGCTCTAGAGGAGAACTGCATGGAGGAATGGGCCAAAATACCAGCAAACAGTGTGTGAAAACCTTGTGAAGACTACAGAAAACGTTTGACCTCTGTCATTGCCAACAAAGGGTATATAACAAAGTATTGAGATGAAATTTTGTTATTGACCAAATACTTATTTTCCACCATAATTTGCAAATAAATTCTTTAAAATTCCTACAATGTGATTTTCTGGATTTTTTTTTCTCATTTTGTCTCTCATAGTTGAGGTATACCTATGATGAAAATTACAGGCCTCTCTCATCTTTAAGTGGGAGAACTTGCACAATTGGTGGCTGGCTAAATACTTTTTTGCCCCACTGTAGATAGATGGATAGATGGAGAGATAGATAAAATAAATTATGGCAATTTGGCATAACAAGAGAGTGAAAGCTAGTGGAGAGTGTTGACTGCAAACTTGTTTTGGCAAGTTTGACATATGGTTGAGGTCTGCTCTGAAACTCTGAGACATATGTGATTTGATATTAAGATTTTGTTTTATATTAAATCTTATTTGTATTGCTCTGGTTTACTCTATACATGCGAATTTGATGAAGAGCTCTATTGAATGAATGTTTAAGATGCTACATTCTTTGCCTTCTGTTCAAATGAGCAGAAATCACAGCATGCATACACTAAATGCCACGATGCCAGTTGTTAAAATCAAATTAAATTACTGTAAACATAGTTACTGTACTGTTTTATGTAATCAACTTCAGCAGTGCATGTTAGTGAACTTGCAGCTGTTTCACAGTTTTTTTTTAATAAAATACATTTAATATAAACATAGTATATGTACTCGTGAATTACACTAAATTCACAAGTACATATATTAAATTATTGAGAAACGTGCATTAGCCATTTAATTAATCAACTGCTCATTTTAAAGCAAAAACAATATGGCAGTTTGGCCAGCTGAGTGCGAGTCATTAACAAACATCCTGAGCACGTCCCACCACGAAACAAGTGCATTAAAAAGGCCTTTTAAAATATCCAGTAACTATAAATCTCACTGGACCAGGGATAGTACATTTCTCTGCCTGCCCAATCTCATCTATTTAGTCTAATTACAAACACTACACCACTCATAAAAGTCTGAGAGGCTGTTAATCCTCACAGCTCATACTCACAAACCTTTAGGAATGCCTGTTAGGAAACATAAACTCAGGAAATGCTGATGGAAAGAAAGAAAGAAAGAAAGAAAGAAAAAAAAAGAAAGAAAAAGAAAGAACAAGAAAGAAAGAAAGAAGATAAGAAGAAAGGAAAGGAAAGGAAATTATGGACAAAAACAGTGTTTTGAAAACATTTCTCAGAATATCTTCTTTTATGCTCCACAGAAAGTCATACAGGTTTAAACAGCATGAAGGTGAATAAATGATAAGATAATTTTTCTTTTTTGGGTGAATATCATCTTTAAGGCTGTTTAGATATTTTACTTGGAAAATCACAAAGAAAATGATGAAGAATAGAACTTTTGCAAGAAATCACAAGAAAAATCAGGAGCAAGACTGGCTGACCCTCCTTTCACTCAACAGAAAAGTTCCCGCGGCTTCACTTTCACTGCAGCCTCTGCTGCACACCACACGGCTCAACTCAAACCAAAAGTCTCAGTCACACTGCTCGCTGCACGCTTGAGGTGACAAAACAGACCAACCATGAAATGAAGGAAGACTCTGTGATTAATCCACCTGCCTTAATTCAACACACCCTCATCCCAGCCTACAACCCACACAGATGAAAAACAAATGGCTCTAGTTAAACAAACGTGTTCGTTGTGTGACAGAAAGCACACCTGCTAGCACTCCATCACTCTGGGACAACCTGAACTTCATTTGAGGTTACAGGAAGATCTAAGACCTAAAATATCAGCTTCTTATTATTATTGTGCAAGTTCACATGAATTAATTGCAGAGTTCAAACCCAGAAAGCTATTTAAAGGCAGAAAAGTTGAAGAACAACAGACCAAACTCATTGGGCCTCATTTACGAAACGAACGTACGACAGAAAATTGAGCGTACGGTCGTTTCAACGCAAAACTTGGAATTTATCAATATGGACGTGAGCGGTGGCTACGATCAAATCTCACGTCTGGTCTCAGCTCGTGTACGCAAGTTTTTGAGTTACCTGAAGTTGCGCACAGCATAGTAAATACGGTGGAGAATTGTAGATTGACAGCATTTTGTTCATTTTTATATTCCTGACCGTCAAACGAAGCTCATTAGTTGATCGTTAACTAGTAAGATTAGAATGTCTTTTTTGGTGTTGTTTTGTACAGGGCTTTAGTTTTATATGCGCGAATAGCAGCATAAATAAGACCGTGAGGATTCAATCGTCGCATCGTTGCACCTGCAGCGCTTCTGTGAAAGGAGAAAACAGAAATTAAGTTCTAAAAGGAATAAAATCATAGGATCACACAAAATATATAATAGGCTATAATATAATTAAAAGATTAACAAAAGGGGGGAAAAACACTGTGCAACAAGTATAGGCTACGCTCGTTTTTGTGACACTCTTAATGCATTTTATTTATTTTCTTTATATATTTGATTAAATCCATCTGATCACACAGGCGCCTCACACACACACAAACAACATTAGTTCTACCATTTCCTGACATTTCAGCCATTCATCATCAAAATAAAATGCAGTCAACCAAACATAAAATTTACACTGTTTATTTTAAAAGGTCCGCAGTAAAATCAGCGTGCAGCTCCCAAACAAACATTTTTGCGCATGTTAAGGATTTTACATGGATATTAGAACATGAGCGAAGTATAAAGCCATGTTTACGCTGCATTATGAATAATAGTTATGCAAACAAATGTCACAAATATGGCAAAAATGGAAACATTTGGATTATTGTGGTATGAGACAGGCTCCTGAGCCCAATGCCGTTTCAGTTTTGCTTGACATTTGTATGTTGTTTATAATGAATGCCACTATAGCCTTATTTGTGTTTTATTTTACAGTTAAAAAATATAATTTTATAACTACTTATTTTTTATTCTTCTTCTGTTCTAAATACCGTTAAATTTAAAATATGTTTTGTAGAGTGAGGGAAACTAAATCTGTTTATGTTTACCAGTATTTTAATATACATATAAATTAAATAAATTAATGTAGCCTAATAGTTTGCAATTACAATTTATCGGGTATTTTTGGAGTAAGATCAATTTATCTTTAGCGAGATTACTTCCTCTTTTAGGCCAGGTTTCGTTTCTCCATGTCGTAAACTCAGGGGCGAGGCTTCTAAACCAGGGTGTTTATAGGGGCATGATATTCAAATGACGATTGTTTTCATGCCGCCACATTTATCAACGTGCGATCATTCGTACGATGAGATCGGCGGCATACGAATGTTTCATAAATCACACGTGAACTCTGTCGTAAGTTGATTTGTGCGCACGGATCTGCGATTGTTTCTACGTTAGATTGATAAATGAGGCCCATTGTGTGTAAACACATTCAGATGTCCAGTAAAGGTCCAGAAAAAGAAAAATGAACGCTCATGGAAAATACGGATTAAAAAAAAAAGGACGGAACAGAAATGGTATTCTAAACCATTCAGTCAGTAATGGACAATGAATTTGTATGAAGACACCGGAAAGGAACTGCTTCAGAAAGAGCATCACTGCTATTATTGTTCACTATCATTAGCTACCATACAACGAGGAACATCCATTAGACTTGATCAACATATTTGTGCCATGGACATAAATTGATTTTGCATAATTTTTTTGCCCCGATTTGCATTCTAGAGGAGTCAACACTACTGTAGTTCCCGAAAATCAGTGCCAGTCTGCAGATTTTGGGCACTCCAGGTTTTTTTTTTTTTAGCTGAGACTTGCTTCATCCAGTCAGAAGATATCAAACATGTTTGATATTTTGAAATGATATTAGAACACATTAAATGTTTTAATTTGTCATGCGTCTCCTAGCAACGAGATGCATGTTTCAGCGTGAGTTTGTTGAGTTCGGAATGACTTGAAAGTTTGATAGTGTGTGATGCTCAGTCGTTTAGTGTACGATTCCCAGTTTTTCTCTGTTACCAGTTACAAAGTCAGCAAGGGTATGATGCCTAATGCTTTAAAATATGTTACAATTTTAAAAGTAGTGTATTCCAGCCTTTAGTTAACACACAGTAATGCCCTAGAAACCACCCAGAGCACCCTAACAAGCACCTAGCAACACCCTAGAATCCACAGAGAACACCCTAACAACAACCTAGCAATGCCCTATAGGAACCACTTAGAAAGTTCTAACAAACATGTAGCATTGCATTAGATGCCTTCAAAATCTGGCCAGATAGATGACTCTTAGTAGACTGGAAGATACGCAGACATGCCTTTCTATTTTACCTCTAGATGGACACAGCCAAAAACTACAGTCACTCTTTCATAGCACACTACTTAGAGAGGAACAAAAGGAAGCTAACCATCCTTTAATAACATTACAGTCACAAATAATTCAGCACACATTGTTTATATGAAGCAGCCAGCAAGTTAAACCTAAAATGCTTGCTTTGGATTTCAGAACAATAATTGGTATTGTGAAAATCTACCAGTTTTCAATAAAGCTTGTTTATTTTATTGAAGAGATTAGCAGACAGTAAACTCACGGGTATAAAGCTGCTTTCAATGTATATCAGCAGAAAATGCATTCATTATCCCCTGAGTCAATGCTTTAATAACACAATATGTGAATAAACGAACCCTTTATGATTTACAAAAAAGAAAGAAGGAAAATAAAGATTGTGTCAGGACGTAAACAGGTCTTTGGAAAAGGCACATCAGACTGTTTTATGCACTGGTTAAACCATTTTGATTGCTCGACATTTTTAATGTTTGATTAAGTTGATTTAAGTCTTGAAATACTGCACATTCAAAATGCTAAGAATGGCACCACATAAGACGGTCTTTGATGTCTTTTTGAATAATACATTTATTAGATAACTACCCATATTACAAAGTAAAAATGATGCTTGTTTCCAAGGATCTTTACTCGTCAGGTTTTGAGAGCCATCCAATTCTCTTCAAAGCAACTCTAGTGCAATGACTGTCTTAGTCACCTATTGTAAACAAAGAGCTGTGATAAAGAGAATGGGAGCGAGAATGTAATTGTGGGAAAGCGTTGAGCGGAAGGCTTTGTGCTGACACTGTAGGGGCTTTCTGCCCTGTAGCCTGTGCAGCAGCCATGAAAAACTGAAGCATTGAAGTTTGCCTTTCATCCGGCATAAAAAGCCATACAATTGACTGAGTCACATCCCAAGCAGCTAGCAAGCACTTTTGCTCTGAACCGCATAAGCACTGGATCACAATGCAGAGGCTAAACTCTGTGTTTCAAGCTGTGGATTTCAAGCCAAGCCCAACCTGGATCCTGGTGACAAAGTTACACACGCTCTCTCATTCTTCTGTCATGTCTTTCTTTTTGGACCATAGAATAATCAGCACTGCTGCACATTATTGACATGTACGGCATGTGGAAGCATTGGATTTTAAAAGAATCATTCATTCAAAAATGACATTCTGTCAACATTTACTGAACATCATGTCGTTTCATATTCATACTTGTTACAGGAAATCATTTAGATTTGATGGCAATGATTTATCATTTAGATTTTCATGACAATGACACCAAACAGCAGTTGTTCTTGGCAGTGAAAAAAAAATTAAAAAATAGAAGAACACATATTTGTTCACTGATATTAAAATAAAATCTAATGTACTTGGGGGAAAAAACTCTACTTAATATATATATTGTGTATATACACGTGTGTGTGTGTGTGTGTATTAATTACTCCTAATTGAAAATAAGAGAAAAATGCATTTACATTTTTGACACAATATATTCTAAAACTTGAACAATTTAAAATCTATTTAGAAAATCTATAAGTCGTCATATGAATTTGAAGGGGAAAAATTTTTGTAAATGTTGTAAATGTTTTTTTTTTCCCTAACAATTAAATACTATATATGATACAAATTTTAGAATAACAGAAGCTTTAGCATATCTGTCATGTAGTGTGTGAACTGTCAGTATCGGCTGTGTGCGTGAGTCTGTCAGGTTTGTGTGTCTTTATTCATATGTGTGACTGGCCATTGGGAAATCAAACAGCACTTTGCCTTGCATCCTTAAAGACTTCACGCCATGTCCTGGGGGATGGTGTCTGATTTTTCTGTCAGGTTGTCAGGCGTGATAGCTGAAAGACAGGTAGGAAACGCCAAACTTAAACTCTAACTCTGTGATCTGTAAAATGGGTAATAAAGAGAACCGGACCACCGAAATACAGAATAACAAACAATATACTACAGACAATATCAACATAAAGTTCATCACTATAGCCAACAATAAAAGTATATTGCTATTTAAGTTTATCAGACATATCTGAACCCCAAAAATTATGCATTACGAATAATGTCTGAATCTCTTTAAAAAGCAGTTCAAAAGTGATGTATTTTATATGCTAACTAAAAATCTGTCAAACTCAACAGCATCTGAAGGCTTTCTAAAACATTTTTAGGGCATATTTCAGGCTTAAATGCACAATAGACACAATACAACGTCCAGTAAGTGTCCAACATGTCTCTCATGCAGTATTTACAGCACTCTAATTAGTTTTATGCGACACTGAGGCATCATGATTTGCACGCATTTCATTCACACTTTATCCAGGCATGAAGTGTCTCTTGTTCTAATGGATGGACACACGCAGCCATTTCTCTTTTTCACACACACGTATGCATCATACACAACAGAACGTATTGGATTTACGCTTGCCGTGCATTTTTTTTTTGGTGCCCAATTAATCGATTGCCAGTGTGTTGCATATTTTGCATGATAAAGGAGGGCAATATTAAAGTGCCATTCGTAATGTAAATGCACTTTGCAAATTAAAATATGGCGAAATCCAATTTTTCTAGCTCTTTAGGAAGTAAACAGTCCTTAACCAATTAAAGCTCATTGTAATAATTCTGTGATTTATGGCGGGTTCTTTAACTTTCAAAAACTCGGCTAACCCGCATTAAGGTCACCATCCATCATGTCTGTGAAACTGAGAGAGGGAGTAATGGCTGTTGTATTTGCCGCTTTTGATGATAGTATGAAAGAAGTATTAGCACTTGTCAACAAAACTGCTTACAACATAACATTTGCATGCATGAGCTGCAGAGACGATTTGTTATTCTGGCAGCCCCCATACACTTGACAGTTTACAGTGGGTCTGTCTGTCTGTGTGTGTTTGTTTGTGTGTGTGTGTGTGTGTGTGTGTGTGTGTGTTGTTCGTGTGTGTGTGTGTGGTGTGTGGGTGTGTGGGAGGGGTGAGAGAGAGAGAGAGAGAGAGAGAGAGGAGAGCGGGAGAGAAGGCATCAGGAAAACAGCATGTTTGGTTTTGTGACGGGCGTGGCGAAGACAAGTGAAGGTCTTATTTGCCGCAGTTGCGATTCAAACCCAAACAATGGGAAGGGGCTTAGTCATAGGACAGAGGGGAGAAAGAAAAAAAGCATAAGAAAGATAGAATAATTATCCAGCTCACCCTCATATTTACAACCTACTAGTTTACTCAGGGGTGTCATGTCGAGGGATTGATGCTTGAAGAGTGCTATAATGCTTTAATTACTATTATTTATGTATTCATTCATTCTTTAATAATCTAATAATGTTTTTAGGTTAATAAGGAAAAACGGACTTAATATATATAAATATACTTGATTAACAAATGTCTGACCTTCTAAATATTTTATTAATTCCTAATGTTCATTCATTTTAAAGAAAATGTTCTGCAGAAGGTGTGAATATGTGAATATGATGTCCTTTCTTTATTTTTTTCTTTCTTTATTTCTTTCTTTTAGGACAAGAATAATCATGCAACTTAATTTTCTAAATAAATCCTTTTTTTCATACTTAAGTATAAAATAGTCTAGTGCTGTAGTGAATGTTAAAAACAGGTTTGCTCTTGGGGTGGGGGGGGGGGGATAATAATAATAATTTGATAGTTGTAAAAAACTGCATAATGTATATTTAAAACAAAACCAACAGCAGCAACAACATGGATTACTATCGAAAAGGTCCATGGCAAATTAAATTTTAAATAAAATTATAAATAAAAACAATTTTTATTTCCATAATATTGCATAATCATGGGCCCTGCAGAAGTATGAATATGATTTCCTTTCGTTGAGGTAAAAGAATAATCAAGCAACTTTAATAATAATAATAAAAAATAAAAAATGATATAGTAAATCTCAAAACTCTCAGATTTCAAGGGCCATGCGGTCTCAGTTTAAATTAGCATCATTTTTCAATTGTCTGTCTTTTTGACCAAACAGAGCTGATGAATTGAAAAAGTAAGTAAGAGAGTAAATTAGAGAGGCACGGATGTAAATAAAAGCACACAACAGCAGAGGTGTAGAACTGCCAGACTCTCACACTAAGACACGGGGCAGTAGCATTCGGCCATTACAAATGGGCTCCTTGGCTGGAGTCGCACATACACAACTCCGCCTCGTCCCGAGCCAAGAATGCACTTAGCCCCACGATGGTAAATGAGTCCAACCATTTTGACTTCTAACATTACACACCCCGCCGATAGCGACCGGCTCTGGAAAAGTGCACCTTTTGTTGAGACACGAGCATTGACTTTATCATGCTTAAACATCAGGGCTCGTGCCAGGTACTAATTAGAGAGTTGGGAGTCTGGGACAGATAATCAAGAGCAGAGCTTAATGGCATCTCTGATAGGATGACAAAGGCTATTTATTCAGCTTGTCATACAGTAGGACCGCCAGGATGGCCGTCGTCTCTCAGAGAGGATAATCTAGCTCTGGATGCTGTCTGATTAATTAGACTGCCCGACTTGTCAGTGTTGTTGAAATGATCCCACTGGCCTAAAGTGGGTCGTCATTTGTGTGGACAGTGTTTACCTAAATGAATTAGGGGAGCTGGCATTCCATAAGCATCATTGTGCATCCATTAACTCTCTGTTCAGAATGTGTAGATCATGATTGTCAGCACAGTTCATCCAAAAGTGAAAATGCTCATCAAGTTGTTTCAAACCCATATGACTTTCATTTTCTAGTGAAAGACAACAAGAATTGTGTTGGTTTGGCTTTCAAGCTTCAAAATAGATGCAAAAGCACCTCAAAAGTATAAAAGTGGTCTTCTGAATACATTTCATAGCTTTGAGTGGAAAAAAAACCTAGCAATATTTAAGTCATTCACTGAAAATGTTGACATCTAGCTCTCCTTGGAGCATTCATGAGTGTTTATGAGAAGTAGCAAAATCTAATTTTTGAGTGAATCATTCTTTTTAATTGGATATTTCTAAATGAATCCGTTGATCTGGTTCACAAACCTAGTCTGAATGATTTGTTCGTTGAATTGATCCAGTTCTTGAAATCTCACTTACTCAATTGAGTCGAAGAAATGAACAGATCGCTATAAAAGAAGGCTTTCATGATGACTTAAATTAAATGTTTTCCTTACTCAAAGCTATCAAATGGCTTTAGAAGACAAGTCATATGGACCACTTCTTTGATACGTTGGTGCTTTCACGTCCTTTTTTCCGGTTGAAATCTACAGTCCGTGGTCTTTCTAAACATGGGCACAGCCTTCAAAATGTCTTCTTTTGTGTTCCACTGAAGAAATAAAGAAATCAATAGATTTGACTCAACATGAGGTTGAGTAAATGATGACAAAATGTTCAGTTTTAAAGCTATGTGGCCTACACGGTCAGACATCCACTCTCTGTTCATACCAAATCTAGGCCCAAATTATTTCCTCCTCCGTCCTCCCTCAATTACAGAGGCCAGTGATATCTAGTGTATTTCCTCTGAAGACCCATAGCAATTGGCTCTGTGGGAGAGACATTGGGATAATTTGTGGCGCTTTGAACATACACAAACAGCAAGGGAGGGAGGACTTGGGATAAAAGCATCATTTCAATATAAAGGCTCTAGTGGCTGATACGGGCCTTAGGATGGGGGAAGGAGGGGGAGAGGAGAGAAGGTATGCGGGTGAGGTCATGACAATATCTACTTAGCGCTGATCCCCATTTATGGCAGTTCATCTGAGTTAACACCAGGGTAAATATCTATTTAGCGCTTCAGGGGAGGACAGTTGAATCTAGGGAATGTATTTGATGTGAATTGGGATTTCAGAAATACAGTAATCTGTGAAACTATTACAACGTTAAAATACGGTTTGCTATTTTAATTTACTTTGGAAAGGTACTTTAATTTGTGTCTATATATATCTACTATATAAATATATACTGTATAATATATATATATATTATATATATATGATCTATATATATAAATATTATATATAACTGTGGATTATTATCAATTATAGCTAAAAATATTCAGAAGTAAGGACGAGCTTCATCATATGTTAGTCAATATTTAATAAAATATTTGAAGTTGAAATTAGTAATTTAATTTGATGTTAAAATACATTTTAATTTCAATTAAAAAAGGTCTACTTCAGGTGCCAATTTGGGGCAGGACTATTTGTTTTCAAGAAATGGAAGATGGGAGGAGTATTAGGGAAACCTGTTTGGAAACAGACACTATTTGTGCAAATATGTTTGGTGATGCTGTAGTGGGGATGAAATATTAATACGCCTTGAAATATAAACCTATAATGTGGCATGAATGTCACAGTGCTTAAATTACATTCAGTACTGCAAATGACTTTGATGAGTTCAAGTGTCATTTTCAAAGTAATGCAAAGAGCACTATTAGAAATGCTTAAGGACAATCATAATGAGAAACAGAATATACTGCTCCTGTTTTCTCTTCATGTGTAAGAGGTGAGGTAAACGACTGCCTTTATAGTAACATGTAATTGTGGTAATCAGTGCTAAATGCTGCTGTTGTGTAATAATGCTTGGCAATAGAGAAATTCACTGGAATGCTAATTTTGAACAGCAAAGAGGTGATTATTTCACCCCCTTCTCAAATAGATTTTAATAGCTCCGGCATACACGTGCAAACACATAAAGCACACATAAAAACACACACGCTCATAGAGGTACACACCCCCACACAATATTCATACTAGTATAATAGTTGCTAACTTGACTATGTACATACACTCACAACTCTGTGCACACTGGGCCAGCTGTTACTGTCTGTGGTCTAGTGTAGATCGTTGTAGACATGGCTGATCTTGTAAGATTTTTACATTTTCTGAATGTAACAAATTGTGAAAATTTACAGAAATAAGGAAACAAATGAAAATGTTTGCGCTAAAATCACTGCCACGACGACAGGGTGTTGCTACGTGGTTGCTAATAATTACTTCAAATTGTGGTTCAAATTACTTGCTCAGTGGTTTCTTACTGGTCAAAGTTAAAAGCTCACTCACAAGTCTAAATGGTTCAGGTGCCTTGTTCAATCAATGCAACTCTATGTTTTTATTTGTTTTTTTTTTTTATCTGTTTCACCGTTCACCAGGCAAAATTTATGATTATGACCACTTAGAAAATTAATAGTAGAACTGTACTTGACAAATCACATGATTTGACAATTGTCCATTCACCAATTCACTCAACAAAGCAAGCATAAATACTACACTACTACTACTACTACTACTACTACTACTACAATGTCACTATAGTTCTCTCTTTTCCACTGTCCTTTTTCAGAGCCAACAGATTGACAGTGAAGCAGACATCATATTTAAAGCTCTCTCCAGTGCTCCCCCACTCTGTTACACACCTCACTTACTGTATGTGTCTTCTCCCGGGCTACATTCTCCAGGGGATTTGACTTAGTTTACACTGCCATCTTGTTGTCATGACTGCAATGACACACCTCTCTTTCCCCAAAGGTATATAGATCTGACAGCTGCTTTTGAAAAAAATAAAAAATAAAAATATTTCTCATTTCAGTATTCATGTTGAGTTGAGTTGGAATAACTGTATAAGGCTGATACACATGTTTTATACAGGCATTTAAGTACGACCTGTTCACATGTGTATATGTACATGAAACTGAATTGTCGCTTTTGAACTCTGGTGACAGTAAATATTCTTTTTTTGGTTATAAAGCGGTCCTAGATTCTACTTGAGCCTAGCAATGCAACATTACAAAACATAATAACAGCTCTGATGTAAAACACCTCACTAATGTGTCTGTAATTACATGTCAGGGACTATATCTTCTAGCGTAAAGATCACATGAACATCCTTAAAAAAAGTTTAAATGACAATTGGTGTCCTTAATGTATTATATAGTAACCATACTGTGAATAGTCACAGCTAATGGGGTACCTAGATGAGAGTTGTACCCAAAAACAGCCATTAGCTGTGACTAAATTCACAATAGAGCACGGTCTCAACTCTTTTGTAACTTTCTTGAAAAAAATAACAACCCAAGCTAATTGTAAAAAGTGTCCCTACTATCATTTTTGCAAAAAAAGTACCTATACATAAACTTCACCGCAGTTTCCAGCTGAAATGACTGATTTTACAATAAACGCTTCTACCACGATTTGTAAACTAATGTATAGAGATGTTTGCATCACATAATCATCTCCATAGGTATGGCTTTTCTGATGTAATAAACTTGCTTGGTAGCTCACTCACTACAGCACTTCACTTGCGATGTGGAGCATGAAGGTACGAGTCACATGAAACACAAGTTACGATAAAAGAGTTCAAAGACGTGTAGAAGCAAACTAAAATGGCACGGTTGATGCAGCAAATGCGTTTTTATCTCACATTTGCATTTGTTAAGACTTTTGGTTAGGTTTATGGTAGGGTTTAGTGTAGGTGGAACAGTATGTTCATTTCATAAGCAAGCATTACTTTTTTAATTAACTCACCGGACATTTATTTTTTTCCCAAACTGTCACGATACCTACAACAACCAACATAATAAATTATTGCCAGATTCACGCTAATCTGTTTAACATAAAAACTGAATATGCTTTTAACTCCACTTACTGGACATTTCACTTTGAAAGAATTGCAAAACATGCAAGAATCAACATAATATAATTTTTCAGAAATGCCACACAGCCACATTTGTCCCAAATGCGCCTGGGCTGAAAAAAAGGGCTGACCCAATGAAGTACGGTTTACATGGACAACAATACTCCGATTTTAATACGATTAAGACAATACTCTGATTAAGAATCTACCATGTAAACAGAGATTTTTGATTACCTTAATCCCACTAAAGTCATAATCGAAGTCAACAGAAATCGAATTAAGACATGTGGAGTATTCCTAATTTAGTCGCATTACTGAAGTGCAGAATAGACATGTACACACCTTAATCACATTATTAGCGTCGTGTAGAACTTTTTGCCGCATTTTGCGACAGAATACACACACAGCATTGCTCAACCATTTGACGGCAAATAAAAGAGCTTCAACACCCGCCGTCGCCTGTATGCACGTACAAATAATTAAAGGGGTGGTTGACTGTTATTTTTATAGGCTTGATTGTGTTTATGGGGTGCAGTCTAACATGTGTTAATGCTTTGTTTGTTAAAAAACGCATTAGTTTTCACATAATTTACTGTTTCCACACCTCTCTGTACCTTATCCTCTGAACGCACACTGATACATTTCCTGTTTTTGAAGCCACTCCTCAGGAACTACACGATGGGCTCTGATTGATTTAACTGGCCCAGTGTGTTGTGATTGGCAAACGCTCAGCGTGGCGTCTCTAATCGTCCCGCCCCTTTTGAGCCTGACTGAGACGCAGAGGATATTATTGAAGAGGATCGAGCAGAACCTGTGCAAGCACGGCTTTTAATGGTAGGCTTATGTTTTTTGTTGTTGTTGTCTCATACTTTTAGATACGCTGTTATTTGTAAATGTTACTGCTTCTGTTAGCTTTTAATATATGGTTTTATCCTGATTAATGCTTTAATACAGTACGGCAACTGCACTTGTTTAACGCTTCTCATAGCTATAGTATGTGATAATAAGTGTATTCACTGAGCTGATGATATGAATGAGAGAGAGAGAGAGAGAGAAGAGAGGAAGAGAGAGAGATGCCAGAAGCGTATGTGCAGAGGCAGGGCATGGAGAGGCCAGGAACAAGGGGATCGAGAACGTTCCCCCCCCCCCCCCCCCCCTGCTCTTTAGAACATTGATTGGAAAACTGTGAATCAATTAGGAATTCATTGAAAGGACAGAATCGCGAATTCATATAGTGAATAGAATTTTTACGGTTGCACTGTAGAGTTTTCTTTCCTCTTCTTAAAGCAGCGCAGCCTGGCCTCGCCCACCTTTGCTGCGATGTTCATGAGGAGGGTTTAGTAAAATTCTGGGTTTTGCTTGACGTAAAGGACAAGGGAAGTAAACGTGTAGTCCCTTACCAGTCGTTTTTGTAGGCATTAAACTGCCAGAATTTTGAAAGTTTACATCTCCGATCTCCGTTGCAACTTGAACTTTTCAGTGTACCTTGCAGATATTGTTTATGATCAAACAGCAACATTACACACTAACTAACATTTAAAAAGTGAAATCGCAATCAACCACCCCTTTAACTGCACTTGAAGCTTTCATAAAATTAAAAATGAAACACCAAAACTGTACATGGCATCATCATGAAGACGAACTATATGTTTATACATGAAATTCCGAAGGGGACGTCGGATGGTGTCACGTGAGGACGTAATGACGTGTGCCCTTAATCGAACTATGTACTATAACATGTAAAACAGGAACATGAAAGGAATATTCTAAAAGCAACTCATGTAAACCCCATATTCATAATATTGGCTTATTTAGAATAAGGTAAATAATTTGATTACTGATGTCCATGTAAGCGTAGTCAATGAGAAATGCTAAGTCAGTTTGCTAGCATCAGGCACTGTATTAAATTAGCCTGATTGGCTAATTACTTGTTTTTATTTGAATCTGTATTCAATCAGAGCGTAGCCATTAGCAAACATTTCAAACGACAGACAAGTAACGGACCCCCTCTTCACAAGGCTAAGTAGTTTGGAAGAGAAAATATGAGTTGTCAGTAAAAGTGGCTCTTAAACTAAGCAGTGGGATATCCTGTGTGACTTAAACACGTTCCTTAATGTTGGCATAATCACCATGTAGCGAAAGACTTCCTTTTTAACATATTTACTGGACGTGGCGCATAATTAAACAAACGTTGTCACGCTTCTGCATGGTTAGTGCATGGTTGTTAAAGTCACATCTGGTGGAGGATATTCCCTGAGGCCGTCTTTTAAGGGGGGCTCTTGGAGCTGGGTACTGTACAGCTGTGGGTGGGCATCAAACTGGCAAGAAATTTGTGTCAGCAGGAAGGACTTCTCTGAGCTGGCCCTCTAAAACCAGTTCTACAACTAATCCTTTACTGTAAAAAATGACCGTGAAATTAACGGTTTTTTATATATATAGGCTCTTTTGGAAAAATGCATTAAGCAAAAATAAAAAACTTGGCTCTTTGGTCAAAAAAGTTTCCCGACCCCTGGTGTACAGGATTTATTTAAATTAAAAAATAAATAAATACTGTTTTTTTTTCTTCAGCAGTAATTCCCATAACAAATGCATTTATACAGAGTTTCATACAATTTAACTTAAAGCTAATTTCACTACATCCATCGTTATATTTCATGTGTATAGACTAATGTTAGCCAATACATAATATATACTCAAACAGTATATATAATTCTTATTAAACATAGCTTTAATAGCTTAAACCCAAAGACACTTTTTAAAAAGTGATAATTGTTGAAATAGTTGCCCTCTGTGTGTTCTTCACGTGCTAGAAATCAGGAAATTAAACAAAAAAAAAAATCTTTCAGAAAAAAATGTGGTAAATTTAAATTCATTATTAAAATATATAAATAAAGAAATAAATCAAATAACAAAGCATTATGTAATGTTTACATCAGTAGCCATTTAAAAAAAGTAATAAAAAAAAGTAAATGATGCTAATTTCTTCAATATTTTCTACTGCACATCTCATCTTACTATGACAAGCTGTAGTAGGAAAACTGCTCAGAGAAGTGTGTCCCTTCATTCATGCAGTCCTGTTTTATTTTTCACTTACCATTACAGAAAGGTGGGAGAGAATGAATGAGAGAGAGAGGGCAACTAAACCAGATAAAATTGAATTTTTGCAGTGTTTCCTCTAGCAGGTGGAGCTGATTAAGACCTCTACGTTTGGCACCTCATATTCTTTTATCCGTTAGGAGAGGGGGGAGAGTTGCATTATGATGATGGCATATGTGCTGTCTCTGTATGTGACCTGATTGTAAATCAGCAGAGAAATCTCTATAGCCCTAAAGTACTTTTTCATACTATTATTTTCGCGTTTCTTTTCTCCTTTTGAAAGTTATTATGGTATGGAAGTACATGTATCAATGAATCTATATATACCGATACTATATAGATATATAAGATATATATATATGATCCAGTTAGGCTCATTAACCATTACTCCTTCAAAAACAGCTAGAAACCTTGGAGTTGTGATGGATGATAAGCTGAATTTCTAAGAGCACATTGCTAAAACTGCCCAGTCCTGAAGATTTGCTTTATACAACATTAGGAAGACCAGGCCCTTTCTTTCAGAACATGCAACACAAATCCTTGTTCAAGCTCTTGTTCAATCCAGGCTGGACTATTGCAATGCTCTCTGGGCAGGTCTTCCAGCCACTTCTATAAAACCTCTACAATTAATCCAAAATGCCGCTGCAAGATAATCTTTAATGAGCCGAAAAGAAAAGAATGCATGTCACACCCTAATGTTTGCCTACAAAAACACCACTGGCTCTGCACGCCATTTACCTAAATTCATTAATTCAGAGTTATGTGCCCTCTATAAGCTTGCGTTCTGCAAGTGAACGATGTATTATTGTGCCATCCCAAAGAAGCACAAAATCACTATCAGGGACTTTTAAATTAAAAGTTCCCTCCTGTTGGAATGACCTGCCCAAATCAATCCGAGCAGCTGAGTCCTTAAACATCTTCAAGAAACGACTAAAAACACATCTGTTCACCTTTATTTGAAACTCTAACTCTGGCACTTTCTATTCTATTTTAATTCTACTTTATCTACATTTATCTTCTATTTTTTATTTAAAAAAAAACAAAACAAAAAAAAAAACCACTGCTTTCTATTTTTCTATTATTATTATTATTGTGTGTGTGTGTGTGTATATGTGTGTATAATATAAAATACCTTTGCGTTAGGCTAACTGAGACTTGTCATTTACACCTACATATTGTTGCTCTTTTGTTAGTTTTGATTGCTTCTATGGTCCTCATTTGTAAGTCGCTTCGGATAAAAACATCTGCTAAATGACTCTAAGGAAAATGTATTAAATATATATTAAATTAATACTTAAATAATATTATTATTTGAATACTTAATTCACATTAAATACGACACACACTCAAGTGCACACACATGTACTTGTGTGTGTACTCTTCCACTAAGGCGTTCTTACCACTGTCATACAATGTGACACTGTATGTGTGTATTTTTGGGGTGCCACCCTCAGAGGGGTGTGAAGACGGTGCGTTGGAAGGCGAGGGGGTTGCAGTTGGGTTCCTGGGCTCTATTTGCAATTGAAAGCAGGGGGCTGTGGCATAATGAAAATGTAAAGCAGTGGTTTCATTTTATTCACTGTGGCAGATCCAGATTCCCAGAGAAACCTCACTCTAGCAATCAGTCTATTAATAATTGAAACTGGTTCAGGAAGTGAGTGAGGCGAGCCGGTGCCACGACGCTATGCCTCACCAGCTGCTGACCCTCATAGACACCAGCCAATTACACAATGCTGGTTAATTGTCGGGTGATATGATTGCACCGCTGTGGGGGAGGATGTGATGTCACTTGGGGTGGCGGGGGGTTTGAAGACTCTAGGGTGGCAGAAAGGGAGGGTAGAGATGAGGGAGGAATGACAGAGAGTATAAATTGTGCTTGCTAAGGATTTGTTCAAACCCCTAACACTATGTATTAAGTTGTGAGTTGTAAGTATTAATGTATTAAGTTGTGCCATGTAACTTGTCCTATACAGGTTTGTGCTACAGACATGAATGATATCTCAAATTGTGCAGCTTTTTGAAGAGAGGTGTGTTATTACTTTACCAGGTAATTAAGATGATATTCATCTAGTGGCCAATAAAATAGCCAAATAAAAAAAGAAATCCATAGACATTGAAAGAGGGACCCAAATCACATCTAGAAACTAGAATATTGCAGACTTGGATATGAGCTCTTTTGACTTGGGCCCCTAAGTAACCACCTAGCAACCGCATAATAACTGTAAAACAACTCAGAACTGGCATTGTTACTAAAAGTACTAAAAATATAAAAAATTATTTTAGTCAACTGAAATAAAGTTGAAATAAAATAAAACAAATATTAGATAAAAAAAACTTTATTAAAAAAAAGTGCAAATTAACTTAAAAAAATAAGGTAAGTAAAATGACAAACTGAAAAAAAAAATAACAGAAAATATTAAAAGATATGTATATATATATATATATTATATATATACATATATATATATATAATATATATAATATATATAATATAAAACAAACTCAATCGTTTTGTATTTATCTATTTTATATTCATCGTTATTCTACAATACAAAAGACAAAAGACCTCTAACACTATCTATATATACGTTTGCTTTTTATTTATTAGATTATTTTAAAAAACCTTGCCTAATGTACTGCGTGTAAGATAACAGAAGTGTATAGCACTTGTATATCATTGCTCTTTGTTGATTTTGATTGCTTCAATTTTCCTTATTTGTAAGTCGCTTTGGATAAAAACATCTGCAAAATGACTAAATGTAAATATAATGTAAATATACTCACACACACATATACATTAAGGAAAAGCACACGGTAAAACAAATAAAAGTAAAATAAAAAAAATTAAAAAAAATTACGATAACAGTATATAATAATACTAAAACAACACTGCTCAGAACAACTTAGCAAACAAAGAGCAACACTCTGACAATCACAGTTTTGCACAGGTAAAAGTAAAAGAGTTGTGTATTGCATACTTGACCAATTGAAAGTAACTATGGAACGACATTCCGGACAATTTTCAAATAGAATAACAAATTGTATTTTCAATTTCGTTTTCAAAGTATGGACGCATAAATTGTGACATAATCCAAACACAATTGCAAATCTTGCATTACCGTTTGCATTTTCGCTTTCGCGAACGCACAGAGACTGCCAAATTTCAAATGAAAAAGCAAAGTCCATTTGAACTTATTCCAGGTCTTAGAGCTACGGCATGTCATATTAATAGCAAAATAATTACCAGTATGCTTTTTCCCTCTCGCTGCGTCGGCATTGTAACCTGCCAAAACTCAAAATGGGAAGAATCTGCAATTCCTTGCGCAATTTGAATCCGTGATTGTGTCTACATGGAAAGCTGCCATCAATGTAGGGTGCGGGGCTATACTAGGGGGCCTGTTGTATTGGGATGGGTGACGCACTCACAGACAACCGTGACGAATGCTTCGGATCAAGGCACGGTAATCGGGTGTAAGAGGCTCCGCTAAAGGTAGATACCCATCGTTTCGTCTCTGTGTGAACGAACAGCCAGTGCAACAGTCTTGGGCGACAATACATATATGTATTTGTACCCCAACATGTAGCGATTATCCCCACACGCTAACACGACGGGAGCCACACCAAGGTACGCAATTATGTCAATATGCAATATTAACCAATGCTTTTTCACCTATCTCAGAACTCTCATGTTTTCACTCACTTACACTTTTAATCCGGAATAGTAGAGCGTGTCACACCTGCCTTAAGATTTTTTTACTGTTTGCACTCTGATTGATGCACATAAACAAACAGACAGTGCAAATCTACATGTATTTACCTATTTGCCACCTATATCTTATATCTAATAGCCTATGTGCACCTGCCTCAAGATCTCTCAGTCTGTTTACGATCCGATAGATATGTGACAAAACAGAAAGAAAATCGCGGCTACACACACACATACTCTGCCTGCCCAGACCACGATTACACACCATACACCCACAGCACGCCCTGACGGTGCAGCTGTCACAGCCCCACCACCGCCAAGGCAAGTATCCCATTCAACTCATGTGCCCAATGTGGTGTCCAGTGGCGGAAATAGTGAGAGATCTTGAGGCAGGCGCAACACTTTGGTGCCACGTACGGGACGCAAACTCCACAACGGATTAAAACTGTTGAATAAAATATAAAGTAAGGTGGAAAATAAGTATAGATCCTGCACACACCTGCCCGTTTTGGCAGGAAGAGTGACATGCGCGCACCCCGCACCAGCTTGGTAGCGCCGCGAAACAAGCCGATGCCGCAAGCTAACCTTTGACTATTTAAATAGGGACAGGCTCGAACTCCTCAACATGGGAAAATCCACGCAGCGCACATGGCATTTGCCACAAAGACCCATGTGAGAACTTTGGCGCCCATCCTGTGCGTCCCGCCCGCAGCCCGGGCCAACCCGACGAACCATGGCAAACAGTAATGCGGCTGTCGTTGCATTTGGAGGAGGTCAAAATTTATGCATCCACCCTATTGAAAACGCAATTGAAAATACAATTTGCTATTATATTTTGAAAATTGTCCGGAATATCGTTCCTTAAGTAACATCTTTCAAAAGCTGATTTCAACAACTGTGTGTGTGTGTGTGTGTGTGTGTGTGTGAGCGCACACACAAATGAGGACATAAATTTGTATAATGACAAAGGTATGACATAGGTATTACAAGGAGAAGGTGACTTTTCAGGACATCACCCCATGTCCCCACTTTTCAAAACGCTTATAAATCGCACAGAATAGAGTGTATTGAAAATCTAAAATAGCACAAAGTCTCCAGTGAGGGGTAGGTTTAGGGGTATGGTTAGTGTAGGGCAATAGAATATACGGTCTACAGTATAAAAACCATTACGCCTATGGGATGTCCCCACTTTTCCCAAAAACAAACCTGTGTGTGTGTGTGTGTGTGTTGGTGTATATATATATTAGGCATAGGATGATAACCGGTTTCAAGGCTATAAATTGTCCGTTATACCGTTTTTTACATGTCATCAAAGACGGAAAGTGCAGGACTCCCTCGGTTGTGTGCAGCGAAGAGCGTAACCAGTCACACGACCCCTCCCCCTCCGGTTGGTGCAAGCAGTCAGCAAGTATAGGTCTCTGCAGGAAAGTAATTACCAGTAATTACCAGGACGTTACCAGATCGGGGTGTTTTTAGACCATGTTTCCTGATTGGCTGACTTCATAGTGACAGTAGGTTTAGGGGTGGGGTTAGGTAATGGAGATCATTTTGATTGCATGATTGAGAAACACCCTCTAGTTTGAAAACACCCACAAATTCAGAAACGCCCACTTTTGCTCTGCAGAGACCTCAATGTCGCAGTCAGTGAGTCACCTGTGTGTGGGATGGCCGAAGGAGGTGAATCCCTGGAAGTTTTTCCCCCGTTGAAAAAGATGAAGTCTGCCGTATGGGAATTTTTCGGGTAACGTAGACTAGCCATGTTCCGTACAGATGACGTTTTAGCGCCGATCGCTAAATAAATACTTCCAGGTCGTACAAAAACTACATATCTGCGTCATCTTCATTTCTCCCTCTTTCACCCCCGATCAAGACAGAGACCCACCCGCCGTTTGTTTCAGTGTTGAAATAAATACTATTTGGCTTGCTACCGAGGCAGATAACATGGCTAATTAACTAGCTAACTTGCTCCCTCACGTTAACATTACTTCACAGAGCGAGGAATGGCAGACTAAAGTACTACGTTTCTGCGATTTAGTACAATAATAAAATTTAGCTGGTTTCACGTCTATACTTTTAAGCCTCCTGCCATTGTTTACATCTGTTCAAAATCACGACATTTAAAAAACAAACAAACTGCTGGCTCTCAGGTGTCTTTGCCACTGTTCGGAGTGTGTAGGAGAAAGACACTGGGTGTGTGTGGTGTAAAAACCCACTCGCGCTCTCGTCCTTATGTGTATGTGCACACATCCTCGTACCTCACTGCTCCAAACTTAATCCAGGAAAGGTGAACATTCCTGGATCATAACTTGCACTGAAAGGAATGCGTAGAAAGTGAGCATGTCTCCAAAAGCCTTGTTGAGCTGCAGGTTTATGAGTCTTTTAATGACGGCATTTTTCAGTTATAATTATTTAGGTAATAATTTTTTATGTTCTGGTTATTGTTGAGCTGCAGGTTTAGGCCCACTTAATTTAATTACGAAGAATTCAATTATTTATTTTAATTATTTAGCCTGTCATGTTTATAGAGTGTTCCAAAATGTTCTATGTTTCTTAAAAATAAAATGTATTGTGTTCAGTGGAAAAAAAAGTTTTTTTTTTTACCCAGACATTTAAAATAACATATTTTAGAGCTGTAATCGCAATACCATGATATGTTTTATCTAAGGTTATCATACCGTCAGAATCTCATACGGCCCATGCCTAATATATCCAGTATCTCTACTGTATAATTATATATATATATTGTATATATACTGTATATATTAGGCATGGGCCGGTATGAGATTCTGACGGTATGATATATATATATGAGTTGCTGATGAATAGGTCACATGCACATACACACACAATGTGGGGTAAAGTACACAAATAAGCAGACTCCGTCACCTATAACCAATGGTTATGAGTATATATGAGATATATACCCTAATACTCTTCCCTGCCTGTGAACTGGACTATATATCAGAGCTAAACAAGTTATGATGCTTCTGTTATTTATACCCAATCATACTGATCAGCATAGCAACTGAGCCAATATTCGATGTGGATGATGGAACTGCAGACAGAGAAAGAGAGACATTACACAATACTCAAGATTTGATCCACAAAGATCATGAAAAGGCTATGAGCATCATTTCTCATTCCTTTCAGTATTAGTGGTTGATTAATATGTGTTTTTGTTCACACCAGTGTTGCATATTTGTTTTCATTCTTTTTTCTGTACACAAAAATTAGAACGTGATGCGTTCCAGATGATGTGATCTGTATCAGACATGTGCTTAATGCTACTACATTAACAAAACCCATTGAGAGGTTTCATTTAAATGCCTAGCTGTGAATAACACTTGAAATTAAACACACTGCAATAAATAAATACATTCTAAATCAGTACTTTTTTCCCAATGAAAACATATAAACATCCTTAAAGCAAGATACATTTACTTGAGAAGCAAATCTGTGTAAGATATGTTAACATTTATTTGTAGTGCAAAACAAGTACACAACAGCGAAGCAAACGCAGCAGTCACGTTCTTGTGTTGATTTCAAAAAGAACCTGTCAAACCGACTCGTATACTTCACATCTTTGGTATTGTCTTTGCTAAGAGAGAAATACAATGCAAACTAACTGCTGTGGAAAAAGTAGCACATTCAGACATCATAAATGTAGCTACAATCGCTGCACACACCGTGACTCAGCATGAAACACTGTCCCTTCTATTCATGAGAAAACCTTATGCATTTCTTCACTCTTCCCTGTCAGTTCTCTCACTCCAGCAACATACCCAAAATCCAATGCTTGTTGAAGGCCCTAGGGATGTGGTTCAATCTCACAGGATGACACTTGTTGCCTAGGGCAGTTATGCTGTTACATTCATAGATGAATGTTCCTACTTGATATCTCTTGCTTCTGACCATATAGCACTCTGTTGATGACTGAAGAATGATTTTTGAGAACGATCGCTTGCTAGTAGGTTTTATAATGTAATCTAAATCATTTATATTGACTCATTTGGGAGACATTTTATCCAAATAGACTTACATTACCATTCAAAAAAATTGGGTCTGGTAAGATTTTTGTTTTGTTTTTGAAAGAAGGCTGATCAAAAACACAGTAAAAACAGTAATACTGTGAAATATCATTGCAACTGAAAATAACAGTTTTCTATTTTAATATATTTTAAAATATAATGTATTTCTGTGATGGCAAAGCTGAATTTTCAGCAGTCATTACTCCAGTCTTCAGTGTCACATGATCTTTCAGAAATCATTCTAATATGACATGGTGCTCAAGAAAAATATTATCACTGTTGAAAACAATTGTGCTGCTTAACGTTTTTGTGGAAACCATGATACTTTTTTTTCAGGAATCTTTGCAAAATAGAACAGAAGAACAGTATTTATCTGAAATAGAAATCCATTGTAACATTATAAATATCTTTACTGTCACCAATTTAATGACTGAATAACAAACTTTTAAATGGTAATGTACATTGCATTCAAGGTATACATAATATTATCAGCTCATGCATTCTCTGGGAATTGAACCATAGTGTTTCTATTGTTTAAACAATAACAACAGAACAAACACTAAACTAAAACCATAGTGATATTTACATCATGAAGATCTCATTGCCCCACCTCCCTCACCCCCGCTCTCTCTCTCTCTCCTTGATTTGCTCGCTGCAACCTTGTTCTAGATAGAGATATTCAGACTGTCAGTATAAACTGCCTCTGTTTTCATTTTGCATTTATTTCAATGCCAGACTCGAGGCATAAATTTTTCATCACCTGCTAGTCCATGAATAAAAGATTAAAAAGAACTGAAAGGGGAGGGGAGGGGACACGGGGAAGCAGAGAGAGAGAGAGAAATCACAAGGCAATGTATTGCAGAGACACTGTGTGCATAGGGTAAGTCTTCCTCCCTCTCCCTCTCCCTCTCTCTTTCTCTCAAATTTTTACATCAGGAGCAGTGCGGCAAGGTAAAGATACAATAATGAGGGGTGAAGCTGAGAATCGCCTCACCTTGGCGTTTTATAGGATTACCTGCTGGGAGAATTCAGATTTCTGGGCAGCTCTTACTTATTTATTCATTTCTATATTTATTTATTTTATTTATTTCTCTATCTGTCTATCTATCTGTATCTCTCTTTCCCCCTTGAGCAGAGCTTTGACAGGCAGGGCTGGAGTGAGATGTTGGAGGGTGAAGGGGCTTGTGGAAAATTTCATGATGCACATGCTGGAAAGTTCAGGTGTGAGCCAGAGGGGAAGACAGATGGAGGGATGGAAGGACAGGATTCTCATTCGCCTCCCGGACCCTCTGCACAACCTTTCATTCTGCGGACTCATTCAGAATACGGCAGCGAGCGATTTGTCCAAGAAAGACTTCTCAATATGTGTGTGTGTCATTGTTATATAACATCATTATATTCTACAAGCTGTCAGAGCACATAATATCATATCAATATTATATCAATAATATCAATGTTTACTAACACGCAAACTCATGAATACGTTCCCTCACACACTTACTGCATGGTGTATGTAATGTATTTGGGTTGTTAATTTAACGTTAATTTACTGTGATTAATTATTAAACAAATAAATAGAAAAAATAGCAATCAACTTGAAATAGAAATATATGTTAGCGTTCAGGAATGACATTTAACATGACACATGCTCGTAGTGTGGGATACTGAAAGACAGCAATAAGTCATGTAATGGCTAAAGAATGTTATTACTAAAATAATTCAAAACATTTTTGTTCACTGAAATAAAGCTGAGTTGAAGCACTAAATAAAAAAATTAAACTGAACTAAAACTGAAATAACTAATAACTAATTACATATAGAAGAAAAAATACCCCCCAAAAACTGTAAGATATAATATAATAACCCGACCTTTATATAAATAATACTAACTAAGAAATAATAATAGTAAATACTTAGTGCAGAGGGAATACAAGATGGAAACCTGTGTGAATGGACCCAAGACCTCAACCAGAATAAAAACACAATTGCAAAATGGATTGCTGTGGACTGTAGACTTATGCTTAATGAAATAGAAATAAAACAAACAATCAGAATCAGAATTAGCTTTATTCGCCAGGTGTGCAAACACACGAGGAATTTGTTGTGGTTTTTTAAGGTGCTCCTGGTACATACATACATACACATTTGACATAAGAACAGAACAGAAAAAAAAAAAAAAACATTTAAATAGTAAAACCTAACAATAAATAATGTGTATGACTTCTAAAGCCACATTTGGCTATTCAATATGTTCATGTTGTAAATTATTCTGTCATTAATTATCTTCATTTTGGGGTCTTTACTCAACACATATTGATATATTTCATTCATTACAGTTAATTTAATTAATTGAAATATATAATTCATTAAAAAGTGTGAATAGCTACCATGCACAGTATTTAATGTCTTTTACTTTCTGATTTTATACTTCAATACAAAAATAAATAAATAAATAAACTGCAGCAAATCACTCCATTTCCTGTCACAACTGTTTGTTTGTGTGTGTGTGTGTGTGTGTCACAGTGGCAACTTTATCAAAGACATTATGGACATGTGACATAGCCACAAAGTTTGTTTTTTTTTTTTGGGGCCCTTTACTGTACACATATACACACAACATCTATATTTCATGACCTTGTTACAACCCTACTCCGTTCAACACACACACAAACATGAAGCTTCTACAGGTCTCCTATCAGTGCTAATCTCTGTCAGAACCTCCTCAAATTCATTCATCAAACAACACATTAAAGAGAAAAGGAAAATTCTGTCATCATTTATTCACCCTTGTGTCCTTCTAAACCTGTATGGCCTTCTTTCTCTCAAAGAAAATACTGTATATAAAAATGAGAGATTTAGCAGAATGTCCAAGCTGCTATTTTCAATACAAGGTAATCACATTATGACTAGAGGGGGCTCCAAATAAATAAATATAAACAAAAATACAATAAACAATGCATCATAAGTATCACAAAAGCCCTATACATCAACTCTTCTGAAGCCATACACTAGCTGTGAGAGAGGAACAATTCTTATGGATGACTTAAATGGTGTTTTAACAAAGCTATTTTGTGCTTGGCAGCATTAATCACAATCTATTTACGTCATATGGAAAAGAGCAGCTCGGACATTCTGCTAAACATCTAATTGTGTGCTCCACTAAAGAAAGAAAGTCATACATGTTTGAAATGACAAAAGTGAGTAAATGATATATATATATTTATTATCATTTACTCACTTTTATGTAAAAAAAATATTTTTTTTCAATTAAGTGAATTAAAAAATTATAAATGAACTAACCCTTTAAAAAGTTAAGGGCTAAATCCGTCTCATTGTGAATCTAAAACAAGCACCCAAATAGTAAATCTAAGAGTTAATTCAGGTTAAAAAAGAGAACAGAATCGGCCATTAATTTGTGCTCTAAAAAGGTTAAGCAGGTTCCACAGTGTATATTTTTTCATCATGTACCTCCGCTTCTGGGACAGAGTTAAAATAGACACTGGGACTGTAAAGATGAGGAAAGGTGAACAGGTGGGCCAGTCAATCTGTAGAACAAGGCTGGCTGCCAACCTGGTGTATGTGTGTGTGTGACAGTATAAAGCTGTGGGAGAGTGAGAAAAGGACTTTCACAAGAGCCAGAGAGAGAGACCCCACTGTTCCTAATGAGCTATGAGAAAGTGCCCTCTCAGCAGAGTGACACAGACAAAATCTGTGTGTAGAGAGTTGGGGAATGGTATGTGGGGAGTTGATATTATTTCTCTGTTGGAGAGACGCACCAATTCTCAGTAAAGTCGACACAGTTCTCACTTTCCGATGTCACTGTATTATTCTACTTTTCCACGCTCATGTACACACACCCACACAATAGTTAGAGCATCATCGCTTAGATCACATCTCAACCGGGAGCCCAATTCCAGTAGGATACGGGCACATGGATGGGCATCTGTGCCAGCGTGTCACACATTTGCCAGGCTATGATGGGTTCCCAGAGGCTGGGCACATATCCAGTCGGCACTAAGCTAGGAGTACCAATGTGTGATTCATCCCAGAAACATTCAGAGTGATACATTCACAGTGCTGTCACTTTTCACCAATATCTCATGCAGTTTTCTAAACTCTTTTCTAGAAGCTTGCATCCAATATACCAAAATGCTTGAAACTCTTATTGTTAAAGTGAACATGCAGCCTCATTTGAAATCAAGTTTACTTTCAAAAAATGGCATATTTCTCAGTGAAATTCAAGATTTGATATTATCCATTGGAAAATGGTTGGATCATTGGACCAGAATGGAATCAAGAATGGAATATGAGTTTATTACATTTTGATGAAAGATTTTTTTTTTTACATGAACATGAAACGTTCACAAAAAGACCAAGAACATGTAATAAGTAAAATTGGTCCATAAAACTTAAGTATACAATTCTGTTGCTATTAGCATGAAATAATGGAATTTAAAAAATAATAAAATACGACTATAACAAAATGCTGTTTATAAATACCAAGACGGTTCACTCGTATAATTATGAATAGGACCCCCCCAACCCCACTACCACCCCCTCCCACTACCGGCCAAACTGAACCCCCAACTCACAATCCGCTTTCTACATAAAAAAAAGACCGATTTGCATTTGGTATTATCCATCACTACACGTCTCCGGTAGAAGCGCCGTGCCCATAACATCATGTCCGAGACTGCTTGGGGCCACACATCCATTGCTTTACCACCTTAAATACAAACTTTGTAAATTCTATTTTGTAACATAAAACATATTTTTGGGTTGGTTGCAGTTTCATTCCAGATTTGGGGTTTTGTTTTGAAAAATTTTGAAATATGTTATTTAAATGTGAGATTGTCAAGCAGTTTTTGAGATTTTCCCCATTCAAGTGACATTGCTGAAAAAAATGCACACACAACTACACATTTATTCCCTAAGGGTGAATAAGAGTAACGGACATGAAGAGTTGTTGAGACAATTAAATCATTTTGTTTGTTATATTGACCTGAATAGTCCAAAAAAAAGAGAACTTGAACTGTTGGTTCAGCAACCAGAAGAGATTAGCATCAAACCTCACACACACACACACACACACCGGGAAAAGAAGACAAAGAGCCTGCAGGGACACTCATCTTACCATACCTTTACACATCACGGACACATGCACACACACACCATCTCACACTGCTCCAAATGAGATCTCTTACACCAGCCCTCTGGTTGCCATCCATTTTTAATGGGCTGATTAAAAGCATGGCTTCCCTGATGAATCACAACATGCCTGAGTGTGAGAGAGAGAGAGAGAGAGAGAGAGAGAGCAAGCGGGAGAGAGAGAGGGAAGAGTCAAACGGGTTCACACCCCTCACGATCAACTCGTTAACAGGAGAAAC
Organism: Sinocyclocheilus anophthalmus; assembly: GCA_018155175.1. Classification (NCBI taxonomy): domain Eukaryota; kingdom Metazoa; phylum Chordata; class Actinopteri; order Cypriniformes; family Cyprinidae; genus Sinocyclocheilus; species Sinocyclocheilus anophthalmus. The sequence goes on from JADLZN010000144.1 coordinate 730,647, forward strand.
CGAGAATGAAGAGCAGTGCGGGGCAGGAGGCGCGTGCTCGGACACAAGCACAAGCAGCAGTGATGTCTCTTTTGAAGCCCCTCACAAGGCCATGAAGAGCTGAGGGCACGGCTGGAGAGCGTTAAAATAACTAGCTGCACACACGCTGTGGAAAAAGAGAGTGAGGGAGGCAGAGAACGAGAAGAAGTGAGTGTGAGGGATAGAGACAAAACTACTCTCAGTGCATGTTTACTGGCTAGTCAAGCATTCACTTCAGTCGAGAAACAAGATCATCATTATTTAAACGAGGCTTCCCTCTCGTGTGAATGTTAGATTGTCTCAGTGCAGACAACTGTGGGCGTATGACTGCGTGTCAAATGGGACACGGATCGCATGTAAATGTGGGTGTGTTTGTGAGATTTATTTGAGAGTACATGTATGTATGTGTTTGTAATTTCTGCGGTTTGGCATAATGGTCTGTTAAACGCTTCTTGTTGAAGCTCTCAGACGGGAGAGAGGATCCCTGCTGCCTCATAAATGCAGACCTCTTCCGTTCTGAGTTTCATTGCAGGTGGAGCTCTTAAGACTGTATAAATAGCTTAACATTAAAACTGGAGTGTGTCATTTCTACACAACTAATGTCACTCAAACACATTACGAAGAAAATATGACCCTTTTCAGAAAGATTTCCTGAACACTCCCCCTGTCTGCCATTGGTCGAACAAACAGATGTCACATCCCAATGTCACGTCATTGGTCGAGTCATTGTCACTGTGTTGAGCTGGCTCTCAAAAAAACCTATGTAAGTTTCCACACACACACACACGCACAAAATAAAAATTAACTGTTTCCAAAATTGATAATACAATATAATATAATATAATATTGAGCACCAACTCAGCATATTAGAATAATTTCTGAAAAATTATGTGCCTCTGGAGTAATGGCTGCTGACAATTTGACTTTGTCATCACAGGAATAAATTACATTTTAAAAAACATTAAAATAAAAAACTGTAAATTGTAATAATGTCACTATATTATAGATCTTACTGTATTTTATCAAATAAATGCATTGGTGAGAATAGGAGCCAAAATATAAGAAAAATATTATAAAAGTAATAAATTTTTTAGCAATACATGTTTTTAATGTATAAAAAATTTAGTTTCATTGTGTTATATAACAAGAAGCTTTATTTCACTTTAGTTCAACTTGAATTGACAGTCATGGGCCACTGGGACTGGTGACACAGCAGGTTCCTGTCCTACAATCTCAGCAAACACTCACTTTGATGTTCTTACACAGAAAGTGTCAGAACCAATATTATGACTGACAAATGGATATTTTCTTCCTTTTTTGGACTATATTTTGGCTCATAAAACAGGTCTTTGAAACGACAAAGCATTAACTTTTCCATTTTTCATCAAACTATTTGTTTTCACTTTGTTGCTAGAACCAGTATATGACTGTCAATACTGTCTTCACTGAATGTAAAAGCTGAATCACTGAAGAATCTCTCTATCTCTGAATTTGATATCAGAGTGTCCTTACATTTGGATCGGTTTCTCAATTGGGATGGCAGTGTGTTTGAGTGCCAACTCCACTCTTGGCTTCAGGATGTTCTTAAACAGGCCTGTTCAGGACCAGAGGATTTTCACCAGCTCTCTGATGTTAAGCTAACACTAAACACACGTAGCCGACATATGTTCCATTCACCACAGTGTCACTCTTCATTTGTAATTATTTTTCCTGGTTGGCTCGCTCTCTTTCTCTTTGAGATAAATAGTGTTGGGACAGTGGGGAGCTCAGAGGACTGATGACCTGTTCCAGAGCGTTAAACCTGTGCTCATGGCTGGAGGAGAGTGAGTGAAGATGACAACCATCAAAGGGCTCAACTCCACTGTGATGTATTGGCAGTAGGCTATATTAATTATCTTTCTCTCAATCTCCCATCAATAAAACGGATATACTCAGGTCTAGGGTGAGTTGAAATGTTTAGCAGATACTTCTTGTCATATTTCAAAAGTGGATATTTTCCACTTGGCTAGGAGAAAGCTTGGCACCTGTTTCATGCATTCAATTGTAGCAACAGATTACCAACGGACCAATGGAAATGAAGAGATTTTACTGTAGTGTGCATGTGTGCGTGTTTTGCAGACGAGAGGCAAGGTGAGCAAAAGTTCATCATTGGATTAAAAGGCTATTAATGTTGAAAGTATTTCTCTGAGACAGGGGCGAGCGAGCTGAGGATGAATAAAAGACCCCGGTGGGTCCTGTCACAAATGTTCTTTGTTTCCATCCTTTCACCCATTTCTACACAACAACCAAAACTTAATCCTTCACTCATGATCTTCAATCTAAGAGCTTGGAGGGGTGTGGTTTGCCTTTTGTGTTGTTGTAAATTTAAGACATCCAAAACAACTGAATTCCAGGCCTGAAAAAAGAGAAGAAGAAAAAGAAAAAGAAAGAAAGAAATCAAGACCACCAGGCTACTGGTGCAAAGAGAGGAATGGAATAGAGTGGAATGAGTGTGTGTAAGATGAAGGACAGACGGACGGACAGATAGACGGACAGATAGACAGACAGATAGACAGATAGATAGATAGATAGATAGATAGATAGATAGATAGATAGATAGATAGATAGATAGATAGATAGATAGATAGATAGATAGATAGATCGATTGGAGTTAGGTGACTGTCTCAGTGACACACACACTTTCCCACTGCCTGAGACACCTGCTCACAGTCAGAGGTCGGGTCTAATTCCTGCTGCTCTGTTTCCTGAGCAAGAGGGCTTTTAATTTAACAGTCGCTAACTCAGCCCAGAACACACACTAACTGTGGGGGAGACAAATCGAGAGCTGCCAGGACCTCAGAGAGAACAGTCTGTCTCGGTTCTCCCAGTGCTAAGACCTGGGTCACCTGAATATTCATATGAGTGATGTGATGTGAGCATGTAAAGAGCGTTTAGCTTTAGCTTTAGCTCAAGTGTGTACACAGTTGTAGATATGAAGTCATTTGTGCATGATTATGAGCAAATATACTTCACAAGAAACAGATAATTAAAAGCAATGATCTGAAATGTATTAAACTAATTTTATCTCATTATTGGTTTCTCAATAGCTCTGTTCCAAAATCTAGCGAGCTGTCTCGCCATCTACAGTTTCGCACAGGTAAACATCCTAACTTATAAAAGTAAACCCTCATGAGCACACATTTTTTTTGTGTGTGTGTGTACCCTAGTATAACAATCAGAGATATTTTATTTTGCACAAAATTAAATGTTGTCTACCCTCACTAAAGTAAAAATATGTGGCAAACACACATTAAGTGAAAGTCCATTTTTTACTAGTTTGGTGAATATATATTTAATCAGTAACATTCAGTATTTAATTAAGTATATGTATAAACTTACGGAACATAAAAGTATATTAATAAACATTTCCATTTGGCTCAGTCCATCAACTTGGATTAAATTAGTATTTTGTGATGCATTGTGCGATTGCACAAGATTATACAAACAATGCTCCTTTAAACTGGACCAAAATAAGGTATCTCGGAAGCTGCCATAAAATTCTGTCTAGGTAGGCAGCTTATTAAGTTTTGGCCCAGAGCTACAGTCAGCATGTTGGCCACAGCCGATATTTCCAGCTGATTCAATTGTGCAGATCTGTTCAGAAGATCTTTAGTCACCCTGTAAATCACCCAGCCTTATAGAGAAAAAACATATACATACTATCATATCACAGCCATACACACTGCACAGGAGGTGGATTTCACTTACAGGAAACACACAATAACCTCTGAGATTCACACAAACACCTTTCATTCCATTCTCTATTTATCTCCTTTATCGCTTTACCCCCTCTGAGGGCGTTTACTAGTATCCCACGCTAATTTACTCTCTGTGGGGGCCTGCGCTTAAAGACCACAGAGTGAGGGAACCATTGCAGCCAATCCAGAAGCCATCAGTTTTCATCCAGACCGGCCAGACCTTTGCATTACCACTGCCCTCGCGTTTATTGTTCTCTCATTGCACCTGTCGGCACAGCCTGACAGCGCATTACCGGCACTGTGCCACAACAGAGGGGTCCATCAGGCAGCTATCAGGGCAGCCCTAACCTAGCCTCACAGAATGGGCAGATGGTAATAAGGTGCCGGGAAAGAGCGTGTGATTGGGAAAACACACACACATAACTCAAAGACACCCATTGCGGAATCAAATCCTTACACATCACTGCATCATACTGTCAGCATCTGAGAGCAACGCATTACGTAAAACACTCAAACACACACGTAAAAATAACAAGGCTGTAGGCCAATTTGCAGGGTGCTTCATGTTGTGTAATCTACAAAACTGATAGACGTACATCATAAAACATGGCTGAGGAGTGTCTGTGTAAGATTGTGTTCTTCAGCTGCACTCTTCAAGTGTGTTAGTTGGATTTCGGCAGACAGAAAATAAGGGTTATTTAGTGAACAGTTTTGCTCTGGTCTGATGAGACCTTCATGTCCGTAGAAATGGAGGCATGTACACAATAACAGCATTTTTAGCAACAATTCAATTTCAATTCACATCTAAACACACACACATAAAAGCTGGATGGGAAAGTTTGGGGCAGGTGGATGGCATTTTTACTTTTTGGTTTGTTAAAGGATATATTAAATATATTATTACTCACTCTGCATCAAGTGTGAGCAAAATTGGCTTCGATGAGCCAACAAAATGGAGTTAATCTGGATTAAATCAGAATTTAAGAAAGAATTCTCTGAACATCACTACACTTTCTAGTCACAAAAAGAGAGAAAAAAAAAACTTTTGAGGAAAAAAAAAATCAGTCAGTGGTGTTTTGTGGTAGTTGGTGCTGTTTTCTACAAAGAAAGGATTCATTTTCTAATTAATTCATTTTAGGGACAGCAGTCAACTATATATTGTTGAGTGTGTTTGTATCTATATCTATAGATCTATATCTATCTATCTATCTATAGAACTTGGCGCTGTTAAAATATAAACTTTTTTTTTGGCATTTTTATTTTGATAGGACAGTATAGCAGTGACATGAGCAAAGTTAGAGAGAGAGTGAGGGGGGGGGGGGGGGGGGGGGTGGGCGGGATCGGGAAAGTTTTCACGAGCCGGGACTTGAAACTCCTGATACCCAAGCCAAGGACACTATATGTCGGCGCACTACCCACTAGGCTATTGGCGCCGACAAAATATATGTAGCTAAATCATAAGCATAAACAGTGTTTTTTCAAAGGCAAACATGAAGAAGAGGAAAAAAAAAATGTTTTTTTGCTCCCTGAATCATGTAGTTACAGCATCTACCGGCAGGGCATAACTGTCCTATGCTAACCAGCCAAGTCCTGACCCCTTAGTTCACGCAGACATATAGCCCAGTTGCCATGGAAACAGCATAGACAGGCTGGGGATACTCTTGAAATGTATTTCTGCATATTTTCATGACCTTACTCTTTCCTGTTCTGTCATTGTCTTTATACATAAATAAGATTCTTTTGTCATAGAACAAACTGTATGAATTAACCTAAGGGTCCTTACAGGACCTTCACTGCAGTACATCAAAACAGAGCAGACACAGTAAACATGCAATCTTATGCAAACAATTTAAGCTGCAGTACGCAATGTTAGCTATAGCCATCTTGATAACTTCTGTTATACTTAGATGATACAGACCAGATGGCAATCTCTTCAGCCACATGCCCTCTTGCCAAAACCTGCCCTTAAAAAATAAACGCACAAAATGACTGGCAGAGAGGCACTTTCTGATTGGCTAAAATACACTGGCTCCGGTTAGACTGCTGTTAGATTTTCCTTTGCTGTTACAGTGTGCTGTCACAAAGACAAGTGATATTACTCGAGACACCTATATCTGCGATCTCTGTCAGGTAGTAAAGCTGTTTTATGTGCAGCATTCCAAAAAAAAAAAATAGCTTACAGCAGCTTAAAACCACAAATACAAAAGTCAACATCACTTACACAACAGACATGAAAAGACTTTTGGCATCTCATTGTAAAAGCGGTCAGAAAATGATCTGCACCATCTTGCATGACAATCTTTTTCTTGAACCTGTAATGTCCTTCATTGGGCCTCTTTAAAGGTGAACTTTATTACAAAGTAATTAATGCTGACAAGATATGCAAAATATATGGATCAAACATTTAATGAGGCCCTTTTAACTTCCAAGTTCAAATGAAAGGGTGCTGAAGAGATCTGCTCTTAGTCCAAGGATAATCTGTAGATCTGCATGAGTCAGATGGGGAGAGGCTTCTATTTACACACGCTCATAAGCTGAACTCAAAAGATGGTCATTATATAAACCAGATAACTCCTGAACTATTTCTGATCTCAATACAAGCATCTGCTTCATTTTCATTCTACGATATTTAATCTGATCTGAAGAGCTAATCTGATGCTTTACCATAACAAGCAAGTAAATGTTACAATATATAATCAAAGTATATAATCAATGCATTTTGAAACTAGATTTGAAAATTTTCTGCTGAAAATATGATGGGCTTCACCACCATGATGCCAGTGTTGCCAGGGCATTGCTATGTGGTTTTGTTTTGTTTAAAATTATTTCATTTTTATTTGATATTTTTATTTCATTTCATTTTAGGATTTTATTTAATTTTAATTCAATTTGGGGTTTATCCGCCACCGACCAGCCTTCAGTTCGAAAAATAATAGCACACAATTTTACAAATTTGACCAAACTTTAACACTTAGGGGCTTGTTCAAATCCCTCAATCCAAGTATGAGAAGTATGCTTGCCTTAGCAAACACCACTGATAATCAACACCAAGGCTGCCTCATGCCGTTATGCTGGATATGTCTGTGCCACTCTCTTATGCACACACACCTTTATCTCGCCTGCAATCCTAATCTCATTAAGGTTACATTGTTACCAGTGGAATTCTGGGATATCAGATTGACTCATGGTATTTTTACCCATGCATCAGCCTATTGCTATTCTCCCTCATGGCACAGAGTGGGAACCTCTGGCCTCCCAGAGCACCTGCCTGACCAGCACACCCTCCACAGCTGCTGGACTCCCTGCCTCTCAAAGACTAATTCATCCATATTTAAAAGGTATTAAAGTTTCATCGCTGGCACCTGGATGAGGCTGCTGCCTGCCTGAGACTGAGGGGCATCTAGAGGCCTGTTGTGCCTTTGGGATGAGGAGAGGAGACACACACTTACACTCAACTCACACACACACAAAATAGCAAATAATTAGGGCCCGTGGGCAGCTGGACTGACAGTCTACAGGAGCCTCACTGGGTCAAGAGAAGGTCCTGTTAGAATGAGAAGGAGAGAGAGATACCTAGGAAGTGAGATGGAATTTGGCATATCTCATTTTTTGAATAACTACAACTCATATTTAACATAAGCTGAGACAAGTAATACCTTAAAAAAACAACACTTTTCCTTTTTTTTTTTACATTTAAAAGATAGTTCGCCGACTGAAGATGGGACCAGCTGATGAGGTCGGATAAAACCCCAGCCATGTTTTGGATGGATGAGAGGCTTGATTCTTTTGGACAAAGTTGTTTCTGGCTACACTGGAGTGAACTTTAAAACGAGAGGAAAGAAAAGCCCCTCTAGCGTTCTGTATGAAATATATCAAAAAAATCAAATTAGCAAGGCCCTGATATTAAAATAATAACATTTACCCCTGGAATAAATGGTTTTAGTTCTAAAATCAATACGCACACTCAATAATGCAAGTGCATTATTATAAGATAATAACGCGGGGAAAACCTGTGCATTCCATAGAACATTAGAAGGAACACACAGAGGACTCGGTATTATAGATTTCATAATTTCATATCAAATGTCACATATTCCCATAGGACGTAATATGGTTACATCTCTAATGGGATTTTTCTTTTCCTGATATAAAAATTACATTTAAAGAAATCAGACACACATGGTAATGCAATGAAAAATAATTTACACCGCTCTTGTCGAGTACTCACAGTGTTTCGTACCTTAAGGTTCTTTTTGAGGGGCAGGAAGAAAATAACCTTTATATCACCGCATTTTAAATGTAAACTATAATTACAGCATTTTTGCACATTTCATACTTTCTACCTTGAAGCGGCCACAACAAATGAGCACAGATAACGAATAAACAACACTGTATTCACAACTCCTTTCCATCTGTAAGTTTTACAGTAGCATCATGAATGACTGTACAAGGCTTCATACCTATTTATAGTCATGATAAATGGCCAAGGATTTGATTCTTCGCTTTTTGTATGTGTCGTCTCGTTTATGTCTCTTTGTTAACACAGAGGGAGAATTGTGGAGACACAGAGCCCCAATAAAAGCCATTCACAGACAATGACCATGTTTGAGACTCATAAGCCTTTACAAAAAAAACCTTTCGAAAATCTGCCTAGGTCATACTTGGATCCTAAAATTTTGAGGGGATATTCGGTTATTTGTTTGGCAATTTGTTCTCCAGTGTACTAAGAATGTAGAAATAGAATTCCAAGGGCAGATTTGCATACGGTTCTAGTTTCAACGATGTCACAGATCACAGCTATTCTCTTCTGTCTGTGTGATTGACAGCTGAGTGGACTCCACCCCCTAACCAGAGAGAAAAGGTCTCATCAATATAGCGTTTCTTCAGAGTCTTGCCGACACTAGCAAGCTCGGCTGAAACAAAGGCTCACCCCCATATCCGTCGCAACTAATCTAATTGTTTATCAGCCAATGTCACAAATTCATGGCTGAAATAATGCCGTGATGCTCACAATATATATAAGACATACATTTACACTTTGTTCTGAGATCTATTTGAAGCACTCAACAATTTTCTCTGATGGCCAAAAATAGAGAAAGCACTATGAGGAGTTCAAAAGAGCCTGGAATTAGCCCTCTTCCTTTTACCTGCCGGCTGTGAGAGCACTCAAGAGAAAATGTTGTCTAGTATCTGGTGGGGTGAGCAGGAGATGGTCAGCCGCAGGGCTGATTGAAGACGAGGGGTGTCATTTTAGTATATCAAAGCCTGATCAGGGCTATCTATCTCCGAGGAGCCGAAGAGGGAAAAAATACCACATTTGTGATGTGGGAAGGTAAAAAGGAGGTGTAAAAAACAAGACAAGCCTCCATATGATAAGAGGAGGCATTATGCTGATGTGTCGTTTTGTTTTCTTGTTGTCACAGATACAAAGCGGCTGCATAAATAAGGTATTTAGAGGGCTTCGCTCTGATGTCTGGATTGCGTTTGCTCAATCGCACTTCTGTAGGTGTTTTTTTTTTTTTTTTTTTTTTTTTTTTTTTTTTTTTCTTCTCGTTTGGAGCATCTGCGTCAGAATCCCAGCCATGTTTTAAAATCGACTGTCACAGCCTCTGTAGTGGCACTACAAACGGCTGGGCTGGCTGTAAACTTTTCCCCCCGCAGGATAAGCGTTGTTGGGATAGCGCCACCCTGGGGAATCTCCTTCTCTCGCTCGACTCAGCGTGGATCTGAGAGCGCGTCTGCCTCGCTCTCGCTCAACTGCAAACAAAGCCTTTCTCACAGCCCATTTCTCTTAGTCATTCCAGTAGGAATGCATGTTAGTGGGAAGGAGACGCAATTTGCGTTTCTTTAGTTTGTGTCGTTTGTTTGCGGGAGTATTCATATTATCTTTGCGAGTCTTTTTGGTCAGGTGGATTCGGATGGCTGAAAAGGTTCTGGACCTTTTCGATGTTGCGTTTTTCATCTTTTTGGTCTGCTGAGGTGGCGAATTGCATCTTCTGTCATATCCACTCTTGCTTTTTCCCATACATAAAATATCAAACATCTGAGGGACAATCCAATGACCTCTACTGCCCTTTCTCCCTCGCTTTCTCTCTCTCTTTCTCTGTTACCCAAACACACACACACAATCACACTCTAAGAGAAGCACCAGTCTCACATCCCCCACCGCATACGTGTCTTGATTTATTTTCACCAGTTCTCCACCTTATGATGATGTATTTGCGACATCTGGCGGTATTCACTATTTCCTTTGCAACAGCAAAATGAAAAGGACGGCACGTGGGGGAGACGGAGATGGACGGACAGAGAGAGAGAGAAAAAAGCCAGGAAGACTGACAGAGTGAAAGGAAGGAAGATCGAGAAAAAGAGGAAAATGAAGCCCGAGTCAAGAGGTACCGCAAAAAATCGAGAGACAACGGTGACACACAAAGTTTTATGTCTTAAGCCGCGAGTTCTTCGAAATCCATTCCGAACGGCTTGGATACCCCCTAGTGGGAGGACAAAGGCAGCTATACTTGTCAGAAATGGGGGCGACGAAACAGCCATGAATCCATAGGGTCCAGAGGTCATCCTTCTTGAGTTGCGGTGACATCATAACAATGGGACACTTCTACAGCCTTAGAAATCCAAGCTGATTCATTCCGCGAGGGGCTAAAAAGGAGCGCGCCTTGTAGTTCCCACACATTCACAGACAGACAGCGAGGGAGAGACCTAGACAGACAGAGAGAGGGAGAAACGGAGGAGGAGGAGGTGCTGCCTGGAGGAGGATAGCAGCAGGGAACATATAGGCCTCACTCCAAGCTTTTCTTTCTTCGGTTTTTGTGAATGCATTAAAGGAGATGACTTAATTCGCTCTCGTTTTATGTCCGGAGAGCGCTTCTGTGAGATTTCGTCATAGAGACATGTCACGACCGTCAAGTACGCGAATTACTGCACAACAGAAGCGTCTAACCATGCGTACTTTGTGTCGACAAATGAGTGTTTCAAATGATACGAATAGAGGAAAAGGGCACACTCATTAGGCATATAAACGTTCATTTCATGCAAGCAGCTCATCAACATTAATAGACAATGATTGATGATATTTATCTCAAGAGAATCATCATAAATTTAGTTGGGGGGAAAACAAACAAAAAAAAAAAAAAGAGCAGATAATTGGCCATTATCAGAAAATTAGCTGAGGAACAAACCATAGCTAAAACACGACGCATCCCGGCACGACTTTTTGAGTTCCGTAAATGTTTACGTAACTAAACCGTAACTCTAAACAATAGACTTTCTAAATGCTGTTAAGCTTCCTCCGCGCTCGTAACAATGGTGCAATGGCACGTTACGTAAGCACTAAAGCTATAATGAGATCATACATTCATGTCGAAAGTGTTAATTAGTCTATCTGCCCGAGGTTGAGGGATTCCGCTGCCTTCACTCATTGTTTTTATAATCCTACGCACACATTTATAATTCATCGTGTCGCGCCGCGCTAACACGTTTTAGCCATCTTTTTTGTCTGTTTATGAAGGCTCCATCGCGGTCATGATGCATTTGAAAGCAAATGAAAATCTCTCTTTCTGTTTCTCCCCCTTTTTGCTGCCTGACTCAGCTGCCAGCCATTTTGACAGCTTCATTTGTGACGCCGTTCTTTGATCAGGGCTGTCACTGATATCCAACGCCAATGAAAGGCTAAAACTGAACCGACATTTGCTTGCTACTAAGCTGGTCCATTTTTATTGGGCGTCTGCTTTAAACAAACATGCCGTCTCGTCTTCTGCGGTGACATGTTCGTCCCTTGAGTATGACTGCTTTTGTAAACTAACCGGGATAAAAAGTATTTATGATCAGTGCTGCAATGATCTAAAGAAAATATTTCACTCCTGTTATGCATTAAGGTCTGAAGGAAAAAATACGCCTCATCATGAACAACAAATATAAGCATCTTTTATTCTCTTTAGACTTGGTTATTGACAAAAAAAACTCAGCCCTTCCAAATTATATTATCTTTATTCCAAATAAACAGAATACGTACGCTCATTAAACTTGTCCACATAGGAAGTTTAGATGAAAATCTATAATTCATAAAATGCTGCTGTATAGACGTAATAATCTACTTGTGGAAGTGGAACCCTGTTAAATGATGCAACATAACTTGCCTGTTATCGTAGGCCTATAATTTGTTTCTCATTGCCTCTTTTCTCCACAGAAATTGCCTCTCATTCTTCACACCTAGACAGACACACCCATGCCACCATGATTTATGGGGGGATAGTTCCCTAAAATTGGAAATTCTGTCATAATTTACTCACCCTCATGTCGCTCCAAACTCATATGACTTACTTTCTTGTCTAAAATCAAAAGAAGAAATTTGAAAAAAAAAGAAAAAATATATAGTCCATTTGTCCATAAAGTTTTGAGCTCCAAAAAGTACTTAAAAGTAGCGTAAAAACAATCCATTCAGCTCTGCAACTTCTTAGCTTTTTTGATCACATTAAAGCATTTATATAAAATCTAAATAAAATCTAAACATTGATCAACTCATTTATATTCATGCTGAAGTCCATTATGGATTCATGTCAGTAACATCAAACTTCACTGGTTCTTGCTTGGTATGCGACTTAACATCATGATGACATTACATTAAAAAAAAAAAAATTATACATCAGTATTTGTTGTACTACCCTGTATTAAAATTTTGATCGCCTTTGCTGTCTCTTATAATCTTAAATAGCACTAATAATTTGAATATCCATTTTTCATACTGCACATTATAATGTTATGATGCCTAAACTCACTTTTAGCATTTAAAACAATTTTTCCTTATTAAGTTAATAAGATATATATATATTATATAAAATATATATATATATACTATATTTGACAAACTATCTACCATTTATTGGTTATAACATTAACATAAGTATTAGCTTGGTATCAGACAAAATTTTTAAATTAGTGCATTTCTAGTAGCAAAACCATATAAATGAGAGTCTTCAGTCACTGAAGCTGGCTGGTTACTAATAGTAAGTTGACGATGCAAAAAAGACCAGGGGCAGAGGAAAAAGGATAGAACTGAACTCGTGTTCGGACCAAGCAATCAAACCAAGTGTTGAAACGGCCTAAGACACTGCTGACCAGAAGTACAGATATTACAAAAAAAAAAACATGGCCGCTGCTTTTTTGTTCGTAGCCCTCTTACAGTTTTTTCTGATGTGGAGGGTTGATGCTCGCTGCTGGGGTCGGTAGCCTGAGGAGACTGGCAGAACTGGTCAGAAACAACGTGTATTCTGACCTCTCTCAAACCAGAAGAGGGCATGCAGCCCGTGGGCATGAAGCCAGCAGGTGGTAGGGTTTCCAGAAAAGAGGGAAGTCTTCAAATGGTTCACTCCATCAAGTAGTCCATGGCCTGACATTGAGCTAATCTGGACGGGTAGCGCTGAATGACGGATTGCCTAAGAAAGCTTCGGGTCAGCACAGAGCCAACATAGAGGCTACACAGATGCCCCCAATCCAGGCAGCCCACTCTCTGATTAGATCTGCTCCCCTTGCAGAGAGTGCCCAAGTACAAAAAAAGACAAGAGATGAATGAGAGGATGGCAGAGAGAGATAGAGAAGGAGAGATCGAGGGAGTGACAAGAAGCATCATTCATCTCTAAATGGCCTTTCATAACATTGTCACTGGGTATCACACAAATTGCAACAAACAGTCACACTGCTATAGATGGTTGCCAGTAGATGAGACATAAAGTATAGAATAAAGGGTGAAGATGCTTCTGAGGAATAACTACATTTGAGAAATCTGCTCCCAGCCAATTTGGACATCGATTTAGAGATGTCAAGATTAGTCAACCTGGCTTAACTGAATGAATCAAGTATTGCAGTCATGACAAAGCAGAGATACAAATAGACAAGACATATATTGTCAGAGGAGGAAATAATTCCAGTCAATCTGGGTACTGATTCAAAGACGTTATCAAGAGAGCATTCAAATCTAGTTTTCACACTTGGTTCGATTGTTAGACCAAAGCCAAAGTTCAATTGTCTTGTTGGGTTTAGCATCAAAACTTAAGATTCCTATAATGTCACTTTGTCTGCGGATTGGCAGAGATGTGAAGAATGAGAGCTGCTCTATGAACACAACTTATTTGAATACAAACTGCTATAATAAATGCACTATAGCATAATTGTTGTTACTGGGAGGATGCAACATTGCACATTCTTTGCCATCAATGGCGCAAGTTAGAACAGAGTGCAGACCAACTGCTAACCAATCTGGAACCTTACACCAACTCGACAAATGACACAGTTCGGAAAACCAATTTCACACCAGCCCAAACACACCCAAAAAAGCCCCCCCCCCCCCCCCCCCCCCCCTAGTGTACCCATCGAAAGAAAGAAAGAAAGATTATTCCAGAGACTGCAGCTTCTAAAGAGGAATTCAGTGTGCATTTCTTCTTCATCTTCTTTTCTTAGTGTTCTGTCAAAAACAACTTGAGCTAACATAGCAGCCTGTCACATCAAGACAATCCTCAGCAGAGCACTGAGGAGAATACTCTAACCATTTCATACATTTAGCCATCATAATATCACACTTAGAAAAACATGCTTCTCTGTGCGTTACTAAACTGGAGGTCATATGTCAGTTAGTTACGGAAAGTATTCAGACCCCTTTAAATTTTTCTCTCTTTGTTATATTGCCGCCATTTGCTAAACTCATTTAAGTTAATTTTTTTTCCTCTTATATTACACAGCACCCCATATTGACAGAAAACACAGAATTGTTGACATTTTTGCAGATTTAATTAAAAAAGAAAAACTGAAATATCACATGGTCCTACGTATTCAGACCTTTTGCTCAGTATTTAGTAGAAGCACCCTTTTATCTAATACAGCCATGAGTCTTTTTTGGGAAAGATGCAGCAAGTTTTTCACTCCTGGATTTGGGGATCTTCTGCCATTGCTCCTTGCAGATCCTCTCCATTTCTGTCAGGTTGGATGGTAAACGTGGTGGACAGCCATTTTTAGGTCTCTCCAGATATGCTCAATTGGGTTTAAGTCTGGGCTCTGGCTGGGCCATTCAAGAACAGTCACAGAGTTGTTGTGACGCCACTCCTTCATTATTTTAGCTGTGAGCTTAGGGTCATTGTCTTGTTGGAAGGAAAACCTTCGGCCGCCTAGTCTGAGGTCCTGAGCACTCTGGAGAAGGTTTTTTCGTCCAGGATATCCCTGTACTTTGGCCGCATTCATCTTTCCCTCGATTTCAAAAAGTCGTCCTGTCCCTGCAGCTGAAAAAAAAAAACACAGCATGATGCTGCCACCACCATGATTAACTGTTGGGACTGTATTGGACAGGTGATGAGCATGCCTGGTTTTCCGCCTTTCCCCCCTCCCCCTCCCACATACCACTTAAATTAGCTAAAAATTCTATCTTGTCTCATCAGACCAGAGAATCTTATTTCTCACCATCGTGGAGTCCTTCAGGTGTTTTTTTAGCAAACTCCATGCGGGCTGTCATGTGTCTTGCACTGAGGAGAGGCTTCCGTCAGGCCACTCTTGCCATAAAGCCCCGACTGGTGGAGGTCTGCAGTGATGGTTGACTTTCTACAACTTTCTCCCATCTCCCGACTGGATCTCTGGAGCTCAGCCACAGTGAACTTTGGGTTCTTCTTAACAACCTCTCTCACCAAGGCTCTTCTCCTCCGATAGCTCAGTTTGGCCGGATGGCCAGCTCTTGGAAGGGTTCTGGTCGTCCCAAACGTGTTCCATTTAAGGATTAGGGAGGCCACTGTGCTCTTAGGAACCTTAAGTTCAGCAGAATTTTTTTTGTAACCTTGGCCAAATCTGTGCCTTGCCACAATTCTGTCTCTGAGCTCTTCAGGGAGTTCCTTTGACCTCATGATTCTCATTTGCTCTGTCATGCACTGTGAGCTGTAAGGTCTTAGGTCAGGTGTGTGGCTTTCCTAATCAAGTTCAATCAGTATTATCAAACACAGCTGGACTCAAATGAAGGTGTATAACCATCTCAAGAATGATCAGAAGAAATGGACAGCACCATATAAATATATGAGTGTCACAGCAAAGGTTCTGAATACTTAGGACCATGTATCGTCAGTTTTTTTTCTTTTTTAATAAATCTGCAAAAAATGTCAATAATTCTGTGTTTTTCTTTCAATATGGGGTGTTGTGTGTACATTTAATGAGGAAAAAAAAATAACTTAAATATTTTAGCAAATGGCTGCAATATAAAAAAAAATGAGTGAAAAATTTAAGGGGGTCTGAAAACTTTCCGTACCCAAACAGTGTATATTACCTAATAATCATGTATTATATATAATATATACTAAATCATAAATATATATATATCTATATAGTATATATAGAATATTATCATTAAAATCCCTACTCCAGTCTTCATTGCACATGATTCTTCATAAATCATCTAATTAATGCTATGCTGGATTATGGTGGCTCAATAAACATTTCTTATTATTATTGTTAAAAACAGTTGTGTGTGTGTGTGTGTGTGTGTGCCTGCTTAATGTTTTTGTTGACATCCTGGTGCTACATTTTCTCTCAATTCTTTTTTTTAACATAAACATCTTTACTGTCACTTTAAATCAATTTACAACATCCTTGCTGAATAAAATTTGACCAAAACAATTGTAGTATATTACACTTACATAAGCATATTTAACTTCATGTTCTCTTGAGACTGACTTATTCATTCTATGAATGAATGAGATGCCGTTTCAAATATAGTCAGGTCTCATATGATTAAGTAAAATGATTTTTTTTTTAAACATTTTCTCCAAGTTGTAAAAATGGTTTTGGGGTCCACAACATCACAAACAGAACACCAGGGTTAAA
This sequence comes from Sinocyclocheilus anophthalmus, assembly GCA_018155175.1. Lineage (NCBI taxonomy): Eukaryota > Metazoa > Chordata > Actinopteri > Cypriniformes > Cyprinidae > Sinocyclocheilus > Sinocyclocheilus anophthalmus. Next base: position 747,260 of record JADLZN010000144.1, read on the forward strand.
TCTATTCTGCAGAATCATGCAAATTTCCCCCAGAATCAATGCAGAAACTGCAAAATCTGCAAAAAGTCTGCAGATCCAGGCCTCGTTGGATATAAAGGGAAACCTGTGCACACACTCACGCCGGTAGTTACAATAGGTGTGTGGTGCTCAGAGACCCAGGAAAGAGTTTTGCAGAGAGGGCAGGAGAGTATGGTGACAGACCTGTCTCGCTCAATCAACCATGGCGGTGATCACCTCAATACCTTAATCGTCTGTCCTTCTTACCCACTCTCTCAGAGTGTGAAAGGTGGCCCGCTGATGCCAAATGAAACCCAGTTGGGCGGTTCCCTCGCTTTCCGGGATCTTGCTGACCATCTGCCCAGGGCCAGAGTGGCACCATGCCCCTATACGTCAGTTCTCAGGCTAGACCGGATGGACCAGTGTATAAGTCCTGTAGCACCTCTGCGGGGCACCAGGATCACCATCTCATTGACAGGATGACAGTCCTCAGTTCCTCTAAAGGTACTCTGAGACAGTGGCATTCAGGCCATGTAAAGTCAGCAGAGAGAGGGAAGGTCACGTCTGATCAGGGCTCATATGACAGAACTGTAGACAACGTATAGAGGTACAATTCACTGGGCCAAGACACTACACTCATCAGAAGAATTAAGCAAGTGAACAATGACAATGTAACACATACTCTAAGACCACAGAGGCAGTTAAACTAACTTAATACAACTTTTATCCAATACTTTTAGCCAATAGCGATCGTTCAAAGACGAATTTTCTGTCATCATTTACTCATGTCGTTCCAAACCTATATGACTTACTTTCTTCTTTTTGTTGGAGAAACCAAAAAACAATAAAGGTTACAGTTTTGAAAAACCTGAACATGGTAAATGGAGACAGTTTTCATTTTTGGGTGAACTATCCCTTTAAATGTCGGTCTACTTTCATAGTGTGTGTGTTTTTTTTTTTTTATACAGATTTATACAATGAAATGGCCAAATTTTTGGGAGCTTTATTTATTTATAATTTATTCATATTTATGTATTTATTTTTTATATTAATAGGGCACTGGTTAGTATTTATAGCATTCAGACTTCACAATATTTGATCCGATACTAGGAGATGTTTGCCATAGCTAACCCAAAATAATCTGAGAATAGCCCAATGATAATCCAAATGATATAACATTTAGCAATATATGCTTCTACAACGAACTTCAACTTTTTCCAATGCCATTAACAATGAATTTCCCTTGTGGATTATACTATTTAAAAAAAAAAAAAAAAAACTGGCACAGCTCGCTTTTCAAAGTGCCTTGAACCTCCAAGGCTGGTTGTGACATACAAACTAAACTCTTGCTGCTGCTTTTCAATACAATTTTTGTATTTTTGCCTTGTACTTTTACTAAGGTATTCCGGGGCTGACGAGACGTGAGACTTGCGAATCCATTCGCAGAGCTTTTTAATTGGAGAAGACAATAGACGGGTCATACAGCGGGCCGGGTCAAGATGATGGCAAAAAACAGGGATAGGTGGGGCAAAACTAACAAGAATAGTCCTAGGTCAGCGCAGGATCGACGATCGTCAGCAGAATCAAAAGTGGCAAAACAAGAAAAAAAACAAAGGGGTGAATCCAGGTAACCCGCGAAGATCAAAACCCGAGATAAGGCTAAGGCTAGTCTAATGACGAGGGCTAGGCTATACGGCTAATGCTAATGCCTATGGCTAAGGCTAAGGACTAGCTCGTTACTGTAGCTATCTGTAGGGGAGTGATAAATGCTGAAACAATTCTCGGCAGAGGGAAGGGATAAGAGTGTGTGTTATATAGTGAGGGAGTGATATGAATCAGCTGGGTGCAATCAGTGTAAACAGTTGTGTGCAATTCGTGCTGAGTGCAATAAGTGCAATGCATGATGGGAAATGTAGAAATGGGTGCTATGCAACAGTTTGTGTGGTGAGAGAGTCAATGAAAAGGAAAGTTCATGGACCAGATTCGTGACAGAGCCCCCCCCCAAGGAGCGGCTTTCAGACGCTCAAAACCCTTTACGATTCTGGAGGGTGGTGGAGTGGAGGCGGAACAGGGGGAGGGTTGGAGGGCCAGGTCCAAGGATAGGAGATACCAGGGACTGAGGCAGAGCCGGCGGGGCTGAGGACCACCACAGCAGAGCAGACGGACCGAAGATCCCAACGGCGGAGCAGAAGACCACCAGAACAAGACAGTAGACCACCACGATGGGGCCCCAAAAAAAACAGGGAAAAAAAGGGGGAACCCCAAACCCAGAAACAGACATGTATAAGCCACCACAGCCGTGGGCCCGGGCAGGACCCAAAGCCATGGCAGTAGACACCACGGCGGAGTCAGGAGGACCACCATAGCCAGTACCGTAACCACCACCGCTGAGCAGATGACCCCCCAACCAGACTTAGCCACCACAAGGCGGAGCATATGACCACCAAAGCCATACATTAGAACCACACACGGTCTGGCGAGGACCCCAAGCCATGACAGTAGACCACCCAATGCGTAGCAGATACCCCCCAGAACCAACAGTGACCACTCGGACGGCTTAGCAGAAGAACCACCAGATCCAACATTGAACCCCCAGTCGGAGCGGGAAGGAACCACCACCGCGTAGAAGAAGAACAGGACACCCTCTTGGTGAACCACAAACATCAGGAACCATGGGCGGCGACTGTACAACGAGAGGCAGAGACAGACAACCCAGACAGAACCTTGTGGTTGATAACAAGACTGAGCATTCAGGGGCACCCTCCCTGGCAGACACAAAGCCCACAAAGAATTCACAAACGGCCTCCATAACCAGGACAGGACAGGATGAGAATCCCCGACGGGTGGCGGGGGTGTGTGGCCTCTATAGCTTTGACAGGACGAGCAGGGAGCTCGCAAACCGCCTCTATAGCTGTGACAGGACGAGCAGGGATCTCGCAAACGGCCTCTATAGCTGTGAAAGGACGAGCAGGAAGTTCCCAAACGGCCTCTATAGCTGTGACAGGAAGAGCAGGGAGCTCGCAAACGGCCTCTATAGCTGTGACCAGGACAGCGCATATCTTCGCAAACGGCCTCTATAGCTGTGACAGGCCGAGCAGGGAGTTCGCAAACGGCCTCTATAGCTGTGATAGGATGAGCAGGGAGCTCGCAAACGGTCTCTATCTCTGTGACAGGACGAACAGGGAGTTTGCAAATGGTCTCCGTAGCCGTGACAGGGTAGACAAAGAATTCATAGGCGGCCTCCTTGGCCAGGACAGAACAGACAGAGAGTTCATAGACAGCCTCCTTGGCCAGAACAGAACAGGCAGAGAGTTCATAGATGGCCTCCTTGGCCGGAACAGAGCAGGCAGAGAGTTCATAGGTGGCCTCTTTGGCCGGAACAGGACAGGCAGAGAGGTCATAGCCGGCCTCCTTGGCCGGAACAGGCCAGGCAGAGAGTTCATAGCCGGCCTCCCTGGCCGGAACAGGACAGACAGAGAGTTCATCGACGGCCTCCTTGTCCGGACCATTACAGTCAGGAAGTTCAGAGACGGCTCCTGGGCCGACAGAGACGGCAGGAAGTTTCAGATACTGCCTCCCCTTGCCGGAACAGCCAGTCAGGAGTTTCACGAGACCCTCCTGGCCGCGACAGAACAGGCATGAAGTTCATAGCATCCTCCTTGGCCGGCACAGCAGGCCAGGAAGTTCATAGATGTCCTCCTTGGCCGGAACCGACAAGGCAGGAAGTTCATAGACTGGGCGCCACCACCACGCAAGGAACTGAGGCAAGTGTCGCATCTCGGGAGGTTCTGCAGCCTGCGCGCCACCTCTAAAGAGACTTCAGTGGACACCGTGGCCGCTGGGAGCACGGCAGTTGACACCGCTACCGCTACTCCCCCCCTCGGGAGTTCTGCAGCTTAAGCCGCCCCCACAAACACTCGGATAGTTTTCCCCGGTGCTGCTGCTTCTAGCAAATCGGCGGTGGAGTACGCGTCCCAGATACACCATAAAGCAACCCCCATATGGGAAGTGCTGCAGACAAGGGAATGAGTTCATGAACAGAAGGGTTAATGTGAGTGGGTTTGGGGATACCAGCTGAGCGTGCAGACACCAGCGGTGCATCCCTCACACTGGACAACAGACTGGGATACCGACGGACCGACCCCCGACAATCTGGGTGCAACAGACTGACATTACTCCAGGATCAGCTGTGATGCGACGTGACTCTGAATGAATAGCTGAGACGTGGCGAGAATCTAGAAGGTCAGCTGTGACGTGACGTGGCTCTGGACGAACAGCTGAAACGTAACAAGGCTCTGGATGAACAGCTGAGACATAATAAGGCTCTGGCAGATCAGCTGCGACCTGACTGGACTCACATGACGATCAGTTGTGACTTGACTTGATTCATGAATATCAGCTGCGACTTGACTTGGCTCCTGAAGATTAGCAGTGACCTGACCTGTGACTCATTATGATCAACGGTGACTAAACTCGACTCAGGAAGATCAAGCAGCGGCTTACTAGACTTACTGAGGAAGATCAACTGTGCCATGACTTGCTCATGACGACAGTTTGCACCTAGACTTGACTTCGTGATATGAATGGTAACTGACTTTGACCCAGGACATCACTTTGCCTTGACTAGACTCAAAACTACGCTGTGAATTGACTAGACTCATGATTCAAACTGTGCACTTGTTTTGGCCCAGATGGATCACCTGTGACTTGACTGACTGATCATAAACTGGACCGATTGACCCTGATTATCAACTTTGACTTGACTAAAATCATACTATCAACTGTGACTTGACTAGCACTCCTACCATCAGCTGTGCTTGACTAGACTCATGAAAAGGCTACCTGATAAACTTGACCTGACTCGTGAAGATCATACTGTGACTTTACGAGCGCGTTGTGTCCGCCATTTTGGTGATCAGTGGCTCCTCTGTCGCCGCCATCTTGGGCATGCTCCTGTACAGCCTCACTTCATCACAGACATGGTGGTTTCGCTTCCCATCCTCTGTCACACCCCACCGTGACCGCTGAACCCAAGCAGTCCGCAAGGCATATCTTAAGCTCTAGGCTATGGTTAATTTGCTCTTTGGCATCCAAGATTTTGTGGGTTCATTAAGTCCAAAACGAAACAAGTCCTTAAATAAAATTTCATCATATAGTGGTACCTGGTAAGATAGTTCACAGAACCGGTTAACATACTCCTCAATCGAACGACCTCCCTGTCGAAGATGTAGTAGCTCGGTGACTGGGTCCATACCAGGCCAGAGTCCACTGAGAAAGCTGCTGGATCCTTGTGTGGCCGAGTATTCTGTTACGGGGCTGACGAGACGTGAGACTTGCGGATCCATTCGCAGAGCTTTTTATTGGAGAAGACAGAGACGTGGTCATACAGCAGGCAGGGGTCAGATGATGGCAAACAGGTATATGGTGGGCAAAACACAAGAATAGTCCTAGGACTAGCGAATACGCAGTCGACGATCGCAGACAGAATCACAGGGCATACCCAGGGTGGAATCCAGGGAACCAGGCGAAGATCAAGAACCGAGGCTAGGGCTAGGGCTAGGGCTAAGGCTAAGGCTAGGGCTAAGGCTAAGGCTAATGACTAGGGCTAAGGCTAAGGCTAATGACTAGGGCTAAGGCTAAGGCTAATGACTAGGGCTAATGACTAGGGCTAAGGCTAATGACTAGGGCTAAGGCAAATGACTAGGGCTAAGGCAAATGACTAGGGCTCCGTAAGGTAGCTATCTCTAGGGGAGTGATAAATGCTGAAACAATACTCGGCAGAGGGAAGGGATCAGAGTGAGTGTTAAATAGTGAGGGAGTGATATGAAACAGCTGGGTGCAATCAGTGTAAACAGGTGTGTGCAATTCGTGCTGAGTGCAATCAGTGCAATGCATGATGGGAAATGTAGTCCGGTGTGATGTGCAACAGTGTGTAGTGCGAGAGTCAATGAATAGGAAAGTTCGTGGACCGGATTCGTGACAAGGTAACAGCACTTTCAAGTAAAGTTATGCTTGAAATACTCATTGTATGACATAGCAAAGTCAGCTATTAACATGCAGCATTGCAGATTAGCATTCAGTGCACTCCAAATAAATTACCGTTATAGGTCACTAATATGATCACTCTTATTTGTAAGGAGCTATGATTGCCTCTACTGAACCACACTCTCCTTCACCATCTGCTCCAGCTAAAGCTCTCCATCTCCATTTCCTTGTCAGAGCGTTTCACCGCTGCCTAGATTAATGCTGACAGGCAGGAATCCTTCTAATTATCTGTCCCTGGCCTGGATGCAAATGGCTGGGTTCTGGTGGCAGTGTGATGAGACTGCCAGTGCAGTGACACCGGGCCCCCAGCGTGGAAGCCTGTCACTGGCCTTCTTCCATCCAGGGACCACACAGTTTATTTATTTTATTATTATTTTCCTCCTCTCAGGCTGACAGGGTGGCTTTGTCAATCACAATGTGGGGTTGGCAGTGGGTGTCTGATTAAAGCTCTGCGCTGGCTATGATTGAGCTGGTTGTGATGGCTGTAGATTAGGATCATAGATTATGGGAGATAATGGTACTTCACTAACAGAGAGAGGGGACTGGAAGTGAACAGACTGAACTGAGTTTAAAGAGTGTGGCGTAATCAAGAATGTTGTGAAAGAACATTGATAAACAAAACGAAAAAAAGACAAGCCCTGCAAGGCTGAAATAACAGATTATAAATAGTGGCTGTTTGAGCCATTTTAGAATGACTTTGGGTAGTCAGTAGCTAATTACCTATTTGTACAACACAAAAGAAAAGAAAGCAAAACAACATAAAATTGGTATTTTAGATGGTAGCTAATTTTATTGCAAGTTTATTTCCTCCAAACCAAACCAAAAACAACAAAACAGAACAAAACAAAACATCTATTCCCTCCGAACTAAACTAGACCAGACAAAAATTGGTATTTACATGCTAGCTAATTAGCTATCTGCTCAGCAAGTTTATTTCCAAAAAAGCAAAGCAAAACAAAAAAAAATACTTAAAAGTATAAATTTCCTCAAGCAGGGCATTTAAAAAAATAATCAGATTGTGAACATAATGGCATTCAATATAAACTTCAGCAGTAAACTGAGGCTCTAACTGATCATTACTAGAGGTGCGAGACAGGGAGGAAGGAAATAATAAATGGATGGAAAAGGAATTTAGAGGAAAGGAATGAGGAATGAGCCAGGCCGGGTGGAAATGGTGGCCTAGCTGCTTGACAGTTGACTCTGTTGGATGTGACTTTCACAGTCTGCTGGCAGTTTGTGTGGAAGCCATCACATCTGTGATTCGGAGTTTGATTAATGAGCCTTTCAGCTCGTCTCTGCCATGTGAGGTGGGGCCACGGCCTTCTCCCAGGCTTCAGTGATTCACCCACTGACACACACACGTACACACACACATGCAGAGTAAAAACTCAGACACCAGGATCTCTGTGCCTGCCTCATGCTAAACAAAACCTCATTGTGTCTGCTAATTTCCAACACTAGCCACCAGAACAAAGGCAAAATGATGGCGAAACACAATGACAATTTGCCACAGTCAATCAGTCAGCGCACATAATGGAGAGGACTTGTTTGTGAAACTTCACAGGCTCCTTGCCCTAATAAGAATAAAAACAAACAAAAAGACACCTATAAAAAATTCACTACAGTGATAGGTTGACAAGGAAGTGTTTGCTCTCCAGTAACACACTGAAAATGTCCCATTCCTCAGCCATGACAGATTCCCTCACCCAAAAAAGCAACAACAACAAACTCATAACACAAAGATGGCGATAGCAATTACTTCCCCGTACATTGCGATGCTGCCTCTAGCCGAGTCGCTGCGCGTCTGTGGAAAAAGCCCTTGCATTCTGACACATTTGTTTGTATTTTATACCCTGGGAAAGAAAGCTAACCATATGGCCATCATTGGGAACAGATGGCATTTGCCCAATCTGAACGGCGGTGCCTATCACTGCAATTTAAAGCACTCCACTTCCCTCATCAACTGCCATCTCTCTCAACAGATACTTCTCGGCTCACTATTGTTCCGGATGATAGAGGAATGACAGCACAAGGCTGTAACAGTTGACCTAGCCAATGTACTGCATAGTCAAAATTCACGTTTTTCAAAGCAACACACAATTGCACGGAAGAAAACATAGAAGACATATTTTAGCATTGTTTATGACTGTGCAGATAGTTTTAGCTGTGACCAACAGAATTACATTTGTTCAGAAGGTGCTTGTTAAGTGTGTCCTGTGGTATTTTGCAACTCTGAAAGCCACATCTGGTGATTTTTACAGACCCATCCATCAGCACGTCTTATGATGGTGAAACTAGAACTGTCAAACTAAGGGACAATATTTTAAAAGAAAAAGCCATTAGAGGAAATGTTTGACCTTAGAGCTCACTTATGAAAGATTACCATTTATTCTCACCTTATACTCAAACTCTTGCTGTGGCACAGGCAAAAGGAAGTACACTACCATTCAAAAAAAAAAAGGGGGTTAGTAAGATTATTGATAATTTTTTTTATTCAGCAAGTATGCATTAAATTACTCAAAACTTTACACTGTTCCACAAGATTTTTTATATAAATGCTGTTCTTTTGAACTTTCTATTCATCAAAGAATCCTGAAAAAAAAATGTGTCACTGTTTCCACAAAAATATGAAGCACTTTTAAACACTTTTGAATGCTTTTAAACACTGATAACAATAAGATAAAGTTGAATGTTTTTTGAGCACCAAATGAGCATATTAGAATGATTTCTGAAGAATCATGTGACATTAAAGACTGCAGTAATAACTGCTGAAAACGTAGCTTTACCACCACAGGAATAAATTGCATTTTAAAATATATTAACAGAGAAAACAGTTGTTTTATATTGTAATAACATTTAATAAACCTTGGTTAACATAAGAGAGATCTTTCAAAAGCATTAAAAAAGAGTGTGTGCAGAGGCACAGTAAAAGATAATTGTACATCATCTTACATTAAAGAACATATATTACAGAATGCTAAAAGGTTGGAAGCCGATAATATTCACTCTTAAAAATAAAGGTTCTTCAAGTGATGCCATAGAATAACCATTTTTGGTTCCACAAAGAACCGTTGAGTCAAAATGTTCTTTAAAGAACCATCTCTTTATTACTTTTTTATAATCTGAAGAACCTTTTTTTCGCCACAAAGAACCTTTTGTGAAACGGTAAGGTTCTTCAGATGTTAAAGGTTCTTTATGGAACCATTTAGACAAAAAGGTTCTTCTATGGCATCGTGAAGCACCTTTATTTTTAAGAGTGTACTTTTCAATTCTATAAAATTTTCAAACCAATTGAAGTATCCTATATCCAAAACAACACAGCATTACGTTAATATACATACAAAGTTATACAACAAAGAAGGCAATGTGACGGGAATGGTAACCACAGATCTTAAAACCTCTGTGTTGTTTTTAAAAGCCTACCTTTCACACCAAGCCCGTACTCTGGCACAAAGTTTGTGTGGGTCTGTCTAACTTTGCTGTTGCGTCTCTCTCTGGGTTTCAGTGCTGGTCTGAGGAAGAACGGAACCTTACTCATACTTTCCCTGTGAAGAGCTCCCATTTGAGGTATATTTAGGACACTGCTGCTTCGGCACAGACGCCAATGACAGGGTGACATAAAGGACACACCACACCTGTGTAAATCTTCTCCCCTCTCTCACACACACACACTCTGAAGGGAGAAGTTTTGGGTTGTGGGGGGGGGGGGGGGTACATATAACCAGAATGTATGTTCATTTATAGCATTTCGAGCTGTAATATATCTATAGATATAATATATCTTATTTATATAGATATAGATTATATATATATTAGCACCCTACCTTTCAAAACTTTTTTATAAGTATCTTAATCTCATTGAGCCTGCATGGCTTCAAAAATTCAAAAATTAAATATTTGTACAATTACGTAAATAATCAATTTCTATTTTATTTATTTTAAAATGTAATTTGTTTCTGTGATGACAAAGCTGAATTTTCAGCGGCCATTACTCCAGCTTTCAGTGTCACAAGATCCTTCAGAAATCCTTCTGATATGCTGATTTGGTGCTCAAGAAACATTTTTATTATTATCAATGTTGAAAACAGTTGGGCTGCTTTTTATGGAAACCACAAAACATTTTTTCAGGATTATTTGAATACTTTGATAAGAACAGCATTTATTTGGTAAAAAAACTGCATATGGGTTTGTAATGACAAGATTATGAGTAAATGACAAAATGTATTATTTTGGGCGGACTATTCCTCTCATAGATTATAACCTCACACCATTAAAACAACTACTGAAAACAGAGAAGTTGGAGAGATTAATATGTTAAGACCTCAGAGCCCTCACCCTATTCAATAGATCGCATAGTTTCTGCATATAGAAGACCTACATACATCCTCAGTCTCCAGAGAGGATCTCTAGTGTCTAACATTCACTACATGACCTATTACTGATTCCCCCCCATACATTAGACCTTGTGTTATAACAATTTTCCCTCTCCCTCGTTCTCATTTTTACCATTTTTCTTTTTAATTCACCTCTGTCTGAACAGTTTTTTTAATAATTCATAATCATTCATGGATATTCCACAAGTTATGGCACTAAGATGAAGTAAATGACAGTTAAAAAAGGTGTGCATGCACACAAACAAACAGCCATCTAAATGAGGACATGAAAGACTTCTCTTGTTTTTAGTAGTACATTCTAATTATTAGAGACCAACCCAAAGACAAACCCTTACCTATGTCAAGTGGGCCTAAAAATAGATAAAGTGATATGTATACCCCAACTGGAACTTAATGACTAATAATGGTTTATGGACCCCATTTGCACAAAAGTCTACTGTACGACTCTTTACATTTCCAAAGCACATTCTGGCTTCACCTTCTGTCCTTCACCTTACTTTCTTTCATTCCTCTTCTGAACCTCAGCTCGGCCACGGGGGCAGGTGCTCCATCATTGAGATACTGAACATAGAAAGATGCTCTCAGAGGTTCCACCCCACTGTGAAGGAAACACTAACATCTGGACGCTCTCCAAGTTGGACTGGGCAGGTGATTTGCCAGGTATGCAGAAATAGGTCCGTGTTCTACTGACCTGCTGCACTACTGTGTAGAAACTACACAAGCTGGACCATAGGTAGAGGCACTGATTCCCAGATCTGAGACAATTCCCTATCAAAAGGATCCCTATTTTTTTTAATTCATACAAAAGGTGTGATTTGGTAACAGCTTTTAAATTATTAAATGATTCTCTAATTAGTACGCCTGTTTGCAGTAATTATGCTTACTATATATATATTTATTGCATATTGCAAAAAAGCTCAAAGCGATTAAAACAGCAAAAATCTTAAAAGAAATGATGATTGAGGTATAAGATGTAAATATAGATCCACTCTATCCTGAAAAAGAAACCAACTACAATTATTATTTAAGAATTGATATTTCATCCATTGACTAAAATCTTGTTTTACTCAACATTTCAGAAAGAATCAGTGCTTGAAACTGATTTTCCTTTGTCAAGCTGTCAAACTAGCACTGAACTCATGCATCATTTGGAGCAAATTGATCAAACTCTTTCTCTGGCTTCGGTGTGAGATATTATTTTAAACCGTCATACTTGTATCGCACTTAAACCAAAGCTCAACCACACAAGATCCCTCGGTAACCTCAAAATTATTTTCTGACAGAGTTTGACATATGTCAGACTGTGAAAAACGCAGACACTTCATTTCCTCCAAACAGTGAGCTCAGATACGCTTTCCTTTTTTTTTCAACACTATGATGGAGCTGCGCTTCTTTAGCAAGCTCTCAGTGGAAAAGCACTTTCTTCACCAAACTTTGAGAAAAAGGGATGCTGAATGCTGGGAATTAAAATATTGAAGGAAACCGAGAACTCATGCAGAGACGGCAACAACTATACGCATAGTAAAAATTCACAACACAGGTCAGATGAGGTATATGCAGGCGAACCACAATACTTTCAGAAGATGACACACACAGACAAGTGCGAACATTCAAACGGTCGCAGGATCCCTCTATCCTTTCCACATATTCACATTCATTACGGCAGTACACAGTGGGACATGACAGGCAGCACTTCAACAGTGTGTAAGCGAAAGGAGGGGGCGACTGTGTGCGAACGTGAGCAGCAGCCATTACCTGTTAGCGAGCAGCATCGTGAAGGTCACCTGACTCATGCTCTGAAAGGCTGGCAGCAGTTGGGCCCAATCCCACTCCCTCTCACCCATAGAAGCCTGTTGATAAATGAGCAGTGAGTATTGTTTGTTATTAATCAGAGTTAATATGATCAGTAAATTACTGCTCCAGCTGGGCTGGACTAACCAAGGAGGGGGGGTCCCGAACAAGGCCGCCCCAACACGATCTATCCATCATGTCTGCACAAGAAGGTTTTTATTCCAATAAGACAGCAATTAATTTATAAATCCATTTGGGGAGGGATGTACCATCATTTATAAAAAGATAAATCAATTTTGCAAGGGGAGTCGTTATTCTTCTCGCCGAGCTGCCCAAGGTTTCCCTCACCCACGAGTGGACCGTCCCTTTGTTAGGGAGCCAAATCAAATCTGATTGTTTTGATAGCTGGAACGTCACTCTTAACTTGAAGCTGAGTTTTTTTTTTTTTATTATTGACAAAAGGACAGGAGCGTGCCAGCCCCTCCTATTCTCCGACCGGCTGATTGATGGATCGGCATTCGTTTTTTCTGCCTCCATTTGATTTGACAAACAGCGCAGCCACCTGAAGGCGAGGAGGCTTTTTAATCATCCCCTTAATAAGGTGTTTTATGCAAAGCAATGCGAGCGCAAGTGATAAGGAGAAAACAAAAGGGATTAAGAGCATGGCAGCTAGCACCGAACGACAGGAAAAAAAGTCGCATTTTAACCGACGCAAAACTCTGAGCCAAATAAGATAATGAAAGGAAAAGTTCCCCTTAAAAAAGAAGGTTGCAGACTTTCTGGGCTTCAAAGGCGTAGCAAAAAGTCTCAACACATGAGCAGAGAAAACTTTATCCTACCTTTAAGAGAAAGCCAAATGAGGGCCATGGCTCTTGCAATTAAACCTTCAACCTACACCGTCTTTCAGCACACAAGGGATGCTTTTTTCCACCCTTTCTTCAAAGCCACATCACACTTGAAGAGTTCACCTTCTCAAGTGTTTTCAAATTCACTGCTCTTTTGGTTAACCTTTTTTAATGTTTTGCTTTGTGTCTTCGCTTCACACTAAAATATAGCTTAGGGACAGAGCGACCTATGGAGAATTGTCGAGTTCATCCTAGAGAAGCAGTTTAAAGTCTCTCAGTCTCTCTCTTATATTCACCTTGCCTGATGGCCTTGACGGAAAGTTACACTCACTCGAGCGTGAAAGAGTAGAGAAGTACTTCACGGCATTAACGAACTGCTTTAAATAAAAGTTATTTGAACTACAAGTATTTGGGAGCTCTCGTGGCACTTCGAGTTGAAGGCTGAAAGGTTAAAATAAGGAAAATAACAAAGGACTAACCTGATCGAACTTGTTACGGCCGATAGAATTGCACTCTGTGAGGGGGTTGAATTGGGTTATACGTTGGTTTTGGCTGCTCGCTTCAGAAGAGAACACAACAGGTCCCAAAGGGGAGTCCGGAAGTGAATGTGTCTCTGCATGCGGCGTTAGGACAGACCTCAGTAAACTCTACAAAAGAAAATGCAAAAGCACAACGCAAGGCCATAAGCATCATCTAAATACATCCCAGTCTAGAACAACGAACGGGAACCTGGACGTGTCTTATTATTAGGCTGCATTAAGCAAAACTAAAACACTATTAAAGTGGTCAAATTAACAGTGAGTCTCTACAGACTTCTTAAACACATCATTGGACAAATTAGTACATTTCAACAATTATTACCTACCCAATTTTGGACATAATGGACATTTCTTTTCTCTCTATTCCCCAAGTAATTGGCCGACAATGGTAGAAACTAATCAGTCTATCTAGGAATAGGATTTGAAAACAGGACATTGGAAGAGGACAAAGATATGTATAGATATGACACAAAGAATTGTCCTCAAGATTAGACTTAAGTGAGAGTTGTACTAATTTCCCAAGATGTGTTCTTATTGTTAAGTAGAGCAAGGGGCATAAAAGTGTAGTGTAAGTGTGGAGAAAGACTTTGACTAATTTGTGAACCTTTCCATTTAATTTTTGTTATTTCTGTTGTTTAAGATGATGTTGTTTAAGATGATGTTATTTCCCAGTCGCTTTTTCAATCAGGTCAAGGCTGTTATGAGAGACCTCGCAGCAGCGTCTGGATGCAGTTGTGTCTCCGCGCTGCAGCTTTGCACAGGCGTTCCCCTCAGCTTCAGGTCACACTGTCTGCCTCAGGCTAACAGCCACCTAATTGCTTGGTGAAAAACAGCAATTCGCTACCTCATTGAGCTGGATGCTGTGATGGATTTGCCGGAGGTGCTGGCTGCCACCTGCTCTATGGCACAGCTCCAGCAGCAACTGCCTTATTTTATGCTCAGTCAGTTCCGCGGGCCCACCTCTATCCTGCGCCGGGCTGCTCTCCACGCGCTCAAACACACTAATGGAAGAACACATAAAAGAGAGAGGGGGGTTAACATGAAATAAATGCAAAACAGTTATTATATTACTCAATTTAAATACTTCTAAAGGCAGTTTTACATGGTAGCTGCGAGTTCCCAGTTCATTTTATTGGGTGATTTTAATTATTACATGTTTTAAATCGTTTTTAAAATGGTAAAAATACTACTACTACTACTACTTCATTTGACATTAATCTTAAAATGTATAAATTTGGAGAGATATTAATCACAGTTGCTTAACTCTATAGAAAGACATAATTTTGGTTTATCTTAAGAATTAGACATTTAATAGTACTCTGGTGGTGAGTAGAATAAAGATACCATGTAATCCAATTAATATTTTACAAAATATATAGTTACCTTCATATTTTATGCAGACTGCTAGCAACACAAAGCGTGCAAGTTTAAGAATAAATTAATGAATAAATAAAAATGTATTTCACGGGTGGCATGACTCTCTAGCAAATCAATGGTGCTTTTATTCACAACCCATCAAATGACACTTACTGTAGCATTTGTGATCTTTTGGATTGTGATCAAACATCAAAATAACAGTAGCTGTTGCCAATTTTCGCTAGCACTAAGCTGAAGCAGGAATTATGTTTGTGCTTACGCGTTTCACACAAAGGTTTGCACGTGTACCGTGCGAAATGCCAAGAGCTGCATGTTGCCAGTTGTGGCAAAACAGTTTAGTCACATGATTTGCTACCATTTTTTTCTTTTTACATGAAGATCCTTTGGGCAAAAAAAAAAAGATACTAGTAAAGAGTGTGAGAGGAAGGACAGATCAAGATCTAGAGACTGCCACTCGCTATAACCTCAAGGTCCCCTCAACGTACTCATTCCTGTGCCCTTCCTCTCTATCCAGCATGCCTCATCACCCTCACCATACTTCCCATCTGATACACACCCCCCACCGTCATTGTTTGCCCCCATTCCTTCTTCCTTCCTTTTTTTTATTTTTCAATCACAAAGTGACAAGGAAAGTGTCGCCTGTCAGGCAGGCCTTTAGCTTCAATGACACAGAGAAAAGCGGCGAGGCCCTGGGCAGCCCAGCCGGTGAGCGGGGTGTCAGCACCTGTGCCTGTATCCTTCCCTGTCCATCAGTGTGCAGGTGAAGCAAATGATTGGATCCAGTCAGCGGCTTGATTAATGAGAGGCCCGTCGGATCCGGGACAAGCTATCAATCACATCATTAGGACCAATGTGCCCCGAAAGAAGCAGAACACCCCCTCCGCCCACGGAATCCACTGCATTCATCTTCATCTGTGCATGCATGCCGTCAAAGCCTGCCAGGGTCACCGTGATGGAGAACAATCATCTTCTCCTCTACAAATTACTTTGCAAAGACAAGAGATGAGGAAGGTGTGTGTGTATGCATTTGTGTGTTGACAAGCTGGGGGAGGGGGTGTTTTTCAGAGAACCCGCTTTCCGCCGACACACTGTACTTTGATTGTTTACACCGGAGGCAGTGCCTGAAAGTGAAGGTTATTTTAATGAATAGTAATGGTTCCACTGACTGTCTAAGACAGGCGATACATAATCACTCTTCCTTTTTGCTAACTCCTTTTTTATTTTTTTCTTCCCGTCACTGGGAGCAGTGTTTCTCGGAACACTAAAAGTTTTATTTTTTTTTTCCAGCTCTGTTATGATACTAAATCATTTTCAATAAGAGTAATTAACTGTGCGCTTTTGTTCTGGACATGACTTAGACTATGCGCTGAAAGTTCTTTTTGGCAACAATGATAAATAGAATTAGGTATATGTCAATTTTCAAAAGTGCTCAAAAATCAATCGTTTGAAGAAATTATTAATACAGGATCATTATTTAAGGCAGGGGTTTTCAAACTCGGGCTCAGAGAAAAGTTCAGAGAAAAAGTAGTCAAAAAAACAAAACAACTAACTAAATAAATACTGTATCACATGTTTATACATAAAAATATAGCCAACTTTATCATTTCCCTTACAAGGGAATCACATATTTTGGGGTCAATGGCATTACAAAAAACCCTGAATTAACGTCCACATTATCTGCCATAAGATAATGACTTAAAGTGTACGCTCATCATTATCACTGAGCCTCATATTATACTGCTAAGATGATTTTATATTGCTAAGATGATTTATAGTACATGATTCAAGGATTGCAACACTTTCTTCAGTGGTTCAAGTCAGATTTCTGCACTCAAATCCTATGGGTGACATCAAACTCATTTTGAAGTACACATATCAAAAAGCTTGAAACGACAAGCTACAGGCTAGGAACACACACACACACACACATAAAAAAAAACATAATTATTTTGCCAAAAGATGAAGGGTGAAGTTAATTTCTAAAAATGAATGAATTGTGAGATTGAAGTCTTTAAATTACATCAAAATATCAGTTGGCAGCGGCCAACTAAGACATTAATAGATTAGTTAACTGGTTAAACACATTAAAATACCAAAAGCCTGAAACATCTTTCATAAAATGGATGAGCTTAATAATGAATTTGCTATTAAGGGCTTAAATTGGGAAGATTCCATCAGGCTTTTTTTCGAAATCTCACCTATCACAGCAAAGCTTTTGTGCCTTCTGCAACTGCATGGAGGCCCATTTGGGCTACTTCTCTTCCAGGCCCTGGAGCACCTTATGGACCAGAGGCTTGGGAACACACTTCTGCTGGCCCAGGCTGACCTGCAGACATTCTGATAGCAGACTCAGCCTATCCTTGGCCCCTCTCTCCGGGGGCTGTCCAGACAAGAGCTCCAGGGCATCCCCATTTTCTAGATCCTGACAGAGGCTGCCCAATAAGACCCAGAGGAGCAGGCCGGTAGACCTCAGCTGTCTGGCATGCTGGGAAAGCCTCTTCTCTGCCATGGTGAACAGGAAGCGCACAGGCAGTGGAAGGGAGGCTATGGTTGACGGAAGGTGGGTGAAGATGAAAGAGAGGGCTTGCATAGCTTGATTCATGCTGTCTGATAAGAAGAGAGAAAAACGATGAGGGTTGGTTCGATTTTTTTAAAGCCTTAAATAAGACTTCAGTTTTCAGCGGTTAAAAAATGGTTTAAATGTTTTATAAATAAATGAACATTACTGTTAATAAAGCTTTACTTACTCTTGCTGGTTTCATTAAACTTAGGATCTTGTGGAATGTAGTTCCACTCTTTTGGAATTTCGCTTAGGACATTTTCTGGTATGTGCTGTCGAACCAGGGGTCCCGACTGGTCTTTGCATGCCTGCATCATGCTGACCAGGTGGATCAAAAGTTTGGTAGTGGATTCACAAACAATGGACCTGATGCATTTAAACAAAGTCGGCTCCTCTTTACTGGAGTCTGGAAGAAAGAGAGAAGGGTCTCAATTTTATAGCATTTAATAATTTATCAAAATGTTTTGTAATTCAGGGGAGATACTGTGTTAAAACAATCTTATTTCTTTATGATTATATAATATTTGGTCACAGGACATTACCTTAAAGAAGACGAGGAGCAGATAACCTCAGTCGTTCTCATCTACATCTAGCCAATTTTTATTTCCCAATAAAGAGGCTTTTTATTTATTATTATTATTATTTTATAAAATGTAATAGTATTCTAGGTTGTTTCGTATGTTGTCTGGAAGGTGGCAGTGAAATTGAGTCCAAACACTACATTATTTTTGCAGTATTAAATGACATTTTATGTATATGTTATGTTTTACTCTCTGTCAGGAAGAAACAGATATGATGTAAACAATTAGCAAAAAAAAACATATATAATTTCATTATGTATTGTGTAAAAAAATGTTTTATATACATTTTTCCTCACTGTTTTGATATAGTATGCCTCATTGAGTTGTCATTATGTCATGGAAATGACACAAGTTCTAGGGAATCAAGGAAAAGCAAAAGGGCCGAATTCTCCTGTAATGCATATATATTTCCATTTTTGGACATTGTTAGCAAACAATTAAATAAAACAAAGCATTTTTAAAAAGTGCGTTTTAAGGGAGTTACATTTCTAAACATCCACAGTGCCAAAAAGTACAAGTAGAAGAAACAAATAAATAATTCTAATATGGATCATTCTCCTGACCAGCCCAATTAGCTCTGCTAAATGGCACAATCAAGATGCTAAGCAAGCTCTATAAGATTATCTTTAGGGAAGAATGGACATGGTCAATTAAGCCAAAATCACAACACCTTACATCAGAATAACAGCATACAACACATACAACACATACTCTCCTGCTCCCTCCTCTGTCATTTGTCTAATTTGTGCAACTATAATTACCGCTCACATGTAATAAAACACAAAACATGAGAGCTTCAGCCTGGATTAAAGCCCCTGAATCAAAGTGATTCAAAAGGTGTCAGGTCATAATTGCAGTTTCTATGTCAGCATGCAAAATCAATACAGTAACCATTAACACAAAGAAAAATGTTCATGCTGTGGCTATTGCAGAGAGGAACAAGGAGAAGGCTCAAATGTAAATAAATAAGCAATCAAAGAGACAGCTGAAGATTTAATTATGGCTTTGATTTGATGATGGGCTTCCAGCTGGTCAGATTTGATATTGAGGCAATTAGGGGACACAATAGGGGCACACGGTGATAACGGTTTCCAACTGGACTGTAACTGAATGGCCACATCTGACTAAAATTGTGTCCTTTGAAGTCTAAACAAATGTAGGACAGAGCATGGAAAAATTCTTGCATGGCTGCACCTGCTAAGTTGTAAAAGTGCTCCCAAAGGTGTCTCTGGTCCAGGTAGCCCTCTAGCGCTCGAGTTAAAGCCCTGGGGAGGTAGTTGAAGGAGGACAGGACAGAAAAAACAGCTTCCAAAAACTCTTCAGTTGCAGTGTAAATATCAGGGGACACTTCTGTTCCTCTGTCCATGCAGAGACCTGAAAGTACATTATCATGGTTATTTTAAGTGATATCAAAAATAAAAATAACCATAATTCTAATAATAACAGGGCTTAACAATATGATTGGTCCAGAGCAATTTGGAGAGACTTCCAGGATATTTGCCGGGTTTGTCAGTCTGGCTCTATCAGGTGATGCATTGACACTATTTCTTAAGCATACACACACACACACACACACAGTTTTTATTATTATTATTATTGAAAGATGTCTCTTATGCTCTCCAAGGCTGCATGTATTTGATTAAATATTGCAACTTAAATACATTTTCTAATTTAATATATTTTAAAATGTAATTTATTCATGTGATGGCAAAGCTGAATTTTCTGCAGCTATTACTTTAGACTTTCAGTTCAATTCAAATGTATCTGTATAGCGCTTTTAGACTTACCCTTTAGAAATTATAATATTTTTTATGGAAACTGGCTTCTTTCAGGATTCTTTGATAAACAGAAAGTTCAAAAGAACAGCATTTATTTGAAACAAAATCTTTCATATTATAAATGTCTTTTCTGTCATTATTGATCAAATTAGAGCATCCTTGCTGAATACAAGTATTCATTTCTTAAAATAATACAATCTTACTGACCCCAAACTTTTAAACAGTAGTGTAAATAAAGTACATATCTAAACAAAACACACAAAATAAAACAAAATTTTGAGCTTATTACATATTGCAAGACATCTGTGACTAGCACAGGACATTTATGTCTTGTAAATCAATACAGCAAAACGCCAATTGACTGTCTGGACAAATACAAGATGCGACCACAACAACAAGATGTGACTGAATGCCCTTGTCCAAATGTTGTCAGGCCTGTGGGGTTGTAAAGAATGCAGGATGGTTGTGCCTTTGGTTCAGCCCCTGTCAGTCTCACTTCCTAGAGATGACAGGCGTTTGAATAAGCAATTGAATGCAACGCAGCATTCAATGAGTGTCTTTGATAAAAAGCAGGATGCTGTTTGCACTTTTTTGACAAATGTTGGACTGTTTTGAAATGACAGGCCTAAATTGCCTGTCGTAGTAGAGCGTGTGGTTAGCTAACACTGCTTTGCTTAACAGGGATTCTGAATTCTGCTGCTGTTGAAGGACGGATGGGAATCGACTCTGCTTTCTTTTGGTGCAAGTGTGAGGAAACGGATATAGAAGCCATTTTACTTTGTGAGATTGTTTGGTGTCTTGTTCTGTCTTTCACTCTAATTATCCAATCGTTACTAAAGACAGGTTTACATCAAAGCTGTTTATTTTTTCCATTTGGAATGAATTTGATTGTGAAAAATCAATTCTATATGACAGATGGTTAAAGGACAGGAGTAAGAGGAAAAGGAAAGTTTTGAAGACGTGCATTATTAATTGTTCACAGAACAAAAACATTTATTTTTAGCAATTGTGTAGCGTAATGGCAGTCTATAATCTTTTCCATTCTCGGGCACAAAGGATTTAACGCGTAAAACCACACACTTGCAGTTTACTTTTAGTTTGTCAGGTTATAACAAAAAACAAACTCAAGAAATACTGAAACAATTCCGAGCTTCAAATTAAATATGGTTTTAAGAAACGGTCAAGAATCTGTCTAATAACAAACCCCTTCCTCCTCCTCCTAATTAAAAAACTATTAACTGTTATTTACGCATACGTATTACATATGAAATTGACCATGTGATGCAGTATAATTATTCAAAATATACATAAATTAACATAAAAAAAAATCTCTCTTAATATTCAGAAAACTCCTTATGTTACTTATGGCTCAAACTAATGTAAAGATATGAATAATATTAAAAATATAAAATTAAAATAATACATGTTCGGTTAAAATGTCTATTAATGTAAAAGGGAAAGTATATTTTTAACAATTTTTTAAATACCTCACTAGTACAAATTAATTAAATTTGTAGTAAAATAATTTTAACAAAAAATACATAAAAAAATATGGTTACACTTTATTTTAAGGTGTCCTTGTTCCAGTGTAATTATACATATAAGAACTGAGTAATATTAATTAACTACATGTACTGTACTTACTGCATGGTTAGGGTTACTTGCATGTAATTATGCATAATTAATTGTTATTATAATAGTAACTACATGTAACATATGTAACAAGGACACCTTAAAATAAAGTGTTACCAAAATTTTCTATTAATTCTTATCAATATGCTATGTGTGCAAAATAATTAGCAAAATTCTATTTAAAATAATTACATAACGAATTTAAAATAACACGTTTTTGTTGTTTTTTGCCTTTATTTGATATGACAGTAGCTAGACAGGAAGTGAAGTGGGAGAGAGAAAGTGGGATGGGATCAGGAAAGGTCCGCGAGCCTGGACTCAAACCCGGAATACAACAGCGCTATGTGTCGGCGCGCTTCCCACAAGTCTATCAGCACAGACAATATTAACATTTTACAAAAAGACTTGTCAATAATTAAATGCTATTTAAAATATTTTAATGTAACCAGATTAATTTTGATTTCATGTGAAGAGTCATGGGAATGCAGGTTCCAGCGCGGTCTATCACGTCACAAATTTATTGTTCGATTCCCCGTTTCCAATACATTAAAAGAAAAACAGGCATAAAAAATAACTACAGGCTTTTGTAACAAAACAGTGGACTTTTATAAATAGCCACAAGGGGCAGTAAAGGGCCAGACAGGTTAATGACCTGCCTCTTTGCAATCTTCCATTTACGAGCCACCGGATGTACCGTGATAAATGAACTGCTGGTGTTTCTCAAGGGAAGGGATTCCACAAACCAATTCTATCCTCGGCTAACAAACCTTTGCAACCTTGACATGCTGCCAAGAAACACACCTGTTGATTTTCTACCGGGCCTCACAGATGCGTTTCCACTGGAGGCCCTTAATTGGAACAAGACATTGCTATCAGTTCCTCAAAGAATTCCACGAACAAGCTCCTATTTAGAGCACAGCTTAGCACTAAACGCTCCCAAACTGTGCTGAGAGACAGCGACTGGAGTGAGGAACTTTAAAAGAGGTTTCTCTAAACGGTAGACAACCAAGCCACCGCGTTTCTTCTTAATTAGCCAGGCTGTGGCCAGGCAGTGTTGATTTACGGCGATGTGATTCCAACACCAGAGCGCGCAGGCAGACGTGCTCTTAGCCGAGCTTGGTTATTAATGAGCTCCGCCATAATGTGAATTAATGTGCAAGCACAAAACAGCCTTTAAAGGTTAGACTTTTCAGAGTGGAAGGAAGAAAGAGGAAAATCTTTAAAGGTCATTCACTTTGCTCTCACATGAGTGTTTATTACTGAGCTCTATTGATTCAGAAATGATGAGGAGGGTGATGAGTGCGATGATGAGTGAATAAAACCACATTCACACAACAGTCCAGATGCATCTCCGATGTGCCTGAGGACGAAACACAAATCTGATGAAGCACACGAGATGGCGGAAAATCCAGGTGGATCTGCCTTACTTCGTAAAATAATAAGTATCAAATGTGTCGGATTGGAACGAGCCTCTCAAGACCTCGGCTAGCATTTACTTGTTAGCAAATTCAACAGAGTGCAATTTCAAATTTTAGACTAGCAATTAGCGATTTCTATGGTGTATTTTGCGAGAATGAAAGGACTCAGCATGGTTCCTCTGCGCAGGTGTTGGGCGACTCGAGCGATGTTATCGTCTTGTGATCAGTTCACGAGTGCACACAACAGCCTATTGAAAATAAGAGACGTATGAAAAGACGACCCATTAAAAACAGGTGCAGGCTATTAAGAGCAGCAAGGTCAGTGGGCCATCCTCACAGCTAATCAGTCTTTCCATCAATAAATCGTGCTAAATTCATTTGTGGAAACCAATGAAAGCGCAGCCGTGCTTCAAAGAGTGTTTCCTCATATTCTCTCATTGCAAGCCACTCTTCTGTGACCTACATCAGACTTAAACATGTGGAGATGAAGCAGCATTTTGGCAACCCAACTTAACTATATTTTTTTATATTTTGCCAACTTTCAGCATGCTTCATTAGAGCAACATCATCTGGAATTTTTGGTAAGGGTACATGCACTTTCTAAGAAGTGTGTCAGGGCTTTAAGAGTTCCCGTACATGGATAATGTGAGCTGAGCAGTAAGCAGTCCTTGTGAAGGATGGTCTGCAGAAGTAGAACTGGATTGTAACAGGGTTCAGACACCAGTAGCTCAAACAGACATAAAGAGGATCCCTCACAAGCTGGAAAATCCCTTAAACAACAGAAATATATAAATTCATCTCCTGCCAATGTTCAAAACATTTAAAATTAATGACTTTTTCAAAATGTTTTGAATTTTTTTTTATCTTATGCTCACCAAGGCGTCATTTATTTGATCACATTTATTTGAAATAATTATTTTCTATTTTAATATGTTTTAAAATTATAATATATTCGTGTGCTGGCAAAGCTGAAATTATCACTCAGCCAGTATTCAAGTCTTCATTGTCACATGATCTTTCAGAAATCTTATATGCTGATTGTTTTTATTTATTTATTTAACTTTTTTATTATTATCAATGCTGAAAACTGTTGTGCTGCTTCATATTTTTGTGGACAACGGACCATTTTTATATCAGGATTTTTTTTTTATGGAACCAAGTTCAAAAGAATCTCTGAACTATTCACCACAAAAACAGACAGACAGACAATTAGTCATTTATTCACCAGAAAACATTTCAATGCTGCTTACAAAATACAGATAACTTGACTGGTGTTGGATAAAGTCACATTAAAACCACATTACAATTACAGTTGCTATAGAAAATATTGAAAAGGTAAAGAATTTTAGGAATCCAAGGACATCTCCTCTTCATTCAAATGAACACATTAGAACAACAGTTCTACCACAAAGAATTCATTATCATGTGACAGGAATGAAGGCAATGTGTGATAAAAGTACAGTATGGTCAGTGGATTGTACTGTTGTTTAATAACATGCCGAAATGTTGTTTCAATGACAAAACATCATCCCCAAAAAAAAAAAAAAACACTCTATTAACCAATTTGAAAGTTTATGATTTTTAAAACATACATGCTATCATATGATCTAGGGCCTTTATATAGTTGTAACAACTGTAAGTCTGTTCCTTACAGCCTCATTTTCAACCGTGTAAAAGTCATTATGGCTCCTACCCTGACTGAGGTCAATTAATGCTTTCATAATCTTCTCAATAACTGCACTGCTGTGCTGACAGCAGGTTATTCTGCATACCTTCACCACACCATTAGTTGGGATACACTAATAATAAACTAATATATATATATATATGATATATATCATATCTAATATATATTATATATTATATATATACATACACATTATACAAAAAAAAATCTTTCTTGTTTTCTTGAATGTATTATATTCACATTTAGCCTAAATGTCTACCTCAACTACTATAACTACGCTACAAAAATCTAAAAATAGAAATAAAAACATGAAACCGTGAACCGAATCTGGAAAGTTAAACTGTGGTCACATTAGTGAAATTTTGCAGGCAAAAAAATTTGATTCATTGTCTATTATCAATGGTATAGCAATGTATGAAACACAGCTCACACAGAAGTCACCTTCAAACCAAGCAGTTTTCTGTAGGCCATCGCAACAAATTTATGGGACCAACTTGAACCCGATCTGAAATCCATGTAGAGAAATCCTTTGCCTGCATGTGAAAATTGTAATGAATGGATTCTGTCAGCAACAACTCGCAGAACAACAGTAAATGTGGCCACACCTTTAATCAGCTATGAAATATTATGAAACAGGATATAAATAAAAACGTCAATAGTTCATACAGTTAGCTATAGTTATTGCTATTAATATGTAATTAAGCGTTTTAGTTGTCTTTTATGCAGAATATTCTAAAAGTGTCAGATAAACAGGCCTAATGCAAAAAATAAACTGTCATGCTTACCTTAGCAAACAAACAACACTAATTATCATTATTTATTTATGAGCTTAGGTAAAGAGCAAATGTGACACTCATAAAGACACAAAAACGAGGTGGGTTGAATTCTGCTACATAATAGGGGAACATTATGCTTTAGTTAAGCAACAGCTTTGTCATGTCAAAGCACCGGTAATCCACCCAATATCCCACTTTAATGGTCCTGATAAATCTGTAAGCTTCACCATGAGGTCAGGTTTCATTGTATCTTGATCTTCCACGCATGTAACAAAAAAAAAAGAGACTACTTTCTGCCCATAATGCTCCGTGATTTATTGATATTTCTTGTCTCTTTTATTACATTTTTATTTAATAATCCAAACTGTCAGTTGGTTGGAGTGTTTGAGTGAGGAGAAGAGTTTGATTTTGGTGTCTGGTCTCTTGGCTATGGTGGGGCCCTCACCACGAGACCCTCAGGGATTCTTGAACACAGCAAGGCTAAATAAATAAATAAAAATGGAGCAGGCAATAAAAATGCATTAATTTAAATCCCTACGACTTCATGGAAGTGGAGTCGGTGGGGCTGACGACCAGTGATTTGTGTAAGCGATGATATCACGCTGGAGTGGGAGTCTGGAGCTGTGCTGGGGGGCTTGAGGAAGGTGATGTGAGATGTGGCTGACATTCTGCCTGGCTTCACAGTCCTCCTACAGGCTCAGTTTCAGCATTTCACACCCGGGCTGAAGACCCGCGGCGCATATCAGCATAAACAGCATGACTAACTATGGCATCTGCATCTGGCCTGCATTAGGGCCGTGAGTCTGGGGGTCTGGTGGCTGCAGTAATGTATTAACTGTGTTTGTGTGCATCTAACACATGAACGAAAACTGAAAGGCCACGCTAGCCTCATTTGGGTGAGCCGCAACAACTCCCAATATTGTGTGAGTTATGCGTTTTTCTTGTAATCAAATTTAAAAATGGGCTCAGTAATAAAGGTACAGAGCAATATGATGATGTTTTTCATGTCTCATGCAGTCTTGTGTTACAAATATTTTATTATATTATTATAACTGGAAAGAATAATTAGTATTATTAAGTTTTTTTGTATTCTTCCTAATTATTATTACTATTTATTTCTTTGTCTACTGTCAAACACACACAAAATAAACTCTCACAAGGTACACAAAAGGTAACTAATGTGCCCATTGCTGTGATCGTGTAATTTGCATGAAATTAAAATAAACATTTTCCAAAAAAAAAAAAAATTTGGATTGGCTTTGTGCTACATTTTTTTTTTTTATTTTGTGCTTTATTAATTGTCATACTAGTTAGACAATTTAAAGTTTATCTAAAACCCGATTATTTATGAAAATTATTGAAATTTTACGAGAAGTTTATATGGGAGCTCTTCAAAAAAACCTCCTTTATCTTAAGGTGTATTTACATTGTAACAAAAAAGGCTATATAGACTGTTATATAATATATATATATACTCTTACATATAATATATATTACATTTTAAGAATATACTGTTCTTTTGAACTTTCGGTTTCCACAAAAATATTAAACATCACGACTGTTTGTAACATGAATAATAATAATGATTTCTGAAGGATCATGTACACGGAACCCTGGAGTAATGATGCTGAAAATTCAGCTTTGCCATCAAAAGAATAAATTGTATTAATCTGATATTAATAATAATATTTCATAATAATACTCTTTTTATTGCATTTTTGACCAAATAAATGCAGCCTTGGTGAGCATAAAGACGTATTTATAAAATACCCCGAATTGTAAATGGTAGTGTAATTCAAACTATAAGACATCTCTGGGGGGGAAATGGCATTAAATAGTTAATCACTCAAAGTGATTACGGGCTGAACACTTTTATTTGTTGCTTAGTGCTATCAGTACCTCAGCAGCTCCTCTGTGAACAGTGTTGGGTTGATTACGCTCAGCCACTTTGTTTCATGACTGTTCACTCCCTCTGGAAACTTTGGAGTTCTGCTGCTTCCTCCACCGCAGCCTCCCTGAAAAACCCTGGAGAATAAAATAAATATATACAGTAGAAAGGGGAATACAGTTTGATCAATGTGCTAATCTTGCATCTCTAAGTCACAATAATCCAACAAGTTTATTCAGACTCGTGTCACCTGTGCAGCTCTGCTGGAGGTGATGTAAGGATGATCAGTACAGTCAGCAGCTGGTTACACAGGCTGTGTATGGACCACATCCAAGATCCATGAGCTGCATCAGGCCTTAGCAACTCCTCCACAGAGTCACACACACTCCACATCAGATGCTCCACGCACAGCAGAATAGCTGTAATATCAACCCTGGGGAAGAAAATAAGACACCACATATTAGGAATAACTCAGCTGCACACACTGTGTCCTAACCAAGATTTTCTAGCAAAAATCAAGTCTCAATGTAAAATAAAGTTGTTTATGCATTTTTAATAAGTACTTTATTCCCTGTAATGGCAAAGCTGAATTTTTAGCTGCCATTACTCCAGTCTTCAGAAATCATTCTAATATGCTGATCTGGTATTAAAAAAAAATTCTTATTATTATTATCAATGTTAAAAACGGTTGTGGCTGCTTAATATGTTTGCGGAACAGTTTGAACAGTAATGCAAATGTAAAAAAATAGGGAAAATCAGCATGAACAATAACATATCCAATATCCTGCTCAGTTCAAACCACTGAATCATGTACTTCTGTACAGTCTCCAGAGAGGTCATATTACCCACTTTGGTTTCCCTATCAAATTCAACTTTTCATCACCCACCACCATGTTCTGCTTTATAGCATAGTGAAAGTTCCCCTTTCACCAGATAGAAGAAAAAGAGAAGGGAGCAGAGGAAAAGCCCATCTGCCTGGCAGACTCTGAGCTCACCCGGCACTGAAGAGCTCATAACCGGGTGTCCTTGCAGAAAAGCTCATCTGCTGAAACAAAAAACTCCCTGTGGCCTTGGGCGATCTGCTCTTTCTTATCAGTCCTGAAGTGGAGGGGAAGCGTGCTCTTGTGGCATCTTTAACCACTTTAAGTATGTGTTAATACAACGCACAAGGCCTGGGCGGTTGGGCCCGGTCTAGCATGAAAGAATCAGGCCCTCCGCCAGGCACTGAGGCAGGGCCATGTGCTAACAAAGAGAGACTGTTCTACAAATCTGGAGATCTGCATTGTCCCTCGGGGCCGAACACTGGCATAATCACTAAAGCATTCAACACTGTCTGCTAAGCCTGAGGTTCCTGAAGGTGGGCTTGTGCTTCTCAGTGCAGCAGAAATACGGTAAGATCCTTCAATCAGACAGCATGGATGACTGCTCTCTGTTAGAATGTGCTTGAGTGTGATCGCTGACCACAAGATGTAGGCGGGTGACTTTAACCATGCATACCATTTCCTGCATGACACATCTCCACAATGCAACAATCGAATGCACATGAATGTTACATGCTACACAAAATGGTATATGTGACCCTGGACCACAAAACCAGTCATAAGTGTCAATTTTCTGAAATTGAGATTAATACATAATCTGAAAGCTGAATAAATAAGCTTTCCATTGGTGTATGGTTTGTTAGGATAGGACAATATGTGGTTGAGATAAAACTATTTGAAAATCTGGAATCTGAGGGTGCAAAAAAAAACTAAATATTGAGAAAATCACCTTTAAAGCTGTCCAAATTAAGTCCTTTAGTTAGGTTTTGATATATTTATGTAGGAAATTTACACACACATTGGTATGTTAAAAAACCAAAAGTAAAATAAAAATGATCATATGTATCTATTTATTATTATTTACACACGACACACACACCACACACACAAGCACCCACCCTATTACACTATGTATTGTAGAAATACATAATATAGTACAATCATAGAAATGCTAAATGATAGGAAATGGTATTGCAGTAATATGGCTGAATCAATGAATGAATCATACTAAAATAAAAGTTTGGTTATTTTAACGTAAACAAATAGGATAGATCTTTATATTATATATTATATATATATACTGTATATATTTCTATATATATATATATAAACACAGGTGAATCTCAATAATTTAGAATGTCGTGGAAAAGTTAATTTAGTTCAGTAATTCAACTCAAATTGTGAAACTTGTGTATTAAATAAATCCAATGCACACAGATTGAAGTATTTTAAGTCTTTTTGGTTCTTTTAAATTGTGATGATTTTGGCTCACATTTAACAAAAACCCACAATTCACTATCTCAACAAATTAGAATATGGTGACATGCCATCAGCTAATCAACTCAAAACACCTGCGAAGGTTTCCTGAGCCTTCAAAATGGTCTCAGTTTGGTTCACTAGGCTACACACATCATGGGGAAGACTGCTGATCTGACAGTTGTCCAAGAAGACAATCATTGACACCCTTCACAAGGTGGTAAGCCACAAACATTCATTGCCAAAGAAGCTGGCTGTTCACAGAGTGCTGTATCCAAGCATGTTAACAGAAAGTTGAGTGGAAGGAACAAGTGTGGAAGAAAAAGATGCACAACCAACCGATAGAACCGCAGCCTTATGAGGATTGTCTAGCAAAATCGATTCAAGAATTTGAGTTTGAACTTCACAAGGAATGGACTGAGGCCGGGGTCAAGACATCAAGAGCCACCACACACAGACATGTCAAGGAATTTGTCTACAGTTGTCATATTCCTCTTGTTAAGCCACTCCTGAACCACAGACAACGTCAGAGCGTCTTACCTGGGCTAAGGAGAAGAATAACTGGACTGTTGCCCAGTGGTCCAAAGTCCTCTTTTCAGATGAGAGCAAGTTTTGTATTTCATTTGGAAACAAAGGTCCTAGAGTGTGGAGGAAGGGTGGAGAAACTCATAGCCCAAGTTTCTTGAAGTCCAGTGTTAAGTTTCCACAGCCTGTGATGATTTGGGTGCAATGTCATCTGCTGGTGTTGGTCCATTGTTTTTTTTTTGAAAACCAACGTCACTTGCAGAAACCCGTTTACCAAGAAATTTTGGAGCACTTCATGCTTCCTTTTGCTGACCAGCTTTTTTGAAGATGCTGATTTCATTTTCCTGCAGGATTTGGCACCTGTCCACACTGCCAAAAACACCAAAAGTTTTTTAAATGACCATGGTGTTGGTGTGCTTGGTGTTGGCCAGCAAACTCACCAGACCTGATTCACCATAGATTATCTATGGGGTATTGTCAAGAGGAAATTGAGAAACAAGAGACCAAAAAATTCAGATGAGCTGAAGGCCGCTGTCAAAGAAATCTGGGCTTCCATACCATCTCAGCAGTGCTACAAACTGATCACCTCCATGCCACACATTATTGAGGCAGTAATTAAAGCAAAAGGTGCCCCTACCATGTATTGAGTACATGTACAGTTAATGAACATACTTTCCAGAAGGTCAAAAATTCACTAAAAATGTTTTTTTTATTGGTCTTATGAAGTATTCTAATTTATTTAATTGGTGGGTTTTTGTTAAATGTGATTCAAAATCATCACAATTAAAAGAACAAAGACTTAAACTACTTCAGTCTATTTGCATTGAATTTATTTAATACACGAGTTTCACAATTTTTGTTGAATTAGAGTTGAATTACTGAAATAAATCTACTTTTCCACGACATTCTAATTTATTTAGATGCACCTGTATATATACCCAAACAAACCAAATCAGTACCAATAAATTAATTACAAAACACAATCCTGTATTTAAATTCAATCATACAATAAGTAGATTAGGAATTGCATTGTATTAATTACTGGTGTGAAGAGAAAAAAAAATGTAACGCTACAAGATGCCCACACACACACACACACACACACACACACAACACACCACACACACACACACACACACACACACACAAACACCAGACCGCAGCAAAAAAAAATTCTGTCTATGGACTGGAAGTTGTGAAGGCATTCATCAAGGAACTCTATTGTTTCCTATTCCCAGCTCACACAATTTAAAAAGTAATAACAGCTCCAATGTAAAAATGTGGCAGGTCTTCATATCTGGTACCTGATCTGGGAGAGTCTTTTGTAGGAGGGTTGCGCTCTTGAGTACCTCTGAACTAAGACCTCAAGGGTCTCACACAGCACCTGGGCCAAGGTCTGCCGGGCTTGTGCGAGGGCAACGGAGCCACAAAGGTCACTGCGCAGGCCTGTGAGAAAATACTGCCACATCTGGATGGAGAAAGAACACTTTTCACCCTGAAAAAAAGGTGGAGGAGACAAAAAAATTTACAATGAGAGACTGGTAGAGATATGATGATGATGATATCATGGCAAATAAATACCAAAAAGAATAGAAAGGAAAAGACAGAATGTCTTTCCAGACAATCTTTCTCTAGACCACCTGCACGCTGCACCTGGACCCCTCATTACCACAGAGAGAGAGAGAGAGAGAGAGAGAGAGAGAATGCATGGATACTTTGAAGTTTTATCTGGATATTCAATCACTGCTCCTCTGAACATTACCCAGACATACATGCAGACTGAGTCAAGATGGCAGAGGCAAAAATGACCGGGTCATTCCTGTTATGCAGTACATTTCAAATCTTAGCACGTGGGACTTAACATGTTGGATGAAATATCCTAACTTTAACTCATGATTTTAAAATAGAAATCACAATGTGTCATTTTTTTTCTACTGCACAATATGACAATTAGGTGAGCACAGGAGTGAGTTTTTAAATCATCTCATTACTCAAGTTTAGGCAGATGTTGCTATTTTTATCAGCAACATAGCATATCTATCTTTTAACATGAACAACTGTAAATGTATTAAGAAATACTCCAGATGTTTCTGCAATTTTTCTTTACTCTGTTCACAAAAGATTATACAAAAGTTCTTTGAAATATTGTTTTAATCAGATTTTATAGGCTTTTCCTGTGTCCTAAATTTCACTTTCCATCCTGTTAGTCTTTTGCAATATCCCTTTAAATAACAAAAGCCAGTTGACATCATCCTCCAGGAAGTGCTATAATATTTGGCCGGTGAAAAACAGCATTAACATGAATAAGTCTAAACAACAGATTTGATGAATTATGTGATGTTTTGTGGTATTAGCTGGTTTTTTTTCACTTTAAAACAGAGGTTTTCAAACTTGTTGATGATTCCAAATGAATACTGTATAAGAGAAAATGTATTCTTCTATGCATTTATATACTAATTTGTAATTCAATTTGGGTAAATTTATATACATTTATGTATTTTAAAAACACCATGAAAGAGTAACGGTATCAAATTCAGTAAATGTGTTAAATATTATTACTACACGTTAAACATATTTAATAAATATCTTAAGGTAACGTTTTACATTTTACATTTTCCAGCAACTTCCTAAGGCTCCTTGGGCCAAAAGAAACTTTGCTCTAAAAAAAAAAATCTGTATAATGTTAAAAAATATAGAAAATTAACTAACAAATTTAACTAGAAAATTAATGAATTTATTTCTGTAACATTTCTGTAAACTAACTTTGAGGGAAAGCAACAACAAACCTTAGGTTCCATCCTGTTAACGCCAATCCTGTTAGCCACAATGAACAAAAATTAATTGTGCAAATGATCAAGTTTAAATTAAAAATAGGTTTTAATGAAAATTTAAGTGTATTGTAAATTATTTCAGCACTTAAATTATGACAATATTCTTTTTTTTTTTTAAGTTACAGAGAACAAAGCTAGTGCATAACAGGAGTAAGATGACCGATCTAAAGGGTCAGACTTGTGTTGCTGAAATGCTTTAGAATTTGTGATACTGTACAAAACGGAGAATCAAGAACTAGAAACACAATTCAGAAAAGGCAGAAACGATAAAAAGGATGAGAGACTCTGGTTTCCTAAGAGGCTAATTACTTTCAGGCAAAGAGGAAGCAGCATTAGGAGTTCACAGTGTGACCAAAGAGAGATTATTAACAACCATGTACTACATCTCCTAATGAGAGCTGGGACGTGGTCCACCAGTGAGCCACGGGTAAGTCAGCCATAGAAAGAGACACACAGGGCCATGACCACACGTCCGGACCCAGGGATTTAGTGCTAGGGACCGGGCCTCTGGAAGCGCTCGGCCCTGTGGCATTTGCTCAGGAGGAAATTAAATGGAGGGATGAATGAAAGAAAGCAAAAGAGAGGTGGGGGAAGAGGGGATACAGGTCAACAGAGGCACAGACTCAGAGAGCCAGCTGCACACCTGCGCACAGCAGGCCAGTCTGCCCCACAGCCCTGCAACAGGCAGACATGTGTGTATTCATCTGTGAGAGCACTTATGTGTGCGCCGATATCTTAATGGAGGTAAGGTTAGGGCTAGACACAGATGGTTGAGTCTAACGCTACCTCAGGGCACTGCAAGCCCCATTGAAAAGACTTGAGGAAGGGACTTTATGAGAATGATATAGCTAGAAACTCATTATTCGTTTGTTAAGTGGTGACGTAAGAAGTGCTGTTTCCGGGTCCAAGCCACAACTCGCTTCCCTTGAGAATATTACCTCAGCAGCCGTTTATGAGCACTGTTTATTCATATTAAACATTTAAGATAAACGTTTTCAAACTTACGGTGTATACTGCAGTCTCCATGTTCACAGCATCCCAAACAAAAATAATTTTTATATTTATTTATTTATATTTATATTTTCATTGTCTGGCCATCTGGGATTTCATTATAGAGTTAAAGGTTAGGATTATAATTTTTTTTGGTAGTATTATATCACGTTGTGAGTGTATATTAGCACCTTTTGTTGTTTTCTCGTGGTATCTGATAGAGCGTTTGGACACGGAAGCGGTGACACGTGCCGTCAGACTTAACAAGCGGGGATTAGCAATAATACCTAGAAAGATTATTTTTCATATTATATCCCTTGAAATTTTATATAACTATCAATACTCATTATTCAGTCTGAAACGCTTAAAGGTTTGATTTGAATTTTAATTAACAATTTTTATTTATTTATTTTATCAACAATTGCAGCCAAAGGAAATTCTTACAGAATAATAAATAATCAGATAAAAATAAACAAGGAATACTACTTTTCAAACTGTTTTTCACTAAATGAACGAAATTTCTTATTATTTTTGACCATTTCTATAAATTTACACAAATGTATCAATTATCCACTATTTGCCTACATATTGTTTTATATTTAAAACACCTCAATAATAAAATGTAATTAAAATCTTTATTTGATTAAAATTCATTTAAATCATTTTTGGATGATGATGTAAACTAACTGAAAACTTTGATTGAATATGTTGATTTAAATGAACAGTTTAAATGTATTAAAAGAAATTAATAACTCCATATCCAATCTAATGAAAAATTACGTTTTAAATAACTTTCCCAAATAATCCTCCATCTTCCATTGGTCATCAAAACAGATAGACCTGCAACCAAAACGAAACAAAAACAAAACAAGACACATTTAAAAGCATTCCAACATTCACAATGCTTAAAAAAAAAAAAAACAACATCATAAATATATATAGTCAATATTCCCATATAGTGAATAGTGCCCAGCCCTAATGAATACTAACAAATAAAAAAGGAAAGAAAGACAAGAGGGTTTTACACAAACACGTTCAGGTTGGCTGAGACTGGGATATTTGTGATTGGTTACAAATGTGCACAACATCCTCGGTCATTTTAAATAAGTAAGATGTTTTTAATGCGATCATAAAAAAATGCTCTTCAGTATGGCAGCACTAAGGCTGGATGTACACACCTGACTCCTTTTATGACAGCCTGAGAGAAGTCAACTAAATAGTCAAGGACAACGCGCAATAGCAGCACGCAAATCCAAGAATTTAAGAGGGAGCCTACTTAAGAATACAATAACACAATTTATCATTTATTAACCAATGTCACAGCATTTCAGTACAGATACACTTATGATCAGAATGTGAATATGCAGTGTGACTTAACCACAGCTTTGTTCTTGAGCACAGTTTAGAGGTACAGGATGTTTTGTCTTCCAATAACCTAACCCAATCCTACAAAAATGTCTTCAACAGGCTTACACGTAACATGAACTATTATTGAAATATTGCCAGAAAAGCTACAGCCATCTGTACCTCGTAAAACGGGTTGGGGTCAATCCAGTAGTGGCTCTCAGCATACTGTAGTATACTAGTGGCACACACATGGACGCACTAGATGGTTAGGTGATTGTGCAGGGCTGCCATCACATCCTGGCTTCTCTGAATAGGCAGCAGAGTTAGAGGCCTGGGGTTGAAGACATCAAAGACACAAAGCCTGGTTTAAGGCAAAAGTGGTGTAGTTTACAGGTCAAATAGCCACTAAGTGATTAATATCAGCAAATGGCTCCTATTATTACCTGTCAATCATTCAACACCTCATTCTTCCTCGCCTAATATTTTCTCACTCCCTCTCTTCAAGTACAAGGCCACACATACGGTCTGATACCCCTTTCTGTATGTCTTTCTGTCACTCATTCTTGGCTATAACCTTATAAATACATAAGTGAAAAGTTATGTCAGAGCCCACCAGCTCACATACGTCTCACTCCGGTTCTTTACAATCCAATTACAGCATTTTAGTAAATCTGGCATCCATCTGACAGGCTGCCTGGCCGGGGAAACCTGGTCTTGACAAAGTGTACTATAAATCGCTGAACTTTAGCAATGCTCACCCTCTCCAAACACTTTTCATTTTGTGAAAAATGCACAGGTCAAACCCAAGCGGAGATTTTTTTATATACCATTTTATATAAAAAAAATTTTCATCCAAGGAGAGATTTGGAGTTATTTATGAAATCAGGCGTACCACAGCATAGAGGATTAGACTTCATTATCATTCCTAACACCACATCCACGACAGAAAAAAAAAAGGTGGAAATAAGGTACAGCTTTTTAATTATTGATGAATGTACTTGGGCCACACATTAAGATCTTAATCAAGTGTTTACCGGCATTTGAAAATGCAAATACCTGCAAATAATAAATTGTATAACATCAAATGAAAAGGAAAACATACGAATTTCACATTAAGTTCTGGCTAATAGTTTTTTTTTTTTTTTTTTAATTATTATTATTATTCTTTTTGTATGAATTATATTACAGTGTATTGAGCATAAACCACTCTAAATCAGGCTAGGTTTTTGTTTAAAAAATTAAGAAGAAAGAATATATTCAGAATATATTCAAAATAAAGTTTTGCTTCTGCTTCTTGCAGTATTTACAGGTTTTTCAGTCATTTGATCTGTTTTATATTAACACGGACAGTCTCATCTGTTGCTTTTTATTGAAAAATACAAAAAAATGGTGCTTTATCGAATGAGTATAACTCACAGAGTATAATAATTATAATTAAATAATTAAAGTGGTCATAGGATGCTACATGCACTTTTACAAGTTTTTTTAACTGAAATGTGTTTTGGCAGTGTGTACACAACCACCTATAATGCTAAAAATCCACCCGGTGTTTTTTTTTTTTATCTGGTTAAATCTTTACCCCTTTCTCAAATCGAGCCGATCTCAGATGCCTGTCTGTGTGATGTCACAAAAACAGGCCCCTCCCATGATAGTTTGATTGACAGTAGCGTTTCAGCACAGACTGGACTGGTATCTTACCTTAGACCCGGCCTGAGTGAGCTGTCATCAGTCTGCCATTGTTTCATTGCCTGAGCAGATGTAGACAAGAATGACTCCTAAGCAATTGAGGTGTTCTGTTGTTGGATGTAATAATGAACATAGCAGTCGTCATTTACTCCCGACATCTGAGCCGCTGAACTCGCAGTGGATTACGTTTGTTTCTGAAGGGAATGTGCCCCCGATCTACAAAAATGTGTCTATGTTCACGCGAATCATTCATGATCCAGCTTCACCTACAGAAGAAGTGAGTATAAGGTTTTTTAATGAATCTTTGCAAATCGCCTTTCCTAATAATGTGATAATTAGCAAGTTTCACGATGAATGCAGCTAAAGTAAACAGTCTCTCAGAGAGCGGCTCGGAAGAGAGAGCAGAGCTCATTAACATTTAAAGGAAAATGACAAAAAAAGAGCTGTTTTTGACAGGGTAAAAAATCTCACATGCGTGTGGAGTCTCTGAGCTGGCTTTCATAGTGCGTGAGTGTCTGGAGGATGTAGACACTGGTGGCCATCAGAATAGGCAGGTTTTTGAAAGGAGCGGAGGCCGGCACTTCCCCTGCCCTCTCCTCTAGTCTGGTCAGTAGGAAGGAGGTCACACGGCTACACACCTCCACGTAGCTGGAGCACACGGGCAGCAGGCTGTCCTCTCTAAATGCCACAGCCAGTGGGAGAAAAGCATCCATCTGCTCCAGAACATCTGCACAGAACTGGAATAAAGTGAATATGTGAATTTAATCTATTGTCGTTCTATAAACCAATACTTGTGCCTAAATGTGTCCCTCACTTTGTAATTCATCCCTTTGCTCCTAAAATATGTCAAAATAATAAAGACAATTAAGCATAACAATACGTATTAACTATTTTTATTTTATTTCATTTCATTTCATTTAAATTAACAGGCCAGTTCTTTCAGGAAAAAAATTGGGGTCAGAGAGCTGCTGGCTTCAGAAACAACACTACATAACATATTGGAACACATACACAACCTGCCTGCCCTCATCTCCAACACTGGTGGATATATTTTTAAATGTAACAAACTTGTTTGGTGAAACCATATTGTTATCCACACTAGACAGGCGTCTTTACTATCACGACCATTTGGTAGAATTATTTGCAGATATTTATTGTGAAATAACTTTCAGGTACTCCATCCTGTCTGGCTTAAATCAACAAAAAGCATTCAATGCTATACACTAGAAATTCTTTATCATGCAACACTCAAACTTCCCTTTTTGAAGACTGAAATTGCATTTCAGCAGCTCACAGAGCTCTACCATATGCGAACCGACTAGCATTTATTGTAGTAGAATAACCGAATCATCCATGCTGATACGACTGTGTGAGACATTCAAGGCCATTTTCTGATTCAAATACCTGCAGTTCCCCTCCTGTGGCACCTGAAGAGAGAAGCAACACTTATCTCATTTTTCCACATTTGTCCTGGAGGAAACAGGGAATCAGCACTGGTATTTTCTCTTCAAAATGATTACGAAAGTGTGTGTGCCTGTTACATCTGCCTTACATTGCCTCAGGAGGTACACAGCTTGAAAGGAAGACCCCTGAGTGTTATCGCCAAAAAAAGGCAGACCTGGAACGGAACATCCACCAAACTTCCTCCACCCATATTTCTCCAACCTTTGACAAATGAAGACATCATTGTCGATCTAATCCCATCTAGAACTTCCATTCCTCCCTTTCTCCATCCTTCCTTCCAGCCACACGTGTTCAATGCAGATTAGCAGTAACGGCAGTGAATCTGGGCATGCTGAAGAGCCAGACGTATGTTCTGGGTTCACTGTCAAATTTATATACCTATAGAAATGAGTTACTATGCCGTCCTATTCGAGAGCAGTAAAATATACGTGTGCGTTGTATATATCTCCCTCCACTCCACCCTTTCCCCCTTCCACAGGGAGTTACCATGTCCCAAGGCCTCTGCGAACATGGAGGAAAAAACCCAGCACATGTTAAATGGAAACTTTCCCAAGAACAGGTCTATCAATCAAGCACAGACAGGCAAGAGAGAGGTGATTTCATACTTCTTCACTAAACTTCAGCATCTACATTACACAACCTCATTCACTATGTTTAGGCACAATAGATGCAGCATGCCAGGGCTATCATACCATAATTTAAGTAGCAACACCAGTAACATTTCACTGTTCACAATACAACCTTTAATACCACAGAGAAAATAAATAAATAAATAAATAATATTCCTTTATTTAAAAAGTTAATATAAGTCATTATATTTATTACTAATTATTATTAGTTTATTATTATATTAACTAAAAGATGCTCACCTTGTTTTATATGTAGTTAGTATATTTATTTTGAGTAAATATACGGAAAAAAACACAATATTAAATATAATAATACCAATTTTAAATTCATTTAAAATATTTTTTAAATACTGCTGGTAATTATAAATAAGGAATACTGAAAAATGAAAAATAGAAAAATCTTTTATTATTATACTACCTATAATATTATAATTACTAGTAATATTAGTGTTATTAGTAAATTCGGACAAATTCATTATGTTAACAAAAACATACACTATAAAGATTAATAAAAATAAAACACAAAACATGCAACATTATAATTAGGTAAATATAATTTCTGAGGTAATTAAACAAATTAAAAAGAACCAGGAAAAGCTCATTATAATTGAAATATAATTAAATGTATAAATATTTATAAATAAAAAAAATCATATTAGAATAATTAGTAAATACATTTTAAAACATTTATAACTTGTTGCGACATGTTGCAAGTATTTATCAAGTAAATATTGCTTTAAGTTTAAGTTTAAGAAAAAAAAACGTTAATTCGT
Source organism: Sinocyclocheilus anophthalmus (assembly GCA_018155175.1). Lineage (NCBI taxonomy): Eukaryota > Metazoa > Chordata > Actinopteri > Cypriniformes > Cyprinidae > Sinocyclocheilus > Sinocyclocheilus anophthalmus. Next base: position 787,110 of record JADLZN010000144.1, read on the forward strand.
ATTAATATTAACATCATAATATTCAGCAGCAGTTCTATTAGAATGCACTGCAAGGACTAAGACAAATATTTTGACACATCTGATTTCTCCTGCCTGTTCACATCAAAGTCAAAACAACTGTGTTTGCATTAATATCTCATCAAGATTTGGCACTCTGTATTATGGTGCTAATATGATAATTGGCATCATTTTTACCAGTACTGCTTTTGACATCGCCAAAGGATTCTGAGAGACCTTGCCAAACCGGAAGCCCCTACAGGCTGAACAGGTCTTGAAACAATCGGCCGGCTGGACAGCGAGTCGATAACAGGCTGAGTGTTGTTGTTATAAGCTTAGCGGGAAGTGTGAGTGAGATGTGGGCGAGAATGCAAAGATTCGCCCCAATCCAAGGTGATGAGGACCCGAGAAGTGTCGGTGAGATTTATGGCTTTCTAAAGCCTGCTGCTTCGGTTCGGAGAACCCTTAAATAGAGCAGATCAAAGATATGGATTCCAATAGGACAGCCACTGCAAGGTTATTTCTCAGCAAAGCTTTAAAACATTTAAGAGCTCAACTCTGCAGTGGTCGTCTTGCACCTTTGAAGAGTGCTAAATCCTTCTCCTCACACAGGGTTAAGGACGATCGTCAACGCGAGGTGGTCAATAGCTGGATGGTGGTTTCAGGTTGATAAATGGTTCGCTGAAATATTATGCAGACGGGAGGTCTGCCGACTCTGAGAGTTCGAAACAAAGCATGAATGTATGAATATGAATGGGTGAAATATTGATCTCTGTAACGCATCTGGACTGACTACCTTCTGGCTATGTCAGGCCTGGGCTAGCATAACGCTGCCTACTTATGGGCCATGGTGACATGTGTCAAAAAGAAGGGGTTTTGAGACACTCAGAGCAGCAGAGAATGCAAATAAATGCACATGCTATCCTTTGAGAGGAGGGCCGCTCATTCTGAAGCACTGACCTACACGTAAATGTGTTTTACAAGTCTTGAGTGTGAACAAATTTTGACACTTGTTAGTGATGTTTTTCCAGGGGTGTCAGCAGCATGTAGCGGCATCAATGAAATGGAATGGAAATCAGATATGAACGCCGACATGTCTAAATTTCATGAGCTGGGGCCATGTTGCTCAAAAGTGTATTTTTTTGCTGTTGGTTTAAAAGGTTGAAAACAGGTTTGCAGGCAGAGGTCAATGCTAAACGATGTCAGAAAAAGTAGCAATATGAAAATCCTCAAAAAGCATTTACTGCTTATGTATGTAATTTTCATGTGTCTTTTATGCTCAATTTAAAAATAACTGTTATCTATTTTGAATGTATTTCACAAATTTTGGCATTATTCCGGATAAAAAAGCTAAATTTCTCCAGTTACTTCAGTATCACATGAAACTTCAGAAATCATTCTAATAATGCTGATTTGGTGCTTAAGAAACATTTCTTATTATTATCCTCAATGCTGAAAACAGCTGTGTTGCTTAATATTTTTGTGGAAACTGTGATACAATCTTGTTCCAGGACTCTTTGATGTATAGAAGTTTCAAAAGATCAGCATTTATTTGAAATATAAATCTTTTGTAACAAGTTTTAGTATTCACTGTAATTTTTTGATAAATTTAATGCATCCTAGCTGAATGAAAGTAATACAATTCCTCCTAAACTTTTCAATGGTAGTGTACAGTATGAATCAAAATGAATGTGTGTGTGTGCGTGCGTGCACGCGTGTGTGTGCGTGCGTGCATGCGTGTGTGTGTGTACAGTGAAAACTTTGCTTAAGTTTCATTCAGAAATCAAACTTACAAAACTTTTGTCTATTGCAGACATCTATGTTTTTAACAAGAAAAAAGGGGCTGGCGCAGGGGGCACGCAGGGTGCGAAACACCTGCATCATATCCTAGCTCAGAGGCTGTCTTTTGGGGCTGTGATGGCTCATCAATCTGCCTGAGCTGCAGCGAGTGGAGCTTGTCTCAGACAGGGACCTCCGTGATGAGGGATAAAATGAGGCAAAACACTGGGCCGTAGAGCAAACCCACAGGACCAGAGAGGCTCCTGGAGCCACGGTGCCTGCTCAGGACGAGCAGACATGTCATGTCACTGTGAACCAGTGGAGTATTTCAAAAGAGAAGAAAATATCCATGAATGAATCACAAACACCTTCCTCTATAGCTCTGTTCCAAAACTTAGTGAGCTGCCTTGAACTGCTTTTATTCCTGAAAAGAAGCATCCTAATTCATAAGAGACTTACTTAACAGTCTGCAACACATAGGCAGAAACTCGGACAGAGAACAAGAAACATGACAAAGTGTATTCCAACAGAGTGTGACGATAGCATGTTTCTAGCTAAAAGCTCTAATAAGCAAAAGTCATTAGTTTACTATTAGATATAATGGCATATTTAAAATACTTTTTTTTTATCACTACATTTGAATGGGGTCAGTAAGACTTTTTTTAATGAAAGTAATACTTTTTATTTAGCAAAGGATTACATTTTTAAATATATTAAAATAAAGAACAGTTATTTTAAATTGTAATAACATTTCACAATATTACAGTTTTTACTTTATTTGTGATCAAATGTAACCCTGGTCAATTTTTTGAAATTGAGATTTATACAACATCTCAAATCTGAATAAATAAGCTTTCCATTGATGTATGGTTTGTTATGATAGGACAATATTTGACAGAGAATCTGGAATCTGAGGGTGCAAAAAAATCAAAATATTGAGAAAATCACCTTTAAAGTTGTCCAAATGAAGTCCTTAGCAATGCATATTACTAATCAAAAATAAGTTTGATATATTTAAGTAGGAAATTTACACATATCTTTATGGAACATGATCTTTCTTAATGTCCTAAGATTTTTGGCCATTAACAGAAAAATCATCATTTTGCCCATACAATGTATTTTTGGCTATTGCTACAAATATACCCCAGCGACTTAAGACTGGTTTTGTGGTCCAGGGTCACAAATAAATGCAACAAAAACATTTTTAAAAAACATTACACGGTATATACGTATATACACTTCTACTTATAAATATATAAATAAATACAAATCATGATACTGATTGTGATAAATGATTGTTCATTTAATATGTAAACCACTGATGTTACCTTGGCCACCATCTTGGGAGAGTCTTTTTCTGGACCATGTCTGTGGGTAACAGGGGTGATGAAGATGTTGGTGGAGCCCGATGCATGTGCGGCTTCCTCCTGCTGCAGATTCTTATTGCAAACGTCATCCAGCACCACCTTCACACAGTGAGCCATCTGAGGAACAAGGTTTTTGAAGGCAGCTCTCCAACCAAACTCAAGGCACACCACCTGAACACACACACACATAAGTACTGTTGCAGGTCATAGTAACTAAATAAATATAAGTATTACTGTATATTATACATTATAAAGTTCTAATGTATAATTACAAGCAAAATGTAAGTACTTAGTGCCCATGCGAAAATCACCAATAAAATTATGTTGTGGGTAGTTGCCAAGGTGTTACCAGTTTGTTGTCGTTACTAGTATTTTTCCACAATATTTAGGGTTTGAGATTTGTTGAAATCCTTAACCCTAAGTTACAGCAATAAATATGTTGATTACAATAAAAAAAAACATTTAATAAATGTCTACATTTATTAAAAGCAAGGGTTATTTTAAATGAAAATGCATATAAAAAAAACCTTTTACAGTACTTGCACCATTCATGTTTAAATAAGGGGTGTGTATCACCTCTGTGCTTTGCAGCACAAGATCAGTAGCGCCTTTGTCTTCTGCTGCCATCACCTCAGTATCATCCCTGCCCTTCTTTAGGACCTCTGCATGGAAAAACAAAAACACACTCAATGCATCTACAGTAAACTCTCACTACAGCTTTACCAAAGGAAATGTGCTCCAAATCCTCCAATTTCCAGCTCATTAAAAACATTTCACGCAGGAATATCTCATATGTTCCGTTAGCATAAGCATATGCATTTATTCTCTACATGATGCCTCTGGAAAATAAGTCAATGTGTGGGGTGCCAGGGTCAGGCCAGGCCAACATATTAAACCCCCTCTGCGCAGCGGCGACCTACTAACAACAACGTGATGCGTTCAATAAAACAGGGAAAAAACAAAAAAGCGGACGCAGTAATTGCAACAGTAAGCTTTGTTAAATTCAGAGGCTTTGGAGTTGATTTGAACCCCTGATAGCTATGGCCAGATCTGGGCTAATCCATGGAAGGGTTAGAGGGAGGATAAGTGTGTGTATTTGTGTGCGCGCTTGTGGGCAAATTAAAAGTGCATGCATCAAGGCTGCATTTTTCTAATCAGACGCTTCGGAAGTGAGACCCCGGGCGAGGCAATTTAGTTGAAGAAGAGAGAGAATCGAGCCAGCCGAAGGAGGAGAGAAGCAGTCGGCATGTCACTTTTTGACCTTTAAGCCCATCTGATGAATTTCTGGTAATTAAGTCGTTTGATTGGCTGAATTAATGATTTGGATAACTGCCCTTTAAAGGCTGTTTACTTCTCAGTAAATCCAGCCCTTTTCTGCTTGTCCTGTTTTTTAATGTAACCTTTACAGAAATTACTATATGCACCAGTCACTTTCATAGCAGAAAAAATAAATAAATAAATGAAAAAATAAAAATCTTGCCTCCTCAATTTGTGTGTGTAGAAGCATGTTTTTATATGTAAAAAAAAAAACACACGCACAGAACGGTAAAAGAGCTGTATAGAAAGGCGAGAAAATTCTCATTAAAAAAGCATATGTATACAAGGTAGCGCTACAGGCCACCAGTCTGGTCTCATAAGCTGCCTGTAGAGATGTCGCTATTATATGCAGGAATTGGAGGCTTGTCGTATTTAAAGGCTCCGTCGAGCACAATATAGCTCGAGGTTTTCCGCTCCCACGGTGACAAATCATTTCACATGTCAGATTTGGAGCAGACTGTTGTCAGAAATCTTGATCAGCTGCCATTTATTTACACTATGCTGATATTCATCGGGAAAAAACAACTACAAACATATATCTTGTTGACTGGCATATATCACATTCAGTCTGAGAGCAACATAAACCACTTATCTGGATCTGTATATGTTTTCACAGTTGCTTCAGGGGGACATTTGCTTACTATGGTTGTGTTGTTGATTATGAGATTATGAACTATAGTTTTTAAAGGGATAGTTCACCAAAAAAATTATTTCATCATCATTTACTCACCCTCATTTTAGTCCAAACCTGAATGATTTCTTTTCTTTGTGAACACACACACACACACACACACACACACACACACACACACACACACACACACACCCACAACACACACACACACACACACACACACACACACACACACAGATGTTTGGGGTTGGTTAGTTTTCTTAATGTCTTTGAAAGGAATGTCTTATGCTCAGCAATGTTGCTGGAAAGACCAGCATATTTTTTTTCTTGCGGCTCTGTGGTAGAGCTTTTAACCACCCGTTCTACTGAGACCACTACAAAAGTCAAGCTGAAGACACAACTCTTCCAAGAGCACTTATATAAACCACAGCCATAAACAAAAGCACTTCCTATAAATTAGCTACAAATATTTTCTTCATTTTAAATACCCTAGCTTACTCTTGAAACTGCAAATATTGTTGATTCTTGTATGATAGATTGTTTGTGATGGTCCACGTTTGAAAGGTACTTTGGATAAAAGCACTTGCTAAATGATTAAATGTAAATACATGTGAACTAGTTTACCCATCAAGACCTCTTTAGACAAACAGCTAAAGAATAACTACACTTGTCGAAAAGCTTCAGCAGCTACATTTTGGATGACTATGCTAGTCCACAAGCTTAACCAGCACCAAACCAGCAGAACACAGTAATTGTGGTTTGCACAAGTCAAATGCAAATCTGTTTTTAAAGAGGTGCAGAACTTTACACACAGAGAGATTCTTTGGGTTAAGGATTTAGAAGGTTGAAATGTAAGCACATCAACATAAATCCGGAAATGTTACACTACCTTCAATAAATTCTCTATACTAGCACTCTATATAATGTCCATTTCACACATTGAAGAGTCTTTCAAAAGGATCTGTCACTGGTAAATAATCTAGCATAATACAACGAAATATTAACAATATATACACTACTGTTCAAAACTATGGAGTAAGTAAAGCTTTTTATTTATGAAGGAAATTTATTATTTTACTAAGTAAGAGTTCATTAAATTGTTCAAAAGTGACAGTAAAGACATTTATAATATCTTTTTTCGAGGAAATTAACGTTTTTTTCAGCAAGGACACATTTATTGATCAAAAGTGACTGTAAAAAAGTTTAAACTGTAAAAAATGTATCTCAGTTTACACAAAAATATTAAGCAGCACAACTGTTTTCAACACTGATAACCCATGACCTCAGCAATGAAATTTGGTCTGGTCTTTTGATAGCATTATTTTCTGATTAAGATTACTGTATATGCTGTATTCTAATCGCTGAAAATTTCAAACATAAAATTTAATTTTTTCATGAAGATTTTTGGAAGACTGATATTGTAAAAGATATTGAAGGTTATATTCATTGAGGACATTTCCAACAAGAAACATACAACACTGGAATCCAAGACGGCACGTTTCTCAAATAAATAAAACAGTAAAAACTGAAAGACTTTGTGAATGTGCATTTGACACCAGGGGGGCTGTGAACCGTGGCCTCACAATCTACACCAATCCCACAGAGGGTGCAAAGTTTCCTCTCAAATCTACAGTCAAACATTGCTGTGCAAAAACTTTCTCCAGTAACCCGCCGATGACCCTCATCTCCAGCGTGGCTCTCCCATGTTCTGCAGCTGCCAAAGCATCACCCGGGGGGGGGGGGGGGGGGGTAAAAAAATTTTTGGGGTTTTTGTTCCGCATTAGGCCTGAAGAATGGGCCGAGGAGAAGAGGGCTGCGGTATTTTCAGACACTTCGACAAATACTTTTGTGTGTGCTCTTAAATGACTTCCTCTGACAGAAAAGGCATTGGGGAGTGGATCAGGAAGGCATTAGCCCCGGCTATGAAAGCTCCAGGAAGATTGAGTGGGAGGGCGATTGAGGGAGGGGAGAAATAAAAAAGAAAGTAGTCCTAATAATTGCAACAATATCGCCTCTGGATTCTAACACTTTGTTATCGTCAAGCCGACAATATGACAATCTCATTCTCTCATTTCTCTCCACTTCATCAGGCACATATGGTGATCATACATACATTTATTTAGTTTTTTGGGTCATTTTATAATTTCACAAGATTATAGAGATGAGGTGGGTTAGTGAGCGCCTGGAATAAATTTCACGCATTTGTGATGTATACGTGTGTGTGTAGGTGTGTGCACATATTTTTTTCACAGGTGAGCGTGTCATACTAGCATCTTGGCTCTTCCTTAATGGGGTCCAGAGGGAGACTGTGAGGCAGAACTGGGAAAACGGCTGCATGAATGCATGGAGATCCACTCCCGCTCATACAAGCACATCAGCCTGTCAGTAAAATCACTCCTTCCAAACATACTGCATTATGTATAAGACTTGTGCATCAAGCGCCACATGCAGCACACAGGTAACATATGTGCACTGGGAATGTACTGTGTGCGAGCGCAACTGTATAATAGTATCTGTAACAATTTACTTCAGGATTAATAATAAACATCTCAATGAGGTACAGGTGCATCTCAATAAATTAGAATGTTGTGGAAAAGTTCATTTATTTCAGTAATTAAACTCAAATTGTGTATTAAATAAATTCAATACACACAAACGGAAGTAGTTTAAGTCTTTGGTTCTTTAAATATTGATGATTTTGGCTCACATTTAACAAAAAAACACAAATTCACTATCACAACAAATTAGAATACTTTATAAGACCAATAAAAAACTAAATTGTGAATTGTTGGCCTTCTGGAAAGTATGTTCATTTTTACTGTAGCATTAGTACTCAAGTGCTTGTCTTGCTCTGGTGCTCCTTCTTTACCTTTAATTCCTGCCGTCACTTCGGCGTGGCATGGAGGTGATCAGTTTGTGGCACTGCTTAGGTGGTTTGGAAGCCCAGGTTTCTTTGACAGTGGACTTCAGCTCATCTGCATTTTTTTTCTCATTTTCCTCTTGACAATACCCCCATAGATTCTCTATGGGGGTCAGGTCTGGTGAGTTTGCTGGCCATCCAAGCACACCAACACATGGTCATTTAACCAACTTTTGGTGCTTTTGGGCAGGTGCCAAATCCTGCTGGAAATGAAATCAGCATCTTCAAAAGCTGGTCAGCAGACAGACCCTGAAGCATGAGTGCAATTTTTTTCCAACATTTCTTGGTAACGTGTGTAGGTGACGTTGGTTTTTAAACAACCAATGGACCAACCCAGCAGATGACATTTGCACCCAAATGTCACTCCACAGCCGGTGGAAACTCTAACCACTCGCTCACCTTCAAGCACACTCTTGGCTATGAGCGTCTCCACCCTGGCTCAGTCATACTAGACTATTGGTTCATTCCAATTAAATAACAAACCGTGCTCAGGTCCCTTCTACAACAAGTAGGACTTGACTATCGTGGACCCCGGGGACACAGATCCCGTTCTTCTCTCCTTAGCCCAGGTATGACCCCCTTCTGACGTTGTCTGGTGGTTCAGGAGTGGCCTTACACAAGAAGAATCGACAACTGTAGCCAACTTCCTTGATCGTGCTGTGTGTGGTGGTCTCTTGTTGTGCCTTCTGACGCCCAGTCTCATTCCATTCCCTGTGAAATTCAACTTCATATTCTGAACATGGCGATTTTGCTTGAACAATTCCTCATAGGCTGCGGTTCTCCAGCTCGGTGTGCATTGTGCGATCTTCTTTCTTCTCCACACTTTTCTCCGCTCCACTGCTGAACTTTCTGTTAACAGCTGTGGATACAGCAATCTGTGAACAAGCCAGCTTCTTTGGCAATGTGCATTGTGATTTTGGATTCCCCTCTCTTGTGTAAGGTCGTCACTGAGATTGTCCGTCTAGACAACTGTCAGAATCAGCAGTCTTCCCCAGATGTGTGTGCTACGTTAACCAAACTGCAGAGACCTAGCTTTGAAGAGCTCATGAAACTCCTTTGTAGTTTTTTGAGTTATGATTAGCTGATTGTGGCAGTCACACCACTTATTCTAATTTATTGCTGATGATAGTGTACTTTGTGGTTCTTTTTGTTAAATGTGAGCACAAATCCCACATCAAGTTAATAAAAAAACTCTTAACAGGAAAAAAAAAACCTAAGACTTATTAACCATCCCTTCAAGTCTGTGGTCTTTTGAATTTATAATCACTAATACCCGTTTCCATTTGAGTTGAATTACTGAAACTAATGAACTTTTCCACGACATTCTACTTTATTGAGATGCACCTATATATTGTAACTGCTTTCCCACGTCATGATGAAATTACCCTAATAAGTGCGTCATTGACCTAGGATTAGAAGGAGCTCTGAGTACTTGCATGTATATAACACTTCCCGTAAACAACAATATGGTATAGATCAGCAGTAACCCTTGCTAACAATTCATCACGCGTGTGTGTGCCAACTTGAGTGGCAGTATGCAATTGTCATACACAATTGTAAGATGAAAAATTATCATGTCCATTTATATGGACACATCCTGCTAATACTGCACTAATTTCCACCTAACTGCCCTGCCTTTAAAAAAAAGACTAGTGGTTGTCTATAAAGTTATAATGGATAGATGGCTTGTTAGAGGCAATTGTCTTTCTTGTAGGCGAGCCAGAAGAGCAAAAAGTTTGTGACTGGTGAGTGTGGTTGTTTATGAAGAACGAGGTCTGACACAAAACAGTCTATATGTATATACAAAACAATTTATTAGGTCACAGTGTGAATCTACGTGTGTTCCGGACGTCCGGAGAAGTGATGGTGAGGAAAGGTCACGTGAGAGAGCTGTCAGAACTCGATAATGGAGATTGGAGTAAATCCCGATCTTTGAAGCTTCAACATGAGGCTGGAAGGGACTACCGGGGAAGCACAAACGCTCAGCGTCCCGAACATAGGAGATACAGGGAGCACACTTGGAGACGAAGAGATCCTCTAGGAGGAACTCACAGGAGGATAAGGTCCAGTGCAGAAGTAACAAGGTAATCAGCAGCAAGTTCATTGAGCATCCTCGAACGGTGTATACGAGACGGAGCAGTAGGGTGTCTGAGGTTGTTGCTTTTATGGCAGGCAGTGTATTACAGTGCTTGTTTGTGACCAGGTGGCTCAGCAACTCAGTGGAGGATCGTGTGACTTGGGTGGTGGCGGAGCTGTCCGATCTGTTACAGTACCCCCGCCCCCCACCCAGCGCCGCTCTTCAAGTTCTGAGTGCCGAAAACCCCGGGACGGGGTCTCTGGCATAGGTCTACCTCTGCCTCGAGGTGCCGGCTGATCAGGATGGGCTGCATGGAACTCAGACATTAAGGCGGGGTCTAATATATTGATCCTAGGTACCCATGAGCGTTCCTCGAGTCCATATCCTTCCCAGTCCACGAGGCATTCCAGCTGACCACCACAGCGCCGGGACCGCAGAATTTCCGTCACCTGGTAGACGGATCCTTCATCTAGGATCAAGGGAAGAGGGGGTTCCTCCACCTGGCCAGGCTCTGTGGGGAGAGAGACAAGAGAGGTCCTTGGGAGTTTGTCAGAGCATGATACGGGTGTGAACGTGGATGATATTTCTGTATTGTTAGTGGAGTTTGGAGATCATAAAGTGAGCGGGTTATTAACCTTGGCTCCATGATGGTGAAGGGCCAACAAATTCTGGGACTGGGCAGGCTTTTTACATGGCGAGCGCAGTCTGATGTCCCCGGAGGTACGAAGACAGACCTACTTCTTTCTGTGGTCCCTGGATTCATATGTGAGGTGTTATCAGCTCTTCGCAAGTTCCGCTGTTTCTTCTCCTAGCGCGCCTGCCCGTGTGGAGATGGTGATCGAGCCAAGCGTTCCCGACCCTCTCGCGTTTCCTTCCCCCCCCTCGAAACCAGTAAGTTACCACCCTACTTCGCCTCTCAGTAACATTCAGAAGGCATCTCCCCGGACCAGGGGAATAGTGGAGGCTGGAACCCGAGCACGCACTTGAAGGGAGTGAGACCAGTAGAAGGCTGTGGAATTCTGGGCGTACTCGGCCCAGCCAAGGAACTGGTTCCAGGAATCCTGGTGCCCATGGCAGTCAAAGCAGTTCGTAAAGAATTCGTCCACCCACCAAATCTCCTGATCTTTCTTCCTTCTCTCTTTCCTCTCCCGCCCGTCTGAACCATAAAAGATCAGATTGGTCTCCGATGGTCTCCGGCAGTTACGAAGAGGCTTCTTACTCGCTCACCGAACCCCTAGGATAAAAAAACAGTCGGGCTTGAAGGCATTCCATACCTTTGGCGCATAAATTGCGGTTCCCCCGGCTCGGCCGATCATGTCTTCGGTTAACATTCTAATATCTCGTGAGGGTGTGCGAGGGCACTTTTGTTGCTTGACACATGTGCTTGCTCTCTTTATGCGAGTGATCCGTTCATCTTTTTCTATTAACTCCCCTCCCTTCAGTATGCATGTGTTAAACACCGCCAATTGCTTACTGTTTCAGAGGGTCGAGTCCCAGGTCTCCTAGGTTGGGTGACCGCGCCCAGGGCGAGTCTGGCACTATGGATCCTTTACTATTTTGGATAACCCTCTGAGCACAATCCGGGACATCCTTTAGCCGAACCTTCTCACGTCCCCTTGCCATTACTTGGTGAGGGCCACCAGAATTATCCTCTGTAAGAACACACGTATACGGAACACAGTAGCAGCGCGAGGGTGTGTTGGCCCCTGGATGGCCAGTGCCCTCGGAGGAGTGAGCCGAACGGTGGAAATGAGTGGGGTGCTCTGTGTCCGTGGGTACGATACTTGGCATCCGGAGGAAGGAGCAGCCTGCCGCGGATGTATAGTGAAGCTGTGAAAAACATAAAAATAAATTGATGGCGCAACTGGAAGGGTGACATGTCCCACGTCAATCGTACTGACGATCATCCCCTTGGGGGGTGGGATGATGCTTTCCGGTTCTTCGGGGCCTTCTATGTGACTGTGAATACGCGACAAGGCGTCTGCTTTGACGTTTCTGGGACCAGGGCGATAAGTAATGGTAAAATTGAACCTGGTAAAGAATAATGCCCATCGGGCCTGGCGGGGGTTTAAACGTTTTGCCTCACGAAGGTACTGGAGGTTCTTGTGGTCGGTCAGTACAATAAATGGGAGGGGCTGCCCCCTCCAGCCAATGCCTCCACACCTCTAGGGCCAGCTTGATGGCAAGCAGTTCTCTGTTACCGATGTCATAATTATTTTCCGCCGGGCTGAGCTTCCTAGAGAAGAAGGCACATGGATGGAGTCTGGCTGAGTTCCCCTGCTGCTGGTACAGCACTGCCCCCACTCCTGTAGTGGAAGCGTCAACTTCCACGACGAATGTGAGGTCGGGATCTGGATGGACTAGGAGTGGGGCGCTAGTGAAGGCTCTCTTGAGGGAGGAGAAAGCTTCTAAGGCCGCGGGAGTCCAGGACAGAGAAGAAGACCTTCCGGTTTCCCTCGAGTAAGTTTGGTGAGGGGGCTGGTGTTCCTGCTATAGCCAAGAATGAAGCGAAATCCTAGGAATCGTTGGAGCTCTTTAAACATGGTGGGTTCTGGCCAGGAGGTTATAGCTTCTACCTTCCCCTCGTCCATCTGGATACCGGTATGGTCAATGTCATACCCCAGGAATTGTGCTGTGGGTTGGTGGAAGGTGCACTTTTCAGCCTTGAGGAATAGGTGGTGCTCTCTCAGGCGTTGGAGGATCTCCGCAACGTGCTGGCGATGTTCGGCCTGGCTCCAGGAGTAGATGAGGATGTCATCTATGTATACAATGACGAACCGATGGAGAAACTCCCGGAGCACCTCGTGCATGAAGTCCTGGAATACGGAGGGGGCACTGGCAAGTCCATAGGGCATGACCAGATACTCGTAGTGGCCAGTAGGGGTCACAAAGGCCTTCTTCCATTCATCCCCCTCCCTAATCTGAACCAAGTGATAAGCACTGCGGAGGTCCAACTTCGTAAAGATGGTAGCCCCCTGCAAGAGCTCGAAGGCACTGGGCCGAGGGGAGAGGATATCCGGAACTTGACTGTGATATTGTTCATGCTCGGTAATCGATACAGGGCCTCAGGCCTCCATCATTCTTGGACACGAAGAAGCAGCTTGTTGCAGCAGGGGAGTTAGATTGACGGCTGTAACCTTGACCCAGTGCCTCCCTGATGTATTCCTCCATGGCCTTCTGCTCAGGAAGCGATAGGGAATAGATCTTTCCACGAGGCACTGGCTCACCCGGAATGAGATCGATGGCGCAGTCCCCATGGCCGATGTGGTGGTAAGCGGGAGGCTTGTTTGGGGCAAAACACGTCTCTGAAGGGGGCATAGCAGGCTGGAATTTCTACGGATTGCTTCTCGATGGGACTCTCAATGGAGGTGGAATTCACGGGAAGGGCCTCGGGGAGTTTCTTCGGAGGAGATGGAGTCCCGGGGAAGCAGTCTGGGAAGCAATCCTTGCCCCACTTCAGGACTTCTCCCGTCTTCCAGGACAGAACGGGATTAGACCCTTCCAGAACCAGAAGATGAATGTCCTCCGAGTGAAGGAGGCCCAGACGAAGAGTGATGGGTCCCACGCGATAGCGAACATGTCTACGGCATAGTGGTGTTCCCGTTATCGACTGGACCTGGTAAACTGTTTCAGTGGCGGTAGCCTGTAATTTGAGCGGGCGGCAGAGGTCCCGGGAGATGAAGTTTCCTGCTGACCCGGAGTCGATAAGGGTTGATACTGAAATAGAGACATCAGAGGCAGTAAGCATTACACAGGTAGTGAGAGGCTCCATCTTAATAATATCAGGTTGAATCACACTCACCACGGGACGTGGAGGGCGCAGGGGGCATGCCAAGATCATATGCCTGGATCTCTCCCCATAAACAAGACACAAACCAAAAAAAAAAAAAGCCCCGTGCAGCCTTCTCTGCCGCTCAGTGGAAGATAATCGTCGCTTTTCCACGATCATGGGTTCTGGTGCTGGTTCTGGAGGATAACTGGGCTCTGGTCGGCGGAGGCAGGAGGTTGTGGCGTGGACGGGTATGGCTGCTAGACAGGACTGCATGCGGCTCGAGCATCGGATGGACAATTGCATGAACTTTTCCAATCCAAACGAATCATCATAGGCAGTGAGCTGTAACTGAAGCTGGGGTTCCAGCCCCTGTCTGTAGGTGGTCAGTAGCGCTCTCTCATTCCATCCACTCGCCGCAGCGAGAGTCCTAAACTTCAGCGAGTATTCGGCAATTGACATGGTCCCTTGTAAGTGATAGAGCTGCTCTCCCACAGCGGCATCTCCATCTGTCCTTCCAAACACCTCGCGAAAATGCACCAGGAAGTTCTGCAGATCTTGAATGACGGGGCTGGCCTGAGCCCAGATCGTTTCCGCCCATTGCAGTGCAGGTCCTGTTAGCAGGGAGATAATAAAAGCAATTTTAGAGGTGTTGGTGGGATATGAATGCGGTTGCATCTTAAAGGTGAGATTGCACTGGAGGAGAAATCCGTTGCACTCCTCCGCCGAACCAGAGTAGGGCGCCGGTCGGGCCATGGGACTAGCGATGATGGTAGGCGAAGAAGTGCTGGTTGGGATGGAAGAGGTGATGGGTGGTGAAGGCGGCGGTGCCGGTGGATTGCGTATCACTCGTCGAAGTGAGTCTACGAACTCCTGGAATGGATCAGGGTGACTCATCTGTGCCGTCGGTGTTGGTCCGGTCTTCTGTTATGGAAGAGGTCTGACACAACAGGTTAGTGTATATACAAAACAGTTTATTAAGTCACAGTGAGTACTGGTGTAGTCCGGAGGAAGTGAGGGTGATGGAAAGGTCCGTGAGAGAGTGCAGAGGATATGGAGAGTGGAGTAATCCGAGTCTTTGGCTGTACAGGAGCTGGAATGCAGGAGGAGCACACACCTCAGCGATCTGTGAACTAGGAGGAACAGGAGACACTTTGAGACGAGGAGACACTAGGAGGAACACAGAAGGTAAGTAATGCAGGAAGTTTTCAAATGGAAGTAGTAGCAAAGTCACTGAGTCGTCTACGTGTATACGAGACCAGACAGTGGGGGTGTCTGATGTGTGTGCTTTTATGCAGGCTGGTAATGTGGTGCTTGATTGGTGACAGGTGCTCAGAACTAAGGTGAGAGGGATCGTTGTGATTGGGTGGTGGCGGAGCCTGGCCGATCTGTTACAGGGGTGTGTGATAAGTTTTCACATGACCAACTTGAAGCCATTGCGACATATGCATAGGAAAAACCTTTCACCCTTACGCAAATTCGTAATTAAATGTGACCGCTATTATTATCAAACTCTTATTATTTTCTTTCTTCTGTGAAACACAAAAGATATTTTTAGGCAGAAAGGCCAAGAGCTCTTTTGCTTTTTTCCTCAACATAAAATGGAAGATGATTTATAAGATTTAACAACACCAAAAGTGCATGATTAAAATAATAACAATAATAAAATATAATTCACATAGAAAGTCACAGAAGATGATTCTAAGAGAAATTTCAGTCTGTTCCTCACACTACTATATTGCAAGTATATATTATATAAATATTATATCACATATTTATAGAACTTGGAATATAGCACATTGTACGGGCAACCTTTTATGATACTTTTACTGTGCTTTTTTGACAATGTGGATATTATAAATCACCTGTAGTCTATGGAAAAGAGCAGCTTCGACATCTATTGTTTTCCACAGAAGAAAGTCAGCCATGCTATTCTGGAACAAGGGTGAGTAAATAATGACAGAATTTTCGGCGAACTATACCTTTATAGAAAGTAGGGCTGCTCAATTAGAGCAAAACATCATAATCACGATTATTTAACATGATTATGAGTGGGCCACATGACCAAAACTTTATATGAGTGATTTATTTAAAGATAGCGATATATATATCAAATATATATTTTCTGTAAATACGGTTGCTATGACATCTACATTTTAGAGACATTTAGAGATTTCACAATTCTCAATACCACAGCAGAATACTAGGGTAACTAAGTATTCTAAATAAAATACTGAACAGCTCTGAAAGTTAACATCTTGTAATTACAGCAACTCTGATGTGACCATATGAATGCACAATGCACACTACTTCCTTCCTACAGCCCAATCCTTACATCACTGACAATAAAAATTAATTTTTTATTTCATGACAATTCATACCATTGTCTTCTACATATATTGCAAAATGTTCAAACCCTCACTTGCCTAACATCCACCAAACCTGCCATCTGTCTTCATCCATCTCAGAGGTGTCCTTGAACCCCACCCGTCCTCTACACCCCAAGCACTAACTCACACTTAGAGCGGGAGTCTCACCTTTATGTTTAATGCTCCGCTGTCATTCTATCTTGTCGTTTCCTCCCACCCAGCCATTGTCAGGCTATTTATTACCCCACCATTAACGGCTTATTAGGGTCTCTCTCATAGCTAACCATTAGGAGCCTTGTGCAGGAGGATGGCCCAGCCACTGAAGCCATAATGGGGGTTATTACAACACGCTGATGGGGTGGAGGTGTTGAAGGTGTTGAGAGCAGTGATACGTGTCATTTACTGTGAAAAGAGAAAAGAGCTGAGAGTCAGGGCCTTGCCGGGGTCGTTAAAAGGGCATCGCATTCATATCAGATGCAGTAAAAGAGGGAAGGCCTGGGAGCACAGTAAATAGATGAAACAACGGATGGAGGAGGCAGAAATGTTTAACAGAAATCAGTCAAGTGTTTGAGAAATATCTATTAAAAACGAAATACAATTATAATGCAAGAGAGATTGAGCAACTGAGGGAAGTAAAAGCTTTACCTATTAAGAGTGTTGAATATACTTTTGTGAAGAATGACCTGAGTAAGCTTGCAGAGAGCTCCAGGTGCATTGTGGGCAACAGTAACACAATACAAACCCTGTACTACATTTTTCAGGACGAGGAGAAGACAAAAGACTGCAGGTTTAAACATTGAAAAGGGTTATCCTTGAGCGATCACCATTTTGCTCTTGATTAAGATAGGGAAATATTTAAATCGATGATAAAAATGGAATTCTCATTTAGAAAATAAATTATTCATTAAGTTCTGCCCATGAACTCATGCCACTGGTTAAGCCTGTCTTGCTATGCCTGGCCGGTCAGGATGCTCAGACAAACAGAGACATGATTTAAAGACATTTCAACTGCAGTGCTCCTTTAAAGGTACAGATAGAGTTCACCTTCATGCTGTTTCAAACCTATACTTACTTTCTTCAGCAGAACACAAACTATCTATATGAAGAATGCTGGTAATCGAACAGGTCTGGTGACCATTGACTTCCATTGTATGGACAGAGAAAAAAAAAGTAATTGGTTGTGAGGAATAAGGGCTGATAATAAATGAAATTACTTACAAAGCCATATAGTTTTTCCTCAAATGTGCTCTTCAGCATAAAAATAAAGCCTTTTGTAAACTATTCACATCACACTTGCTTTGACTAGAAGGGGGGAGGCAGTGAAAAATGGCACAAGGAAAACAAGAGAGAGAGCGAAGGAAAGAGAAGAAGAAGAAAGAGACTCGTAGGGGAGGCTGGGAAATCCCCAAACAGTTGTTATTGATTCCAGTGTTTACGGGCAGATAGTTTAGTGCCGTTAACAAAACAGAACAGATGCAGCCAGTGAGCAAAAAGGTAAACAATTGCTGTGTGGCAGGTTGCCAAATCCCCGGCCTGGAGTATTAAACTCACACTGAAGTGCATTTCCCCTTTGGGTTACACTGGCTGCCATTTCATCTCCTCCATGCCTGCTCCCTCATTCCTTCTTTCATTCTCCTTCCCTCTGTCTTACACACACACAAATAAAAAGAGGCGTGCGGTTCCAGCTCTTGCTGGCTGGATTGTCCTGCTCTGACCCTTGGGGCTGTGTTCTGCCTAGCTGGGCCATTAGCGCAGGGAATTGCATGTGTCTGACATGGCCATAAAAGCAATTATTAAATGCTTTTCTCCAAATGATGCCCAGCTTCTTTAGGGAATGGGCAATCACGCAACATTTTAGCAACTGATTTAATTTCCTCTCTTTCTCATATCGGTGTTGATTGGCCTCTCTGGCAGAAAAGTGAGAAAAGAGAGAGAGGCCGATCTTAAAAAGGACACAACGGACGTTCGACAGCATTCCTGTTCCTGACGTGCGCCCTGACCCAGAACATTAGCCATTCAGAAAAAAGCCTCATTTATCCACCAGCCATGTCAAACACGCCGCCTGAGAGTGACAGCATGACAACGACTCTGCCAAGTGTCACAGACAGACATCAGTATAGATGCGGAGGCTCTGGGGATTAGAGCTGTTCTTATATGTACTGGTTTACATTTCGGCTGATGTGGGAAGGAGCTACGAGAGGGAAAATATGAAAGCACGTAGCTAGCTGGAAATGGAAATGCAGAGATAGGTCCATCTCATTTAACAGGACGTGTGCTCTGGGTGGTGTTGTGGTTGGCGGGGCCCCGGGGCCTGAAGCGACCACATGTGGAGCCCCCTGACGGCCTGAGGGAGTCTGGCTGCTGTGGTGTGCAGTGGGTTGTCTGTTGCAGCCCGCTGCTCACTGAGACAGGCAGCATTATAAGAAAAAATGCTGAAAAAACTCGCTTTAAATATATAAAATATAAAAACTCTTTAAATATAAAAAACGTGCTTACAGTCTTTGAGTCAGAACAGCCGGCATTGTAGTCTACCAGGATCAGGAAACAGTCCTCCATAAAATGTGCTGCACACATCTGAATATTTGGGTTGAAGTGTTCTGGAACAGTGTTGTAAATACAACTTAACCACTGATTTCTAGTCGTGTCCATTTTTGAAGGCCAAACAAAGTAGTTTCGCTTTCACAACGAAACACAGAGCGTCTCCACGACATGGCGGCGGCGAGCCTAGATGGGACAAATGCACGGGGCTAGAGTGAGGAACGGCCGGAGGGCTAGAGTGAGCAGAGGTGGCAGATTCGACGAAGGAGCGTCCGGCGGGCTTGCGGCAACCACATGTGACGACCCCGGTCTGGACTCCGCTTCGTCCAAGGTTAAAAGCCGATCTGGCGATCGACAGCACAAAGTTGAAGTATTTCCTCAGCAACCAACACGGATCAGCTCCAGGCATGACAAAGCGATATCGTCCTCTTTTGGAAAGCCAAAAAAAGTAGTTTCGCTTTCACAATGAAACACACAGTGCCTTCACGACATGGCGGCAACAACAATACTACAGCGAGAATAAAAGTTACGCCTTCTTTCTTTGCGTGAACATTTGGGCGGCGTTATGCAAATCTTCCCACATAGTGATGTAGATATGTGGGGGTGTGTTAGAACGAGCCGTTTTAGGTAGGTGTGGCTGACTCTTAAATTTTATAAAGAATATGTCTTGGATTTGATTTTAGTCTTTGCAACTTTACAGATCTCTTTATGCACCAAGAGCTTGTAACCTCCAAAGAGAAAGGAAAAATTGAAATCGCATCATATGACCCCTTTAAAACTTACAAAGTTGTCATATTGTTTTATTTATTTATTTTTTTATTTTTTTATTTTTTTCAACTAAAATGTCCTGTTTATTTCCCGGTTGAAATTAATCCCAGATTTTCATTGTGGTCTAAGAGTTTTGGACCTTACTGTATGTTATACAAACTGAAAACGCTGCCCTACTGAGAAGTGAGTAAAATAATATTGATTTTCTGTAAGCTTTACTGTACATAAAAGAGAGTCTCCTTTGAGAATGCAGCACATCGCAGAAATCTATATACTTTTCTTCAGGCTGAACTGAAAATTACATATATGTGAAATATCCAATGTCTGTGAGTTTCAAATACAGCACGTAATGTGCACATACACTGTGTGTGCAAGAACACACAAACATACAGTCAGCTCTTTTTCTCTCTCACACACGTACATACAATCTGATTCTCACTTCCACCTTTTCAGTTCTTTATCCTGTCTGATACAAATCCACTGAGCTGTGATAGTAAGGGTTTAAACTCTCCTCATTGTTCCAGATCAGCTGACCTGTATGGCAGTCTCCTGAGCCCAGCCCTCACCCCATTACCTCTAAGAAAAAGCGGAGGGGAAAAAAAGACGACATAAAGTGAGAGGGTTGAAAAGCAAGGGATGGAAAAAGATGGGTACAAAGGGCTGAGACTCCCACATCTGGTGAAGGAGGGGGGGAACAAAGTCTGTTCATCCTTTTCAGATGGAGGGGTTAAAGGAACTGGCATATCTGCGCATGAAAAGCTGTTAAATGCTTCAGTGCTTTGACAGTGTGTGATGCCAGGAGCGGTGGCGCTCCCTTGGGACCGTGCTCAAGATTCACCCCCCCCCCCCCCCCCCCCCACACCACCCCACTTCTCCCAGACGGGCTTTCCACAAAATATGGAGAATGAATAAAGCACAATAAATAACACCTAACAAGACAAAGAAAAGAAACAGCATGTTGTTTTGATGTCTTCCATATTGAAAGCAAAACCTTTTTTTCGTCATTTACTTTAAAAACATGTTGCTACAACGCAAACCCTGCAACCATCAACAACTGTCAAAGCACTCATTGTTTGATTTCACATCATGTTTAGATTTCCTAAGACAGCTGTTAGCTGGAAAACCAGCCATAAAGAGGCAAGTAACTGTGCGTTGCTATTAGTAACTGACTAACAGAAAAACAACTATTTCAATCATTAAATTTTGCCTAAGGGCTTGTGGTACAGTGTTGTAAGTGCATTACTTATATAGTCATAAGTGTCTGACACACATTACAGTCTCTTTCCAGCAATACACAGTTGTGGTGCATCTGGTAATTCATTTGAAGCATTGTTGGGCCCCATGTAGGTCTGTAGACCTGAATTAAGCGGCCCCATGGATGTAGGGCCAATTATTCAGCCCTGCTGCTCCCTCATCCTGTCTTTAAGCCGGGAAATGAGAGAAAGCTCTGCTGCATGTGAAAATTAGTGAATTGTGGCAGGAAGGTGAATTAAATGGTGGAGAAGCCCTAATGAGTCCTTTAAGCGGAGCCGCAATAAGTGAGTCTATTACAGATCTGTCGATACTTGGCGTAATATCAGTAGAACAGCACAAAAAAAAAAACAAGAGTCAAACAGTGATTGTTACAATATTTAGAATATGAGAGCATTTGGCAAGTGGTGCATTTAAACATATATAATGATTCAGTCAACTCAAGATGCCTGGAGGTAAGGAATATTTATATAGTACTAATTTCGTGTAGCTAGACATTTGGATATCAGCATGAAGTCTGATTCATTTTGCAGCTTATTCTGAACAAGAACAGCCAAGAGACCTTCTGCCACACAACCATCGTTTGCATTATTGTCCCATGAGTTTCAGGGATCTTATTGATTCGACCATCATTGCCAAAGCTGATATATATATATATATATATAATATATATATCCACATATAATATATATATTATATATATATATTATTATATATATATATATATATATACCATACTGTATAATTATATTTTTTTTTAATTATCTTTTTCAGTTTGGCCGACAAGTGCCGGAAAATGACTTTCATTTTGACAGCTCTGGGACTTTTATTCTGACAGTGCTGAGAACACAAGCACCATAAACACCAGTACAATCTTAAGAACAGTAACGCCTAAAATTACTGGCATCAGTCAATAAGTTTCTCTGTTTGGCAAATAAGTGTCAGAAGAGGCAGTTTATTCTCAACTCAAGATGCACAATTTCTCCGTCTTCATTAGTTGAACAGTTTGGTTTAATAAATAATTTGTATATATACACCTGTACACCAGACTCCCAGAAATCACACACCAGTCAAAAGTTGTAAAACACCTCCATCTTCTGAATAAAAAAAAAGAGATATACTGCCAGTGGACTACTGAAATCTTCAGTTCAAGAGTGAGTGGCACCCTGCACCAAAAAAAAACTACCACAGCATGTTGAAGCCATGCAATACCCTATGGTATACATTGAGTTGGTCAGGGGTTCACCCTACAGCAAGATAACGACCTACAACATACCTCCAGGCTATGTCAGAACTACCTCAGAAGAAAACGCTTCAAATCATGGAATGGCCAGCAGAGTCTCCAGACTTAAACCCCATCGAGTTGGTTTGGGATGAACTGAACAGAAGGGTGAAAGCAAAGCAACCTAACCTGCAAGTGCAACACATTTGTGGAAACTTCTGTATCAGTGTTTGGAAAAAATTTGGTTTTCATTAAAGGACGAGTGTGTTCAGCTGTTGTATCTGTCAAGGGCGCTACTTTCAAACTAGTCAAATGTTGATTCTCCAATTGTTTATTTTTTCTATCATTTAATTTCAAAGCACACTGAGACATTAAACTGTGTAACATGTCAAAAGCAACAACTTTTCGGTACTGTAGCAGTCAGCCAATCAGATTGGAACTGGCAGTTTCAACTTATAAACCAATTTACTATTTCCAGTTTTGTTTGCAAAATGAACAAAAAGAAGGGAATGAAGACACTGACCTACTGCAGACTTCTTGCTGGACATCTTGCCTCCTCTCATGCCGTGCGCGGTGTTGACCTTCAGTGCTGTCTCAATCTCCTTGTCCATCAGCACACCTAGTTCCTGTGCCACTGTGTTCATGTAGACATGGTTGAGGAAGGCCAGGATGTTATGTGGTTCCGCAACTCCATTAAGCACTTGAATTTCTCTCGAAGCATTGAGCAAAGAGTAGGAAAGGCGCTTTGACAGCCCAGAGTCAGTCTGTCGAAGCCCTTCTCTCCACCTGGGATACAGCTCTGGCAATTTCGGAGAACACTGAGGACGGCCTTGATTTTAATGTGCTGGTACCAGCTGAAGACCTTTGTTTCAGGGTAGAGAAATAGCAGTTGCTGAAGGTAGAAGATCTTCTGAGGAACCCTGGTCTCAACATCCAGTTCTCCCTCAGTATGGCTTGGTTCAGTCATCATCTGGAGTTTGCCAAGTAAGTGGCTCCGCAATGAGAAATGAACATCATCCCATCCTTCCTGGACTTCCAGAGCGAGGTCATCACGTGGCATGGATAAGTTAGGGGATGAGGAGTGCTCGTGGGTAGATGCAGGCCAGGAAGTAGGGAAAGCAACACCACACTGAGAAGAGATGTTCAGTAGTAACTGCAGAACGGCCTCTTCACAAGCGTCCTCTGCCTTCAGCGAGTTTTGCTGTTAAAATATATGAAAGACAGAATAAATACTGTCAAAACTGAATGTGGAATCAATACTATTCCTCAGCACGGCATGATGACGTCTGTTAGACAGACTGCATTGGGGTTAGGTATGGTTTTGGTCACCAAGGCTCGAAGGAAGTCCAGAAGCTCTTGCTGTTCCATAGCCACTGGCTTCAGGATGCTTAAGTTGCGCTGACTGAAAAACTGGAGGCATTCTATTGGACTGGGCACTCTCTCTCCGAGACTGGCCTCACCAATCTTGGCCTGCAGTTCCTTCAGGTTCTGTTCAATACTATAATAAAATGAACAAACACACTCTTCAAGCAGGGGTATGAACTTGCATACAAGTCTTCAAAGTCAGTGATTTGCTTTCCACTACCACAATTTACTATCTTAAATGGATAGTTCACCTTCAGTTGCTGGTCCCCACTGACTTCCACAGTATGGGAAAAAACACTATGCAAGTCAAAGGGGAACAGCAACTGAAAGTGAGCTATCCCTTTAATAGCAATCAACTTACAGGAATATTAAAATATGTCCCAGGGTTCAGTGATTTGTTCTGCAGACTCATTTAGGTCAGTAGTTTGGTTTTTTACTTGCCCTGCATACTGGTTTGCTGACCCCCACACACATACATACATAATGGCCATGTGGCATCGGTATGCAGAACAGGCTAAGAAAAAATTTGGAAGCTTTTTTCTAATTTACATACAATTGCGATAAGCAAGTCCTCAAAACTTTGCCCACATGCTCTGAAGTTTTATGTGGATGAAATATGCAGAAGTTTGTGCAATAAAAAAATAAATAAATAAAAATCTTGGGAAAATGTAAAAATATATATATACACACAGAGAGAGAGAGAGAGAGATATGACATATATAACATTTATATTATATAGTCATAACATTTAAATGAATTAAAACAATTTTGTATAATTTTGTGAATGACACGTATTCAAATTTTGCTGAAAAATAAAAAAAATGAAGTATTTTCTATGGGGCTCTGATGGAGCAATTACAGCTGTAGTCCCGACACATGCTGAAGTTGTCACGGTGCGTGCGGGGAGATGAAGCGAGGACTCAATTGCAGGAGAAATGGTTATTTATTTTAATAATAAAAATGAAACAAAAACAAACTCAAACCACCCCGAGGGGGAAAAACAGACAGGCAGGTTAGGAATTGCACTACATGCAGACATAACACACACAGTGAAAAACGACAGATCAGCACAGGATTACAGACACCAGGAGAATAAATAGGAACCAAACGAGGAGGCTAACGAGGGAGACACAGGTGGAGCAACTTAAACAATAACGAGGTAACAAGATGGGAGGGGCAAGACAATAGACAGGAGAGAGCACATGGCAACAGACAACACAACACAAGTCATGTGCTCACCGAACACAGTCATCTGGTGGCCCTCCTGGGCACACCCGCTGAAGACTGTGACAGAACCCCCCCTTAAGGAGTGGATTCCAGACGCTCCACCAAGAGCAATCCCGGAGGGAGGCAGAACGGAGGTGGATCAGGGGGAGGGATGGTGAGCCAGGCCCGTGTAGTGGAAGAGGCCCTGGGGATAGAGGTAAACCAGGGTGCCAGGGCGGGGCCGGCAGGGCAGGAGGCCAGGGGGGGGCCGGCAGGGCAGGAGGCCAGGGTGGGGCCGGCAGCTTGGCAGGCAGCAAGAACGGAGCCTGCCTCAAGGAGGGAGCTGGCAGGGCAAGCAGCTGGGGTAGAGCTGACAGAGAGAGGAGCCTAAGGGGAGCCGACAGGGCGTGAGGCTTGAGCTTGGGCGGAGCCAGCAGGGCTTGAAGCTTGGACAGAGCCGACAAGGCGTGAAGCTTGAGCCTGGGTGGCGCCGGCAGGGCAAGGAGCTTGGGCGGCGCCGGCAGGGCACCAGGCTCTAGGGAGGCCTCCCGGCCTTGAAGGACGGAAGAAGCCTTTTTCCTCCTCCTCCGTTTCCGAGAGGGTGGCACTACAGCTTCATCTGCCGCCTCCGGGGGCACTGCAACCTCTTCGGCCACCACCGGGGGTGCTGCAGCTTCATCGGGCTGCAACCTCTTCGGCCACCACCGGGAGAACTGCAGCTTCATCAGCCGCCTCTGGGGGCGCTGCAGCTTTGTATCCCCTTCGGGGGCGCTGCAGCCTCTTTGGCCACCTCTAGGGGTAACGTGGCGGACCTATTCTTCCTCTTCCCCCTCCTCCTTTTCCGAGACTGTGGTACTGCAGCTTCATCGGCCGCCTCTGGGGGCGCTGCAACCTCTTCGGCCACCACTGGGGGGCGGCAGCTTCGTCGGCCACCTTCGGGGTGCTGCAGCCTTGTCGGCCATCACGGGAGGTGCTGCAACCCCCTTAGCTGAAGAACGTGCCAGGAACTCCACAAACCCCTCAAAGGATGCATGCTTGCAGCCTAGCATGCTCCAGGGGCTAATGGGCTAATCAAGGGCATAATTTAATAAGTCCTTCAGCGCAGAGTCATTATAGCCCAGCCCCTCTGCCGCATTCCTGAACTCCACGGCAAACTCCCTCAGCTGGGTCCCTCGTTGACGGAGGGAGCTCAGGGTCTCCAGCTGGAGCATGCGCTGGTAGAGGGGGCTGGAGAGAGTAGAGACCGGTAGGCGGTGTGAGCCCATTCTCCGCTGAGTCCCCATGTTGGCTGATCCGTTCTGTCACGGTGCGTGCGGGGAGATGAAGCGAGGACTCAATTGCAGGAGAAATGGTTATTTATTTTAATAATAAAAATGAAACAAAAACAAACTCAAACCACCCCAAGGGGGAAAAACAGACAGGCAGGCCTAAAGCTGCACCACATGCAGACACGAAACACACACAATGAGAAATGACGGATCAGCACAGGATGACAGAATCCAGGAGAATAAATAAGAAACCAAACGAGGAGGCTAACGAGGGAGACACAGGTGGAGCAACTTAAACAATAACGAGGTAACAAGATGGGAGTGGCAAGACAATAGACAGGAGAGAGCACATGGCAACAGACAACCCAACACAAGCCATGTGCTCACCGAACACAGTCATCTGGTGGCCCTCCTGGGCACACCCGCTGAAGACTGTGACAGAAGTTTGAATCCAGCCTGCCTTGTGTGATCCAGCTCTCTCTCTCTTCTCCTAATCATTTCCTGTCCCCTTCTTCTATCAATAACAATGGCAAAAGGACGCAACATGGAGGTTCTGTTTAGAGAATCTTTGTCTGACTTTATATTGTGCAGTTGAATTACAATAAACTTTTTAGCACTGAAATTACATTTATAGATCCTCATAATGTGTTACATGAGAGCTGTCCCTTTAAACTCAAGTACACTCTGGTTATCGCCACTCTATACAGGTAGCTGATATCAGCCACATCGGGCCTAATGAACACAGACATCAATATATCAGTTGTATATGCGTGTGTCGGCATGTGGCACGTTTCTCTCAACGACACAGGATGAGCCAATCTTCCTCATAACCACACGGCATCAGCACTTCTGTCTCTTTCTATCCATGAAAAATGAGACATGACACAAAGCCATACAGGTACATACGCACACAAAAGGCAACTGAAACAGACACTTCTCGTACAAAGTGACATAAAGCACTGCTGTAAACTCTACGGCTATGCATGAGTCCAGATGCCTTCGAATGGCAGCTTATTAAATTCCATTTAAACCTGACACAGTTTTACTTCCTCGAAAAAAAAGAGAGCAAACATAAAGTGAACATAAAGGGCTGTTAATTTTAACGATTTGCAGCTGAATAATGTAGAAAGCAAAGATGAAGAGGGCTCTTTTCGTTGGTTAAAATGCAAGGTTGCCGACAAGAATCCAACAAATGTGTCTCTTTTTGTAGTAAAAAGGAAATATGTGTGAAGAGAGGACATGAAGGTGCTGACAGACCGTGCTGGAAAAGCAAATCTTCCCATTCTGTTTAATGAACAGCCTAAAGCTCGCTGTAAAAACACAAGCCCTAACGGGGAACATAAAAATTCTGTTTTACACAGTAAAGATGCTGTCGACACAGACACACAAACAAAACTGCCCTTTTATAGTGATGAAATTGTGCTTATAGTCGATACACGTTGACGAAAGCAGCCAAAATGTATTTAAATGTGGGTATTTACTTTTAGAGTTTGTTTTACCAGTTTGGTAAATTTTGAGAAGTTTTTTGTGAACTATTGTGTTCTGAACAAGTTCATGACAATTATCTGTTCCTCTGTGTTTTCTGTGAACATTGTTAACTCAAGGATGTCACTCAGCTTAGCTCTTATACATTAGTTAAGTGTAGCCATCCAGAGCTAGCAGAAAGGCAGATATACTGACTAAGTCTGTTTAATGTTTCTAATAAAATAAGGATTTGTGCTCAGAGCCGGTGCTGAGCCAGGCGTCACCCCAGGACTCTGCTCAAACAGCAGGGTCTAAACGAGCTTCCATCTGTGCAGCCACACAACGCTAAAACTTCATAAAAGTCCCATATTTCATCCACATACACTCCTGCCACTCGCCAACGCCTGCATAATCCTCTGTGTATTGGTGCTGGATGGGGTCAGCGATCACTGAAGGCGAGTCACGGACAGTGCTGGTCTGAGCACTCATGAGGACTGGCATCAATCAAAGGGGCAGCTGCTGTCAAACTTCTGCCCGCCTGCCACTGATGATGTGTCAGAGTTTCACATTGCAACAATAAATATTTAAGGGACATGCTTTAAATACGAATAGATGATCACAGATGGGTTCGAAATGAATTACTTTTTTCTAAAAATAAATACAATCAGATTAAATGAGCGCCTGGGAAACTTTTGGTAACACTTTTAATTAAGCCTGCCTATACAAAGCATTATACAGTAAGTGCACTAAATAATTTTTCCCTCCTAAATATATTTTATATACTTAAGAAAAAATATATAATTTATGAAAAATTTTAAAACTCAAACAGTCATCCTAGAACAAGAACAATTCCCTCTCATGGTTGCTGCCACATTGGGAACTTGCCTTTTATAGATGACTGTACATCTGCGTATATGGCAAATTCTACAGTGGCATTTGAGGCGAAAACTTTCCTGTTATGCTGCATCCATACCAGTAAGTTTCAGTATAAAGTCCACGATGTCTGTCAAAGCATAGCAAACGCAAACAAAGAAAACACAAAATTAAATCTGATTTTTCAAGTCGTGACCCAACACAGCACCAAAATTGCTTATTTTATAAAATAAACAATATAAACTTTTGAATCAAACACAAACATTATTAATATTAAATATATGTATTTTTAATTATTAAAATATCAATATTACCAAAAATATAAGAAAAGCCTCTTCTATCCTAACTATGCATGGATACATTGTCTGTTGCAGCCCACTATTCGGGAACCACTGCCTTATAATACCCTATGCAATCTCTTTTTTTCACTCCATATTTACCAACCACAGTCAAAATACATTGTACATTAATGGTTATACCTTTAAAGAGTATAATACTTGATGACACATGATATAACATGAAATTAAACACTGTTCATGTGTTTTAATGCATTACTCTTTAAAGATTTAACTAAGAATATACAACTGTGAATTATGATTACATGCTATTAATTATAGGTACATACACTGAGGTACTTATATACACACACCTAAATAAAACATATAGGTATACAGACATATCTAAAGCACCCTATCATCTGACCTCACCTGAAGAGGTGTGCTAACCCCCTCCAGATTAATCAGATCCAGCATCATGATTTTCACTGACTCCGAGCCACACACAACAACAAAGAGAGAACTGAGGCAGACACCGAGAGAGTGTCTTATAGAGAAACACACAGACTAAAGCCAAAAAGACCATCAACAGCCTTGCACACACACACACACACACACAAAATTCCTGATTAATCTACCCTTTAAATCAAACAACAACAATAGGAGAAGTTGAAAGGAATTTCAGGGAGACCAGCTCCACACAAAACCCTGAGCGCAGAGACTAGCGAAAGCTCCTTTAAGCCTCATTCTCTGCTTCCTCCCTGTCTGCCAATCACGCTTCCAAAAACTGTAATTGTTTTTCAAATCCGCACAAACCAGACATGACAGACCAGGTAAAGAGAGAGCGAGAGGGTGGGGGGTTGAACAAGAGGACTAGAAAGAAAGAGAGAGGCAACGGGAGTCTTTTATTAAATATGATGGCATGTTTCACAGCTCTCTGCCTTACAGAAACCCAATACACTGATTAGTCAGCGTTTTGACGTTATCTTAAGTTCCTTGTCAAAATTAATTTAGTGTGGGTGGGCTGTCGCGCTCCAGGAGAGAGAAGCGGAGAAGGAAATAGCAGGGTGAGAGGGAGGGAGAGGAAAAGATCTCTTTCAAATAAGCCCCAGCTTCAGTGAGCACCAAGTCATGTGCCCAGGAAACAAATAGCCTATCTGGGAGCTATCAAAGAAGGCCTCTCTTTCCCTGAATACGCCAGACCCAATGACACCCGTGAAAGTGGATCCCGCAGACTCGAGATCTGGCCCGCTTAGCCTCCTCTGGTGCCAAGCCCCCAATGGGTTATTTGTCAGGACGCACACTAACTCACACACAAGAGGTAAATTGGCACGCCACTGTGGCTATCTTCCGTAAGCCGGGTTGAAATCCGAAGCCCGGCCTCCCATCGTTGGACTATGGCTGACACTTCATTAGGGGCCGGCTTCCTGCCTGTGGCCTCCCTGAGTGTCCAATTTGATGAAGCTTAATGGATAACAGTGTTTCAATTTGGAAGATCCAAGACTGTTTGACAGGCTATCTTAATCTCCTTCAATTAGGAAGCAGCTCTTAGGCAAATCTCCGACATCGTAGGGCCGAGAGGAGGCAGCCTGTCTCGCTGACCCATAAATAGGTTAGGTTAGGACCGCGAAACGAGGCGGGTAGCCGCAAATTCTCCAGTTTCTCATTCTTTTCTTGGGTTTGTCCTAGGGTAAGTGGATTAGGTAGCAGGTGTAGAGCACAGCTTTGGCCCACCCTAGTGGAGGTCATGGAGAAGGGCGAAGTCCTCACCCACGTCCATCCACATCAGCTCGGCTCCGAATGATCACTGGAGCTACACCAGCCTCCCGCCCTCCCTTTCTCTTTCTCCTAGGCGCAATTCCCTATTATCCGGGTTCTTTGTTCTTATAATGGTTCCCCATCTTCCATCTTTCTCCAAGAACACAAAATAACCCTTTAATGCTTAGAGAGGCAGAAAAACTGGCTCAGCCTTCAGTAATAATCCTTGAATTACCCACACAAGGGTTTTCGTTTCAAGATGTGGAATCTTCAATTATTACTTTCCCATTTGGAAAGAGAGGCCGGACAGACAGGAATGAGAACGTGTGTCTAATGGCAGGGGGGAGTAAGACCACCTTTGTTCACACACAACGCATTTAGCGTAGACCCTTCTGGCCTGCACGTGTCCTCAGAGCAACATAAAGGATAAAAGCATGGCAGAGATAGATTTTTTCGAAACTGGCAGCACAATGGAAAGAGGTGCCATCAGGGAGAGAGGGAGAGGATGAGGGGAAGAGGGAAGGATCGGGAAGAACAAACGGAGATCTAGTCATGAGAAGCATGTCCTCCAAAACTACCAATGCAGGGGAGAATCTGAGGCGCATTATTGCATAAAAAGATTACGAATTAAGACAGAGCGAGAGAAACGAGTTCAGGGGCGCTCGTCAACATGTCCTTCACCGACAACAAAACCTCAATATCTGATAATGCCATAACCTTCCATCAAAATGGAAAAAAGGATTTCTACCTCCGAGCTTGCATTCAGAATGTGTTTAAGTTCATTGATTTCGGATGAAGTGGCGTGCTATTCATCAACCCTCAATTAATCATGCGGTCTCAATGTTAGGATTACCGACACTGGAGGAAGCTTCTGTGGAAATAATAGCTCTGAAAATGAAGCACCATATAATGCCCACTCAAGCACTAAACAACTGCTACCGGCCTGCAGTTACATCTCCTACATGACAAAAAATCCTTGTGCTTAATATTTTAGCAATTTTATGTCTTCTCAAACAGTGCTGATATTAGCAATTCATACAGTATCCTCGTAGTACAAACACCTTGGTCATATATTGTTGGTCATATATTAAAATATTGATGCATTTTATATCACGGTGATCAATAATCTTCTAAAGAAAAAGCACTTTTAAGACTGAAGCACATAGAAGATCAATACAAACAGAGACTGTCTTGTTTTGAATGGCTTATTCCATTAAAAACCTTCAAGATGTGCGTTTATGTGTTTGTGATGAAGGGCTGTAATCCCTGTAAATGACATAATCCATAATCATATCTTTTTTTTTTCTTTGAATCTCAGGATTGAGCATAGAAATAGCTTTTATTCTTCAAAATATACAACATTGCTATTGTTTGTGTCTTGTATGAAAACAATGGTATAATACAAACACACAGACATAAAAATATATTCCTAAAAATATTTGATGCATTTATGGCAAATGTGCCACAGTGATTTTGGTTCTTAAAAATATTCACAAAAGTATGTCCACTGTGTGTTTGTGCTTAGAAAATCTCCGCACAGGAGGCCCCAATTTCAAATATATATGTAAAATGTTTTAGATTTGTATGGTAATTACAAATAACAATATATACTTATATATTTATAAATACAAATATATACTTATAATATTCATCACAATAAAAACAGTATACTTATATAATTTATAAATAACCAATAAATTTAATATAGAATATATAGATAGTATCTACATATATAAGAGATATAATTATATACATCCTGATATATATATATCTATCTATATAGATATATATATAACCTAGATATATATATATACTTGTACTATTATAATGATAAATTTATATTCTATATAAATATATATATATAGATCTCCTATATATATTCATATAACAATATCTATATACAGTGGGTACGGAAAAGTATTCAGACCCCCTTAAATTTTTCACATCTACCTTCTGATTATCTTATGTCAGCCATTTGCTAAAATCATTTAAGTAAATTTTTTCCCTCATACTGTAAACACAGCACCCCATATTGCCAGAAAAAAACAGAATTGTTGACATTTCTGCAGATTTATTAAAAAAGAAAAACAAAAATATCACATGGTCCTAAGTATTCAAACCCTTTGCTCAGTATTCAGTAGAAGCACCCTTTTGATCTAATAAAGCCATGAGTCTTTTTGGAAAAGATGCAACAAGTTTTTCACACCTAGATTTGGGGATCCTCTGCCATTCCCCCTTGCAGATCCTCTCCAGTTCTGTCAGGTTGGATTGTAAACGTTGGTGGACAGCCATTTTTTAGGTCTCTCCAGAGATGCTCAGTTGGGTTTAAGTTAGGGCTCTGGCTGGGCCATTCAAGAAAAGTCACAGAGTTTTTGTGAAGCCACTCCTTCGTTATTTTAGTTATTTTTGTGTGCTTAGGGTCATTGTCTTGTTAAACCTTCGGCCCAGTCTGAGGTCCTTAGTACTCTGGAGAAGGTTTTCGTCCAAGATATCCCTGTACTTGGCCACATTCATCTTTCCCTCGATTACAACCAGTCGTCCTGTCGCCTGCAGCTGGAAAACACCCCACAGCATGATGCTGCCACCACCACCATGCTTCACTGTTGGGACTGTATTGGACAGGTGATGAGCATTGCCTGGTTTTCTCCACACATACCGCTTAGAATTAAGGCCAAAAAGTTCTATCTTGGTCTCATCAGACCAGAGAATCTTATTTCTCACCATCTTGGAGTCCTCCATGCGGGCTTTCATGTGTCTTGCACTGAGGAGAGGCTTCCGTCGGGCCACTCTGCCATAAAGCCCCGACTGGTGGAGGGCTGCAGTGATGGTTGACTTTCTACAACTTTCTCCCATCTCCCGACTGCATCTCTGGAGCTCAGCCACTTTGATCTTTGGGTTCTTCTTTACCTCTCCACCAAGGCTCTTCTCCCCCGATAGCTCAGTTTGGCCGTATGGCCAGCTCTAGGAAGGGTTCTGGTTGTTCCAAACGTCTTCCATTTAAGGATTATGGAGGCCACTGTGCTCTTAGGAACCTTAAGTGCAGCAGACATTTTTTTGTAACCTTGGCCAGATCTGTGCCTTGCCACAATTCTGTCTCTGAGCTCTTCAGGCAGTTCCTTTGACCTCATGATTCTCATTTGCTCTGACATGCCCTGTGAGCTGTAAGATCTTATATAGACAGGTGTGTGGCTTTCCTAATCAAGTCCAATCAGTATAATCAAACACAGATGGACTCAAATGAAGGTGTAGAACCATCTCAAGGATGATCAGAAGAAATGACAGCACCTGAGTTAAATATATGAGTGTCACGGCAAAGGGTCTGAATACTTAGGACCAGTTTTTTTTTTTCAGTTTTTCTTTTTTAATAAATCTTTAAAAAATGTCAACAATTCTGTGTTTTCCTGTCAATATTGGTTGTGCTGTGGGTACATTAATGAGGAAAAAAAATGAACTGAAATGATTTTAGCAAATGGCTGCACTATAACAAAGAGTGAAAAATTTAAAGGGGTCTGAATACTTTCCGTACCCACTGAATGGTATATATATATATATATATGCATTAAGAGTCCTCAAGGCTACTGACCAGCAGGCGTTAAGTCTGAGTTTCTCCTCTGTGTCTGTGTCTCTGATCAAGTTTTGGATGTCCACCTCACTGGAGAGTCCTTCCATCTGCAGCTCCACAAATGCATGGTCTTGCAGGAAGTCACATTGCCAGTCCATCTCTTCCCTGCAAAACAATGAAACACTGGTGAAACTTTATAAATTTGTTTCCTTCTTTAAAAACATACTTCAGCCCTCATATTTTTATACATTCAGATCATGAGGTAAATGCAGCTCTTCGCCTCTGTTTAATGAAGACCATTTATATGTTTTGTTATGAATTAGGGTCAGTGTTGTCCACATACTATATGTGACTAAAGGCTCATCCTCACCAAGAATGATAACTATAAAGATATCTATAACATTATTAGCATCAACACCAATGATAATTTATTTTATTATTGTTGTTTATTATACTGTGCTGCAGTTTTGTCCTCTGCCATAAGCTCTTTAATGTCAGATGGATTCTGATTAAATAGAATTAGAATGATTATTAAAACTGTATAGTTATAGATATTGTTATACTCATCGCCCGTAGTGTTAACACCTTTAATAATCGTCTGCTGTTATCAGGCATGCACTGTCTTGTGTCTGCTGCTTTAAATTCTCGAGCTCGTTAAAGCAGGATGGATTCTGATTGGCTGTCAATGTCAATGAAAAATGACATTGAAAAAGTGATTCAAACCCAAGAGCCAAGTCCACGAGAGATTCCAAGACACAGGATGTCCGTAAATCAGATCCTGGCGCCACGAGTCTGAAGTGAGCCTAACGAACTAGCAGCTTTGAGCAGCTCACAGCATTAAAACAAAAGAACACTTATTGACTATTCCAACTCAGAAAGGAGATTGTCAAATTTGCGGCAAATAACCAAGATTAATGATTGAAGAGACAACATCATGACCATCACATGAGGGAAATCATTATTGGAGACTTTGTTTGGTGGTTTCCCCCACCCAGGTCAAGAACCAGACTGAGATTCCTTAGGAGACCTTTTAACCTCTGGTCTTCACAAAACATGTCCTTATGTTCACAGAATGGCACAGAAACTGCCTTTCCATGTATATACGCACCCAAAAGGTTGCTAAAAGGACTTATGAGCAACTTTCACTTCTATGCATAACTCTATATCATGTATGTAACCCACACATTTGACTATCATGTCCTAAATATCACTTATTTTGGTATGTTTTGTTGCTAACTACTGAATAGTTATATGATTATATTCATGTTGGTATGGTATAGTTTTGAAAATTCAGCTTTAAAACGTTTCTATCAATCAATACTTTGTAAAATTATTTATATTCTTGTTATAGAAATCATGTCCAAAATTATACTCTGCAAGAGGGGTAAAATTCGGACCATGTGACTGATAAGATAAAATGTTGGTTTATGTATTGGGAGGAGAAACATAGCAACACCCCGAGCAAAGACATTGTCTAATTGGTCAAGACAACATTTGGGATGTGTCCAAAAGTCCAGTTTAAATACTTAGGAAACCGTCAAATTATGCTTTCAGTCATCGCTTTTAGCCATGCTTTTTGCCCGTGAATTTGTCGAGTGCCATTCCAGCGTGCTTCGGCCTGCACGCCCGCTGCTACTTAGCCACAATGAGAAGAAAACTATCTAGTCTCGTTACTTCTATTCTTCTATAATTTATTTAATTTTATTTTGAGTTTCATGTTCTGAGTTAAGTTTTGTCTCCGAGTTCACCTCGAGTCTGTGACCGCCTCAAAACTTCAACCAGCCCACAACTCCGTATCTTCAGCCAACGCCCAACCACTGGCTTCCCAGGACATCACTTCAACGACTACTGAACTTCCAGCCAATCAGCAACCTCGGGAAACCCCCTTTTCTGCAAGGAAGACAAGGGAACCCCTTTACACAGGCAAAGCAAGTACCTCCAGATTCTAGCTGAACTGGTGCATTTAATATAAATTTTAACCTCATTGAGGAACTCAATGCGAGGGTTAATTAAGTGATTGATGGTTGTTCAGGTCTATGCAATTGCACATATTGCTATAAACTTGGGATTTCACATTTTCATTCTCTTAAACTCATTCTTTCTTCACTTTCTCACTTCCTGCAACTTGTATGAATGTGTGAGCGCGTGTGTTCATGTGTTAGACTATGTTTTAGACTTATCCAATAAAGCCTTATTTATATTGAAAAGAGAAGTATCTTGTGTTTTGTACTCACAAGTTAATGTCTTAAACTGCCGATCTTGTTACTGTGCTAATAAATAGTGTTTTTACTATACTTTGGATATTAATATCCATTGCAGAGTTGATGTTATATGGCTCGTTCAATGAATCGCTCGCTGTCTCGGTGATCAGCCGTAAAACAGTGATTCGGTCCAAATTCCCTATAAAATCATAAATGATTCCCTTTGAGCTAAATTTACCTGTTTCCCTTACACCAATGATATCGCTCTCATGTGTCATTATCATTATAGTAGTTATCGTGGACTTCCCTATTGTTTTAAGTTCAGAATTATTTTGAAAACTATATCTTATCTTTATCTTTATCTTTTAGGGCTTGTGACATCATAAAGCTGCATATAAATATGGGAAGTCACAATCTACATTTTGGGGCTTATTTCCACAATATAGTTGCATCTTTGAGATTGCCAATGCTTGGGTTCTCTGGCATAATAAAGTGTGACACATTCCCATCTTTCTGTTTTTTTCCCCCATGACTTTTCCCACTCCAATGATTCCTGAATACATTTTTTCCTTTTTCTGAATGCACATGCCAAGGAGATTTATTCATTACCAGCCTTGTTTCATATAATCAGTATTTAATTTTTATTTTATATTTATGTTTCTAAAAAAGCAACAAAATTAAGCATAAGTTTCTCTGATCATAATTCATAAACCTACTCCAAAAATGAAAGGATCAGGAGCTTTTTTTGTTTGTTTGTTTTGTTTTTTTAGTGAGATCTGGAAGCCTAAGCAAAATGAAAGTACAGAAGAGTCTCCTCTGTAGCAAATGACTGTATTGGGTAAAATACATCTCTATACAGCTCAATTTAACACCTATTGTGGGCACTATAACCTACTTTCTGGACAGCCATTGCCGGTAAAAAGAAAAAGCAATGGAAAGAAATAATCAATGTCTGCTTGTGTACTGTATTTGTCTGAATGGGATCAAATGTACGCTTGAAAAGAGAAGCCTTTACGTTTGATGAAACGTGTCCTCGAACACATATGACGGCCCCTTACACGAAATGATTTGATTTCACCTCCCAACAAGATCCTTATCAGCAGCTGCACATCAAAGCACAGCTGGAACAAGGCTCCAGTTATCATCTGCCATAAATATTTCTAGCCTCAATCCATTGCTTTTCATCTATCCACCTCCCCTCTCTGTGTCAAGCTGGAGTGCCATTCAATTTACAGTACAGCTCAGTGGTAATACATGCATATCGGAAAGAGCGGTCTTGCGGTATTACCAGACGCCGATGGGATATAGACTGACACATCTTCTTGCCCTCGCTTTAAATAAACAATCCATCTGGCCTCAGATTGCTATAAAGCCCTCAATGTTCAAGTCTTGCACAGATCCAGCACGCGCTAGAGAGAGAAACTGTATCAACGTCGTCATTGCAAGTCAAGCGGAGTGTAATGGAGAGTGTCAGTGTCAATTTGGCTTTGCTGGGGCCCCTCTCCCCTTCATCTAGGCTGATTTTAATAATCCCTGTCAAACACCAAACAGCTCGCACTTCCTCTCCGACACGACAGCCTTTTCTCCTCGTGCAGACAGAAATCTCAACATTAATTTAACCCGCACAAAGGGAAAGGCTGTCCAGCTGGACAAATATTATTTCCCTCACTTGACAGACTCTGCAGTTAAGCTTGCGTGTTATTATTTTCTAAACTCTATTCAAGCCTTGACTACTGTCTGAGGGGAAAGAGTGAAGAGAGAGAGAGAAAGTGACTTGTGTAGGTTTTTAAGACACAGGATTAGGAACTGAACAGTGTAATTACATTGGGACAGACTGCGTCAATGTCTGTGCGTGCACGCGTGTGTGTAGCTGATTTTACAAAGGGACGTGCATCATCACTCGTGTCTCATCCACATGAGAGTTGTGGGAAAAGTGTCAGGTTCATGCTGTCACCACATAGGGCCCAATTAGGCAGATGCACCCTCCATTTCCTTTGTCTTGTTATCTATTTTGAACTCAAATGTTGTGGAGTCCCAGAGTAGTTCTGAAAGCTGCCACACAAGGAAGAGAGCTGGTGCATAAGTGTGTTTGTGTGTGTGAGAGAGAGAGAGCGAGAGAGAGAGAGAAAAAGAGCTGGGGCAGATGTATTCTCTCGACACTTAAAGACACACTAGTATTTCTCCGCATGTCTACCCTTACAAACTGCTCCATGCTCAGAATGGAGGTAGTGGTGTGAAATATTTAGCACCCAGTGCATCTGCTTTAAAACTGTCAAGGTTTTCTTATCATGTTCTAGTGCCCAAAACTCTTAAATAAAGCTTTTGCGATATTTAATGTATGAAAGAAGTGCATTGTTTTACTCCAAAATGGTGAGAAAGGTTGTGTTTGTTAGTTGGTTGAGAAAAGCAAAAGTGTGCAATATTCATGCATTACAGGTGAATGTGAAAAAAAGAAAGAATATAAGGAAAAAAAGAGAGAAAAAGTTCCAGGGGAATAAATCCAGTCTGTGCAATGGCTGTGTTTACCGAATGTGTGCATGTTGTTTTTTTGCCGGATGACTTCTCCTGAACTTGTCCTCGATTGATTATGAAAATATTCTCACTATATTTCACAATTTTGGCTAACATGTGAACTACTGTTTAAAGTATACAAAAGTTTCCACTGCATTTCAGTTTCAACTGATTTTGTCAAAATATGTCAGGAGCTACAACATGACTGAGAGCTGCAGTACTACATGCGTTAAAATAAATAAATAAATAGTCACCTGCATATATAGGAAATGTAATGCAAGTTATGTTCACAATTACTGTCTTGATTCATTAAATAAACATTTCCATGGTAACCACTGTGGTTTTAATCTCCAGTTTTCTTTTCCTCAGTGTCTTTTTTTTATTATGTTTATGGACTTTTTGCACCTTTTTATTTTGAGAGCACAGGGGAGAGATGACAGGAAAGTATTGGGCGGAGAGAGGGGAGCAGGATCAGCAAAGGACCTCGAGACGGGAATCGAACTCGGGAGCGAACTGTGAGTGCAGTTGCGCTATACTTAATTTTCAAGAGCTGGCAAGCAGGTTGTTTAAGCAGGTTGAAATGGACACATTTCATTGCAGAGTTCATTCATTCATGGGAGGGGGGGGGGGTCACATTGATTGTGTCATGGTCATAATTCATATTTATTCAATCACGGGTGGACAGGCCTCCCTGTGTGTAGAAACGGTGTCAGTCATGTGGGTAGTTGAAATATGAATTTGACTTGATTGCAGTCATACATAGATTTAAATTCAGAAAAAAATATTAGATATGTCCATTTCAATTTTTAGCTTAGCACCAAAACTCCAGAAAAGCTCAGAGATATATTATTACACAATACATTCTAGAAACAAAAGTTTAAAAGCAAAACGTCTCCTGTCATGTAACCTTGGTTCCCTGAGAGAAGGGAACGAGACATTATGTATGGGGGGAAACTAGGGCTGGACGATATGGCCAAAATTTATATCACAATATATTTCTTAATTTCGGTCGATACGATATAATTCCGATATCGATATGAACACTATTAAAAAAGCCTCATAAAACGGCCAAGAACGGCCACAACAGATGTCTGTACCTACAAACTTTACAAAAATTAATTTGCCAACTCTGACATCTACTCCTATTAAACTATATAATATTTTAGGAAAAAATGGCACAAATAAATGTTCACCTTTTATTGGTATTCAACCTTCATACAAACAAGAAATGTGAAATCACTGTACAAAGAAGAGCTAAGGTGGAGGATAAATCTCAGACTCTCCTTATTAATATTAATATTCATATTTTTTACTTCAAACTATAGGCTAACATACCAGTCAAAAGTTTTTGAACAGTAAGATTTTTAATGTTTTTTAAAGAATTCTCTTCTGCTCACCAAGTCTGCATTTATTTGATCCAAAGTATAGAAAAAATTGTAAATTTTTGAAATATTTTTACTATTTAAAAAATAACTTTTTCTTATTTGAAATATAATTTATTCCTGTGATATTATCACCGCAGAGCCTTAGCATCATTACTCCAGTCACATGATCCTTTCAGAAATTATTCTAATATTCTGATTTGCTGCGCTCAAAAAACCTTTATTATTATGATGTTGAAAACAGCGGAATAGATTTTTTTCAGGTTTCTTTGATGAATAGAAAGTTCAGAAGAACAGCATTTATCTGAAATAGAAATATTTTGTAACATTATAAATGTCTTTATCATCACTTTTGATCAATTTAAAACATCATTGCAAAATGAAAGTAATAATTTCTATAATATAATTTTAAAAAGATCTTTTGAAATTGTATAAGTGTAAATAGTTACAAAAGTTTTTTTATTTCAAATAAATGCTGTTCTTTTGTTCTTTCTATTCATCAAAGAATCATGATGTACTCAACGGTTTTAAATATTGATAATCAGCATATTAGAATGATTTCTGAAGTATCATGTGGCACTGAAGACTGGAGTAGGCCTAATGATGCTGAAAATGTAGCTTTGAAATAACTATAAATTACATTTTAAAATATATTCAAATAGAAAGCAGCTATTTTGAATAGTAAAATTATTTCAAAATGTTACTGTTTTTGTTGTACCTTGGATCAAATAAATTTCAGCTTGGTGAGCAGAAAAGACTTCTTTAAAAAAACATTAAAAATCTTACAGTTCAAAACCTTTTGACTGGTAGTGTAGGCTGATTTTTCTTATAGATTGAAACGTGCATTAATCAGGATAACGAGTATGAAACATGCTCCGAGTTGCTTCAGAAAACAAAAAAATAGAGCAACAACAAAAGCATGTTGCTGGAAATGGGTTTATTATTGAAAATGCAAACTGATTGTCTGCCAGCAGGAGGCGCTGTGAGAGCGGTGGAACTAGCGGTTTCTCCAGTAATGGCTGTAAACAAAGCAGCTCCGTTCTTGAACGCTACTTTATCAGATAAAAATTCCATCTAAACTATTCTGAAGACAGTCGTTTCCCTTCAGAGATACATTCATATAAACAGCCAGTCAAACGCCACAAATAAATCAATGTATGGGAAACACTGGTAATGTATATCAAAATATCGGAAATGTGTTTAAAAATCATATCACCGTTATTGAAAAAAATTATAATCTCGATACATATTGATATTGAATAATTGTCCAGCCCTAGGGGAAACCCTTTTCTTCTAAAATGCTGAAGCCTGATTGAATCACTATTGCTCTGCAATAGCCAATGGCGTTCGAGCATTCGCACGCAGGATCAGGAAAAAAATCCTCAGCCTCTATATATGACATGTATCTGGTGCCAAATTTCCCTCTGATTCTATTGCAAGTAAACTACAGTCGGTTTGAGGCCGCTGAGGGATTATTCACACAGCAGGTTTATGTAATGTCTTGTTCCCTTCTCTCAGGGAACCAAGGTTATGTGAGTAACCGGAGACGTTTCCTTATTGAGTCGGTCTCTCGACATTACATATGGGGAATGTATAAAACCCCACCGTGTGAAAAACTATGCTGGTCCAGCACGAACCGAGCCGATACAGTAGACTATGCACCTGCAATAGCAAACAAGCATAGCAGCACGCACGCCCCGCCTCCTGCCTCCCTAAGGCCGTGTACTGGTACCGGACCTAGTTGAAACACCCAGATGCAGGTTTGTTAAAGAGCCAAGGCAGCGCCGCTACGGCTGGCGCCTACCTATTCACAGTCAAGCAGCACTGGACTAGCATAATATAGGAATTGAAAACAAGGCAACAAACATGTTGGTGCATACATACAGAATATCGCCGGCCTGTATGAGCATGACAGCATGAACCTGTGCGATACATAAACGGAAACAAAGTCACTTAAATTGCGTTTGTTTGTTCCATTGGTGATTAATTTTATTTTTTTATTTTTTTAGCTGGCCGGTCCCTACAGCTGTGTGAAAAATTCACCCCATTCTCGTAGGCCGCCTAAACAACCTAGTTGAAATAGCGTCTGGGAGGGGTGAATCTTCAAGCAACTTAGGCTAGTTGTCCAATGGCTGCTCAGCCTTGTCCTCCTGCACAGACAGAACGTGCGGTGTAAAATAAGGAATATCCAAGTGTCCTGAGACGACCAGCCCTAGTCCCAGATCAGTCTAGTCCTCGGGAAGCATAAGCCAAGTGAACAGCTTCCCCAATGTGACAACCTCTATTTGACAGTGGTGCACCTTTCTTAGCGCCCACAAAGCAGACGAACAGCTACTCTGAAGTCCAAAACTGGCTAATTCCGTCTACATAAGCATGCAGGGCACGCACGGGGCACAAAGCGTGCTTCTCTGAGCAACCTTCCAACATGTCATGAGAGGTAGCGACAGCGGCCACATAGACTTTTAGCGTAGAAGGAAAGCTGTCTGCATCTAGGCGTTCCTGGAGGAAGGTCAAAATAGCAGGGATATCGCAACTCACTGGGTCTTCGTGTCTACCGATACACCAGTTCGCAAACACTTTCCACTTTAGAGTGTATAGGCACCTAGTCGAAGGGCCTCTAGCCTCTGTTATCTGGTGTAACACTCATTGTGAAACAGTCAGCTGGTTCATTCTGCACTCACTTGCCATACATGAAGGACCCACAGTTCTGACTTGGGGTGCCAGATGGTGCCTCTTGCCTGGGACAGAAGAGCCCTCCTCAGGGGGATCTGCCACGGGGGGGCTGACGATAGGTTTACCAACTCCGGGAACCACGGCTGGCAACAAGGTTTCCCATACAATAGTCAATTCCTTGGGTAACCATCTTAGCAGTGCACAGGGCGAGGTCTGCCGCTGTGCACAGCTTGTGAAACGACTCCGGGTCTGGGCCCTCTTTGTCCAGGAACTTCAAGAGTCGAGTCTGAAAGATCTGCAGGACTGCCATCATGTGAAGGGCAAATGCTGCATGTCCAGCTGAGATGTACGCCTTCTCTGCGATGTGAGCTGTGGCTCGACATGGCTTAGAAGGCAGTGGGGTGGTTTTTCAACCACGGGACGGACACAAGTGTGCCGCGATGGTGTCCTCTACAGGAGGCAGTCACGTGTAGCCCCGTTTCTCCGCCCCTTCCACCGTCATCAGCAGTTGGGTTCCTTATGCATGCCCTCGGGCTGAATTAGGGGAGCGCCGACCATGTGAGCTCCTTGTGAAGCTCAGGAAAGAAAGGGGCAGGTCTCTGTGGGGCATCCGTTTGGCGGCTCACACTGAGGAAAGACCCATCCATCCAACGCTTGGTAGGCTACTCGGGTACTGCCCAGTCCAGCCCCATATCTGCCACAACCTCCGTGAGAATGCTCATGAGCTCTGATTCCAAAGAGGCAGGGGTGGAGCTAGACTCATCTGTAATGGCCTCCGACCAGGCACCCAGGTCAGAAGCACTCGTGGACATCGTATCATCCTCGGCCCCCCACGCCGATGAGACTGTTCCCCACATCGCTATCAGGGGACGAAGGGCAGAAACTGTCCTCGGCAAAGGGGAGTGGAGGCTCTGGCGCACGAAGGCAACGTTGGCGTTTGGGCAGATACACATAGCTCATATCAGAGCCTCCGTGTTTAACCTCATTGTGTATATATATATATCTATTATATATATTATATATATAATATTATATACACACACAAAACAAGTCCAGTGACTATAAAAAACTACAAGCATTCCATGTAATGTTTCCGTTAATCAAATCTGAATTCATAATAAAAGAGTTAGCAAAATTGCTGTTAAAATAGATTTATCACTTGTCAAAAGCATTTCATGTTAACAACAATTCAAACTTGATCTACATCTGTTCCTACTTCTCTAATATTGCTTTGACATTGCAAAAAGCTCTTTGAGAGCACACCTGTTCCTTAAGTGCATAGCCTATATATACAGCTCTAATGCTCTTTCATAGCATTTAACTGTTCTACATCACTGCTGATGGTACAAGTTCATTATCACACCACACACACCAGTAAATAACAGAGGTTAAGGCAAAATACACAGTACCTATTCACTCTGTGATTTCAGGGGCTCTTCATCACATTAAATCCAACATCAATGAAGGATTATAAGAGTTAAAATCCAAACAGACTTGTCAGGTGCATTTCTTCCCAAAATCTGTACTTTTAATTCATTGCAGTGAAATGACCTAAATGATCTTTGAAGTGTTTGCTATAGCAATCAAATCTAAAAGCATGAATCTAATAGTGTCGAGTAAATATTGCAAACGGACAGTCTTACAGTCATTTCCTCCATTCTGAGACAGCACTAATGGAAGGAAACAGCGAG
The DNA here is from genome assembly GCA_018155175.1 of Sinocyclocheilus anophthalmus. Lineage (NCBI taxonomy): Eukaryota > Metazoa > Chordata > Actinopteri > Cypriniformes > Cyprinidae > Sinocyclocheilus > Sinocyclocheilus anophthalmus. The sequence goes on from JADLZN010000144.1 coordinate 831,347, forward strand.
TGTTTTAATGGGAATGTGAGAAATAGTGTTTGAATCATTTATATCGATCCACAACACAAGATTGCTGACAAAAGTGTCGTATAAGGTTAAAAGGCTTTCGGGTGGTTAAATAACATGCTGTCAAGCTCGCTTACGGAGACGAATATATAACTGTTCAGCCGTCGCCTCCGTTTGTTTACAAACACGCGTGGTGAAGCGCTGCTGTGACTCTCGAGCGCAAAGCGTCTGTGACAACCAACCGGAAGCATACCACAATTTCCGTGTTACGGAGCAGAGTAAATCACAGAGAAAAGAGGGGCGCGTGTATTTATTCATGAAGTAATATTCTCTCATTCGTTGTTTGGACTTACTCATAAATAATCTCTGTTTCATTTTTTAACACTGTTCAGTCATTTTTATAACTGTACGCGCCTTGAGGTGAAGACAGTCATATTTATGTGAGTTTGAACATACTAGCCCCCCCTAATAACATACCGTGGTCAGGCATCACACTGTACGCTAGTTTTGAAGTGCAAGTAAAACCGAAACATCGAAAGGGCGAAATATCTAATCGATCTAGTCTTACAGTTAGCGTCATATTAATCATGTTTTGTGTGTGTTATTTATACGGTACTGATGGTGCCGCTCGATAAAATGTCCATAGACGAATGTTCAGTGGTGATATTTGGCGCGCTGTTGTCGGAAGAGCGAGATTAGACCGTACAATTCATCATATCAGAGTGATTTCACTGTTTTCAGTTTCAGGTAAGATATGTACGCATCTTGTTTTTGTAAAGCAGCTGTTAAAATCACAATCTATTTCGGATCCCTTAAGAAATGTCAACTTTACTTTTGTTTGTAAACAGCCAATAGCTGTAATGCTAAGCACTGATGGATGCTATTTATCAAACAATCTATTGTTTTACTAGGATGGTGGACAATAAACACATCTTTCAAATGTCTGGCATCAAGAATCATTCCCAGAAAAGACAGTTACTCCAGGGCATCAGAAAGCTGGGGGGCGCATATATTGGAGGCTCTGTAAGTATAGTACCCTTTACCGTAACAAACAACCTTATGAATGAAGAGTTCTGCTGTTGTACAGTAGTTCCGAATTATTTGGAGAGTTTAATCAGACTTAGTGTTTGACTATGATTGCATTAGATGCAAAATATCAAGCCAAGTATAATTTATTTAACAAATGATAATAATGCACACAAGTGTGTAGTGTTTTACATATTTAAATAACAATATACAAGTTAATATACCAATATACCTCAAAGTAATTTGAAAAATTGCTCAGAAAAGTTAATTGCAAGAAAAGATCTAGCACAGGGATCCTCAAATCTGGCCCACGAGATCCACTTTCCTGCAGAGTTTAGCTCTAACCCTAATCAAACACACCTGAGCAAGCTAATCAGTGTCTTCAGGATCATTTGAAAATCACAGGTAGGTGAGTTTGATCAGGGTTGGAGCTAAACTCTGCAGCGCATTGGTCCTCCAGGGTAAGATTTGAGGAACCCTGATCTAGCATCTGCAGGATTGACGTAGCTTGATATATTTAAAGATGTACTTCAATATTAGTTAACCACTCAAAAGTGCATTGCTGTATAATACAGCCTTTGTTAATTTCACACAAGCCCACTTTCTCTTCCATGACATCAAGCGTTTCTTACTCTGTGTGCAGAAAATGATAAAGTGTTGGTGATTAGCCCTGAAAAATAGCTCTAATTGCTTCCCGATGCTACAGTGTATTTCGGACTGTGTAATTTTGTCCTTGCCCTCAATACCATCTTAATATAGTCACAGATTGCGCTCTCTCTACTAATTGAAACCCTCATGAGAATAAACTCAACCTCCAAGTTCTTGACCTTTTCCTAAACGATCTCATGGTAAGGATGAAGACCAGATTAGTAAGGTGACTTTATATGTCAGATAAGAGTGTTTTTTTTTCTTCTTTTTTTCACTTCAATTCAAGTTCACAATGTTTGACACATGTTTCTATGTTTCAGGTTTATAAGGAGGCAACAACTCACCTTATCGTCCAAAAAGCTTTAGCAAGTGAAAAGTTTCTCGCAGCCTGTGCTGGAGGTCTGTAATATTGAGATTTGACTTAAATAATTAGAAGGCATATAATAGCCTGTAAGCGTATAATAAAATAACAAACTGAATTGGTGACTTGGTTTAGTTTCCTTCTGTTTCAGGGAAGTGGATAGTCACTCCAGAGTTTATTCTGGACAGTGTGAATCAAAAAGCCTGGCTCCCAGATGCTTCATATGAGTTAAACTTAACAGCTCAGACCCCTGAGACACCCAATCCACTGAAAACATGGAGAGAAAGAGTGTCTAACGGCACTGTGTCTGGAGCTTTTCAGGTGAACATCACTATTGTTAACTCGCATAGAAAACTGCTAAAAGAAATGAAGCATGTTTGTCATTTCCCATCTCTACCTGTAGGACTGGGTGGTGCTCATTGACATTGATGATCCAGTGAGCAGAAGTGTGTTTGTCAGGTCAGGATGTACACAGTGACAGCTTTGTTCAGCATACTGTACTTTTAGAAATGTTGTTGATGTTTAACTGGAGGCTCATGGTGAAATTGCTAATGGGAATTTTTACAAACCACATTTTATTTGCAGGATATTAAAAGCAGGCAGAGCTGTTGTCTTCACAGACTGGCCGACTTCATATGCTGTAACTCACGTGTTAACCAAAAATGCATCCAAAGATAAAGGCGAGAATTGCAGAATCCCTCACTATAGTGTCAGCTATGTAGCCAAACATCTTTTTGGGGTAAAGTAACTTACGTTTTGCATCGTATGCTTTTTGTAAGTAATTCATAAAAGTAAACTGTCATTGTTAAATCACCATCATGTCATTTCAAACCTGTTGTACTGTTTTGACTTCTTTTATTGAACACAGAATGTTGTTTTTTTTTCATATAACAAAACATGTAGTGACTAGTGACTGTCAAGCGCCTAAGAGGGCAAAAAAATGGCTCATAAAAGTTGTTCATAAATTCACAAAGATTTGATGGCCATGGTACTAAACAGTGCCTTGGGATGTTGCAAACAAGACATACAAAGTAATTGTATGGTACTGTTTTTCACCTGGTCACTGCTATGTCACTTGTATGTTGTATTGGAAAGAGCAGCATGAACATTCCTCAAAATATCTCCTTGTGTTCCACTGAATAAAAAAGTATACAGGTGGAACAACATAAAAAAAAAGTATGATATTTTTTATTAAAATATTCCTTTTACTCTTATAACTCTAATATTATGTAATCTAATATTCATTTAAAAAAATTCTTAATACTTTTATTTAGCAAATATGCATTCAATTGATCAAAAGTGACAGTAAATATTTTTTTTTTCTTTTCTTAATGTTTCTTGAGCAGAAAATCAGCATATTAGAATGATTTCTGAAGGATCATGTGACACTGCAGACTGGAGTAATGACTGCTGAAAATTCAGCTTTTCCATTACAGGAAAAAACAATTACATTTTAAATTGTAATAATATTTCACAATATTGCCGTATTGTTACAGTATTTTAATAAATAAATGCAGCCTTGGAGAGCAGAGAAGTTTCTTTCAAAAATTAAATAAAATCTTACCAGTCCCAAACTTTTGATAGTGCATTTGCAAACAAAAAATTGCTTATTTGATTTGGACAGCTTTTACGTTTTACATTCACCCTCAAAATTTGGTATTGGTGGTTTATTTGTTGTCTTTCTTTTGCAGCGTGTTTGCTCCATGTTAAACTGGCCCTGTAATTTGGAGTCCTTCGATGGAGAAGAGAGCTGTGAAATGGATTTTGAGGCTGCTGCAGTCACTGACAAGTTCATGGATGTTACTGATGACCTTTCACATAAAGAATTGGAGCAAATGCTCAAAGAATACATCATAATAATGGAGGTCTAATATATTTTTATTCTCCCCATCCACTTTTTATTCTGGTACTTTTATATATCATTTTGAAACATAATTATGGCTTTCACAGATGGATTTTGGGCACAAATGAGATAGTTGTCACGGTTATCAATGTAATTTCTGTAAAGTATGACCTTACATGACATCTCGTTTCAGCAACGGAAGAAAATACTTTTGACAGTCCCAGAGTTCCACAGCTACTACACACCTAACCTGCTAGTTCAGGTATTGAAACCTGTGAAAAACTTTTCAGCACACCTATCTGCCATACACCAGCTGTTAAAGTGCAAAAATTAATGTTTGACTCATCAAGAGGATCGGGTCATTCAATTTCCTGTGTGTCACGTAGAGGAGTAATAAATGGAGGGCTCATCACAGCCAGGTCACCTGATTTAGGCAAATCCGTTTGATCGGTACACTCATGATTGGCATACCCATTAAAGAAACATTGCAATGTGCCTCCACTGGGTTCTCAAGCGGAAATGTCCAAATGCACTCATTTGACACTGACCCTGAGACCACATTATCATCAGTCATCTTATTTCATGTATGTCTTTCTTTCCCTGTTTCTCTTGCACTCAGATTCCAGCGGTAGATTTCAGCAATGTGCAGAGCTTGGTGGAGTGTGCCTTCTTCCCTCAAGCTCTGGAGGAGATTCTGGGGTCGCTGCAGCCTGGAGTGATGCCCCCAGCCTTGCTGCTCCAACAGCTAATGCGCCACGCACTGCATGTATGTATAATAAGAGCTATTCTAAATCCCAGAGGCACTTATAAAGCACTGTTACATTCAGTTGGTATTATCTTTCTTAAAAAGCAAAGCGAGGTAGTTTCTTTTTCATTAAGGATGTTGTAAGGAGGGATTTCTGTTATAAAAACAGCATAGTTCTTTACCAGCTATTGAAGGCCTGTTCACAAAAAGTGCAAAATTTCATGGCAACAAGATGTAAAAAGTTGTTGTTTCTGTTTTTGCTTGATGTAAAATATCAATACTGTGTTTAACAATTGCCATTGTTGTTCTCTTGAGTACAAAGAACATATAGCCTAATGGCGAGTTCACACTGCACGATTTTCAAACTCGTCGGATCGCCGTTGTTTTCACACTGCGTGACTATCTGGGGTAGCATTCAGTTGCTGCTGTGTTCACATTGCACGATGGATCGGCGACAGGGGGTTTCACATTGCATGACTTCACAATAGGAAGAATCGCCGACAGCTCTGTCTGGTGCAGGGTTGCCAGGTTTTCGCTACAAAACCCACCCAATTACTACTCAAAACTAGCCTGAAAATAGCCCAATTTTTTTCGAGGGGGTCCCCCAGTAAAAATCGCATTTGGGGGGTAAAATAAATTTTTTTTGGCGGGGTTCTCCTGTCTCAGGGGGGGAATTCACATTCCAGGGCCTAAATATCATGTTATTGGGGTCGCTTCAACCTGCTGACCTAAAAAACCAACCTGGGGGGGGGGGGGGGGGGCGGCGAACAATCGGGCTTTGGGCACGCACTTGGTCCGCAAACATGAAATTTCATATAACTCCTCCCCGAACTTCCGCTGCCGGGGGAAACTGTATCGGTTCTCTTCATTGGCTGTAGGTCGATCGTCCGGTATTGTTTTTTTCAGTCGAATCATTTCACACAGTGTGATTTTGAATCGCCGACGCTCCGATATTTACATGCCAAATATTTCATCGTGGCAAGTCGGTGACGCATCGGCGATTCCGCAGATCCGCGTCTTTGATAATTCACCACTGCGTGATCTCACTTCACGGTGAACACGCACGAATCGATTTGCCTCCAATTTCGCATTTGTCGCGATGGCAAAATCGGGCTAAAATTTGTGTCATGGCGGCATAAGTGCAAGCGGAATGAATATGACAAGCAATTGCATTTTTAAATAACATGTGATCATAATATTTTTTTTACGAGGTAATATTATATTTGGCAAGACACATTCATTGATAAAAAGTGATAGTAAATACATTTATAATTTTACAGACGATTTTTATTTTAAATAAATGCTGTTCTTTTAAACTTTCTATTAATCAACGAATCATGAAAATAGATCATTGTTTGGCACAATATTAGCAGCTCTACCGGTTTTTTTTTTTTTCTTTCAACATTGATAAAAAGAAGATTTGTTGTTTGAGCTCCAAATCAGCATATTAGAAAGATTTCTGAAAATATCATGTGACACTGAAGACTGAAGCAAAGGTTGCTGAAAATTCCACTTTGCCATCACAAGGAATTAATTGTATTTTAAAATATATTCATTATTAAACATATACATTTTTGATTAAAAAAAAATGTAAACAATTTTACAGTCCCCAAACATTTGAACACTAAGTTGTGAATTGTGCATGTGTCTAAAAAATAAATAAATAGATAAATCATAATAATTATAATAATTCCTATATTTTTAGAATTTGTATTATTATTTGCTGTTATTCAATTATAATTGTGGATATATCAGAATTATACAGGCCCTCAGCCACCTTCCTCTCTAGATATCTGAAATCTTTAGAATAGATGGACGTATTTTATTACAAAAGCTTGTTCTGGTTTGACCAGATAATTCAGTCTTTGCTCTTGCGCTCTAACTTCTAGGGTGATGCAAAGCCATTGTACCTCAGCATGTTTATCACAGTTCTCCACAGTATCCTGCGCAACAATCCTACCTGGGGTTCTCCTGGACACACTAAGTACTTTCTTCAGATCCTCCAGTGTCCTGAATGTAAGGGCAGCCTCTGGTCACTTCTTGAGACATCAGTTCGGTATGAAACCGTCAATGTACCTGTCAGAACAGCTCATAAGCAAATAGAGTTTCTCTCAGTAATGCAATTTTGTCTGATTTATTCAAGAGTGTGTCTAGCATGCAAACCCACCTGTCACTCACTGCCAAGCACACCATCCACCGAGTTGTTTCGTCTCCATTGTAACCTGCAGGAGTTCTTCCTGAGACTCTTTCAGCTGGAGCTTCATGCTGCTAGCTCAGGGTGAGCACCTGAGCTCTGTTCATCTCTGCCTCAATAAACAACAACTTTTTGATTCTGCATGAGCCCAAAGAAAAGAAACTGCTGTATTTTCCCACCCCTCCACAAAATAAACACAGACAAAATATAAAGAATGTAGAAATAAAACACAACATGCAGCTGCTTGGAGATATATTGATGTCTTACTGTTCACCTTGTTTTGAATAGAAAACATATTTTACATCTTTCTATCTTTTGATAGAAAGACAATGGTTAAGTAACTGCGTTAACCATAGATATTAATGCCTTGATTGTACATTAGCAACTATTCTTTATTGCCACCACATGTCTACGTATCCTCCATATTAGACAGGATTACATTTTATTATTATTTTTTTTAATGGATAACCGTTTTAAAACTGCATAAACTATATTATATAAACCCTGAACCTTAAATGTTGCCCGTTTCAACAGGGCAGATCTGTCATTGTATCTGTAGCAGCTGTATCTACATATTAATATTAATATCTATTGCAACTCTGTCTTTGTCTCTGTGCAGGAGGTCACCTGGACAAAGTCGGGCATCTGTTCTGTACAGTACCTTCTGGAACATGTGGGAGAAGTCGACTCTGACCTCCAGGGCGGTTCAGCAACTCAGCAAGTTACTGATCAAGACTGTAATCTGGGCTTTCAACTCCGCTCAGGTGTCATTCAAGTCTTCTCCCTTCGTGCTAAAAATGAGGGCATGCTTTATTGAAATCTTCTGTTTTAGACATAAGTTTGTTGGTTTAATGTTGCAATATTATTGTGTTGTGATCTAAGCTCATGCAAAGATAATTTCCCATCTTAAACTAAAATTTGTCACATGACACCTGTATGCCAACAGATTTCCACATTAAATATACCATTTTGTTGAGACATGTCCATTCCAGATGCTTCATCAGGCTGTGCAGGCTGAGTTTACTGTGTTTGTGTGCAGGAGTGGAGGCTGGGAATGTCAGTCACTCTGCAGGAGACTCTGTGTGTAGTGGTGGAGTTCTGGGCTCAGGAACACAGTCCACTCAACAGCAGTCTGGTGGAAAAAGGCTTTAAAGACCTGGCTGAACACATGGCCATACTGTGCCAAGGTATCTTGTAGTGCAGTGGGAAAATTTATGCACTTAAAGGAATAGTTCACAGGGAACCAAAAATTAAAAATGTTGTGCTGAACATTTACTCACCCTCAGACCATCCAAGATGTAAATCTGTTTGTTTGTTCATCGGACAAATTTAGAGAAATTTAGCATCACTTGCTCACCAATGGATCCTCTGCAGTGAATGGGTGCCGTCAGAAAATGCGCTTGGGGTAAGGGAGGCGGGGAACGGAGGGCTGGATAAAACATTACAGTAATACACAAGAAATACGCATGACTCCATTCCATCAGTTAACATCTTATGAAGTGAAACGCTGTGTGTTTGCAAGAAATAAATCCTAATTTAAGGCATTTTAACTCATCTACATCTTAAATGGCCTGAGGGGAAGTAGCATTTATGGCAAGTTTTAATTTTGGGTGAAAACTATTACTTAAATCCACGAAGTCTAGATTTGTGCAGGTTTTGTCTGTTCAATTCATAGTATATTATTTTATTTTATATGGAATGTACATTAAAGATTTGAAATGGCTTAATGGCTGTAAGTACCTTCCTGTCTCCTCCCTTAGACCTTCACTGTGATATGCTGAATGAAGTGATTCCAGCCCTTCGCTCTGCAAGACTCCGGATGTTCACTGCCGACGCCATCTATAGAAACATCTGCTGCAGCAGGGGCCTGATGCTCAGCTCTGAACCACTCTGCCTGCTCAAAATTGTGAGTTTTAACTGGTGTAAATATCAAGATTTATAGCAACTACACTTCCATTTGCAGCACATTTTGCCTTCCCAGAAGTCTGTGGGGGGGGGCTGCAGGTTTTCGGTTGCATAACAACGGGGACCAACAGTGGTGGAGTACATTCAGTGACAGATAGAGAAAAATAGTGAGGGAAAAAAAAATGCTAAGATTTATTTTTCTTGTCTCTTGCCAGGTCTCAACCTACCTCAAAGCTCTGGGGAACTTGTGTGATCGAGGACCAGTCCAAACCCTGAAGGGACAGACTGACAGAATAGAGATGAATCAACCCTCTACCAGTAGTGCCGCCCATGTGCCAGGCTCAGAGTGAGTTTCAGCTCCGCCACATCTATCTGCTCATGCTGTTGTCCTCAATACTGACACTGCAGATCACAGGAGAAAAGCAAGAACACTTTCACTTTTTTAAAAATATTTGTATCTTTTTCGATGAATAGACCCAGTACCGATGTTTACTTTTGACGATGTTTCTCTGTAAAATCACAATAATTAATAGGTGTCATTTTCTACATCCTTGTGCAATCGGAGCACATTTTGAGATAACTACTCTCCACTTACAACACTATAAGATCCTCTTTATGTCTGCATCCATACATGTATGACAGAGGCAGAGAGTGCAGTAGGTGCCTTTACTTTGACGAAGTGTATCCAAGCGAAAAAAAAAAGAAAAAGCACCATTATTGGGCCTTAGGAGGGTTATAAGATGACTAATGGAGAGAGACAGGGTGCTGTCCTTCTCTGTTGGGGCAACCTGTGATGGCAGCAGACCACCAGCCCTGTTACTTATGGTGACGTGAGGGTAATTGAGGCTCTGTGTCTCTCCTACCAACTCAATCAACTGCTGTTTATCTGCCTTTTTTCTGTATAGGAAAAAGCTCAGCTTCAGCTGAGACATGATGCTTAGACAAATCACAACTGCATTTAAATGCATCCTGAGAACAGTGTTGTTGCAAGCTGAGAACTTTATAATTGCTTTTTTGAATTGAAATAAAACTGAAATAAAATAAAAAAATAATAAAAAAAAAAAAGGGTGTACAAAAATAAATTAAAATGCGAAATTTACTAAAAGATTACATAAAACTAATATCAATTAATATAGATATCTATATATAATATATATCAAAAATATAATATATAGTATATATAATCTATATATATAATAAACAAACTAACATAACATGATAATCACATAACCAATTACAAATGAAACTGAAAATATAAACAATAAAGCTAATTGAATACTATGAATGACATTAATACATTCATCGCCAATAAGAACTTTTTTCTACATTGTACCATGTTTAATAATTTATTCCCCAAAAACAAACCAAAGTTAATGTGATATTGCTGAATTTAATTTTTTTAACTTTTGTATTATTTAAATTAGTTCCTTTTTATTAAGCTACGTTTTTATGATTTTACCAAACTTGTTAGTTAGGTGTGTACTTTTTTGGCATGAGAGCTTGGAATAATACAGCTATAAATTCATAAACACACTTTCGCTGGAGGACACTTGCATATGGTGGGGGGGTAAGGGAGACCTTAGGCTACTGATATGTTTATAACATTCAACCCTTTCTTTCTGATGCTTTCTTTCAGATTTCTGCTCCACATTGATTAAGCCATGATTGTCAGTATCTTGTTGCCATGATGTGACGTTTGATAGTGTATTGTCAGTGAATATTTAGGGCAGCAGTGGTCACAGGAAGAAAATTGTGTCCTCACTCAGATACAAACACATTCACAGACTTGAGCACTGCACAAAGTGATGTTTACTCCGCACTAATAGGAAACTAAATTACCATGTCTCTGTGAGAATGTGGGTGTTTGTACTGTTCTGGTGTGTTAGATTGTGCCTTGGTTCTGAACAATCGAATTACTAGGGAACAAGACACTCTTCCTGTGGAAGCAGGAGTCTTTATTCCTCTGACAGCACTGTCCTTTAAGGCTTCTCACAGCCTGACTTCAGGGCTTGCAAAATTTCAAAATCCCTCGTGACAAACAAAGCCTTCGGGGCAGAAGTACTGCTCAGATTTTGGGTGCCAACGCAATAAGAAAATAATAAATGTTTAACTAGCCCAAAATAAAAAAAGGCCTTTTTGGGTATTCACATATAGAAAATCAAGATAGGCGGGATTTAAATAGTCATCACAAAAATGATGTTTCAATACACAATGGTGTCACCAAATAGTGAACGAGAAGGATTTTTTTTTCATGTTTGTGAGCAGGGTAGCTGCAGAATTGTAACAATCATTTAAGTTAATTTTATGACAAAACACATTTTAGATAATGCAAAAGGGCCACAAGTAAAATGAACTCATTATGAATGGGGTTAAAGGACAATTCTAGTGGTACAAACATACGATACTGAGAACCATAAAATGACATGATTTCACAGTTGCAAGATACAGTTTTCACAAAAAACAACAATCTGTAGCATACACATCATGGATCAGAACTTTTAGACCATTTTTATTAGTGAAGGGGGGATGGATAAATCAAAATCAATAAGGTAAAACTTGTACCCTTTAAACGTATAAAATAATTACGTAAGTCTTAAATTGTTTAGATTTTTAGAAGCACATAACTGTTATTTCTCATTTACAACGCTGTATTTGCTGTGTAAAAACATGAGTTGATATTTGCATTGATCTTACCATAAACAGCAAGAAATGCTTATATGGAGAATGCAATTCTTTCGTGCCACGAGGTGGCGGACATAATTAGGAGCTACTGAATGATTGTCGGTTTCCAAAACCACCAGAGTCAACGAGGCGGTAGACAAAGTCAGCTATGAAAATTAAAAATAAAGCCAAGGACAACGTTATCTGAGAGCAGGCACTCAGAATAACCCTTATTGAAATAGTCAAAATTTTCCCACTCCCTCTGCAAGTTAAAACGTTGGAGTTTTCCCATTTCGAATCACATTGCAACCGATGTCCGGAAAAGACTGGCGGATAATAGCGCACTTTTAGCTTGCTTAGCAAAGGTCGTGAAAATGAGATTCTGATTAGACCGGTAATAAGCTCATCAGTAACTAAAGCCCATCGCGGGTGTGGAATGATCAAGGGGAACTTTGCTGCCGGGGTAGGACACACATGGGGTGCAGTGTGGCAAATCGCATGATATTACGGGCACAGAAATAGCTTATTGGAAAGTTGGAGCCCATAAGGCTGAGAGATAGTGAAATTCCTAGTATCATATCGGGCCTCACACAGTCGCAAAACTTTCAATTTTCCTTCGGGTCTTCGTACACGATGTAACTCCAGAGAGTCAAAATTTTAAATCGTAAAAATATAGAAACCATTTGTGTCAGTTTGAGCAACATCTAACGATCTAATCAGAATTCACTGTCTATGCTAAGCTACCGCTAACAAGTGCTAGCCACCAACCCTGAGATCGTCTGCATGGATTCAGAAAACTGTAAAGCTCAACTGGTTTAAACTCAAATAGGGGAGATTGTTGAAAATTAGCCTACATTTTCAAAAATAGCGAAGTGTTTCTTTAAGGGACTTTTGGGACAGTCGGTTCCCTTCAAATACATTCAAATAAAGACATCCGCGCCACGTTTTTACTTGAAACATGCAGTGCTCATATTTATTCAATGACATCATATCCTTTTGAAGTTGAATCCAGCCGTATCGCGACTCTTGTCTTTGCGTCCCCACATGTGACAACCCCGGGCTGGACTCCGCTTCGTCCACAGTGAAGCCGATCCGGTGATCCACAGCGCATAGTTGTTGTATTTCCTCAACAACCAGCACGGATCAGCTCCAGGCATGCCGAAGCGGATATCGTCCTCTTTTGGAAGGTCAAGCAAAGCAGTTTCGCTTTCACAACGAACACAGTGCCTTCATGACATGGCGGCTGTGGCAACAACAATACTACAGTGAGAATAAAAGTTACGCCGCCTTTCTTTGTGTGAACATTTGGGCGGCGTTATGCAAATTTTCCGACATCATGATGTAGATATGTGGGGGCTTGTTAGAATGAGCCGTTTTAGGAGGGTGTGGTTGATTCTTAACTTTTATAAATAATATCTCTTGGATTTGAGACTTTAGTCTTTGCAACTTTACAGAGCTTCTTTATGCACCAGAGCTTGTAACACTCCAAAGAGAAAAATTGAAATCGCACTCATATGACCCCTTTAATTTTTTGATCTTCTTCAATCAAACCTTTGCAAGAATGTATTAAGGGCATCATATGACCCCTTTAATTTTTTGATCTTCTTCAATCAAACCTTTGCAAGAATGTATTAAGGATTAGTAAGCACTTACCCTCATATTGCTGCTACATTTCCTTTTCTGCACAGTGCACTTTGGGCAAGTCCGTCCAATTGTTGCAACATTCCTGGGTGTCTTTTTTCTATGTAGGTAATAGTTTTAGTAACATCTTTAAGTAAATCATAAGTAAAATCTGATGAATTATCATAAATCTAGCTTTAACTTTAGAAACTATTTTTCAGGTTCGTCCAGCTCTCATACTTGTGTACATTCTAATCTAGACCATAGCAATGACTGAAAATGTGACTGATGTTTTAACTGTCAAGTCAAGACTTCTATTCTATCTTGCAGCCACCATTTTGAGCTTTCCCATTGATTTTTCTGCAAGACATTTTACAAGTAACTAGTTGTCCTAGCAGCTAGCCACACGACATGAAAACTAAACACTGACACCAACTGCATAAAACTTGTTAAAGGAACAATTTGGGGTGACCAAGCAGCAACACTGTTTAAGCTGTCACCGCTTTAAGTAGACTGAAGAGATTGTTTAGTTAAATGTAAATTTGTTTAAGGTTATAAGCACTATTGCAGAGTTCCCTTTGATTCCTTTTAAGGGTTTCCGCCACATTCCGAGGAAACCCTAAAATATCCCGGGAATATTTACCATTAAATTTCCATGCATTTATCTAGACCTGGCATCTAAAGGGAGTGAAAGGCAATTTTTTTTCTGGTTTTTTGCCTGTGCTCATAATCGTGCACCGCTAGATTAAAGATTCGGCCTGAAGCAGCCACATGATGGGATATTGAACAGATTTTTTTTTCTTAATAACTAATCATTTTAAACTATTATAAAAGAATTGGTTCATTTACATATCATAGAAGTTTGCAAAATCCACCTTAGCATCTCTAAAAACAAAATAGACGGGGATGGCTATAATCGAATTATCTTTATCATCCCTCCATCAGCTGACAGTGGTCCTTTCTTCTCAGCTAGGTTCTTAGTCCCCCCCCAAACACTTTGAGCAGACAGACAACACACTTCACACCACAAACAATCAACTGCAATCCTGCTGCAATCACTGTATCTCTTTCCGTGACATTTAAGTGACAGGTTTCTTAAACACGGGCCAGTGACTCCATCCTGTGAACGAGCTCCACAGGGTTTGAGGGGGCGGGGGGGGTTGGATAGCTGTCTCCTCAGATAAAAGGATTCAGTAAGTACAGCTAGCGTTCAGGCTGGCTGATAGTTGCTACAGGCGATGCACTTAGATGCCAGTCCCTCAACTCCATCCCACAGTAGTGTGAAAATGTTGTGACAGTGATATAATGATATTTGTAGACACGAGTGGTGGTGTAAAGTGGGACGTATTTAGTGAACATTCTGTTAGTGTCTCATCGCTCTGATTTGTTTTGGAAGTTTTAAATATTGCAGGCTTTTTTCCAGCATTCCAGTCCTCTGGCTATGGATAAATTCTTAATTTATACTAGATTTAATTTAATAAGCATTTTTTCATGATGTGCTGATGTTGGCATACATGACAGATCTTATCTATTCACCCACAAGCTCTGTGAACTATTGTCCCTTCAAAAACACGTGGCTTGATGTCTCAATCTGTCTGTTAAATGTTACTGTGTGTTCTTTTCAGAGCTGTGAAAGTCTCGGCAGGCGGCTCAGGTTCAGGGAGAGAGACTGTCCCAAGAGGTTACCACAGAGTCAATGCTGCAGGTAAGAGCTGCTACGCGTCAGTGTCTGCATACAAGCTGTAGAGGTGCAGGGCATTTATTCATTATCGCTAAAAAAACTCTTATCTATGGCATGCATCATGCTGATCATTTTTAGCAAAGTTTCTTTTTAAAAAATGTTTTAATTAACTTATTTGTGCTATCATTCTATCTATCTGTAATTATTTTTGTTGCTTTTTCTATAATTTTATGTCATTGTCTGTCATTTTATTAGGGATGCACGATATATCGGCCACCATATCGGTATCGGCCGATAAATGCTCATTTTTTCTGTTATCGTATCGGCCTGATAAGAAAATTTTGCCGATATCTTAAAGCCGATAAATAATGCATTATTTTCTTCAGAGACACTTCAGATGCGCGCTGTTCGTTTGCAGCCTTTTGTGCAATTGTACGTTGTAATATTGTGTTTATTTGATGTATATCTGATTTATCTCATATAGAATGCGTTTGGTTAAGTTAAAAGAGCGCTTCAGTTTACCGGTGATCATCTTTAGCTCAGCGCACGCAGCTCAAACAGCAGTGCACAACATTAATAACTATGATTGGGAATGTCGTGTATATAACATTCTAATGAGAACATTATTATAATAAAACGTTGTGAATTCTTTGTGTTTAGTTGCTGTGTTTCAGTGTGTTGTTATGGGAAGAGCGCATCCACAACATGATCACACATTCTGACTATAGCACGCTATAACTGCGTCATTTTGTACATATATAAGTTGTAATATTATGTTTATGTTGTATTAATATTAATCTCAGGACGCATTTCCTTGAGTTAAATAAGCTGCCAGCAAAACGCTTCAGTTTACCGTGTTCATTCAGCTCTTCGGCTTCAGCACGCGCAGCTCAACGGCTGCTATTTGAAACAGTGGTATTAATTTGTTACTTTTTTTAAATCATTGATACATTATTAATAACAACCACTTGTATTTTATTTCTCTTATATTTTCATCAACCTATGTTTTAGTAATTAAAATCATAATTATTGTCCCCCGGGCAGAGCATTCCGTTTTATTGTCTTGGCCGCTTATTTATTCTTTTACAACGTGGTAATGATTGTCCGTTACTTGGTTGCATTATTTAATGCATTTTGTTTATTTTATTTGTAAACTTTTTATGACTAATTTGGTAATGGAGAGTACAATTATTTTAAAACGTACACCGGCAAACTAGGCTGCTTTAGTGTTTTGGGATGTGGGCTTAATGATTCGAACCGTTTTTGTAATATGCTCTTCACAAATATATCTTTGACATAGTTTTCACCAAACATAGCGTTTATCTCGTCTTTCAAAATAAGAAAATCGTTATCGTAATGGCCTAAATTTTCATATCGGGCAATCCCTACCTTTATATATACCGTTCTTTCTTCCTGTTGTTCTATCTTCATTTGTTTAGTTTTCATCGTTCGTTTTTTCTATCATGCTTTCTATCATTTGTCATTGGCTGTCTCCTGCCCAGTCCATTTTAATCTGTCCGTCGTTTTCTAATACCGTCTTCGGGCGCTTTCTATCATTAATCTCATCCTTCTTCCTCCTGGTCTGTCCGTCGTTCTATCTTGTTTGTTTTTCCTATCTCATTTATCTGTCCCTGTCTTACCAATTCCAATTAAAATTCAATTTATTTACAACATGAACTGTTCCTGTCCCCCCGTCTGGCCCCGACTCTAATCTGTCCCCTGTCATTTTGTTCGTTCATTCCTGTTCTATCATTCCTTCATCTGTTCTTTCTGTCTTCTTTCTAATGTTTTATGAATTGTTCCCCGTCTCGAGCTATCTATCTATCTAATCTTTATCTCTCTGTCATATATAAGTTCTGTAGTGCATTCAGCTAGGTCAAAAGCTCTCGACAGAACCTCCGTTTATAACCTCAGGCAACAGCATTTACATTCCACATGCTTTTTATGCTCCCTCCATCCTTTGGTGAGGAAGAGGTGGAAAATACATAAAAATCAGGCGACACACACAAACATAATGCTTGTCAGATCCCCCGTTTAAGAATATTAAACACTGCAATTAAGATTCTGCTGTGAGGAAGGAGAGGGAAAGAGGGGGCGAGAGAGAGAAAGACCGAGGTAGCCAAGCCTGGACGTTTCTGTATTTAGGAGGTTGGCACTCCGTGTGAACCCAGCAAGGTGTCAACGCTCATCTTTCCCCTTCCACCTGATCAGAAAGACCCCAACGCCAGAGCAGGGAGCGGGGGAGGGCAAGGATAGAGAGAGACAGCCCTGCTTTCAGGAGACTCAAGGCTGCTGCTCCCTGCCTTGTGTTGTTTTTGCACTACGTGCTCCCTATGCTGATGTGTAGCCCATCAATTTTTGATGAAGCATCCGCAGGCTCTCAGCTGTAGATTTCTGAAGGTAGACTGCAGTGTTTTTCACAAGGTGTGCAGGTCCATGGTGCCTTGTTAACTTCACCCTGAGCTGTCTGTCTGCTCAATACACTTCACTGTGGCTTATGGCTACAGTTAATGATGCTATAAGCATACTAGTAATGACTTTGGGTTAAAGCTCAGATTGGGATATCAGGATGATTTCTTTCTTCAGAATATGTATATTCAGTTGTGCACTTGTGCCCTTTGCAGAATCCTTAGGATGTTTAGGCATTACAGTAGCTAATAATGCAAGAGATCAAACTTTTAAAAATGCTATTATATATTTTTTCTTACTCTTTGCAGAAGCTGCATAACAGATGTTTATAAACAGTTTTTAGACGCTTTATTCTTAGCTACAGTGTAGGAATTTCATTGCATTATATATAAAATATAGTAGCTACCAACCAGAATTAAAATCTGTAAACACGATACTTTTTTTTGCAGTTTTGTAAAATGTTTTGCTTGAAGCATGTGTTTGTGCTATGTTTAATAGTTGCTGCCTTTTATGATAGCTGTGTAGGAGTCCCTCACTTGAATGGCAAAGATAGATCTCAAACCAGGGACTGTCAAAAAGGACAAAGTCAATTTGTGTTCATTGAGTTGTTATTTTGTATTGTGTACATATTTGTTACGTTACAGAGCTTCATCTGGGCAGTGATAAATAAAACATGCATCAAAATGCACACAAAAAAGCATGTGCAAGTGGTGTTTAAACGTAAAATAAATAACATTGACCCAGTTATTATTGGCCTCTTTCACTTCTTGTCCACAATCCCATAAACTAAACCTCTAATAACTCCTAGAACTACAGGATGTTGCTTAAACCTAAAGGTGGTCAAATTGAAAATGCATCCTGTCATCACAGTGTTTAAATGCACTTTTTGTGACAAATCGCCCATTATTTAAACCATTAGCAAACCTGCTCCAGAGCTGTTATGGCACAAAACACGCAAGAAAGTACTCTCTTCAAGAAAAATAAAATAAAACGACAACCGCAAATGCTACACACACTTCACAATTTATAGAAAAGGACAGGATGGATTTATCCTCTTTGAGCTTGTAAATGCTGAGTATGCAATTACCCCTATAATGGAAGCGTTGTGTCCAAATTGGAGCCATTAAAGTGATTTAACAGAGGGAAGATTGGGCCTGGCATTTCTGAGACTGTGTACACATGGGGAGTTAAAAAATGTTTAATCACTGGGTTTTAGGGCCTATTAGGGTGTGAAAAAAGGGCCAGTGCAAGCCAAAACTTGTCATGGTGCTGAGGCACTCATTAAGTCATACTTTTATTGCATTCTGTTTCATTTTTTCATAATACCCAGCTAATTATTTATTATAGATATGTGGTATGTAGTCTGGAACGTTTCATTCAAATGTTGTCAGAACCGGTTTACACCTGATACTAATATCCATCTCTGGTGATCTGACGACTCGTGGTCTCCCAACACTGTGGGTCTCTGATGTGTTTTCTTTAACCACTTGTGATCAGATTTTTAGCAGAGGGTCTCTGGTTTTGTGACTTCAGACATCTGTGTCACTATGTACTGTTAGCTCATGGTGAAAAAAAAAAGACAGAAATAGCACGCTGTTATTCCTAAACATACTTGAATTTAATTCTTAAGTGATATTTTAGTAAGTTAAGAGGTCTCATTTATTAGTTGAGAACCATGTTTCAAATGAACTTCTGATGTGCACATGATCTGTGTCACTACATGTTGATATCAGGCATACTGAAAAGCTTTTGTGAAGTGTATTTATGCATATATCTATTTATTTCAGTCAGACGGTTAGTTTCTTTTTTAGCAGCATGCAGCCAGCAAAGTTTAAAGCCTTTGTTTTAGCACAGTAATCCTTTGATGTTGTCCAAGACGTATATTACACTATGAATACAATGTTGTCGCTTGTTAAAACAACAGGATTCTTGAAGAGAGAAAAGAAAAAGAATTTTTGGAGTCCATCAGTCCAAAATGGGTATAAAAAGTCTCCAGTGTCTAAACCGTGATTCCATTACTTTCGCATCTTTTTTCTTTGTACCGTGACAGACGTACACAAAGTCGCAGACAGATCAGCCTTCTCTGGTCATTTACGTTTTCTTCTAACCTAATTTTCTCTGTTTGATCTGGCTTAAAGGGGCTTCTTGAAAACGCACCCAATGTATTGATGTGAAAGAGGATGCAGCTTCTCCCTTTTTCCCTGCCACAAGAAGAAAGAAGACTTTCTGCTTTATTTCCCCCTCCTCATCCCCGCTGCCTCTCTCCGCTTTGGCTCTTTCAGCATGCCGGGTTTTATCTAGCCGGCCAAGGCTGCAGAGAAATGGGCACCCTGGTGAGACCCAGCAAAGCATTTATTAGCAGCTTTGCACAGCGGCATTATAATGGCAGCCACAGAGGCACTCAAGTTTGGCCTTTTACTTTTTTTTTTTACTCTTGTGAAGTTCAGCCACACATGAAAGGAGGAAACAGCCCACCCTCTAATATATTCCCGATTTGATATCGTATCGGGAGAGCGAGGGATGAAGGCTGCCTTACAAAGGGAGCAGGCAGAAGGAAAATGTAAATAAAAGTCCCTGGAGGCTTTTGTGTCTGGCTGTTGTAGTTTGCAAAAGTGAGAATCACGTGTTCCCATTCGTACTGCCCAGTGGAGCTTTTGAACTCTGGCTGTTTGAAAAAATCCCATCAGAGGCTTTGTGTATGGGCTCTGTACCATAACTTTCCCCGGCTGAACAATACCGGACTGCCAGGAAGCCTTTTTCCACAATCGCCTTCAACTTGGGGTGCTAGTGTAAGTAAAGAATTCCCACTGTCCAGAAAAAAGGGGAATCGCGACAAAGAGAGCGGATGAGCGCCTTTCTTTTCTCTCTCTCTCTCTCTCTCTGCTTCCTGTTCCTCTTCTTCCCAAAAAAATGTCTAGCTTTTTTTTCTATTATCTGTTTAATTTTTCCATTTTCCATGTCGTTTCGGTGTGTGCCCGTTTTTATGTCGAGCACGGGAAACGTTAAATAAGCGGTTACGGGACTGTGAGGGCAGCTGGCAGGACGCACCCTGAATTTTGGATGTTGCCCACTTCCCTCTTTCACTTGCCCTTTCTTTCACTCTCTCTCTCTCCCTTTCTCTCTTCTCCAACCATGTGTAGGCGAGACACTCCTTCATCTAGCCTGCAAGAAGAACCAGGTGGAGAGGTTACTTCGTATCCTCAGCGTGCCTGGAACAGACGTCAACATTAAAGGTAGGTTTCTATATTCCTCCCCTGCCCTCAATAGAATCGTCCCATTTCTTCTGTTTTACTTTTTTGTGTACTGAACAGTTAATTCAAACAAAGGAACGCGTACGTCACCCGTCTAACCTTTTAGATCAAATGTAAGTGTGTGTCTGGTAGGTTCAGACAATGTTTTAGGCTCGGTTTAATATCGTGGTGTCATGCAAATTTTACACATGCCTTTCGCTTTCCAATCTTGTTTTGAAATCTTGATATAATCATGGTTATTTTAGCCGTATAGCTTGATGAAAATTCCGCCTTTGTTGTTTTATATAATGTTGCGTTATTTTTGTTTTGTTAGATTTCTTTTACTCAAAAAGGGATTTCTTTGAAAATTCATTTTAGAATGAGCATGTTTGCGCAATTATGTTGACATACAGAAATGTTTACGATTGAGGCCTCTTTGCTAATGTTTTTTTTTTTACAGTGTTACACTGTTTGTTGTTTTCTTTCACTCAAAAAGACTACAGCGAGAATCTTAAAATGGGATTTGTTTGAGAATTACTAGCAAACAGTTGCATTTTAGAATCAGTATGTTTGTGCCGTTATGTTATGATGTACAGAAATCTTTGCGATTGAGGCCTCTTTGTACCTCGGTCTATTTTTATTGGGGGGTTTTCACACCAAAAGACTGCATTAGGAGTCTTAAGATTTATTTGAAAACTGCTAGCATGAAATTGTATTTTAGAGTCAGTTTGTTTGAACAGTTATGGTATGATGTACAGAAATGTTTATGAAAGAGGCCTCTTTGCTAAAAAATTTCAAATAGTTGATGTTTTGTTTATTTTTATTATTCTAACTCTATTCAACAAAAACATTCTATATTTAATAATATACTGGACATAAAAATCCCCTTGTTTAATAATTTACTTCCCAGTAATGTAACAATGTAAAAGTGAATATTGTCAGAAAAACACTACGAAGACAAACAGTAACTTATGATGAGGTATTTAGTTATGACATTCTGTGACATTGAATTTGAATTGTTAATATACAATTTTATGGCAAGAATTAAAAGTACATATTATTCAAGTGCAAATTACACAAATGTATTTGCTTTTGTGCTTAGTCGTTCTTTCTTTCTTTTTAAATTCCACATTTGTCAGCATCTAAGCTTGACCTTGCATGTATTGTAGCACCAAGTCTCACAGTGTATTGTGCCACTGTTTGCAGATCACGCTGGCTGGACGCCCCTTCATGAAGCCTGTAACCATGGCAGCATGGAGTGTGTGCAGGCCCTGCTCCAGCACTGCCCGAACCTACAGCTGGGCAGTCAGGTCCAGGGAGTCAGTCCACTACACGACGCCCTGCTGAACCAACACACGCACATCGCCAAGATGCTGCTGCAGCGCGGCGGTGAGTGCCTGATGTACATATATATGCAGTCTGAGATCAGACCTTCACAAAACAATGCATACAAACACATATATACATACACTTTCAAGATACATACTGTGAATACAGATCTTCATATAAGAGGGCTGAAACCATGAGAGTGCATGCACACATTTCGCATAAACATAAACCCTTCAACGGCAACTTTGAATTTCAAAAAAGTGATGAGTTCACTTGTTCCTCCTGGTTCAGTCTCTCACGAGTCTCTTATCCAGTCACAATCAAACGCGCCCTTCTATGAGTGCCTGACTCGTATTGAATACAACATTATACTGTATTTCTTCAAAAAATGTTCAGATTCCGATTCCTTTGAGAATGATGCTGAATTTATCGAGTCATATGAAAGTGCCTCTCTTACTGGAATAAATAAAGAGAAACAGTTTTCTGTTTGCCTAGCTATGTCAGTATAACAACTGATTGAGTGCAAGCAGCAGTAAGTCACATACCGCTGCTTACACGTGTAAACAAACAAGTGGTCTTTTGTAGAAATCGTTAATCCATGCCTTCCTTTGGCTCCAGTCGAGATCTACCACCACACACACACACACACACACACACTCACACACACACACGTAGTATCGTCTTCTGCCATTCAGGGTTCAAGCTTTTTTATGTTCTTTCCTCTATAAAAACAATCCATCTACAGGAATAACCCATCGGCGTGGATGACGCTGTTAGCATCCTCCTGAAGAGATTCGACAAGTCAGGTCTGCGGCTCTCGTGAAATTCACATGCTGGTTTTTCACGGGGGAAATCTGTCAGAACAGAAATGTTTTGGCGTGCCTGGCTGTTTGCGTGCCACATGCAATCGATGTTTGCGAGCTTTGAAGCGAGCGCGACTTGTGTCAATGTAGTAAGCGCGGGATGGCTTGACGACGGGGAGGGACTAGAGGAGAGACAAAATGAGACGGGCTCCTGCTTTCCCACATGCCTTACTGTCACTCTCACTCAATCGCTTGCTTCTCCGTTTTCACTAATTATAGTTAATTTGATTCTGCTCCCCTATTAACTCATGTAGATATTCTGGCCTCAAAAAGTAAATTAGATTGGGATTGTTTGGTCCCGGTGAGAATGTTTTTTTTTTCGCTCTCTCTTCTTGCTGACTGAGATTGGTCCTATACCAATGCATGAAAAGAGGTCAGGAAAATAAGCTTTTTTTTTTTTCATGAAATTAGAATTGTGATGTGTCTGGGATACAGACATCCGTTGAGATCCCTCTTAAGACATGGAGGTGCACACACATATATCTTATATATATATATATATTATATAATATTACACACACCTATCTCACCCTGAGAGAATGATCCCTGAATGTGGCATCTTATCACCGACGATCCTGTGGATGTATATGTGTGTGTGTGTGTGTGACACTGGACCACAAAACCAGTCATGCATGGGTATATGTGTAGCAATAGCCAAAAAAATTATAGATTTTTATTTATGCCAAAAATCAAGTAAAGATCATGCTTCCTGAAGATATTTTGTAAATTTCCTACTGTTAATATATTAAAACTTAATTTTTGATTATTAATATGTATTGCTAAGAACTTCATTTGAACAACTTTTAAGGCAATTTTCTCAATATTTAGATTTTTTTGCACCCTCAGATTCCAAATATTGTCCTATCATAACAAACCTTACATCAATGGAAAGCTTATTTATTCAGTTTTCAGATAATGTCTACATATCAATTTGGAAAAATTGACACTTAAGTGGTCCAGGGTCACAATTCTCAACTATTTATTTTTTAAATGGGCTTAAATGTGTCCTTTTTTTAAATTCTGATAATATTTATTTTTTAATCCTTTTTTTATCCTTGTCCTATGGCTGAAAATGACTTGGAAAAAGACATGGAAATCTATTATTTTAGGGTATATTTCACCCAAGAATGAAAATTCTGTCATCTTTTACTCACCGAAGTTGTTCCAAATCTGTATAAGTTTCAATCTTCTTCACAAAAGAAGATATTTTGAAGAGAGTTGGCAAATAAGCAGTTTTTGACTACCATTTTTCCATACTATGGAAGTCAGAGGAGACCAGCAACTGTTTGGTTACCTACATTCTTCAAAATATCTTCTCAGTGCAGGTTTGGAGGGTGAGTAAATGTTTTCATTTTTTGGGAGAGCTAGCCCTTTAAATACCAAGGGAAAGAGTTAAATTATTATTAAATATTATTAGATAAAAAAATTTTAGATGCATTTTAGTACCTGTATACATAAGATGCCTAGAATTTACATAGTTTGCTCTTATGAGACGGGTTCACAAAGTCGGTCATTATCAAATGGTCATTCTTATTGAATATAGAAAACTATTTAATAAAACATACATAAAGGAAAAGATTCCAACCAAATGTTGGTGTTCAAGTAAATGTGCTTTCTTATGGAATAAAAAGGACAGGCGTGTGTACATGAAACTCTTACACTACAAAACACGGCTTCAGTATGAAATAATAATGAATGTTAGTGGATTGAGGGGTGAGGGGGTAAAAGACTAGATCCTCCTCCTCCTGCCCATGGGCACTGGCAGACTAACCGTGCCATGGCCAAGGGCAGTGACGGTGTCTCAGCTGCCTAGCCCAAGTCTGGCTAACTCAAACCCCCACCCCCCACCACACACACACACACACACCACACTACGTTGTAAGCGTGGTGGAGCGTAATTTCATTCAGCCATTTCCTGATTGGTATTGCGTGCAGCTTCCAGCACCCAGCGGCTTGTATCCAAAGAAGAGCAGAGCGAACAACGGCCATGAAAGAGCCTTCGAGTTACTGCCATGGCCTTCAAATCTTAATGGCTTGATGGTTGCTGTGAATACAGCTCTGTTTTCAGGACTGGAATGGATTAAGGCTTGCTGGCATGACTCAGGCTCTCTTGTACGAGGGTCAGCGTCTAACAGATAGTTCTGCTCAGTCCTATTCACAATGTACAAAAAAAAAAACAATTGAGGTTTTCTGTAAATGTTCAGCGTAGCCTTTGATGAGATCCTGATGCAGGTCTGATGTCATTTATATAGCTGTTTGTGCATCGCGAGAATGAAGTTATTGGTATGAAGAAATCTGTGAAAATGTAGCATGATTTTCAGAATTACTTCGTATTTGGTTTGTGCCCCTTTAATGACATCTGAAATATTTATTATTTTGCATCAACTTGATTTTTATATATTGTTCAAAATCCTAAAACCTTGTTTATTTGCAGATTTAAGGGGGACATAACACACAGTTTCATCCAATCTCATATGTGACCCTGGACCACAAACCAGTCTTAAGTCGCTTGGGTATATTTTTAGCAACATCCAAATAAACCCCGCCCCATGTATGGGTCAAAATGATGGATTTTTTTTTTTTATTCAAAAAATCATTAGGATATTAAGTAAAGATCATGTTCCATGAAGATATTTTGTAAATTTCCTACTGTAAATATATCAAAACTTAATTTGATTATTAATATGCATTGCTAAGAACTTAATTTGAACAGCTTTAAAGGCAATTTTCTCAGTATTGTGATTTTTTTTGCACCATCAGATTCCAGATATTCAAATAGTTGTAGCTCGGCCAGATATTGTCCTATCATATCAAAGCTTATTTATTCCGCTTTCATATGATGTATATATCTCAGTTTCGAAAAATTAAACCTTATGACTGGTTTTGTGCTCCAAGGTCACATATTAATCTTGAGTTCTAAGATAGTAGTATTGCATCCTTCATATCTCTGAAGAGTCTTTAGTTTTATCAGATTTATAAAAGAAATATATAGCTTTACGCTTCTCTCCAAAAACAGCCGGACGACTTCCGTAACCTGAATGAAGCACGTCGATATGCTGCCCTTGTTCTCACTCTGTTTGCTGTGTGCACACGCGCTTCCAGGAGAAGTGGCCATACAAGGAATTCCGACCTTTATTACGTCATGAAGAGCCATGCTCAAAAAAAACTTTCCGAAACTTATACGAACCCAGAAGAAGTGTATTTGGTACAGAAATACTTCGTCATACGTCCAAATCGTTTTTTGAGACTTTGGTCATGTTTAGCATGAAAATCCAACTCTTTAACAGTGTAAACAACCCCCCCCCCCCCAAATTAGATTTTCAATAGTCTGACATTTTTCCGTATTTTGTACAGTGGTGGACGAAGTACACAAATCAAGCACTTGAGTAAAAGTACAGATCCGTATAATAGAATATTACTCCAATAAAAGTAAAAGTACTCAGTTTTCAATTTTACTCGAGTGAAAGTACAAAAGTACTTGATTTTTTTATGTACTTAAGTAAAAAGTACCGATAGATTAATGTTTATTTTGCCATTTTATATAGGCTACTTTTATCATTTAATTTTATATTAGCATATAAAAACAGACGTCACATAGGGCTAAATGCATAGCATTTTAGTAAAACTGCAGCGGGGAAGATGAACGTGCATGAGCTATTTTATTTAATCTGTGTTATTTTAATTTTTTTTTTTTACCTAAAACAGAGACACTGATGTTGATGTTTCTGCATTCAAGCATTTCAGTGGGCTTAAACAGATCACCCTTTACAGCAGATTTAGTTCACAAACAGCTTTGACCTAAATATGATTTTCAGTTACAATAATTAATCCTAAAATTCGACATTAGTAACTTACTTTTAACAGCATCAGACGTGCGCGCACTCACAAGATCTCCCGGTTCTTACTTGTGAATTCAGTTCACTGGAGACTCGCACTAAACGGTTCATTTGAATCAGTGAGTTGTCGACCCGAGAACAGCTACAATCGGATCATTCCAATTCGTGAATGAATCGTTTGGTGCGATTTGTGAACGATTTAACGAGTTAATTGAAAATAATCAGTTCGTTCATGAATCAGACATTGCTTCTGTAAATGTATGGAAGTAAAAATTACGATCTTATGCTTTTGAATGTAGTGAAGTAAAAGTTACTCAAAATAAAACTACTCCAGTAAAGTACAGATACTTGAAAAATGTACTTAAGAACAGTAACGAAGTAAAACTACTTCGTTACTGTCCACCACTGTTGGTAAAGTGATTCCTGTAATCAATATTTGTGGCCGTTAGATACTACAGCCAATGATGGACAATTTGTCGATATAAAAAATAATAGACCGTCCTGATCAACAAATTTCCAACAAATCCTGATAGATAAAATCAAGTCCAATCTTATTTTGTTTTCTATTTGAACTTTTTTGGCGGTCATCATTTATTCACTCTCATGTCGTTCAAACCTACATGACTTGCATTCTTTTTTGGAACACAAAAGTAAATATTTTGTAAAAATTTGCAGTGTTTTTTTGTCCACGCAATGATATTCAGCTGAGTCAAATGGTGTTTTGAACCCAGTTAAATTATATTATATGGACAAAAACGTTCTTCAATATATTGTTTATGTTCCACAAAAGAAAGTCATACAGGTTTGAACAGCACGGGGTGAGTAAATGATTACAAAATTGTCATTATTGGGTGATCTAACCCTTTAAAATAGTTGCATATACCATTTTAACAGTCTGTAAATAGATAAAGTAGTTTTACAGTATGTTTTACCCAAACAGTCTGGAGTAAAACTATAATCCACGTCATTGTACTTCTCTAGCATTTTCTCATGACTTTCTGAAGCTCTCA
Source organism: Sinocyclocheilus anophthalmus (assembly GCA_018155175.1). Taxonomy (NCBI): domain Eukaryota; kingdom Metazoa; phylum Chordata; class Actinopteri; order Cypriniformes; family Cyprinidae; genus Sinocyclocheilus; species Sinocyclocheilus anophthalmus. Next base: position 858,705 of record JADLZN010000144.1, read on the forward strand.
GAAGCATTGTTGCCTCCAAAATTTGACCGTACGTCAATCACTTCTCAACTATACTTCCTACCCGTCGTCAATAGTATAGACCGTAACTCAGAGTAACAAAAGAGCCATGATTTCTTTTGTTGTGGTATTAGAGTATAAAACACTTAAAGCACTGTAATGACAAATGGTGGCTCAATGTCTTTGTTAATAAGGCTGAGTTCACATGCAGTTGTTCTCCTCTCTGTGTACATTAATAGGAGTATTTCCCCCTCGCATTTTGCATTGAAACCGCGTTAGATTAAAGCTCTGGCAAAGCTCTTGATTTAGTCATTACACAACTCCTCATGCTCTGTTTGTTTGTTTGTGCTAGTCACACCAAATACATTAATCAGCTTCTCTTCTCAGACTTCTCTCCCTCTGATTGCGAGTGCCTTTGAGCTTCCTCTGCATAATTGTTCTCCTGTTAAAATGCATAATTAACCAAGTCACTTCCTCACACTGAGTCACTTCCTCACACTGGGCTCACCAGGCTTTCAGCTGTGCCACTGTTAGGATCAATACCGAATGTTTGACTCTGAATTGGGTGTGTGTATGCATTCCACCAAACTTGTGGCATGCCTTTTTTTCTTTACGAATGGCACAGATACTCTCTTTGAAATATACTTGCACAGTAATGACAACAGCCACAACCACGACAAGCAGCAGGACATTTTGTCAGTCATATTGGTTTTGATTTTTGGTGCATTGTGCTGGATAGCCCTGCCAATAGTGAAATTTCATCGGTATAAAATCTTGCTGCCTATAACCACAAATTAAACCGCAAATTACCTACTGATTGGATTTCGATTTTGGATAATAAAATTACTTAATAATACTACTAGGACACATTGTAACTCACAAGCTTTTGGGAAAATGTGCACATCCAGACGAATTGGACACAGCTGCAAGACAAAAAGTGATGTCCACACACTGATAATAAAGCTGGAAAAAAAACTACGTTCTGATTGAACCTAGTTGAAATGTTGCTTTGTTTCTAAAGAAGTTTGGAGCAATTAATATCAGTATTAATATCACTATTAATAGCTTTATTAGTACTTCAGTTGTTTGTATGTAGTCTGGTATAGGCAGACTGTTTATTATTGGCTATTTGCATGTATTTTTTGCTTATTCTGGCCAAGAAATGCCCACTTGGACAGGAAAGGCATTTTGATGCAGTCAGTCATAGCATGCCACAATAAAAGCACAGAACAACCTTATTAGCTCAAAACTGGTATTCTAGCATGCACAGTTGCAAAACACTGGAAAAAGACTTGTATAGACCCTGAAATAAAATATTCAGTTCATCCTAAAGTAATATGTACAAATTATTTTTCAGACGTGACTCAGAAAGCACAGTATACACCCAATGCTCGTGGCTGTCTCGTTCTTATGCTGCTATGTGTCTTGAGTAGGGTTGTGACGGTGAGGAAATTTTCCCACCGTTAATCGACGCGTGACAACACCGGTAATACCGGTATCACCGCTGGGGCTGGGGCGTTCCCTCTTTTCCTCGCTTTCCTTCGCTCTTAAATAGCTTGTAAAAGCGGTGTGCCCATTTTACTTTCACTTTAAAATAGCGGCAATTCGGAGTAAAGCAATTGTTCGTTTTTAGTTCGTTTGAATTTTCCCTCTTTTCCTCGCTTTCCTTCGCTTTTAAATAGCTTAAAAGCGCCGTGCGCATTTTACTTTCACTTTTGAATTAGCGGCAGTTAGGCGTCAATTGCTTGAATGCAACAACAAAATACAACATCAAACTCACTTTAGCCTATATATAAAATATATAACTTTTATTAACAAAACAAATAAAAATACACCATGCTATAGGGCAAGCTATGCCTAATATAAAATAACAAATAACTTACATAAAGTTTAATAGGTATACAAAACAACAATAGTAAACATGTATAATATATAACCAAATAAATAAGAAACGTAGAACGTTTATTAGCAAAACGAATGTCAAATAAAATAAATAAATGACACAGTTTAAATAAAGTAAAAATCAGCAAACAATGTGGAACCAATTAAATAAGAAACTAATGTTTAAAAAAACTTCCAAAATCACCTTAGATAACTGCTAAAAAGTTTTCAGCAGGCTTTTCAAATCAAAATATTGCCAAACAGGCGCTTTTGCATCTAGTTTCGAAACTAAATAATCCGCGATCGTCTTGTCTGTCTCACCTCACTCTTCTTGTCAGTCAGCTTGACTCATCCTCCTCACTGGAGAAATTAAATCTGATCTGTGTGATGCGACTGTCGTTCGGCATGCTGCATTGAGTAGCCGCGTTCAGTTTTTAATTGTAGTGTCTGTTCTTTTACTGAACTAAATGATTTTTATTACTATAAAAAATCAAAACGACGGTGGGGGTCGGTGACGCGGTGGGCAAGTGATGTAACCGGTGTTGTGTGGACGAAAATGCCTTGTTGATGTCAGAGGTCAGAGGAGAATGGGCAGACTGGGTAGAGATGATAGAAAAGCAAGAGAAAAAAAAAAAAAAAAAAAAACGATCAGTAACTCAATAACTCGTTACTAACTCGTTACAACCAAGGTATACCATCTCTGAACACACAACACGTCAAACCCTGAAGCAGATGGGCTACAGCAGCAGAAGACCACACCGGGTGCCGCTCCTGTCAGCTAAGAACAGGAAACGGAGGCTACAATTCGCACAGACTCACCAAAATTGGACAATAGAAGATTGGAAAAACGTTGCCTGTTCTGATGAGTCTCGATTTCTGCTGCGACATTCAGATGGTAGGGTCAGAATTTGTCGTAAAGAACATGAAAGCATGGATCCATCCTGCCTTGTCTCAACGGTTCAGGCTGGTGGTGGTGTAATGGGGGATATTTTCTTGGCACACTTTGGGCAGTCACCAGATCTCAATCCAAGAGAGCACCTTCGGGATGTGGTGAAACCGTAGATTCGCATCATGGATGTGCAGCCGACAAATCTGCAGCAACTGCGTGATGCTATCATGCCAATATGGACCAAAATATCTGAGGAATGTTTCCAACACCTTGTTGAATCTATGCCACGAAGAATTAAGGCAGTTCTGAAGGCAAAAGGGGGTCCAACCCGGTACTAGCAAGGTGTACTCCCGTTCCGGAAAAACGGACCCAAATCTTTATAGAGCTTCATCTGCATGCCATAACCGACAGTGTGCTGCTCTGATAATCTAGGTGGGATGAATGGCACCTATCTTTATCAGTCTAGCGTGGTGGCATCGAGGGGTCTGTGCTGTGTTTGTAACATGAACCCGAGGAGGAGCTCGTGTGGCTTGAGTGCGATGCCAGGGAATCAGGTTTACAACAAGCTTCTGTTGTGCCCCCCATGCACAGTAATCTGTCCTAATCTCTGCCTGCCTGGCCTTTTGTCTTGGTCAATCTCTGTTAGCTCAGTGTAATGTGATTTCACACACACACACACAAACAAACAGACTTGCGTTGAGTCGGTGAGCGTCTGCTGGTTCGCAGCATGACAAAGAAGTATATTGTGTGCCCTATAGACTAAGGGCTCATGTTGTCTAGATTAAATGTGTGTGGATGGAATCATTTTCGCTGTTTCTGCCTCCCCTCCTCCACCTTTCTATTCCTAGTCTTCGTCTGCCCTCTAAAGGCTAAGGGGCGGCTTGCTTTGCTCTGACTGATGTGTGGTTTACATGCATGTTAGCAGCAGCAGCTCGTCTGTGGTGGAGGTGTAAATATCTGCGAGGGCTGAATCCCCCCGCATTGTTGTCGCCTGTACGAGGGGCATAATTACCATCGCTGGCATTTAATCCCCCCCAGGTGTTTTATTTATCTGCCGAGCGAAGTATCTGACACATCACACCAATACCTGGACTGACTTCAATCGTTCGACATGACTAATGCGCCAGCGTTGTCTTAAAACCCCAGACTGACCACTCCAGCGGCTGCGTGTGCGTCTGCATGGCTAAGCGCTGACAGATGAGTGTTTCATGGGCCATTGTGAAGAAAGGCTTGTGGCTGATCGTGCCGTCCTGAAGGAGGGAGATCTGCCCGTAGCTCGCATTCAGCAGCAGTCGCTGGCGAGCTCACATTCACGCGGGCGGTCGGGAAAGCAGGGCCCCGTCTCAGCCTTCGTCACATTCCAGGTTTCGGCCTGTCAGGTATTTGACAGTTCTGCTGCGAGACCGGCGTTAAAAAAAGCGTGCTACCTGATTCAGATGATGGGCGTATTCTCTACAAGGAAGATTCTTCAACAAACTAGAGGAGAATTGTGTGCTTCAATGATTGAGGCTTATTTATTTAAAGTCTGTTTTTTTTTTGTATCATGTGTTAGTGAAGACCATGGTTTAAACAGTAAAATTGTGGTAAAATCATTGCTTAAACACTCTCGTCATGTTCTAACATGGTTTTTATAAATGCTTTTTGAATACCAATGCTTTATTGTCATCATTAGATTACGGTATGGTGGCATGGTACTTACCGTGCGAAATGAACTTGCACTTGAGCATGACTTAGTGTGTGCGCCCGTTTTGGTACTAATGAAAAAGATGTTTGAAAGTCTAGTGTGTTGTGAAGGATGCGAGTGTTCCCCTTCACCTGTACAGGAGAGAAAAAACAACTTTTCAGAGCTCAGGCACCATTTAACCGTGCATAAAACATGGCCTTCTCTCTGTCCAATTTTTATCAGAGTTGTAGAACATCAAGCAAGGGGAAGCTGGAGGCAATCCAAGGCCTCTGCCTGCAACAAAGAATAGACATTTGCAGTTTTATTGAATTGTCACTGTATTCCTTTTATTGAAAGGAAAACGGCATTTTCTTCCTGTCAAACAACAACACTGTTTTCCCTAAAGCCAGAAACGTGCACACTGAATACATCTGTCAAGGATTCAGAGAGGTGCACACTGACCTTAAACTTGTGTAGTTCTTGCTTGACTCTGGGCAAGGTCTCTCCGTGGGGTGGGGTTGGGTGGGGGGGGGTCCCGGGTGATGAACCTGTTATGAAGAAATTTGTTGTTCTTCGCCTCGATTCTGTCTCATGGACTTACTGTCGTCTTCAGCTCGTTGACCTCAGCAATTGCTCTGACCCCGGATTTTGAAAACCCACTTTTTTACCAAAGTATACCAGGAGTTGTCTGTCAGCATAAGCAGGTTTTCCTATCAAATTAAAGAGACTGTGATGGTATCACATTTACATCGCACGCTTCTATCCAAACCAGCTTACATTTATATATGTATTTTATCAGTTCATGTATTCCCTGAGCACAGAACCCAGGACTTTGATGTTGATTATTATATTATTTTATTATAAAATTTGTGCTTTCACAGATCAGCAATCAAAAGATTTCATTTGAAATAGATTGACCAAAAAGATGTAAAAGAGAACAGAGGCAAGAAGATTTTTTTTTTTGTGGCCCTGTCTGTAGTAATTCTGTGATATAAAGCAGCATCTTTTTTTCCTTTTTTTTTTCTTGCACTTGTGCACATAATGATCCTGTCTTTTGATAGTGGGATTTCATCTGAGTATCAACAGCGAGCGGAAAGCACGGCAAAGCTTTTAAGAGAGGTGCAGAGTTGTATGAGCTTTAGCAGAACTGCTGCCACATTAGCACAGAGGTTTAAGAGTCAAGTATCATCGAGAGCAGTTTGCCATAGAAATGGGGAGATCTAAATGCAAACAAAGAGCGCACTTGACACGGCTGGCGTTTGCTAAGCCAAGAGCGAGTGTTCATGGGCTTTACCTTCAGCCACACTAAAGCCACTTTAACTGCAGGCACAAAAAAAGAGAAAACGTCATTTAACCAATTCATATATGGGCATCTAGAAACTCTGTCGTGAAAAGCAAACATCGATGAGAAGTGTATTATTGCGAAGAGCTGAAACTGATTTTTTTTTTCCAGTTAATTTAAGTTTTTTTCCTGCTAAATTTTTTATACTCTAGTGCCAGTGAATGGTTGAGCCCACACTAATAGAAAAACACTGAAAAGTACCATATACCTTTTTTTTGGCCATATATCATGGTATTCCCTTTGAGTACTAAGGTGATACCATGGTACATGAATATAGTAATCATTTAGTAACATGAGACATCTTCGCCACAGTACACTTTTAAAAAGAGCACGCTCATGCTAATCTTGTAAGATGTTTTTACTTTAAATATGTGCAAAAATAATTTATTCCAATAAGCACAATGTCCTAACTGTGATGCTAGTCTGTGGCTCAACATTAGACTAATAGTGCCTGGAAAATCTCTTCCTCCTCCTCACAGAGCTGTGTTGTTTATTTGTCCAGCTTTATTTGATACAAAAAAAAAACTGACGGTGTGTTTAATAAATTAAAATAATTCAGCAGATTGGATTTTCACATTGAACAATGATGACTCGGTTTGCTGACTTTAGCTGGAAAATGACTCTTTATTGTCCTCTTGCATTATTGACAAACTCTTTTCCTGTTTGACACTGTAAAGCTGCTTTGACACAATCGGTGTTGTATAAAGAGCTATATAAATAAAGGTGACTTGACTTTGCTGTTGACTTTACCCATTGCTAATTGTATTGATGTGATATCAGTCACCTAAACATGATATATTTACCAAAATCTAACTAGCCCTACCCTGATGAAAAACAACAGATAATTCAGCCTAAGATGTTTGCTAATGGTATAACACGGTCTAGCTATAGGCTCATATGATGGTCTCCCAGCCAACTGACAAGTGTCCAAAATCCCCCTAAAACCACCAAACCAGACCAACTTGACCCCGTTGGGAGACCAGCAAGCCATCCTAAGCAGGTTTAAGCTATTTTTAGTAGTGTAATCCTCATCTTAACTACATCTGATTATCTCAAATGGTCAATGTTGTTATAAGCCTGTAAAGTATTTTTTGTTCTTTTCCAGGCTCTCCTCTTCTAAAGTTGCGTGACAGTGAAGGTCAAACCCCTCTGGACCTGGTTTCTTTCGAGGCTCTACGTGAGGAGCTCCTTCGCTGTGCAGAAGAAGGTGACAAAGCTCTTGCAGCTCCCTGCTTGGAGGTTCGGGATCTGCCCTTCATAGAGTCCTGCTCATGGGTGCTCAGCTGCCTGTTCCTCACGTACCTCCAAGAGCGACACGTACCTACCTACAAAACCCCACTTACACCTCTGGACCTCAGTCCCACTGTATGCCGCAGCTTGATCCGTCTCCATTCAGATGAGCTAGCCTCCAACTGGGGAGATTCCCGTGCGGTGACCCTGGCTGAGGACCTGAGGACTGTGTTGAGTTTGGAGCAGTATGTGTCACAAGTGAGCCCCGCACTGAGACGCTGTCATGGGGATCAAACCAGGCTGTTTGTGCAGCTGCTTGATGATCTGCAGGCGGAGGGGGCGGCACTGATCTCTGGACAATCTGATTTTGATTAGTTCTAAAAGAGTCTCTATAGAGGAACAAGAAGAAATGGGCATCTATCTGTAGACCCGTGGTAAAGCTCTGCCTTTTGTTAAACTACTAGTAAAATGTGTTTCCTGGTCCAATCAGTGAGTTCTGAATGGATACAAATAAGAATTAATATCACCCAGACTGCATAGGACTCATACTGTAGTGATTGTGCACTTTTTATGCTTTGATTTTTGGTTGAAATTATTAAAATATGGGGATTATTGTGTGTACAAAATATTTTTGTTAAACACTAGAAATCATTTTTGAATGTTATTTTTACAACAAGCTGAAAAATATTTTATAGAAACTGTTTTTCTTAAGAATTGAATTCCTAATATTTCTTGAATTGTAAAAAAAATAAAAAGAAAAGAAAGATTTTTCACATCCATTCATAAGTGTGGACACACCTGGGCACATTATTATTATTATTATTATAGCTATTTTCCACATTTGAATCGTCAAACTATGAATTAACACAAATGGGTGCAAGAAATATATAGAGTTCAAGCAAATGTTAAATCAGAACTGGCGATACTAATTCTTGTCTTGATTGCAGCTCAGCACACTTTGGACCTTAGCCTGGGAACATTTTTAAATAGATTTCACATAAATATTAGACACTTGGGCTGATTTTCTGAGTCTTATCTGGTCCAACTCATTCAAAAAAGTTGTACGGAAATGTATAGAAATTCATTTGAGAAGATCACGAGAAATAACTTTTCACTTGCAGCGTGTGTAATTTGCAGTCGTTTAGATGACAATACTCCTCCATGCCTTTGTTCCAAATCAACAAACCTAACTTTAGTTGAAGCCCAGCCCATAAGACATCGCTTCACAGTTCTCTGATCCAGGATGATGGAGGGAACTCATATGTGTGCCATGTGGGGTTAATAATCAATCCCCTCCAAACAACTGATTCCAGTACAAAAGCAAGAAATCTATCCAAGACCTCCATGAAGAATGAGCCGTTTCCTGATCATGCCCTTTTCAACTACAATGCAGCCTCCGGAGGTGACGAGGGATCACGGAGTCCAGGTTTGGGATTAGAACCCAAGACGCTGCGGATGGTCTGAGCCAGACAGCCCAAGAGCGATGGAGAATGCTGAGGTTAATAAATAAGCTCAAGTGTTTTTGCTTTCAGCTAGGCCATGAATATTAGCGTCTGGCAGAGCGGCCGTTTGTACTGGATCATGCTGTGTGATGATACGGTGTCATATTGAATAACAGCAGGGATCAGACAGGCAAGAAACAGCCAGACTAACAAATGATGGGAGGCCACAGAGGCTGAGAGCACAGGGGAGCACCTTTGGCCCCCGTGGAGGAACACACATTCCCTCCATCACTCTGAGAGTGTGTGAAGAGGTGTTCGGTAGGGAAACTTGGCTCATGGTGAACATCTTGAAAAATGGCAGCTCTCGTGAAGGTGTAAGAAATGAATGACTCGGCGTGTGAAAGATGAACCAGCTTGTACACACCTGTGTGTTTGTCTACAAAAGACACACTGCTAAGATCTATAGATGAGACCTTGTGGCTTCTGTATGTAAACTCTTTATATTCACAGTACTTCATATTGATTCAGATGCAAATCACATGCCTAATGTCGTTATTCATTAAATAAAAAACATTTTAGTTTTAGATAAAATAGCTGAAATAATGACAAACTGAAATAAAAAAAAACAAGTAAAAATTCAATATTAATATATACAATAATAATATACAGAAATAATACTAAAATAGCACTGCACAAGTCATTCTTGTTTACATGCTTTAAGATTTTTTTTTATTGATGAACGCAAGCAATAATTATATAAAAAGGAAACAAAACATCTTTAAAAGTAATGACAAATTATTAGATTATGCATCGTTCATATTTAGTTAAATGGTCACAATTCTGCCAGCCGTGTTTTCAGCCAGTCACTGGAGCATTATGACATCACAGGCAACCGGTTTAAAATGACACCACAGCAGATTACATTTAATAAACTTATCACATATTTCTGCCATTTTGTCTGTTTGTTTTTTTACAATAAGAATGTTTACAAAAAAACAAAGGTTTACGTTAAATAATTTTAAAAATCTGCTATAAATTAAAGTGCCTTCATCCCTTTTCCACTGAATAGATAAAGTACATTCTACATAGTTGTCTCTCTTTATATATATATATATATAATAAAAAAAAGATCCACTTTGGTTTGCTTGCAAACATAGCATGTGCACTTTTACAAAACAAAACTTTTGGGATGCAAAAAACATTCACAATAAACCCACTTAACAACTTAAATCAACACGTACAGTACACAGAAACACATTCAGGCTTAGAAAACTATCCTTTCTGCTGTTCAAATCTGTGTGTTGGTTTTTTAGTCACTGAAGTACCGTCCGTGTCCTGCTCAGTGGGGATTGTGTTGTCTTTGTAATGGAATTCCCTCAGACAAATCAATGCTCTTTTCATATGATAGATGCGATATGGCAAATGAGAAGTCAGGAGGCAGGCGGAGGGACAGGGCTAGCGTCCTTTCTGATGTAGCCTGCACTGTGATCTTTCATCACTCGCTACGCCGAGATCCCTCAAGAGCACCCCGCGGACCCATCCGTGACCTCCCTCACAAGCGAATGGATGAAGGAGAGGAAATGACAGAGGGAGAGAAAGCAGAATAACAGGAGCGTATGAGAAAGCTGCCCGCGTCCTCCTTTTTCTCCACGGCGGCGTCAGTAAACCTCTGCCCTACGGTACCCCCCCCAAGGCCCTAAAGCAGCCTGTCACACGCTATCGACTTCTTGTCAAGCAGCCAATCCACAGCAATGAAAGCACACAGACATTCGCCCTTCAAGTTTGGGATTTTTGGAAAGATTTCGGCCGTTTTTTTCCTGTGTAAATCAGCGCTTGGCCTTTAGAGATCAAAGTTTGAGCTGGCGCCCAACGTAGGGCAGACGGGGTGGCTGATGACCGCATATGCGGTGGCAGAGTTGCGGCACATGGGAACATGACAGAGGAAGTTGCTTTCAAATGAGATGTGCCTCTCTCACCACACGATCAAAACTTAGGTCTTTATTAGTGGAGTGGCACTATGTGGTGCTTTGGGAGCAAAGGATGAAAAGGGAATGATGCAAGGGTACGTAAACACTAATCCCCACTATGAGGACAATGCTGCCATGGCTACTAGTGGTTGAAGAATGTTTACAATAAACAATCCCAGCATGCATCATTCATACCGTTAAAAGAACATCAAAATGACGTTAAGATATCGCAGACCTCACTGGCACTGGGTGTTTTTTGAGTCATTTCCACGAGCACTTTAGTTACAGCCATAAATCGGACCGTAACGGGCTCAGCTGTCGACTCCGATAACTGCTGCTCAACAGCTGCGGATAGCTTTAGATATGGCAGTTACTGTGCCACGCAAATTATAGGGGGAAACTGCAACTTAACCACCATCGTTTTCCCTTCTGTAGAGGCGAGGTGTGTCGGCACAGGTGGGCGTATTATCAGCTGATCCTGCTATTTGTGGTTAGTGCAGCTCCCTTTGCTGCCATGGAAGGACACCTTGGCTTTTAGAGCTGTCTGGCTAGTGGCAAGCGCTGACAAATAACCCAGACTGTTTGACTCTAAAAGGGGTCAAGAGCTTTTGGCGCTCTCCCCACCACAAAAATAAACCCAAACAAGGACGGATGGTAATTAACAATGGTCCTGTTTTCACTCTAACTGCGCTCTTTAACTCTCCACGCCGCAGCTAAAGCAGAGAGAAAAAGAGTGAGGAAGATAGACAGAAAGAGGCTGGTTGCCGGTCAGTCCTCTCCTTCTCCTTGGCGTTGGGAGAGCATCCGTGCGAGAAGAGGAGCTATCCTGGGTTGTTTTTCTTTCTTTTGTTTGGGCTGAGAGTGGGCTCCACTTTCAGCTCTCGGTACTGCACCTGTTAAAACACACACAAGCACACACATGGTCAGGTGGGTGGATTGATAGCAGGGGATGGTTGTGAGGATAAGAAGCTTCTGAGAAGGGCTCGGTCAAACACAACAGAGGTTGCAATGATGGAGAGCAGAGCTGTGCTGTCACACTAAAGGCTCAAGTTAACTATTTACTGGAATCCTACATACTCACAGCCACATATGACTTAAAGGCATATTACATTTGCCATAATTTAGACCGCTCACGTGTTGGTGATGCTCCCAGAATTGACCGAGCTCAGAATAGCCCAAGCAATAATATATGTTGATTTTACACAACCGTTCAAAAGTCTGGGGTCAGTACTATTTATGGATTGAATGCTTGATTGATGCATATCATTGCTCTTTTGTTGATTTTGATTGCTTCCATTGTCCTCATTTGTAAGTTGCTTTGGATAAAAGCATCTGCTAAATGTCTAAATGTAAATGTAAATGAATTAAATTGATCAAAAGTGACAGTAAAGACATTAATAATGTTACAAAAAAAATCAGCTTCAAATAAATGCTGCTCTGAAAATGTATTAGAATAAGAAACACCTATTTTAGATTATAATATTTCACAATATTTGATTAAATAAACTCACTTTTTAAAAACTTTTTTTTTAATCCACCAACCACAATTTTTGAATAGTCAAACGTATAAAAAGCAGTTTATTAAACACCTTGATTTATAATTATATAATGTACTATTTAACCCAAAATGTGAGTGCTATGTGTATGCATATTACACTATACAGTTGTTGAGCTCACATTGCTTGTATTAAATCAACTGAGAATAAAGTGCACTATGTGTACAACACAGAGAGTTGCAATCTATATAGTGTGTTCCAAATAACTCTTATGGTTCCTTTCCAGTTAGGATGATGTCTTAAAAGGCAGCTTACTAGGTTTTGGAACAGAGCAGGAAGGGGAAGCATATCGGCTCAAAATTCACAGGGTTGTCACCATACTAGTATTCACTTCCAGACAAATAAGACAGCAACAGTCAAGCGCCTTGGAGTGAAACAGACAGATCACTGGTTTTCCCTCAGATCTGGCCCTCAAACTGACTGACGTCATGTTTAGACTCCCTAAGAAATGTGGTTCATGTACTGCCAACTCGACAGAAACATCAGTCACCACCTACACTGAGAAGTGTGTCCATCTCACAGCCATCCATCTTGTAGGTGTGAGACTGGGTTTGTCTGTGCCACATTCAAACATTGCCGCAGTAGCTGAGCTCACATCAGATGTGATCCACAAAGGACGTTAGTGATGTAGTTTTGAAGTAACGAGGAGTTGGTCTGCTTTGTAGTTTGCATGCATCTTTTCATCAAAACACAGGTTTAAATGTAAGCATGGAAAACTGACCAAATTAATTCATAATAAATTACAGTTAGAAGCACACTATCCATTCATGTTTTCCTTTATTTTCTTTTGTTTGCAGATTTTGTTATGTTTTTGAAAGAAGGCAAGGCTGCATTTATTTGATCAAACACAGTAAAAACAGTAATATTGTGAAATATTATTACAATTTCAATTAACTGTTTTCTATTTTAATATATTTTAAAATTGTAATTTATTCCTGTGATGCAAAGCTGAATTTTCAGCATCATTACTCCAGTCTTCAGTGTCACATGATCCTTCAGAAATCATTGTAATATACTGATTTGCTGCTCAAGAAACATTTCTTATTACTATCAATGTTGAAAACATAAGATTTTGATTATTACAGTTTAAAAGAACAGCATTTTGTAACATAATAAAAGGTGTCACTGTCATTTTTAATTAATTTAATGCATCTTTGCTGAATACAGGTATTAATTTCCTTCAAAAAATATTCATAATATTCATTTATATTAAATAAAAAAATAATTATTTAAATGTACACTAAAGAATTCTAGGCTCTCTATTGACATCTGTGCTTGAAACAAAACATTGTTAGTTATTTGCAGAGGAACATCTTTCTACAGTTGTTAATGTACTCTGTCAATAATTCATTTCAAAACTAAAAATTTTAATTATCTGCAGTGTATAAAAAATAACGCAATAAAAAATAATACAATTAGCCATGCTCCCTAACGAGAATGTAATACATTTGCAATATCCAAAAACATCTGATATATATGCGATTAATCTGATTAATTAAATTAATCAGCACTTAATTTAATGCATTCAATTATAAAAAAGCAATAAGAGTAAATTAAATTTTAGTCCATTTAAAACTGGCAGCCCTAATAAATACTAATTCAATGTTGACAATAGGGGCCATAGCTGCAGCTAGATGAATTCTGGAGGATTTCAGAGTGGCCTGGCATTCGTCATCTTCAAAGCACGCTTTAAACTGCAGCCTAACAGGGTCATTATTTTCATATTCACTTTAAACACATCAGGGTCGCATCTGACTTCAGAAGCCTTCCTTGAACTGCATGTAAACAAAAGTTTACGTGTCAAGGTGAGGCAATGAAGATCGACGTTAGTGAATCTAATGGAAGAAAAGAAATGAAGGCAAACAACAATAAAGGCTCAATCAAAAGTAGCGCTATAAAGAGCATGTGGTACGTCAGAGGCTCTATTACACTTAACTGCTGACAGTTATGCCACCCTGTATGGTGCAACAAGCACTGCAGCTTTAATGACAGAGAGCTGTCCCACCCAAGATAACACAGCGCACCAGTTACAGTCAAAGCAGCATGTGGAAAAAGTAAAAAAAGGGAACAATACAAAGAAAAAAACTTTAGTAGATGGAATAAGGGGGGTTAAAAGTGACTACGGTGAGATAGCAATTTGGAGCAAGTGTCAAGCACAAAGAGAACATGCGTGGAGATGATGGGTAAAGACCTTCCGCTGCTCAAAGGCTGCTCCACACTCGCTCCGCTCCTCCATGTTGACAGTTCCACTACAAAACACACTTTGAAGTGTGCTCTCGCGGAGGGGGCGCCAAGCGCACCAGCGCCTCGTTTAGCTGTGTCAGACGCCGTCCCGGGACCTGCCGCAGCCGAGTACGCCATGTCGTCCCGCTGCTAAGCGTGGATCGGGGTTTGAAGCCACATGGATGGCAGGCAAATACAAATAAGTAAATGAAAGCTGAAAATTTTTAATGAAACTATGCTATGCTGTTTATAGAGGAGCAGAGAAATCTCGCCTACTTCATCTCCAGTGACACCTAACCTTGCATTAGGGGCATTAAATGCTCCTGTAGAAGAAAAAATGGGCTCACAGACGCCCACAGGCAAGCTCACATCCATTGTTGAGAAAAGAATAAAAGTGTTTCGAGGTGAATAGAGAGGGAAAAGGCACTGAGGAAAGTTTCTCCTAACTTTTTTTTTTTCTGAGGTAAGGTGCTCACTAATTGCTTGTTTAAACTCTGAATAGAAACCCCTGGTGCAGCAAAGACAGGCCTTTGATATGCACGACTGAGAAAAGATTCAGCACCTGGGCCGACAGGACATGCTCTCTCCTCAGACACAAAAAAATGATTGGGACAGCTATGGGAGGGATCACAAATTTGCCAAATAATTAAACATGTTATTTGACTGTTTTGATAAATAAACAACGTATGGCTCTGATATCTGAACTGTGGTACTAGCAAGGCATCTTTTTAATAATTTAAATGCAATCTCTTATGCTCACCTAGGCTGCATTTATTTGATCAAAAATAACTGTAAAAACAAATATTGAAATATTATTAGGATTTAAAATACCTAAGATTATAGTATTATCTATATATAACCGAACACAATTTAAACGCAAAACACTTTGTTTTTGCCCCCATTTTTCATGAGCTTAACTCAAAGATCTAAGACTTTTTCTACACAAAAGGCCTATTTCTAATATTTTTCAAATATTGTTCACAAATCTGTCTAATCTGTGTTAGTGAGCACTTCTCCTTTGCCGTGATAATCCATCCTCCTCACTTGTGTGGCATATCAAGATGCTGATTAGCATGATTATTGCACAGGTGTGCCTAAGGTTGGCCACAATAAAAGGCCATTCTAAAATTTGCAGTTTTATCACACAGCACAATGCAACAGATGTCTCAAGTTTTGAGGGAGCATGCAATTGGCATGCTGACTGCAGGAATGTCCACCAGAGCTGTTGCCCGTGAATTGAATGTTCATTTCTCTACCATAAGCCGTCTCCAAAGGCGTTTCAGAGAATTTGGCAGTACATCCAACCGGCCTCACAACCGCAGACCACGTGTAACCACACCAGCCAGGACCTCCACATCCAGCATCTTCATCCCCAAGATCGTCTGAGACCAGCCACCCGGACAGCTGCTGCAACAATCGTTTGCATAACCAAAGAATTTCTGCACAAACTGTAAGAAACCATCTCAGGGAAGCTCATCTGCATGCTCGTCGTCCTCATCGGGGTCTCGACCTGACTGCAGTTCGTCGTCGTAACCGACTTGAGTGGGCAAATGCTCACATTCGATGGCGTCTGGCACTTTGGAGAGGTGTTCTCTTCACGGATGAATCCCGGTTTTCACTGTACAGGGCAGATGGCAGACAGCGTGTATGGCATCGTGTGGGTGAGCGGTATGCTGTTGCTGATGTCAACGTTGTGGATCGAGTGGCCCTTGGTGGCGGTGGGGTTATGGTATGGGTAGGTGTATGTTATGGACAACGAACACGGGTGTATTTAATTGATGGCATTTTGAATGCACAGAGAAACCGTGACGAGATCCTGAGGCCCATTGTTGTGCCATTCATCCACGACCATCACCTCATGTTGCAGCATGATAATGCACGGCCCCATGTTGCAAGGATCTGTACACAATTCCTGGAAGCTGAAAACATCCCAGTTCTTGCATGGCCAGCATACTCACCGGACATGTCACCCATTGAGCATGTTTGGGATGCTCTGGATCGGCGTATACGACAAGAAAAGATATCCAGCATATATCTGCCAATATCCAGCAACTTCGCACAGCCATTGAAGAAGAGTGGACCAACATTCCACTGGCTACAATCAACAACCTGATCAACTCTTTTCGAAGGAGATGTGTTGCACTGCGTGAGGCAAATGGTGGTCACACCTGATACTGACTGGTTTTCGGACCTCCCCGGACCCCCAATACAGTAAAACTGCACATTTTAGAGTGGCCTTTTATTGTGGCCAGCCTAAGGCACACCTGTGCAATAATCATGCTGTCTAATCAGCATCTTGATATGCCACACCTGTGAGGTGGATGGATTATCTCGGCAAAGGAGAAGTGCTCACTAACAGATTTAGACAGATTTGTGAACAATATTTGAGAGAATATGCCTTTTGTGTAACATAGAAAAAGTCTTAGATCTTTGAATTCAGCTCATGAAAAATGGGGGCAAAAACAAAGATGTTGCGTTATCTTTTGTTCAGAGTAATATATATATACTATATATATATATATAATATATATTATATATATTAATGTTTTTAACAGCCATACATGACTATGTCCTCAGAAAACAGACTCATTTAGCTATTGTTTGCCCTCTTTTCTTCTCTCCTCAAGTGTGTGCCCTTCGCATGTGATGAACTGGCTAAGAGCTGAATCGTTTGTACGCTGCGACTGCATTTTAATCTCTGCATTTGCATAGGCCATAATGGAGCCCTTGGCGTGCTAATTGCTAGCGTCCCAGTTACGCACGTAGTTCCTCCATTGGCTAATGGTACCATAAAGCATGCGATAGGACACGTCTTAGACACCTGGTAGAGAATGTTAAGTTGGTAATGCCGGTTGGCCTCATTTAAGAGATAAAGTATTGCATTATATCAGAATGTGCTTTATTCAAAGCAGCGAGGCAGGCACACAGCAGGTAAAGATATTCTCGGAGGAATCTATAGGCAGATACATGAAAAGAACATAGAGTGGGTAAACTGGGAGAGTAAATCAAAGTGAATATGCACCTCGCAGCAGGTTTGATACATCACGGTTCTCCTGCAGTGCACTTAAAAGGTCATAGGCTCTCTGCACAGAGGTGGTACTGTATGTATTGAATTCTACAACCACACCTCAGAATAACCACAGTACTTGTGTATAGTGTACACTTAACCTGCATACCCTTCACCACACCGTCAACCTGGGCAATTAATAAAGTCATTTAATGAATGTATCCATTTTAAGGGCATTTTGCAAGAGGAGAAAAGGACAGCAGTGCCTTCCCCAAAAATCTGGAGGAGAAAGTAATCATCAGTCCAAAAATAAAACAAACCACTAATGTAAATGTAAACCACTAATTTTATAAAGTGTCCAACAGCGACACCAGCGGATACAGTTTCATAAGAAGGTCTTGAGCTCACCGTGTTTTAAAGAATGGAGTGGATGTGAGTGTGAATAGTGAAACAGAGGTGCAAAATAACAAATTAAATTAAATTTAATTATCAAAAATTAGCCTGAATTGATAAAACTAAAAATCTTTTAAATGACTTGTAACATCAAATAATCTAAAGGTTCTGGTGACAATTCAGCTTGTTTATCTTAAAGCATTCTTGGAATGGCAAGAATTTGTTGACTGGTCAGACAAACAGGATGACTATAAAAAAAACAAATATAATAAAAATAATAACAGACAAACAACAGCAAGCAGAACAAATCAAACATATTCAATATTAGTATTACTGTATTAATTGTGTTATTTTTGTTTTTGAAGCATGTAAAAATGTTAAATGTACATACAGTACTAACATCTTATAGTATTACTTCTATTCATCCATAATCTCCTGTGGCCCACAAAAACAAGAGAGGGAATTTGCCTCCTCATTTCGGTCCACAACACTCCACTGATCTGTATCCACCGAAATGCATATGCATATGCAAGCAGTGCACTCAAAATAACACAAACGAGGTTAGTAAATACATACACCCACAGAGCTGTGGGAGCTGTAAGTTCCCACTCTCAAAGACACTCTGTACTCACAGACTGAAGCATAGATGCCCTTTATATAAAAAAGTCATTAGAAGCTCATCATTTCATGTTGTTCTGAGGCTCCTCCAAATGATCTGTAAAAGAGGCAATGCTGGCCACTCTCGGCCTTGCAGGGCTTTTATCACGGGACGATGCGGGAGGTGTGGGTCACGTCAGAACCTCAAAAATAGCCCTCCATTTGTCATATGTGCGGAACGTTCGGGCCCTTGGGCATATGCAGATCACACCCCAACGCTTTGTTTGAGTCTCCGAGGTCCCACAGAGATGCTGCCTCCACCCCACCCGTCGTCTCTAACCCAGAAAACAGAGGTGAATGGACCTCCACGGGCAGTTGTGCGATGCAGAGCGGAACGTTCTGCGCATCACGCCGATGTTCAAGTACTTTTCTGGACTGTCCTAAATCAAAAGCTGTAACAGGGCACCAAAAGCCCGTGGCGGCCTGCTCTTCTGAGCGTGAACCTAACCGTACATCATTAGCCAGGACTCCTCCGGTCCTCCTACCTGCAGGGACCTTCTGGGCTCCAGGTGTTTGGGGTAAATGCACCTTCGCTACCTAGCCACATTGGGCTAATTTAGAGCAGGCTACCTGCAGCTGCAGGGCCAATGTAAAGCCACGCAGGGGCTTGGGATTACAACTCTGTAGACATCAAAGCCTGCCCACCGCCCCGGGCTCATCAAAGGCGAGTGTGTCTGTGCTGATGTGGAAAGTGATTGGTCTTGGATCAGAGACCCATGTCACCCCCGCCGTCACCACTGCAGGGTTTATCCCAACACAGAGGAAGCATGATAACAGGCCGGGCTTGTGTTTACGAGCTCAGGTTTTAATTGCAGTTAAAAGGCAGCACCTCACCGCTCGAACAGAACACTGCTGATTACAAACGGGACAGTGGGGTGGGCCGCATAACTCAGATCTCACGGTTAATGCAGAAGCAGACTGGGAGAGGATTACTTTACACTCATTACACTCAATAACAAAGCATGACTCTACAGTACAACACAGCAAGAAGTCCATAAATCTACCGAGAGACACGTGCAGATTAAAAACATCACAAGCCATTTACATTCAACTTAACGAACCGAAATGTATTAATAACATTCTTCATCAAGACTATTTATATATTCAACCACATGATTCTATGGTGGAAATTAAATTTTAAAGAGATCTGGAAGAAACTTTTTATTATTATTATTATTATTAAGGCTAATTTTATAGCTAGCAATAATTAAATTTCAATTTCAAACAACTTTTTAGAATTTTACAAGGTTATAGATTGACTGGAAATGATGCACAATAAAAATATTCTGTACACATTATTGATCACAAGAACACTAACTTGAAATGATAGGGCAAAATTTTTGTTCATGATAAAAATGATGCAATAACTAATGGACAGATGATAACTGTGAAAGTAAATGTATTATTGTTTAATTCATTCCTTTAGATGATCATTTTGAAGTGTATTAATCTTAAATTATGGATTTTCATGTTTAGATTGAAAACAAAATCTTTACAATATCTATATACACAATAGCATCATTTTAAATCTTTCATAATTTTTCATTTTTAATCTTTTTTTTTTTTAAGGACATGTGTCTGGCCAGTATCGATGATCCCTACAATCCCTTCCTGCCGGTACCGAGACGCAAACATGCAACATTTGCTTTACCAGTCTGACTCTCTAACTATTAGGTCACAACCGCCCCTTAAATTTGAGCAAGGATGGAAAGTAATTTCCAAGTTTTAGCATGACTTTAAAAAAAAAAAACTGTAGCACAACACCTGGTACATTAAGATACTCGTAGTTAAAGGGGTCATATGATGCAATTTCAATTTTCCCCTTCTCTTTGGAGTGTTACAATCTCTTGTGCATAAAGAAGATTTGTAAAGTTGAAAAGACTAAAGTCTCAAAACCAAAGAGATATTCCCTAAGAGATTATTCATAATTAAGAATCAACCACTCCTACCTAAATGCTCATGCTACACACCACCCTCACATGCCATATCTACATCCCTTCACTATGTGGAAATATTAGCATAATGCCGCCCAAATGTGCACGCAAAGAAACAAGGCGTGGTTTCAGTAACCACAGTAGTGTTGAAGTAGCCATGTCAGGGAGAAGCTGTGTGTTTTTGTGCGAAAGCAAAAGCACTTTATTTTGCCTTACAGAAGTAGATGCATTTAGGAATCTTCAAGATTACTTACAACAGAACTCTGCCACAACTCCAATGTTCGAATTTGTGCAACGCGTTTTATGGACGACAGTTTTTTTAACCTAGGAGAGTACGAGGCTGGCTGTGCACAAAGACTATTTCTAAAAATGGGTCAATTCCAACTTTGCTAGGACAATCTGGCGCTTCTGAATCAGCTACTGTTTTGTTATTATTTTTAGTATTTGCTATTGACTGTTCAAATGCGGAGTTTTGGCGCATGCACGCAGAGTAACGCGATCCCGTGTGATGGTGTGTGTTAGGGAACAGGGTCACATCACAGGAAGTAACTGCCTGTCATATCATAAGCCAGCTTCCGGTGTCCTTAACCTCCCTGCTTCTGTGGTACTGCATCCTCCTGTGTCTGTCACCACTCTCCCCCGAACCCCCCCTTCCCTGTTTCCTCTCCTCTTCTTCTTGTACACTGAGGTAAACACTAACAACTTTCTAACTGGGTTGATATTTAACATCTTGTAAACGCTGAAGCGGCGATTTTGGTAAGGGGCATTACATTTCTGTGCTTGTGGGTTTCCGGTCTCTCTCCCAATCCCAATTGCCTGGGTCAGCTGGCCAATCAGAGCAGACTGCGCTTGCAAAGGAGGGGCTTTGTCGAAAACAATACGTTTGAGAGTGGCCGGCCTAGGGAGACCTACAATAATGTCACAGTATTTGAACTAATGTGTTTTTTCTGAACATTAAGCTGTCAACATATTCTGTTACACCAAATACACAAAATACTGATCTTTAAAATAGCATCATATGACCCCTTTAAAGAAACACCCAATTGCAAGGACCGAAATCAATAAAATATTAATTAGCATTATATATTTCCACAGAAGAAATTGCCATTATAGGTATAAAAGTTTAGGAGAAGTTTGTAAGTTTAAAAAGTCAACGCTCTTTCCATGGTAATGAGTCACAAGGCTGTCTGTGATGACAAGAATAGAATTCCCTGATTCTGCATTTATGCATATTACCATGAGCGGAAAGCATAAATTAAAGCATAGAAAATGGAACAGGGAGAGAGAAAACTCTCCACAAATACATTCTCACACAGCAGAGTTCATTGTTATTATTTTATTATGTTTGCTCGGGCTAGCATCACTATCCCTGTTGCTCATACTTAGGGTTGGGGATTAAAACAAACCAATAGAAACTAAGTTATAATCTTAAGTATATAACTCCTCCCACTCAGTTTGTACTACAGGCATAAATGACACCTCAAATTGCATAACATTTTGATCATCAGAACTGACATCATTTTGGAATTTGGCAAAATCCAAATGCATGCAGGTGTCAAGAGTTGCAATCCTGGGGTAACCAACAGTAGGGGTGAATGTTATAAGGAATACATACCACTTGAACGTCTGAGGGCACTCGGGACAGGAAGTCCAACAGCTCATTGTTGTCAATGCTGTATGGGTCTCGCAGTTTTTTGGTGAACTTGTTCACCCCTGAAAGTTGAAACAACGGTGTCGCATTAGACCTCACTCACAGAGTGCATTTCGGGAGGACCTTATAAGATCCTGTACGGATTCTGAACCCTCATCTTTGTACTTTAAAGGATCAGCTGCTATGGAGCTGACAGGAGCTGTGCTCTCTGACCTTGCAGAGCTTCAGATCTGAACACTGTATGAAAGAGCACACGGGGCATTAGCTACGAGTGAGTTTGCCCTGAGCTCAGCAGTTTACTGTCTTCTCTGCTGTGCTGGTGGCGAATCCCTGGAGCATGCAAACCTAAACTGCCACTAAACTCTGTGATCTCCTGCAATAGTCTATTTGAAATTCTAAAATACACATTATGTAACATGCTAATGTTATTTTATCATTCATGACACATTATGAGCGTAATGACAGCTTACCCCAGGCCAGTACAATGTATCTGAGAGGAATGAAGTACACCACAAGAGTGGCCGCACACAAGGCCACTATGGCCAGCCAGCTGAGGAAAGGCACAGTCCAGTTCAAAGTACTGAGAACAGAGAAAAGGGTGAGAAAAGGATGTTATTTCCTTCTACACAGTTCTACGTTATGTCTGCACCGGACATGAGAGACAAGCTGCAACAAAATCCAAGAGAAGCTATTATAATCAGTGATAATGTCTACACTGAATGCAGTAAACTGATGCCACATTCTGTTTCTAACATATTCCACACACTTGCGCTACTTCTGACAACAGGACAAATGGATTTAGAGCTTTTATTTTAATGGATCCAGTGCAGACAGCCTAAAGTTATTGCGGCAAGTGGTCATACCCAGTGTAGACAGTTTCATGTTAGTGGGGCCATATTTTATTTTTTACTATAGTTACAGTTTCTATTAAAACACCATAGTTACAACAACACCTGTAAAACGATGCTGTCATGGTATATATCAAGATGCAAGTACAGTATTAATATTTCATACCGATGAATATCATTTCACACAAAAACATCTTAATTTGTTTAAAATGTATTAATTTAAAATAAGATATGTAAGATAATACTAATATGGTATTCATTAAGGTTTATGCTTAAAACAAGAAAAAAAAATTACTAATGGGGTAAAACAAACTTTTTTCCCATTAAATCGTTTGTGACCTATAAAAGTTTTTTTTAATGTTTCTGAAAAAAGTCTCATGCTCATCAAGACTGCATTTTATTTGATCAAAGTATAGTAACAGTTAACAGTAATACTGTGAAATATTATTATTACAGTTTTAAATAATTGCTTTATTTATTAATATGAAAAGAGTAGAAACAGTCTATATATTGAAAACAGTTGTGCTGTTTAATTTTTTTGTGGATAATATTTTTTGTGATACTTTTTTCAAGAATATTTGATGATTAAAATTTTTTGAAACACAGCATTTATTTGAGATAGATTCTTGTTTTTAACATTTTAAATGGTACACTCTCATTCTCTAAGGCAAGTTTTGCTTTTTAGATAAATTTGGTTAAGGATGTTTAGACATTCCACTGGAAAACAAGACAAAAACACTGATTAGGAAAATTATTTTTTTGCAGTGTAAGCATGTGTGTTTGTGTTTGTTTATGAGGCTGAGTAAGATGTGACAGAGATTGGCACGGTGGTGCCCGCGTGTCTGCTCAGGCACAAGCAGCAAGAGCTGAGACTTACTTCTTTATCCTCTCACCATAGGAGGCCACTTCATCCAGAGCATTCTGCACACTGATACACACATCCTGAATGGCATACAGCTTATTCATGAAACCCTTTCTCTCGGAGTCCTGAAAGAATGAGAGGGAGAGAGAGACAGGCTGGGCAAATGCATTTCCACACAGCTGAAAGAGCATGAGGTGCATCAAAGGCTTGGTGAGCTCTCTCTCTCTTTCCAAGTTCTCCATGCTGCAATAAACATGTTTGAAATTAATCACACTTTGTGTATCAATAAAGAGAAGAATATGTATTCTAATACTTTCTTCAGAGAGAACTAGCTATGTTGGATAACCAGGTTTTACAATGGTGACATCATTGTGGCCATCACCACCATCATTACTATGTGCACCAAAAACTTGTGATGGCCTTCAACTTAAAAAAAAAACACTGGCCACAAGAACCTCAAAAGTAGGCGTCAGTTAAATGTTTCCACAGTCAAAAAGCTCAGATTTTATTCTAACAATAAGAGCAGTCATGCAACAGTTGGGCTGACACAGAATGTAGTGACTGAGTGTGGACACACAGACAGAGACTATTGTAGTGCATTGATGTGCTGAGACACACACACATGTACACTTCCACACTCACCTTAACCCTTAAGGGACTGTTCACACAAAAATACAAATCCTGTCATTATTTGCTCATCCTCATGCCATTCCAATCCTGTTTTTTATTGACAGAGCAGCCTGAACAACCTGAAAAACATCTTTTTCTGTGTTTTTTGCTGAAGAAAGTAAGTCATAGAAGTTTGAAATGAAGCAAATGAGGACAGAATTGCCATTTTAGGTGAACTATTCCAAGAAAGTACAAGATCAAAACTCAAAACTCATCCATTTAACTTACAAAACACTCAGGCAAAATCTACATTTGCACAACTCTGTCTGTTTGAAGAGAAAAAACGAAATCCTGGCCTATTAGCAATGTGAACAATAAGCTACGTCCAGATTTCCAAACCCAGACACAGGCTGTGCCCCTCCGGTGGGCCTACACAAATGGACTGGCAGCACTTGAGAAGAACGAAATGTCCTGGCAAAATGATCCCAGCGAGAGGGCACTGCCATGCAGCAGTGAGCATCACTATGACTTTGCCCCGGGTCTGCATTACAAGAGCTCCAGGCCTCTGCTCAACCCTGCCCAGGTTTATCTGGAAGCACTTCAGTCGCCATCCTCAGGCCTTTCATGGAGATCAGTTGAAATGTCACTGCAGTGGATCATGTCCACAATGAGTCGACCAGCTACTGAACCACTGGATCAAAACCCACTGTGCAAATCAAAGCAGGAAAAGAGGGATGGTGTCAATGCATAGAGATGCTAACATAAGACACATCTATCTTTTTTTAGCTTTATAAAGGAATGCAAGTGCATGGATACTGTACATTATTTGAATTGAAAGCGATTTTACGCACAAATTTTAAATACACATGTATTGGCTCTCAAAGACAGAGGTATCACAAGCACATAACACTGAGGTCTATTGTAGTCTGATTAACGTGTTTACATGCTGGGTGAAGCTGAGCTTTAATTATAATATCAAGGTCTGTTACTCTGATTTGGGGTTTTATCAGTAACTAAAACTTAAACCAGTAAAAAAACTTTCATTACTTGAAATAAATTAAAATAAAATGAATTAAAACTATTTTAATTGCCATTCCTTTTTTTTTTATAACTAGAAAAAATAATCCAAGATATAAAAACTAAAACTTAAACATTTAGGAAAAAGAATAATAAAAATGACAAAAATTAATTACAATATTACTACAATTTTATCTGAAATGAAAATGAAAACAGAAAACAAAAACAAAATCTAATTCAAAATATTAACAAAAACTATAATAGTATATCAACAATACTAAATAACATGGGACAAATCACAAAAACTGTACATTTAAATTGCACTGAAAAAATGTTTCATTCTTCCAATTAAAAAAATGTAGGATGATGATTCACATCTATATTTTTTTACTATATTTATGCCAATGCAAAATAGGACAAGTTATTTATTTTTCGTTGGCTCAAGTTAAAAAATATAGATGTGAATCATTACCCTAAATTATTTTAATTGGATGAATGAAACATTTTTTTCAGTGTGTATTTAAACCAGCAGTTCTCAAAATTTTTGACTTCAAGGCCCCTCTTTGTAGAAGGCAATATTCAAAGGCACTCTTATTTGAGCTGAATAAACAAACAAAAAAATATTATGTTTGATGTTGTACATCTTTAATATTTTAAATAACATTAATGTTAATATAATTAAATGTACATAATTCTAAGACATATTAGGGTCACATAATGGGCCCTAACCCCCTGGCTGAGAACTTATTTCTACACGCAGAACAAATGTTTCCAGAACAGGTATGTATAAGGGTCCATACAACTCAAGCCACAGATGAAGCAATGAACAAGACTGGTACTGGAATATCATCCTCAAAATGAAAAAATATGCTTACCATACTGAGATGGGTCTCGGAAAAAAAAAACAAGATCAATGTTGTACTCCTCACACACACCACACACACACACACACACACACACACGCATACAGAGTATCCCATCCATCTCCCAAACTTTGTACTGGATCCCACTTTTGAAAAATGAAGCCCAATATGGCCTGCATAACCACATCGCCTTCCCAAAAAGCCACACAAGACAAATAGATATAATTAGACCGCGTCCCAGGGTTTATTTTTCTTAGCAAATATTTAACAAGACTCCCCTGTCCTGACTCCCATCTGGTTTGCGTTATCAACCGTAACAAAAGTCCAACATGCTCTCCACTGTATCGGGCACTATATGAGAAAAGAAGACTTTGAGGGACAAGGTATCTGTGTGTGCGTGTACGAGCGAGCGAGCAAGGGTGGAGGTGCAGGTCATGGGTCTCTACAGTCTAAACCATTACCACATGGCCCTCAAACCATGAGCTAACTCTGATTTCCTGCCTTCAAAAGTGGATTGAGGAAGGCAGGAGGTTGGAATAACACTAGCCTGGGGAGAGGCTTGTTTTCACTGCTCCTCTGCACTTCCCTCACACACGCATAAACACGCTCACACCGCTGCGAGCCGAGGAGCAACCTGCTGCAGAAGAGCCTGCTGTGGATCCTGGCTGAGCTGTGGCCCGCTGAAGTGACACATGGGCTTTCTATTACCTCAGGTCCTCTTCCTCACGTATGCGGACACACATCGGCACAGCGGGAGGTACACTTGATGTCAGCGGGCAAGGGAAATTGATATTTAGTCAAAAATCAGTTCTGTTTAAAGTGTCTTCCAACAGTGCAGCCTAATCTGAACTCTTCTAAATGCACAATGTCAACATATATAGAGTTTGAATAATGCGATATCACACGAGCAAGAGTGTCCTGCTCTACTGAATATCAGCACTGCTGCTGGCCACTGTATATTACAATTTCAGTACAACCACACGATTACACGTGCATTGATTTTAAACTGCAGTTCTATAAACACAATTTTTAAGGCTCAATGTCCAGGGGTGTCCATGATAAAGAAAGAGTGCACTTATCTTCACAATTATTTCAAAACATTTTCAAATATATTTTTAAAACAACATTTGTATTTCAAATATCATGCATTATCAGCTCCTGAATATCTTTACTAATAAAAGTAATGTAATTAAAAAATAAAACAATATCAAAATGAAAATACACTGGAACCATTCAGAATGACATGAAATATTTAAAAATAGTAACAATATAATGAATATAATAAATATTATAATTTGTGATATTAATATTTCAGTATCAATATTCCATTTCAATCAAAGTAGATATTTAAACTACTGCATGTACTGTATGTATATACAGTATATATATATACAGTGGGGCACAAAAGTATTTAGTCAGCCACCAATGTGCAGGTATCCCACTTAACAATATGAGAGAGGCCTGTAATGTTATCATAGGTATACCTCAACTATGAGAGACAACATGAGGAAAAAAAATCCGAAATCACATTGTAGGATTTTAAGAATTTATTTGCAAATTATGTTGGAAAATAAGTATTTGGTCACCTACAAACAAGCAAGATTTCTTTGCTCTCACAGACCTGTAACTTCTTC
The DNA here is from genome assembly GCA_018155175.1 of Sinocyclocheilus anophthalmus. Taxonomy (NCBI): domain Eukaryota; kingdom Metazoa; phylum Chordata; class Actinopteri; order Cypriniformes; family Cyprinidae; genus Sinocyclocheilus; species Sinocyclocheilus anophthalmus. The sequence goes on from JADLZN010000144.1 coordinate 886,370, forward strand.
TTTAAGAGGGTCCTCTGTCCTCCACTGGTTACCTGTATTAATGGCTTCTGTTTGAATTCGTTATCAGTATAAAAGACATCTGTTCACAACCTCAAACAGTCACACTCCAATCACCACCATGGCCAAGACCAAAGAGCTGTCAAAGGACACCAGTAAACAAAATTGTAGACCTGCACCAGGATGGGAAGACTGAATCTGCAATAGCTAAGCAGCTTGGTGTGAAGAAATCAAATGTGAGAGCAATTATTAGAAAATGGAAGACACAAGACCACTGATAATCTCCCTCGATCTGGGGCTCCACGCAAGATCTCACCCCGTGGGTCAAAATGATCACAAGAACCGTGAGCAAAAATCCCAGAACCACATGGGGGGAACTAGTGAATGACCTGCAGAGAGCTGGACCAAAGTAACAAAGGCTACCATCAAATAACACACTGCGCCGCCAGGGACTCAAAACCTGCAGTGCCAGACATGTCCCCCTGCTTAAGCCAGAACATGTCCAGACCCGTCTGAAATTTGCTAGAGAGCATTTGGATGATCCAAAAGAGGATTGGGAGAATGTCATATGGTCAGATGAAACCAAAATAGAAATTTTTGGTAAAAACTCAACTTGTCGCTTTTGGAGGAGAAAGAATGCTGAGTTGCATCCAAAGAACACCATACCTACTGTGAAGCAGGGGGGTGGAAACATCATGCTTTGGGGATGCTTTTCTGCAAAGGGGACAGGACGACAGCACCGTATTGAGGGGAGGACGGATGGGGCCATGTATCGTGAGATTTTGAATGGAAACCTCCTTCCATCAGCAAGGGCATAGAAGATGAAACGTGGCTGGGTCTTTCAGCATGACAATGACCCAAAACACCGCACGGAAATGAAGGAGTGGCTTCGTAAGAAGCATTTAAAGGTCCTGGAGTGGCCTAGCCAGTCTCAGATCTCAACCCCATAGAAAATCTTTGGAGGGAGTGAAAATCCGTGTTGCCCAGCGACAGCCCCAAAACATTACGGCTCTAGAGGAGATCTGCATGGAGGAAAGGGCCAAAATACCAGCAACAGTGTGTGAAAACCTTGTGAAGACTTACAGAAACCGTTTGACCTCTGTCATTGCCAACAAAGGGTATATAAACAAGTATTGAGATGAAATTTTGTTATTGACCAAAAACTTATTTTCCACCATAATTTGCAAAATGAATTCTTTAAAAAATCTACAATGTGATTTTCTGGATTTTTTTTTTCATTTTGCCTCTCATAGTTGAGGTATACCTATGATGAAATTACAGGCCTCTCTCATCTTTTTAAGTGGGAGAACTTGCACAAGTGGTGGATGACTAAATACTTTTTTGCCCCACTGTATGTGTGTGGGGTGTGTGTAAATGTATGTGTATATATATATATAATACAGTTAAAAAAGACAGACTTTAGTATCTTAATCATATCTTCAACGATTTGAATAAGAAATAACGATTTTGGATTAGAAATAAGTGAAGAGAAGTGCTTTAATAAAAAGAGCTTTCCTTGCTCCATATGCATTACTGTAGACCTGGTTTTGTTTGATTGTCCAAACTGATGGCTTTTAATCTTTAAAGCAATCAGAGATTAAATCTGCACCTTAAATGACACAGATGCTGTTGACAGCCTCTAAACAATCCTTTAACCACAAGGCCATGTCTCCAAGATCTTTAAAGCATTGTTCTCAATTTTAAAGTGTCATTCTTAATGTGAAAACGGATTACCTGAAAAATCAAATAACACCTCAATAACACTAAAAGTTAAATAAGCTTTGTGACATCAATGGCTGGCAAGTAAATGAACAGACTCTCCCATCTTGAACAGTGTTATCATTAAACAGTGTGTAGGACTGAGTGCAGCTGTCCGGGACCCCCTAGCGCATCCCCATTACCAAACTCCTTAGGGCTGCTAGTGCTGCAGGCAAGCAGAGGCAAGTCCATTCTAGCCAGTTCCCAACATCAGGCTATTCACACCTTACTGTCCCATCAGGAGGCTCGCACTACCTTGCAATGGGCACCCAGCATAGCAGGAGACTGATGAGGTTGGCACAGAACAGGACAGACACTTCGTAGAGGGCATATCTTGTTTGTTAACGACAGCAGGAAGGGGAACGATGTCCCAGGGGCGCCAAACTTCATTTACACCAAAGCCAGAGCCCCAATGCAAGAGGACGGACCCCCAGCTGGGCCTAATCCACACCCACGCCCTTCTCTCGGCATGTTCAGAGGGAGAGAAAACAAGATTCTTTGATCTACGCAGCACTAAAGGTGAGGGGAACAAAGGAGGCAGATAAGATAGAGATCAAGATGAAAATGAAATCATTTCACCCGGGCCAGGCCTCTCCCTAGATACATTATTTGTTTGTCTTCTCTCATTTCGAGCCAAAGGCGCACTGACCCAGACGGGCAGAAGTAGGGAGCGATATCACTAAGGAAAAGAGTTCCACACCTCTTACGGCAAATAAAGCCAAGAGAAGTCCCCTCAGACAGACGTGAGTCCACCTCTTATCAGTGAAACATGAAACGAAAAACAACTTCTTTAAATAGACATGTGCATTAATTTTCCAAAAGTAGTTCATTAGCACTTTATTTATAATGAATGGGACGGGGGAAGAGACGTACAGGGAAAGGCTTGTCAATGAAATTGTTTCTCGTCTTCGTGTCTGAGCACTTTGGGAGGTTAATTAAAATTGCAGTTTAATTAGATTTGAGGTGTGTGTCAGACTAAATGGAAACTCCCCTGACTGCCTGTTTGTTCCCAATAACAGCTATTTCAAATACTGGAAGCCAAAAAGTATTTCACATCAAAAGGAAAGCCATTCGCATTATCGTTTTTAAGGAGTAAATATAAACCAAAAAAAATATTTTGACACAACCTCAAATACAACATCAAGAAAATTTGTAATTTACACTTTAAAGAGTATTCTGAGAGCTGTTTGGGACCTTTCTCTTTGATTTTCCTATAAAATAATCTAGTTTAATTCAACACTTGCAGGATTTTATTTTTAATTTATATATACAGTGTTGGGGGTAACGCATTACAAGTAACGCAATCAGATTACTTTTTTTCAAGTAACTAGTAAAGTAACGCATTACTTTTTAATTTACAAGAGAATATCTGAGTTACTTTTTCAAATAAGTAACGCAAGTTACTTTGTCCATTATTGATTACAGCTCTCACTGTCCCATAGTGAGAGAAATCACCAGACGTTACTGTAGTTCTAGATTAAATGTGAATATGCTTTAATTCATCTCACTCACAAAAAAAACAGATTCAGTATTCCTCAAAATGAATACAAATAATGCAACTCAGAATATGACACAAGCCTGCAATAATTAAATGTTAAACAACACAAATATCCTTTATGTATTTAATCCCATTCTATGAACCAATGTCTTTGCTTCTGACCTTCGATGATCCAGTTCACTCATACTAATAAGCAAAAATTACTCTAGACAAACATTTGTGTCTTTTTTATTGCTGAAGTGTGTTGAAATTTCTTCTTCTGCATTCTACTGTATGGACGTAAATGTACTTTCCGTAAAATGTGAAAAGGCTTTTATATTTGCCAAAAATAGAACTTTTTTATTTTAAAAACAAACAAGCAAGCCCTGTCCAGATTTAAAAAGTAACGTAATGCATTACTTTCAATAAAAAGTAACTAAGTAACGTTATTAGTTACTTTTTTATGGAGTAACGCAATATTGTAATGCATTACTTTTAAAAGTAACTTTCCCCAACACTTGTCCATTTGGCCATTTGTTGCGGAGAAAATAAGGAAAGTGTGTTCAAGCGCCAGCAGAAAACAGTGTAAAGAAATAGTCTTTGAGAGAAGCAGTCTTTATCAGCGGAAGTTAAAAGCAGCTCGTAAGTGCATTTACTTGTGTCATTAGTGTTTAGTGCAGTTGTCGTTGCTAGGAAACGCTTGGTTTTTTTTACTGTGTGGAGACGTGCTGATATCGCTTTTGGTCTCGTTCTGTATGGCGTATCTTGTCAGTATCTGCGCTTGCTTGGCCATTTGTTGTAAAAAAATAAAATAAGGAAAGGGTGTCCAGCTGAATAAATTTAGTATTTTGTTAGAAGGGTATAAAAAAAGCTTAGTTTACCGCGACAGCCGTTCACGGGCAGCAATCGCGTGAAGGCCTACTCGTGTAAGACCAAAGAGGTAAAGACTCCACCGGGCAGGACACCGGCGAAGGATAAGTATCGTTTTTTATTTCTCCTCTTTCCTACTACTTGTTTCGCTTGTTTCAGTTTTTATAACCATTTCTCACTATGTATAAGTAAATTGTTGTTTTTTTAGCATGTAAATTTGGCAGCGTTATTTTTTAGGATTACTGATAAACTAATGTAATTTGATTTGTATTATTTGTATTTGTTATTTATTTACATTTTAGTTACATTATGTCTGAATTTACTATGTCTGTATAGGTCTTTTAAGTTTAATTTGTTATTTTAATACTTCAACAAACTAAACGGAAATGAAATAATATATATATATTGAATTTATAAAGTGTATGTACATATACAGTATATATGTATGTGTGTGTGGTTGTACATACACATATAATGTAGTTGTTTTTTTTGGTGTTGGCTTAGTGTTATGTTAGAATCAGTATTATACTCATACCTTTTGTTCTTTAATATTCTGAATAGTTTTAGCTTTATTTTTTTGTTTTAATTTAAATGTTTAGTTTTGAAATGTTTTTGTATGCATTTGTCATTTTTAATTTCTTTATTTTTAAAATGTGTATAGTAGTATTTAGAATGTTTTAGCTTTTAGTTTGGATCGTTTTAGTTGTTTTAATACTACAATGACTGCTTTTATTGTCCTCATTGTAAGTCGCTTTGGATAAAAGCGTTATCTAAATAGCAACATTTAAATAGAATATGTTCATATATATATAATATATATAATCATATATATATAATATATATATATATATATATATTAGGGAAATGGGCAGACCAAGATTCGAACACAGTGTTCTTATCAGAGACTCAACATGTCACAGGCATGTGTTTTTAGCACAGCATTACGGCCCAGACAATTTGCGGGATAATTTAACAAAACAACTGTAATATAACATCACAACAAAACACGAATTTTACACACACACACATACACATAAAATATGTGAAAACATCTGGGAGTGTGACAGAAGTTCAGAGGCACTATCCTCACCTCCCCAATCCCTAGGTTCTTCCTTCCCTCAAACCTCTAGTGACGCTCCAAAAATAGGTGTGATGCTGAATGCCACGCAACAGCATGTGACCACAGAGGCAGCAAAAAAGCTATTGAGCTATTCTCAGGAGATCCATACGCCCTCACTATGGTATTCCCTCTGGAGACAGAATTCTGGGCCAAGGTCTAACAACAGTCATTGTGACTCTTCAGCAGGTACTAAACTTCATTCTGTTCAGAATGGTGCATTTTGAGTGTTTGGGTTCTAATAAGGCAGGTTTCAAGCATTTTATAAATCAAATTAAAAAGAAATTCTTATTGTTTAAGGCAGGGGGATCCAATCTTGCTCCTGGAGGGCCATCTTTCTGCAAGGTTCAGGTCCAACCCAAATGAACACACCTTAATAAGCTAATCAAGGTCTTCAGGATTTCTAGAACCTTCCAAGCAGGTGTGTTGCCAGTGGGGCAGGTTGGAGCTGAACTCTGCAGGATGTTGGACCTCCAGCAACAGGACTGGACGATTCAAATCAACTCAATCAAATCAAACAAGAGTCCACACCTTCTGAAAATGGTCTGTCTAGGCTTCTTGGCTAAACTAGCAAGACTTGATCAACCAGCTTCTGGAAATTCATGCAACCAAAGCTGTTTTGTCATCAAGGACTACACAAGATAAAAGTGCTAATTTACTGTAGCTAATCAATCCATGTGGAGATTATGCAAAACATTGTCCTCCATAGTAGCAATTAAAGAGATATGCTGCACTCTTCATTCAAGTTAAAGATATATAGCAAACCTCTATTTCGACCTTTCCAATGATAGCTCTCTCTGTCTCTCAGACACAAAAGAAAGGTTTTAGTTATGGTGAGCGCCCTCAGTTTTAAGGAGCCCCAAAAAACCACTGTACTGTAACTGCTTCCACACCAGCACCCCATTGTCCTGCGCTCCCGGTACGTACCTGTGCCATGACGTGCAGATGAATAACACCATAAACAGGGAGAATACACTTTATTTTATGTCCGACCTCTGCTTCCCACTGCTCCCTGCTAAAAACAACAGCATTAGGCTCTAATGGATCCGCTGGAGAGCCGGGTTCACCTTCGCCATTACTCCCCAGGCCTCCGCACCCAGCGGGCAAGGCACTCCATCAGCCCCAAGGTCAACCTGATAGTTGCCCCTGTTCTCCAGCCTCTCTGATGATGCCCCTCACCCCTGGAGCAACCCCCCTCCCTCCTCACTTCAGATCACTTGCGTTCCCCCTGCTCTCCTTGCCCTGTCCTCTCTGGGTCCCTGGATGCCACCTGATGATGAATGGAGCACAATTAGCTCCACCCGCCGCTACACTGGATTCGCCCCTGCCCTCTGCATCTCGCAAAAATGAGGCCGTCAAACTGGGGAACATCATCAAGCTGGGCACCAACAGGCAAACCAATATAGCCACTATGGATGTGCAAAACCACACATTTTCAAAGTGGACTGGACAGTAGATGGTCAACAACAAACATGCTGTATAATAAGGCTTGTCCTGGGTTCACATGACTGCATTCAGACATTTCTTAGGGGCAAAAGATATACAAAACAGTTGTTTCAACATTCTTTAAAATATAATCTTTGTCAGAGACTATGACCTTGTGGGCAGTGCATGGACATGCGATTTCGGCAACCCAAGTTTGAGTCCCAGCTCGTGGTCCTTTCCCAATCTCACCCCCCTCTCTCCCACTTTGCTTCCTGTCAATTCTCTGCCATAAACACTAGAAATACATATTTTTTAATTAAATTAAATAAAAACACATAAAAATAAAAACTAAATCAAAATATTAATAAAAACTATAATAATAAAATAAATTAAAAAGTAGGTTAGGAACTCGAGCTGGGGCTGAGCAAATCATGACAGAATTAATTCATTTATTTAACATAACTATTCCTTTAAGCTGTCAGCATTCTAATTAATGCATTGCTTCTAAAAAAAAAAAGTATTAGTTACTCCATAAAAAAGTAACTAATTACGTTACTTATTTACTTTTTATGGAAAGTAATGTGTTACGTTACTTTTGCGTTACTTTTTAAATCTGGACAGGGCTTGCTTGTTTGTTTTTAAAATAAAAAAGTTCTATTTTTGGCAAATATAAAAGCCTTTTCACACCAAAAGTGAAATGAATAAGCCTTACGTTGAAGGGAAAGTAAATTTACGTCCGTACAGTAGAATGCAGTAATAAGAAATTTCAACATTCTTCAGCAATAAAAAAGAAGAAATGTTAGCTTACCTCGTGTAATTTTTGCTTATTAGTATGGTTGAAATGGATCATCGAAGGTCAGAAGCAAAGAAATTGGTTAAAAGAATGGGATTAAATACATATAAGGCTATTTGTGTGGTTTAACATTAATATAGTGCAGGTTTGCGTCAATATATAATTATGCATTATTTTTATTCATTTTGAGGAATACTGAATCTGTTTTTTTTTTGTGAGTGAGATGAATTAATGCATATTCATATTTATTTTAGAACTACAGTAACATCTTCTGATTTCTCTCAACATGGGGACAGGAGAGCTGTCAATCAATAAATTGGGGGGGAAAAGTAACTTGCGTTACTTATTTGAAAAATTAACTCAGATATTCTTTTGTAAATTAAAAATTAATGCGTTACTTTACTAGTTACTTGAAAAAAGTAATCTGATTACGTAACTCGTGTTACTTGTAATGCGTTACCCCCAACACGGACCATGGCTTTTAACAATTTACCTCTTAAATTTAGTTTCCCATTACACTAGACAGTTTAAAATGACACCCAGTTCTCTATTACTTATGAATGTGCTGAGATGCCATCTATAGTGAGTACATGTAGACGTTCTCAATTTCAAAAGTTTCCTTGAGGAATGCACTTCTCAAAAGGATATAAATGGCAATGGCATTCCTCCACTTCAGAGACAAACATCAATACACCCTCATAATTCATTCATAAACCCTCTTCTTGGAAGCTGCTTTCCTTGTTTACACAGCACAGGTTCGGTGTTTCTTCTTCGTGAGCCGATCTACAAATCAGTCTCTCATCGAGTAAGCCATGTTGGGCTTGTGGCTGGTTTGAAAGAGGTTAGTGACAGCACAAACATGTAGGCCCCAGAGCACCTTGAATGCTTGTAGACACATGGTTAGTAAAGAACACCGCTATGTTTAGACCAAAACAATATGGAGAAAACCCAGCCCCAAAAGACTACTTTCAAAACTACTTTCTACCAAGCATCTTGCTGTACTTACAGTGGGTACGGAAAGTATTCAGACCCCCTTAAATTTTTCACTTTTTGTTATATTGCAACCATTTGCTAAAATAATTTAAGTTAAAAAAATTTCCTCATTAATGTACACACAACACACCATATTGACAGAAAAACACAGAAATTGTTGACATTTTTGCAGATTTATAAAAAAAAAACTGCAATAGCCACGATGTACTAAGTATTCAGAACCTTTGCTGTGGACACTCATATATTTAAACCAGGTGCTGTCATCTTCTGATTCATCCTTGAGATGGCTGCTACACCCCCCCCTCCCACCCCCTTCATTTGAGTCCAGCTGTGTTTGTTTATACTGATTGGACTTGATTAGGAAAGCCACACACCGGTCTATATAAGACCTTACAGCTCACATGCATGTCAGAGCAAATGAGAATCATAAGGTCAAAGGAACTGCCCGAAGAGCTCACAGACAGAATTGTGGCAAGGCACAGGTTACAAAAAAATTTCTGCTGCACTTAAGTTTCCTAAGAGCACAGTGGCCTCCATAATGGAAGATGTTTGGGATGACCAGAAACCTTCCTAGAGCTGGCCGTCCGGCCCACCTGAGCATCGGGAGAAGAGCCGTGGTGAGAGAGGTAAAGAATAACCCAAAATCACTGTGGCTGAGCTCCAGAGATGAAGTCGGGAGATGGGAGAAAGTTGTAGAAAGTCAACCATCACTGCAGCCTCCACCAGTCGGGGCTTTATGGCAAAGTGGCCCGACGGAAGCCTCTCCTCAGTGCAAGACACATGAAAGCATGCATGGAGTTAGCTAAAAAACACCTGAAGGACTCCAAGATGGTGAGAAATAAGATTATCTGGTTTGATGAGACCAAGATAGAACTTTTTTTGGCCTTAATTCTAAGTGGTATGTTTGGAGAAAACCAGGCACTGCTCATCACGTGTCCAATACAGTCCCAACAGTGAAGTTTGGTGGTGGCAGCATCATGCTGTGGGTTGTTTTTCAGCTGCAGGGACAGGACGGCTTGTTGCAATCGAGGGAAAGATGAATGCAGTTAAGTACAGGGATATCCTGGACGAAAAACCTTCTCCAGAGTGCTCAGGACCTCAGACTGGGCCGAAGGTTCCTTCCAACAAGACAAAGACCCTAAGCACACAGCTAAAATAACAAAAGAGTGGCTTCACAACAACTCTGTGACAACAACTTCTTGAATGGCCCAGCCAGAGCCCTAACTTAAACCCAACTGAGCATCTCTGGAGAGACCTAAAAATGGATGTCCACCAACGTTTACCATCCAACCGGACAGAACTGGAGAGGATCTGCAAGGAGGAATGGCAGAGGATCCCAAATCCAGGTGTGAAAAACTTGTATCTTTCCCAAAAAGACTCATGGCTGAATTAGATCAAAAGGGTGCCTCTACTAAATACTGAGCAAAGGGTCTGAATACTTAGGACCATGTGATATTTCAGTTTTTCTTTTTTAATAAATCTGCAAAAATGTCAACAATTCTGTGTTTTTCTGTCAATATGGGGTGCTGTGTGTACATTAATGAGGCAAAAAATTAACTTAAATGATTTAGCAAATGGCTGCAATATAACAAAAAAAGAGTGAAAAATTTATAGCGGGTGTTTGAATTACTTACCGTACCCACCGTAGATGACCTAGCACTAGCACCCACCGAACAACCCATTTTATGAAGTGTAGGAAGTTTTCAGCTATTGCAGATTCAAACAAATAACTAAGCACCAGGTGATTTCTTCAAGATAAAGAAGGTAAAGTGATAACTGAGAACAAAGTGAGAAATGAAAGGGAGCGACACACAACCCTGCTTGGCGTGACAGACGATGAGCCATAAAAGTGAGACACGGGGGACATACGGACCGCACTTACCACCATCACGCGTATCCACTCAAAGTGCCAGGAAGCCAAAATATCCGCAAGGATATGGCTTTCCGGCAGCCGGCCATCCTGGGAGGGGACTGAGCCCGGCACCTTGTGGACCAGAATAAATTGAGATCTTTTTAAAGCAGGGCTACAAAAGGAAAATAATTAGACAAAAAAAAAACATTGGTGGCTACTAAGATGGCTTAGGAACCTTGAGAGAGAAGAAAAAAATCCACCTGATATAAAGGCAAAACAGAGAAATGAAACAATTAAGCTATTTTACACAACAAGACAATGCCCTGAGTGTATGTAAAGGATTTTCTAATCTCTCTTTATTAGCCAAACATGATTAAAATGCAGTTCCTAGGAGCATCTCTCCCCTAAATAAGAAGAAAAGGGAAAAAAGTCAAATGCATCTTTTACAGCATGAAGCTTTTCATCTTTTAGAGGCACTGAGAAGAAAAGGAGCCAGAGAAGCACAAACATTCTCTCTTTCTCTTTGTATTCTCCTTAGCACTGAAGAAAGCCACGCTACCTGAGGATACGCATCACATATCACAAGCTCAATAGCCCGAGAACAAGTTTTCAGTAACAGTTTTTCAAAGTAATAAAAATAATCCCTAGCACACTCTTTAGTCCAATTACAAACCGCCATGTAGCTATCGCCCAGATCAACCCCCTGCCTCTGCTCGGCTGGGTTTAACCCTCCAGGTGTTATCTACAGATAAGGCTCGCTTGTAATGCTAGATTCTAGTGGACATAAATGTGCATGAACCGGGATCAGATTGTCAGCGTTTCACAGTGCAGAGAGGTTAGCTTATGTTTCTCCCTGCTAAAGTGGCAGTGGTGTGGTGGAGAGAGTAGGTAAGAGTAGGCTAAACTCTTAAAATAAGGCCAAGTCCAAAGAGAGAGAAAGAGAGAAACAGGCGATATTTTTTATTTCTTTTGCCCTTTATTTCTTTTGCTATTTTTTTTCCTTTTACACAGAAGACTTTTATTTATTTTGCTCACAGTACATTGTTTATTTTTAACACTATAAATAAATGAACTATATACAGTAATACAGTAGATCTGCATTCCTATGTGCGCTTGGATAGCTGGAATTAACATAGACTGTCTTACATGGCCAGTTTTCTCTTTAAGGCCAACAACTGTAATGGCAGATCAACAGTTTAGAGAGTACACAGTTTCAGGGAGTGTCAGAATACTGTACATATAACAACGTTACACTTAAAAGTACAAAATACGAGTAACTGCATTTACTTGCAGTTAACAATAGTAGTTGGTAATCAGTTTACAGTTACAGTCAAAAATATTTTACTGTGAATTGTAAATTTATTGTGAATTTTTTTTTTTCAGTTTAATCTTTAGTTTATTCACTATATATCAGTTATGCAATCTGTGGGGGGTGAACAAGACAGCTGAAAAGCTTGATGTAACATGAATCCGGTAAATTTCTCCCAAACCTTTCAACACAATAGTGCACTACCATTCAAAAGTTATGGGTGAGTAAAATTCATTCATTCATTCAAAAAATATTTAACAGCACAACTGTTTTCAATATTGATAATAAGAAATGTTAGTCGTTTGGTTAAGAAAATGATATTAAAAGTCTGAATTGGACAGTGACACTGAAGAGTGGAATGATGCCTGCTTCAAAATTCAGTTTGCCATAACAGGAATAATTACATTTTTAACATATACAAAAAAAAAAGAAAACCTTTTTTTTTTTTTTTCAATTAATTAAAAGAATATTTCAAATATTACTGTTTTCAATGCATTTTTTTGATCAATAATAAATGCAGCCTGGTGCGAAAAAGAGTCTTGAAGACACATTACCAAACAAAAATATTAATAATTAATTAAAAAAAAAAAACGTTTTTTGACCCAAAAACTTTTGAAAGGGTAATACCACATGCTCTTCAACTGTTGATGGTTTTAGTTCCCTTTCAGGAACTTGAGCTGCGTCGAGATTTGCTTTGGGAACGCCCTTGCGTGACTGCGTTTTGAAGCACGTGTCAAATCAGTCCAATGGAGCAGCAAGACATCACAAGCAGGGTGACGTAAGCACCAGAAAGAATAAAAGCGCATCACGCAGAGCGCAAACCAGCTTCTGCTCTTCAGTAGCGCCTCTGTGTATGTGTCTGTCTATTTACTGTTGTTTGTCCGCACAAGCACTCATATATATAAAATAATGAGAAAGTCTATGGCGAGCGAACTGCATTACAAACGCTGTGTTTCTCCCTCCCCACGATATCTGGCGGCGGGGGATACACATGATTTGTGAGTCGTTTGTTTAGGAGCAGAGCATGCACAGTCAGCTCTCGAACAGCTGATTGTCATCACCGCGAGCTCTCGCCTGCGCACGCTCCGCTCTCGCCTGGCTGTGTTTGCTGAGAGCGGCTAGGCTCGAGAGACGCTGGCACGGTCCCGCTGTTGAGAGGCACAGCAACTGTTGTCGTGGGGATCGCAGGTGGATTTAGCGGAGGGATCCAAGATGGGCTCATCCTTTTCTTGATCCTCACCCGCTAGATCCGCGGCTCTCTCTCAGGGTTCGGAAGCTCGCGCTGCGGTTTCTTCCCCCCCCCCAGAGAGAGAGAGAGCCAGACGCTTCATCTATCTTCCTCAGAGGAGGTGGATGTGATGAGTGTCGAGACAGAGGCGACTGTGGAGTGATTCGTGATTATGGGGTGTGTTTCATGCATTCGCCAAAATAAAATATAGTTTGGCCAGCCTAGAAACAGGACGCTCGTCCTAAAAATAATTAGACGAGCGTTTTCTGAATCCAGATCACAGCCTTCACGACGGGGGCCTTCTGTTTTTCCCCGATCTCCATGCTGAGGTGTCAAGATCGTGGGAAAAAACGTATTCTTCCCGTATCTACAGCCCCACAGTCTCAAATTATTCAAAAGAACATAGTGGGGCTGAATGATAAGGTATATGGGGCGATGCCAGTGGTGGAGCAGACTCTTGCGAGCTATCTCTCCCCATCCTCTGCATTGTCCCTGAAGGCCCCGAAGCTTCCCACAAGGCCCGTTAGGCTTACATCGAGTCTAGTTGGGAAAGCTTATATGGCGGTAGGTCAAGCTGGCGCATGTTTGCACACCATGGCAGTTACAAGCATACCAGGCTGACCTGCACAGGGGTGGGCCTGCTGAGTGGCAGCAGCCCAAGCCATAAAGATCCTCATATCGCCAGTCTCAAAAACAAGAGCGTTGCAACCCGCACCCCTCCACGGAAAGATCGGGGGTCGGGGCGATGCTCTTAGTTGGGGTCTTCTAGACCGAAAACGGATTTGCGGACCGTTATTTTGTCTAAGAGGTTCTCGGCTAAATGGTCCTACCATTGTCATGTCCCTGAGGGCAGCCCACCTGGGGATGAAAGGATAACACCTCAGTATACGGTTCCCAATCCTCCTCAGTGCCCTCACGGAGAGTCACTGATTACCCTGCCACCCTCGGTGCTTCAGGGCTCAGTGAGCTCCGACGAGCGAAAAATACCAGCTGCCGCCCGGCAACGGTACGGAAAGGGAGAGCTCGCCCCCTCAAGTGAAGAGACTACAGCAGTCAGGTCGGTTGTTCCCTAAGTGCCCTCAAGGAGGTTCATTGATAACCCTGCCACCTCGGTGCTTCAGGGCTCAGTGAGCTCCGAAGAGTGAAATTCCCCAAGCTGCCGCCTGGCAACGGTACGGCACGGGAGAGCTCGCACCCTCAAGTGAGGGTGCTACAGTAGTCAGGTTGGTTGTTCCCTCAGTGCCTTCATGGAGTTTCATTGATACCCCTGCCACCTCGGTTCTTCAGGGCTCAGTGAGTTCCGATGAGTGAAATTCCCAGCTGCCGCACGGCAACGGTACTGCACGGGAAGAGTTCGCCCCCTTAAGTGAGGGTGCTACAGCAGTCAGGTCGGTCGTTCCCTGCCGGTCATCCGCTTCAGGGCACCGAACTGGCTCCTCTAATAATACCAGAGGCCAGCCTCGAGAGGCTGGTTCCCTTAGTAGATTTTCTGGTAGCGTGGAAACTTCTACCAAATATCTCAAAATGGGTCATGCAGATTGTAGAGAAAGGTTACAGAAACCAGTTCGGTTCTCGTCCGCCTCGATTCAAAGGGGCTTCCCCACTCTAGTGGGTCCCAAGCAGGCTCTGGTAATTGAACAAGAAGTAAACACTATCTTGAGGAAGGAGGCCATCGAGGTGGACCCTCCTCACGAGATAGACTCCGGGTTCTACAGCCGTTACTTCATCGTTCCGAAGAAGGATGGGGGGGTTGCGTCCGATCTTAGATCTCCGTCTTCTGAACCACACTATCAAACGGCGTCGGTTCAAGATGCTCACTATCAAGCAGATAGTATCTCAGATCCAGTCCGAGGACTGGTTTGTTACGATAGATCTCAGAGACGCTTATTCCCATGTTTCCATCCTCCCTCAACACTAGAAGTTCCTGAGGTTTGCTTTCGGGGACGAAGCATACCAAAATCGAGTTCTTCCCTTCGGCCTGTCACTCTCTACCCGCACACTCGGACTTGGTGTCCCTCCTCGACGGCTCTCCACTGGGAAACAGTACGCCTTGAAGTGGAAACTTTTGCTTCATGGTGCGGACAGCGACTGCAGGACTCAGTCAACTGCCCAGTTGGTTCAGTTTTGGAGTTTCTGCAGGAGCGATTCTCCACAGAGAATCTCCCTCCACTCTGAAGGTATACGTGGCGGCCTTAGCTGCTTACCACGCCCTTCTGGGTGGTCAATCATTGGGAAGACACCCACTTGTCACTCGTTTCCTCCGTAGCACCCTGAGGCTGAGGCCGGTACAGCGCACCAAGGTGCCCTCATGGGACCTGGCTGTGGTTCTGGAGAGCTTATGCAATGCACCCTTTGAACCCATAGAAAAAGTTTCATTCAAGTTTCTCAAGCTCAAGACTATCTTTCTCCTCGCTACTTCCTCACTAAAAAGGATCGGGGATCTTCAGGCACTTTCTGTTTCGTGCCTGGAATTTGCTCCAGGCATGGTTAGGGCATTCCTTTACCGAGGGCCGTGTATGTCCCTAAGGTGCCCACTTCTTCGCCAGGGCCTATAGTACTTCAGGCATTCTGTCCTCCATTCCAGGAAGTAGGCCAAGGAAGGCTTAATCTGCTCTGTCCAGTTTGAGAACTGGACGCTTATGCACACAGAGCTGCCCGTGGCGTAAGGCAGATCAGATTTTTGTTTGATTTGGTCCGCCAAAGAAGGGATTTCCAGCGACCAAGCAGACTATGAGTAGGTGGGTGGTCGAGGCCATCTCACTAGCCTACCAGTCCTCTGGCCTCCCGTCACCTATGGGGGTCAGAGCGCATTCGACCAGGAGTATGGCAGCCTCCAATGTTTTCAACTTGGGTGTGGCCTTGCAGGACATTTGTGCTGCGGCGGGCTGGTCCTCATCGCACACTTTTGTCCATTTTTACAACCTAGACCTGGCACCTACCCCAGGTTCCCAAGTTCTCTCTACGTGATGTGCTCACAAGATACACACACAGGCAGGGACTTGGTAGTGTGGCGCAATGGGTATTCTCGTTCCCAAAGCGACTCGACGAAGCTCGAGTTCCTGAAGGGGAACGTCTCTAGGTTACGTATGAACCATGGTTCCCGAGGACGAGACGCTGCGTATCTTTGCATAATCTCTGCTCACCTGAAGGCGCTACTTCATCGAGCTGTTTGCCGCTTGCTTGGATGCGCTTTTATCCTTTCTGGTGCTTACGTCACCCCGATTGTGACGTCTCGCTGCTCCATTGGACTGATTTGACACGTGCTTCAGAATGCGGTCACGCAAGGGCATTCCCAAAGCGACTCGACGCAGCGTCTCGTTCCCTCGGGGAACCATGGTTACATACGTAACCTAGAGACGTTAGCTACCTGAACTATAATCGCATAGCACTTATCCTATGGCACAGATATTTAAAGTTAACTTAAGGTTTCCTACCACCACAGTTTGTCTGTGTGCTTGACAGTGTCTGCCAAGTGTCTGCATTTGCATATTTGCGTAGTTTATTTAGCCTAAAAGCTACATTTAGCTTGAATTAATTCACAAAACTGAGACCTTCATGGAATCCGACAAGCCTTTGACAACTAAAAATATCTTGTTTTTTCTCTTATTCTGTCACTGTTTTGCTTCACATTCATATTGAATGCTTGTTTATTTATAAGACGTACAGCATTCGGTTACATGCCATCTTTAATATCCAGTCGAGCAGGCAGCACAATCACACACACTTCCTAACAGCTGTTGGGCATGTAAGGAGGCGTGCGTGAGATGTGGTAAGCCTGTGAGCATGACATGATTGCAGTGTGTATCTTATCTGGGGCGGCTCCTCCTCGGGCTGTGTGTGTGTATGTGTAGGACCATTACTCCAGTGCCCAGCCATGCGTATACTCCTAATCTCAGCACTCTTTCACCCTCTCTCTTTCGCTCCCTGGAGACACTGGCGCTATCATACTGGCTGCTTCTCAGACGGAGCACTAGCGCTGAATATCCCTCCGTACTCCACTCCGGACACATGTCCGCACAACACTGGTTCTAATGATGTCAACAAAATAGCCGTACCATCAATTAGCATGTGTGCAAAAAAAAAAAACTTGTTGGAATAACTAACAGACAGTGATTTGGAATGTGCATGCTGCTGAAAATGAATAAAAAAATAAAAAAATAAAACAATAATTTACTCTCTCATGTCATTACTGTCTTCAATGGAAGAAAAAAATTGATGTTTTGTGAAAATGTCCAGGCTGCTTTTTTCCATGCAGCTAAAATTAATGCTGGAGCTTTTAATCTTCAAAGAAACAAAACAGCACCATACAAGTGGTCCATACAACATTTGCACTATATTCCAAGTCTTTTGAAGTCATACAATGTGCTTGTGAAAGAAACACATTGAAATGTATGTTGATCACTGAAAGTACTGTAGTAGTTATGTCTAATTTGTGGATGAATTGCTCTTTTGAGTAAACTCTTTTCAAATAATTTGTTGATCCAGTTAACACAATCTTTGTGAATGATTCATTCACAAATCAGACTGATTTGGTTCTTGAGCTCAACTCACTGACTTATCACAATAGTTTATCGGTGAACAATGACTTAATTTTTGGTCTTTGTGTATTGCTTTAGAAGAAATGAGTCATCTAAACCACTTTTATGGTGCTTAGGCATCTTTTTAAAGCTAAAAAGCCATCGCATAGAAAAGAGTACGGAAGTTCTAAGCGGCCATGCATGATTTTTTTTTCCCTTCTTGTTTTCTCGTTTATAAAAGACTTTATTTTTATCGTGTAGATCGAATAATGAAGAGTTGTTGTATCATATAAACGACTTATTTTTCGTTATATCGACATCAACGAGAGTGTTTTAGCGTTAAACCGACTTAATTTTCTCGTATATTAGACATAACGAGAGTGTCTTTCGTATAACGACTTAATTTTCTCGTATAGCGACCATAACGAGAGTTGTTTTCTGTTATAACGACTTATTTTCCTCGTGATCTGACATAAAAAAAGTGGTTCCGAAGTTACAAAAACTGGCGCCAACAGGGGCACTATGACCTGATATAAACTGAGGGGTGTGTAGGGCTATGCTGTAGTCCACTGTACGGTATACCGTTTGGGATAGAAATGAACGACATCGTGGGCTATAATTTGTGCAGTATTGTTCATAACTGACATTTAATTAATTAATAAATGTTAAATACTTGAATCAATATGACTATTTTGTGTATTAAGTTCTTGCTAGATGCATGAGTTTCACCAACGCGTTCTGTGTCATAAAATAATAACTGCTTATTAAAACCAAGGTTGACGTCACTGTATTCTCTTTGCACCTATATCTTTATTTGTGCTTCTTTGAGGCACATTATTGATAGTTAATAAGCGAGGGTGTTCTGTTTATCTACAGTAGGAAAGGCTTCAACGACGTAGGCTATTTGTAACGTGCCTCTTTTCCTTATTATTAATCTATATTGTTAATCATTAAATGTATATTGATAAAAAATTTGATTTATATGTAAAGTGTATAGGCTAATTTAATTCAGTGATGTTCTACAGTGTTGTAATCTTTTGTTTTCTACATTTCTTTGTGGAAACCACACAAGCACACACACACACACATATACACATAGCTACACATGAACGCACTTTTCAAACGAAGCTTTGTAACGCACATGATATCAGTAACAGCATATAATGACTACTAAAAATTACAAATTATATATAATTTTCTTTCAAATAAAAGGAAAATTGAAAGTGAGTTGAATCCAAGCAGCTCTAAAAGATTTTAGAATAGTTCTGCATCCTGAAGGCGCTCCGCCTGTGTTTGCGGTGTTGCTTTGACCATTTAAACATGCTAATTACACAAACACAATGTTTAGCGTACTGTCTCTGGAAATATCAACCGTGATTGATCAGCCTTTATTTTTGTATTGTAGACGTTATTACTAGGCGAAGCAAAATTTGCTGAAATATCCACGACCTAGGCTACAGTAAGAGCGCATGGTTTATCTGTCCATCAAGCGTGTCAAAGTTGAGTTAGGACATATAACAACAGTAGATCAACAAAATCATTGTTAAAAAAAAACAAAAAACCTTTGTCGAGATAACGAGAAAATTAAGTCGTTATAACGAGAAAACAACTCTCGTTATGTCGATATAATGAGAAAATTAAGTCGTTATAACGAGAAAACAACTCTCATTATGTCGATATAACGAGAAAATAAGTCGTTATAACGAGAAAACAACTCTCGTTATGTCGATATAACGAGAAAATAAGTCGTTATAACGAGAAAACAAGAAGGAAAAAAATAATGCATGGCCGCTTAGAACTTCCGTAAAAGAGTGACCAGCAGATTGTTCAAAATTTCTCCTTTTGGGTTTCACAAAAGAAAGGAAGTCCTGCAGGTTTGTAATGACATGAGGTTGAGTAAATGTGAGTAAAAAGTGAATTATTCCATTAAAAACAACACCACAGTTCATCTCAAAATATTATTAGAGCAAGAAAGACTGGGTCCTCCAGCATCTGTTTTATGACAGGTGAGGAATAGCTGCATAAAAAAAAAGAACGGTAATGAAAATACAAAACCTTCGCAAACTTTCTTTGGGAAAGTGGGTGCACACAAGTGTGAGAACAGCTGTGGCACAAGCGGAGCATTATAGTGCGTTATCGTAGCAAGCCCGATGCTAATCCTTAATTCCACACAAGCATATCTGAGAGAGGTTTAACAATGTGAGGCACATTAATTATCACCTGGATAATTACCTGCCATTCTGCCTGTGTGTTTACATGTGTTTGGCGGAGCAGGTGTTAAAATATTTTGGCTGTTATTGCCGGGGTTGCTGATGAATTTGGTGGAGTCGGTGAGCTCTTCAGAGAGCTATTCAGCACTGTAAACACACACATGTGCACATTCACATGCACACACACTGGCACTAGCCTGGCAAAGAAAAAAGGAGAAGTGTGTGGCAGGCATATGGCTCACACAGTTGATGTACCCAGCATGCTTTTGCATATAAAGCCATCCAAATTGTGTTAAACCCTAAAATTCATTGTCAGAAAAAGTGCTGGAAAAGGTACTTTGAAATTGTAGCTTGCCAAGCTAAAACTAAAGCATTTGAGGGTAATATGAAATCATAATTTATCCTATTTGTATTCTCATTTCTGTTCTTACCTTGGAAAATATATTAGTGTACTTTATAAAAAGAACTGCATGTCTTCAGAATCTATCATCTAATGTAATAACTTGCTCTTCCCAAACTCATGTTGAAGACCTGCTAGCTTGAATGTTTGCACTTTGAAGAAGCTGGGATATTGAAGAGGTCATGGCTGTGCTTTAGGCATTCCACTTTCACAATGCTCTTAAAATCTGAGGCGGCAACACCAAAATTTTTTTTTTTTTTTTTTTTGGGACTCATTTAAACTGTTTAGTAAAGATTCATGTTGTTCATTGCTAATGTTAATTTAGTGGAAAAGGTGTTGATTTATTTTTATTGTGTAGATTTTTTTTTTAAGTCAAATGACAACTATAAACAATTTCAATGCAATTAGCTTTTGTAAGTAACTGGCAGAGTAGCAAACTACTGTTTTAATAGGGAAAAACTTCCCCCGTTTTAAAACACTTTTACAGTGCCACTTGCACTAACTTTGCTTTCACCTGATCTTCCTCTCTTTTTCTCCCTCCCTGTTTCTTGTTTTGGAACCAATTGCCTACTTGAGCAAAACAGAGCCGTCTCCATCCCAAATTAGCCTTGACCTTTGGACTTCATTAGAGTAATGACTAATATCTGCAAGTAGTCGAAGAAAGACACTTTTATACTATCAAAAACAGTTTGTGAAGTCAAGAACACAGTTTTGGAGCAAAGGTTATCCGGCTAATAGCTTCCTAGTGGAGACTAAGGAAGAGCTAGGCCTGACCTAAACATCTGGGATATATTGCACACACTTGCAACATATGCTTCAGGTTCAATTAAAATGAGGCCTTGGCACATTTATACATTTTTTCCCTCCTTCATCCAGTAAAAGTGGGCCTTCCCTGATGTGACCTCAGTATTTTACTTTTTGAACAAACAGAAGAGGTAATGAGAGTATGAGGTCATCAACAAATTGACATGCAGAAGTAAGTAAAGACATAGATGGGGGGGGGGGATGCAAACTATTGAGGAGGAACTGAAAGTATGTATTTCAGCTATTTCATTCTCTAAATAGTGTTTCTTTTAAAATAACAAGCCATTTTTTCTAACTCTTAGCGTTGTAGCCTGACAAAATTCTGCATCGCGATATTTTTCATCACGTTGCTTTTGTGAAGCCTCTGTTATCTGTAGCATTGGTAATTCTGATTAATTTTAATGAAACCATTCAAAATACATAATATTTGACAAATAAATTATTACAAATAAAAACATAATTGATCAATGAATGATTCACTGTTTCAATATAAATATTTACTGAAATGCTTCTGTTCACCACTACATTTTTACTTTTAATTTAATTGTGTGCTTTCTAGTTCATAAATAAATAAATATTGCAATTGTTTTCAATTCAATACTGTCTTTCAAATTAGTTTTTGCTCCAAATAAATGTTGTAATAGAGCGCAACACTGACCGTCCAACAAATAAAAAAAACAGTACTTGACAATGACAAAAAAACATCTGTGTACTAAATGTCACATTAACAAACTATGTACGCTATGAAGCATTGAGAATAACGCAATCAGATTTTAACTATGGCACAACAAAATTCTTAATTCATAGACATTTAATAATAAAACTTTTTTGTGTGACAAATATATACATATACACTGACTACATTTTAGTACTTTTATCATTGAACTTTTTGACCTAACTGTAGTTTTTCCAAGCTAGTCTAATAATTCAAAATAGCCTCCACAATACTGATGCAAACTCTAATTTAAACTATTTAAATCATTCTAACCAGTTATGAAGAAAACAAAACTATGCAAATCTAAGCGAACTAAGACTATTCAAATGGAGAAAGAGAAGGAGAAAGGACAGAGGGAGGACATCAGAGAAGAAAAGTCTAAAATAAAGAATCCCAAGTAGCTCTTTTCAACCTTCCAACCTCTCAACTGAAGCTACTCTGACAGGAGGAACAACAGATCATTGACAACATACCCAAGACCACACGTTACGTATAATTCATGCTCTTTAAAAGTCCACTTAGGAGAAATGTGAGTAAGATGTCAAAGGTTATGTTTTCATCTTAAGTCCGCACTGCTCAAAAATGTGCTTGTTGACATTCTTATTGACCCATTTCCAGACAAAGTACATAAGTGCTGGCATTTTGGCGGGCAATGACATGAATCTGTCTGTTCAGAACCATTAAAATGCTTCCTTGTGAATGCTGCTGGGGCATTTGGCCTGCGGTCATTAGAATGCTTTAATTGCACTTCAAAGGCCTTGAGAAATATCAGAAGCTCAACATAGAGACTCTGAAGCCAAGTTTATTTATGCCTATGTGATTCCCCCTTATTCTGGGTAGAAAGGAAACATGTACTGCAACTCTTTAAACTTCAGACGCTTGCAGCTTTGACTAGCTTTGGACCTTGACTCTATGAAAAGTGGCCGAAAGCGTTAAATACACAAGAAAACAATGACCTACTGGTATTTGAGTGAGGTCAAACACAATAACTACTACATTTTCATTACATTTCACTTTAGAGAAGAGCATTTGAGCATTAAATATACATCTGTTAGAATACATGTTTGTGAGTGGCACCGATAATTACCTTGTCATCTCTGTCAAAGTCTTCCTCCTCATCCTCCAGCAAATCCTCCACAGCTTGCTGATGTGCATTGTGAAGAGCAGAACAAAAGAGAGCAGAAAAAAAGAAGAGAGAAAAAAACAGAGCAAATCAATTTCACATGTACACTTCGGAACATCTCCACATCTTCAAGTGAAAACAAATTATAGCACATAGTCCTCGGATAGAAAGCAAACCCTCCGAGTCTGACCTCAGTCTCTAAAGTCATCAGTTGTGTCCTCTTGTCCATAAGGTTAAAACCTCAATAGAGCCTTTGGCAAAGGGAGGCTGATGACATAGAGCGTTAACTATGTGCTTCAGTGGACCAGATCCAGGCCTACAATGTTCCCTTCAAAACCCCTTCAGGTTTTCATACTTAACTCAAGCACACAAAGAGTCGTATGCCCATGACCTCGAGAAATGCTGCTGGCTACTCGATTCTCCCAGAAGAACATGTGAACACAGACCAGCAAAAATGATGAAAAGAGTCATGCTGAGAATATTGAGAGCAAGATAGAGGGCAAGGAATCAACAAATGTTTAGTTAAATATTTATTTAATTTAACAGTCTAGAAAAATTGCAGGCTATTTCTATTGTTCATATAATAAGCAGTTTTTTATTGTCTGAATAATCAGAGGTTTTTTTACCTAGCAGAGTGCTCAAATAGTATATTATACTATAAATAAATTTTTTTAAATACGTATACAAAATATGTACAGTATTATTAATTATTACACCCAGCCATACTGTATCTACAGACCAAAATATCACAGAGACTTTGAGGTGGGCTCTTCCAGTTTAGACTCATAAGCAACCACTTCATAAACATCCTAGCAACCACCTAGCAACACTCTAGAAACCGCAGTAGCAACATGCTCACAACCACTCACAACGACCATAGCAACAGCAACCACCTAACAACTAAACACAACATCATAGCCATGGGTTTTGTACAATCACTATTTACATTTTTGCAGTGCTAAAAGGGATAAAATAAACCAAATCATAAAATAATATTCAAGCCACTTTCATTTGTTCTTGGGAAATTGCAATCGCTGATAGAAAGAGTTGTTTATAGAATCTAAAATATGCCACATATGTTTTACTCTCAGACAGAAAAAAAATCCTTCCTGTGTGTGCTAGTAATTTGCCAGCATTAATTATTCATATATCATTGGCTTGTTAGTCAGAACTGTAAACACCAAAATAATCAGACGATATGTTGGCACACAAATAAAGAGTTTATCTCGGTCAACTGAAAACATTATATTTGGCCTCAGTGGCTTACGGGAGCACAGAGGAGTGTGTATCACATGTCTGTTTTTGTTGCCGGAGGACTGAAAAGACACAGATCATTATTTATCTTCTTGTAGTTCCTCCTGTCAATCCCGCATCAAAGCTTCAAGGTCATGTGTGTGCTATTTACATACGACAACTCGGGCATCTGAAAACACCAAAAAGCTATCAGGGGAGGAATACATCTTCTTTTTGATGATTTTTCTTTTTTTCTGGCTCCATGCATTTCATCAGTTTTTTGTGACATCCAAAAATTGTTACTTAGCAAACAATAGCTTTTGTTCCTTTGTTTTCTCTAAAAGAGAGAGTGTATGGCTGATATAAGCCTCTTATGTAAATGCAGCCTGCGGCAGAAACAAAAGGAGAGTTCAGGATAGATACAAGCAGTGTTGTGAGAAGACTAGCGATGGTGTTTTGCACTAGCCTAATAGCACACGGATCGACAAGAAGCGCGATGCTGCTCCGGCGCTGGGTTAGCCAGAGGTCATACGCTGGGTAAAGGAACTTGGAGGAAGTTGAACTTCAAGAAAACCCGCAGTAGCATGAACTCGAAAGTTTGGCAGTCAATATGTCTCACTTGCAGACAAAAATTCAGACTAAAATAGCATCACAGCCAGACTTTAAGTCCATTGTTTGGCCTTTCGGTTAGCAGTGGCACCATCTCCAGACCAGCGCCATGACATCCATCCTGGCAAGTTAATGCACTTTCTCTTGCCTTCTGCCATCAGTGGAGGAAGAACCCTGCTATCTGCGCTTTTAATTCTAACCTTCCCCGTGACAGGTGCGCTGGGAATAGACGCCCCAGCTAGACAAGCCATCCAACATGAAGATATGCACTTTCATTTTTTTCCCTGCCTCTCAGGCTCTTGAGCTCTCCCGTCCTCCAGCTCTTCTTTGAAATGTGAGACATCTCTAGCGTCTCCAGCTGCTCAGGGGCTGGCCCTGCTTTGTATGCCGCGTGTGGACCAGAGGCCCGGGAGAGCCCAGGCCTGGAAGGCTGATAAGGGCTCTCGCCGGAGCACATCGAGCCCAAACAGCCTCTTCACAGGCTGTCAGAGCCCTGCTGGTCAGAGGGAGGGCTTGAGTTTTTGCCAGCACTGGCTGACTGTGGTCTGACCTCTGCAGGGGCTCAAGTCAAAGAGTACGACTGTTGGTGCTCTGAGAAACTCTGCCGGTTCTGTTTGGGCATAGTATTACGTTTCAATAAAAGTGGTCACAATTCAAATATGAGGACAATGGGCGAAATAATTGCTGGTATGTGTGGGAGAGGGACAGCGCAGCCAGTACGTCTCTTTGGGGCTGAGTTGTACGGGGTACGTGGGCCGGCAAGAGGACGCGCCAGGGTCGTGCGTATCCAGAAGCCACGGGAGTCAACGGTGTTGTCAGTCCCACGGCTCGAGCTCTACTGTAATCCGCATCAGCCTTGAACCCACAGGGCCCATAAAAACACTCTGGCTTTCTGTTCCGTAAATGAAACCCTGGCTTCCCGAGACAAGCCTGCGTCAACAATGGCAGGAGCAGCTGTGACAAAAATCACACAGTGCTGCAGTGTTGTTAGCAAAATCACGGGTACAAAAGTTCACAAAGACGAAGTTCAGGAGCTGCCAAAGTTGCTCCCCGCCTCGCCTACAACCTCGCCTGCGAGCCGTGGCGGCACAGGGGAAATCAGTAGGGCAACAAACGCTGCCAGTTCAAAGTGACGTGACCTTTTGATTTTCTCACCTGTCAGGGGCTGGCACGGAGGAGCGGAGACATGTCTGCCAGGCACGGGTGAAGTGCTGTCTCGCTAACGGGGGCACGGCGCTGGAAGAGGTGGTACCATTGAGGTGGATTAAAGGCCTAGAGCACCTCTCGACTCTTCTTCTCACTCTTCCTCATCCTCTCCCGGCCCTGCCGTCACACTTCTTGCTTTTTTGTTGTCCCCGTTGAGCTTGCAGCTGAAACACCAGCCTGAGAGTAAGACAAGCTCTACCATGAAGCGCCTCTAGGAGCACGGCTGGCAGACAGACTCTCGCTCTGGTTCTCTTTATGTTGTCGTTTCGTGATTGACACTGGAGGTGGGCTTGACAAGCCTTCGTTTCCCCCACAGCAGCCCACCTGTACCAGTGTATCCTTTATTCATGAAGCTCCATCTAGGCTGTTTGTTTTTTCAAATTACACACACCAGAAGAAAAAGACAAAACACTACTCAAACCAGACAAAACAAAAGGTGGGAAAAAGTTTATTTGCTAACTTGCTTTCTGTGCCATGCAAAACACTAATACTGTTAGAAGTCAAGAAATAAACAAACAGACTAAGAACAAACAGCTATAGGTTTGATCTCGTCAGTCTTTATATATTTACAAAAAGATTAAACTAAAGGTGAAGGATAATTTATTCACCACTGGCAGCATCAAATTAAATTTCAAAAATAACTGTTTACAAACTGGTCTCCCAAACACATTTACATCTTCTTATTCATAAAACAAGCAATCCCACCTTCCAATCACGGCATTAGTTGAGCCAGACGTTTACATGATGGATCACTGTAACAAATACAGCAGTTCACGCTTGTTGAAAAGTCATTTGCATTGGATAGGAAAAAAAAGTAGTTTAACATTTACATTTTTCACACATTTCACTTTCAAAGTTTGCATGAAATGTAATTTCACCCCATCTATTTTTTAAATGCATGTTATTGATAGTATTGTAAATGATTAATTCATTCATATATTTCAATTTTATTTATCATATTTTATAATCAGAATGTCATAATTGGATCTTCTGGTCAAACATCAGACAAATCTTCAATCATTTTCCAATAATCCATTTTACTCAGATGTACATCCAACGTACAAAAAAAAAATTCCATTACATTGTGACTTTAAATGAGGGGCCTTTTTCTTTATAACATCTCTTACTGTCAGGTGTTGGTGTCAGGTGCTTACAGTGGTGTTCACCATGGTTGATAGGTGGTTGTCTACAAACATTTTATCATCTGCCAAAATCGTAAGTCCAATCACACTGAAAAAATATCACACCTCTCCACGAAAAAACACATATAATTAGTGCACATTTCATAAATTTAGAGGGATGAGTTACACGTTGATATTTCAACTGACTTTTTCAACTTTAACTTTTTTTTAACATACAGAATCAGTATCTTATAGAAACACAAAACAATTTTTGTTAAATAATTTAATTAGTTTTCAACTATATCAACATTACACCAAAAATACCAGGGGAAATATCTTATGTTGCACATTGGGGGTCTTTAGGTTAAGAACCACTGATTTTGCTTAAAACCTTAAACCCAAATATGAGCTACAGTAATGTTCACAAAAAAACAGGCTGTGAAAAACTGATTAACCTTTTAAAATATGCCTGAGGAAAATGGAGAAACTGCGAGTTTTTGCTAGAGGACACGGTGAGAGTAACCCTGACAATTAAGACCCTCTCTGCCACCACTGACAAGGTTGCAGAGAAAGAACCTCGAATGCCTAATTGTGCTTGAGCTGGTGAAAGAGACGTCACTATGTTGCTCCAGCTCTGACAGAATATGCTATAATTAACACCCTCAAAACATCTGGTAAACTGTTTTCCAGGCCAGTGAATTCAGCAGCCCGGGTCTTCTAAGGGCTTCACTCCCCTCCATTCACACCAAGCTGTCCGACGCTTCACTGAGCCTGAGCGGCCACACTGAAGCCCACCCGAACAGTTCCAGGTCTCCAAATAAAAGTAGGTGAGGGGTGGTGTTAGGGTGGTGAGCACTGCCTCTCTGCAGGAGGTGAGCAAGCCACTGACAGCTGCTGTCAGAACAGCTCTGCTAGCTGTGTCGGTGCTCCCTTACCTTCAGATTAAGATTGGTGCACTTGCACTCCCTACCAGTAGGGGACTCTTCTGAAAGCAGTGTAGGCAGTGCAGCTGCTTTATTTAGAGAGGAAACCAAGTGGCGCTTTAGAAATCGTATCTTTCCATCACCTGCTGATGATCGACAGGCGTAGTTCAAAAGTCACATCCCTTTGTCTTGTATCTAAACCCATGTTTATTTTTCCATTGTCTATTCATTCTGAAACAAAAACCAATACTGTGGCACTACGCGGCAGCCCGGCTAGCTAAGCTTTTGCCATTCTGTTGATTTAAAACAACGGTATGGGAGTGTAGTCTAATGTTTAGTGCACAGCCATTCCTGATGGTAAAAAGGATCTTTAACAATAACAGGCTGTGACAGCGAGGTCAGGTATCTGGTGGAAGGGTGGCAGGCGGAGAACAGCAAAAGAATACGAGAGTCAGGGGTCAGCTGTCTACAGGTTAAGAGTTGAGCTGGCATGTCACATCTAGAGGTAACAAGTCCCTTCAAGAAATGTGACAGCTGAAAGTGGGTTCCTGTTTTCCCACAACACACTGGGCTGTGGACATCAGGGGTACAACAAACAAGGGATAATATACGGTCAGTCTGAAGAAGGTTGATTTGCAATAATTACCGGCTATTATTCTGCGATAATGATAGCTTCTTACCGAAAAAAATAAAGGCCGTGAAATATTGATTTTACCTTAAATTACTTTATTATTTAATAAGAAAGGGGCTGCAATACTGTGTGAACCTAGCACAGCTATTATTATAATAGGAATAAGTCTGGTCCCACAACCCTAAAAAAATGTAATATAATATATAAGATATATATAGATATGGATATTATATATATCTATTATAATTTATATATATATATATATATATAATTTATAGGATAAGATATATAGTATTACACAAACCCACACCACCAAACATATTATAATGTATTAAAATTATATTGTATATTAATATATTATATTATTAAAAGCGAGTGATAAATAGTGTCAACTTAATTTTTTTTTTTGGCTTACATAAATTCCACCACAACACCACAACCTCCACTAGATATATACATATACATACATATACATATACACTGAACTAAATTATAAATGCAACACTTTTGTTTGTGCCCCATTTTCATGAGATGAACTCAAAGATCTAAGACTTTTACACAAAAGGTCTATTTCTCTCAAAAATTGTTCACAAATCTGTCAAAATCTGTGTTAGCGAGCACTTCTCCTTTGCCGAGATAATCCATCCACCTCACATGTGTGGCATATCAAGATGCTGATTAGACAGCAAGATTATTGCACAGGTGTGCCTTAGGCTGGCCACAATAAAGGCCACTCTAAAATGTGCATTTTTACTGTATTTGGGGGTCCGGGGGGGTCCGAAAACCAGTCAGTATCTGGTGTTACCACCATTTGCCTCACGCAGTGAAACACATCTCCTTCGCATAGAGTTGATCAGGTTGTTGATTGTGGCCTGTGGAATGTTGGTCCACTCCTCTTCAATGGCTGTGCGAAGATGCTGGATATTGGCAGGAACTGGAACACAATGTCGTATATGCCGATCAAGAGCATCCCAAACATGCTCAATGGGGGACATGTCCGGTGAGTATGCTGGCCAACCAAGAACTGGGATGTTTTCAGCTTCCAAAAATTGTGTACAGATCCTTGCAACATGGGGCCGTGCATTATCATGCTGCAACAGAGGTGATGGTCGTGGATGAATGGCACAACAATGGGCCTCAGGATCTCGTCACGGTATCTCTGTGCATTCAAAATGCCATCAATAAAATGCACCTGTGTTCGTTGTCCATAACATGGATCAAAAATAACTGGTCATACCATAACCCCACCGCTACCATGGGCCACTCAATCCACAACGTTGACATCACCAAAACGTCACGCCACACGTGCCATACACACATATTATATTCATTACATACAGTTATTCCTTGTTGAAGAGAATACCTCTCCAAAGTGCCAGACGCCATTAAATGTGAGCATTTGCCCACTCAAGTCAATTACAACGACGAACTGCAGTCAGGTCAAGACCCCAATGAGGACGACGAACATGCAGATGAGCTTCCCTGAGACGGTTTCTGACAGTTTGTGCAGAAATTCTTTGGTTATGCAAACCGATTGTTGCAGCAGCTGTCCGGGTGGCTGGTCTCAGACGATCTTGGAGGTGAAGATGCTGGATGTGGAGGACCTGGGCTGGTGTGGTTACACGTGGTCTGCGGTTGTGAGGCCGGTTGGATGTACTGCCAAATTCTCTGAAACCCCTTTGGAGACAGCTTATGGTAGAGAAATGAACATTCAATTCACAGGCAACAGCTCTGGTGGACATTCCTGCAGTCAGCATTGCCAATTGCACGCTCCCTCAAAACTAGCGACATCTGTGGCATTGTGCTGTGTGATAAAACTGCACATTTTAGAGTGGCCTTTTATTGTGGCCAGCCTAAGGCACACCTGTGCAATAATCATGCTGTCTAATCAGCATCTTGATATGCCACACTGTGAGGTGGATGGATTATCTCGGCAAAAAAGAAGTGCTCACTAACACAGATTTAGAAACATTTGAGAACAATATTTGAGAGAAATATGCCTTTTGTGTACATAGAAAAAGTCTTAGATCTTTGAGTTCAGCTCATGAAAAATGGGGGCAAAAACAAAAGTGTTGCGTTTATTAATTTTGTTCAGTGTATATATATTAATATATAACTAATAAATATCTATAATATTCTACTATACTATATATATCATATTATACTTACTATTTTATCATAGATTTTAAATAATATGTATAATGATATTGAATAATACAATGTATTTTAATAAAATTAAATAGGTGTGTGTGGGTATATATATAAGTATGTGTATGTGTGGTGTGTGTGTGTGTGTGTGTAATACGTTTATATTATCTATATCTATTAGATAGATATACAGTATCTCTACAGAAGGGAGGACACACCCTTCACATTTTTGTAAATATTTTATTATTTCTTTTCATGTGACAACACTGAAGAAGTTACACTTTGCTACAATGTAAAGTAGGGATTGTACAGCTTGTATAACAGTGTTAATTTGCTGTCCCCTCAAAATAACTCAACGCACAGCCATTAATGTCTAAACCGCTGGCTACATAAGTGAGTACACCCCTAAGTGAAAATGTCCAAATGGGCCCAAAGTGTCAATATTTTGTGGGGCCACCATTATTTTCCAGCACTGCCTTAACCCTCTTGGGAATGGAGTTCACCATAGTTTCACAGGTTGCCACTGGAGTCCTCTTCAACTCCTCCATGACGACATCATGGAGCTGGTGGATGTTTGAGACCTTGCGCTCCTCCACCTTCCGCTTAGGTCTGGGGACATGCTTGGCCAATCCATCACCTTAACCCTCAGCTTCTTTAGCAAGGCAGTAATTGTCTTGGAGGTGTGTTTGGGGTCGTTATCATGTTGGAATACTGCCCTGCGGCCCAGTCTCCGAAGGGAGGGGATGATGCTCTGCTTCAGTATGTCACAGTACATGCTGACGTTTATGGTTCCCTCAATGAACTGTAGCACCCCAGTGCCGGCAGCACTCATGCAGACCATGACACTCCCACCACCATGCTTGACTGTAGGCAAGACACACATGTCTTTGTACTCCTCACCTGGTTGCCGCCAAACACGCTCGACACCATCTGAACCAAATAAGTTTATCGTGGTCTCATCAGCCACAGGACATGGTTCCAGTAATCCATGTCCGTAGTCTGCTTGTCTTCAGCAAACTGTTTGTGGGTTTTCTTGTGCATCATCTTTCGAAGTGGCTTCCTTCTGGGACGACAGCCATGCAGACCAATTTGATGCAGTGTGCGGCGTATGGTCTGAGCACTGATAGGCTGAGCCCCCACCCCTTCAACCTATGCAGCAATGCTGGCAGCACTTATACGTCTATTTCCCACACACAACCTCTGGATATGACGCTGAGTACGTGCACTCAACTTCTTTGGTCGACTGTGGCGAGGCCTGTTCTGAGTGGAACCTCTGTATGGTCTTGGCCACCGTGCTGCTGCTCATTTTCAGGGTCTTGGCAATCTTCTTATAGCATACGCCATCTTTATGTAGAGCAACAATAAAGTAAGTAAATCAGTATGAGAGAGTGAGAGAGATAACACCAAATTTAACACACCTGCTCCCCATTCACACCTGAGACCTTGTAACACTAATGAGTCACATTTGGACATTTTCACTTAGGGGTGTAAACACTTTTGTGGCCAGCGGTTTAGACAAAAATGGCTTAGACATGAGGGGACAGCAAATTTACACTGTTAAACAAGCTGTACACTCACTACTTTACAATGTAGCAAAGTGTAATTTCTTCAGTGTGTCACAAGAAAAGGTATAATAAAATATTTACAAAAATCTGAGGGGTGTACTCACTTCTGTGAGACGGGATATATATATACGGATATTAATTATTATATATATATTATATATATAATACAGTATAAGAGAAAAAGTCTAATTAGTCTGCAATTTATTGTATCTGTAATGTAATTTTTAAAATGTGATTATCACCGAGGCTAAAAAATTATAAAAAAAGATAGAAAGAGGTAGAGAATACGCCAGTAAGAATTTTTCTGAAAAAATGCTTGGGTATACTATAGTCACTTTACCTTCATTCTCTGCACGTGAGGATATTTGAGCATACACGCTCATCACTGTCATTCTGCGCATGAGACAGTGCGCCACATACAAAAAACATGCGATGATGATAGTAAGATGTCATACAAACATTTTGGACAAAGTTTCATCGAAGTCTTGACATCCTAGGTGGGCCAGCATCTCTGGTCTCATTCTGTCGTCTCAGTAACCAACAAACAAAAAAAAACCATCTTGGACTGTGGAGTGCCTCTGCCTGCATATGTGCAGCAGGTTAGTGAAGAGCTACAGGTGGAGCTTATCTGAAGCATTGCCAGGGCACAGGGAGCATGGCAGATCTACTGTAGTGATGAAAGCAGAATGGGACACTTTACAAAAGCAATCAGTCCTCGGAGTGGGTATGAGTAAAAATAAAGCACAAAT
The DNA here is from genome assembly GCA_018155175.1 of Sinocyclocheilus anophthalmus. NCBI lineage: Eukaryota > Metazoa > Chordata > Actinopteri > Cypriniformes > Cyprinidae > Sinocyclocheilus > Sinocyclocheilus anophthalmus. The sequence continues at coordinate 919,143 of JADLZN010000144.1, forward strand.
TGTGATCAATGCTAAACTGCTGCATCCGCTTGCAGATAATCAAGCAAGCAGCCAACAAAAGCTTAGATAAATATATATATATAATACCGTATCTATACACACACACGACACACACACACCAAACACACAGGTTAAAACAGCTATATGACGTGAAACACAAAAAAACAACAATGATGACAATCAGGTATATCATCACACACACACTTAAAGACACCGAATTCTTCCCCTGAGTTCATAGTTAAAGGCCACAGGGAAACAGTGTCCAAGTCAGGCTCATCAGTGGGTTTGAGGACTAATGGAAAGCATGTGTGGGGTGTGTGTGTGTGTGTGTGTGTGTGGGGTTTAGTTCTAGAACTCTCTTGCTCTCAACAGGCCGTGTGTGGGTTACAGTCGTCAAAATGCAGAACAATGGCTCGAGGGGATGTGGAGGGACGGAAAATAACAGGTTTAAAGGTCATTGACATCGGACTCCCGCCCTCTAGGGGTTTAAATCCTCAGGTCTGACGAATCTCTGACCATTAACTAGTTCGTGAATCCCTACCTTATTGACCCAACTGGTTAAAACAATGAAAGAAACACACAAACATCCACACACACACACAAACAAACACAAACACACACACACACACTTACACTTCACTAAATCATCACACTAGCTCATTACATATAAAAAATACAATATAGGATTAAATATATCATATAGTGGGGTTGGTGTTTCTGTAAACCAGTTTTGATTTAACCATAGTCCATGAGTATCGGACCATGCAATCCCATTACAATAGTATATGTAGAAATATAAATAACCCTAAATTATATGATAAACATTTACACCACAGTTTAAATAAAAAAATAAATTTTCCATGTTAATCGATGCATAAAAATATATTTATTTGTTTTGTTCTTATAAATTATTGATTGTTTCTAAAAACATGAGGATAAAAGTGTATCAGTATTGACATGGTAAATAATACATATACAGATAAGCCTACATAAATGAATAACAGAGCTCTGGTGAGTTTTTGCAAACAATGTCGCCATCTACAGGACAACATAATTACGGTACAGATACTTTCTTAAGGTCCTTCGGTTCTTGCTACTTTTTTCGGCCCCTATTCTTTGCAAAATTTGACAAAGAGTGTCTCATAAAGTATGATATTTAAAAAAAAATATCAGAGACCCTATACCAGTGAAACTTTGATTGCTTATATTCAGGACACTCAAAAAATGTAGTTCATATGCTTGTCCCATTTAATCAAAGCATATCCTAGATATTTCAGATATATATAATGGGACTATTCCTGGTAAAAACGTATGTACACCCTGTAATAGTGATCTACAATTAATTTATTATCTACCTTTAGGTAGTGACGATTTTATTCAAGTCCAAAGCTTTTATTCAATTACTGTATGAAGTTCTCAAAGTCCAACTGAATGACTTTCAAAAATCTACACTGGTATAAAATTGATTCCATTCAATTAACTTCCAAGGTGAGCTCTCTTTATATCTTTGTTGCACTGATTCTTTAAGCTCACACATTCAGTCAAACAGCAGCTTAAAACGACACAAAAGACAACCAAATCAAAGCATAACTGTAATGAAAGTGCTGCAGAGCATTTCAGAATCCTCTTCAGAATGACACCGTGCTGGCACTTTTTAATTAAAATATTTAAATAAATAAACAGCTTGGAGTGCCACGCAAAAATGCTTGAGATCCCACCTGTTCCGTACTTAGAAAAACAATAATTTTCAAAAGTTTTCTGAATTTCAAAAGTGCTGAATGAAACGAAATATTTGGAATTCAAACAGATTTCAGGTTTTAATACTCAGAAAATATTAAATACAGAAAGTGGAGAGGGTGCTTTTAAATGTACAAGATACAAATACAGGTGCAGGTGAGCGTGTGACAGAACTCACCACATCTCCCTGTCTCGTGTCCTTCCCTGAAGCTATGAGAAAGTAGTTCCAGGCCAGCAGCATCAGGAGAACAAGCGGGAACATATAGAGCTCAAAATTCCACACGACCACAACGAAGAGCTGCAGAAAGAGGGGACAAAAAGAATGAACAAACAAAAGGAAAGAACATTGTTCTGATGATGCATTTATAAAACACACACATTAAAACACATCAAAAACATAAATTCTAAAGAACAAAAAGACCAACATTTGTGATTTATTGCACCTTTTTATATTTTTTGGAAAACTGTTAGAAAATCACATTTTTCTAATCTCTAAATTTAATTTCTTCATATCTAAATTCGTTTTTTATTGGATACCTTTAGAACACCTGACAACCAGTAATACATAACAGTAACACAATGATTATTTTTCACAATCTGTCATGTGTGAGCACAGATGATGCTTTTAAAGTCTTTCAGTGTGAAAACACAATGAATGAGTCAATCATCTGCAACAAAATCTCATTCTCCTTAAATGACATTATAAAGGCTCAAAAATACAGCAAAACACCCGTTTCTGGTCTTACTCTATAGTAAATGTGACCCTACTGCCCATCACCCCACGGATTCAGCCAAATGTGCACATGCTCCACAGAGTGAAACAGAACCTGACCATAAAAAGGAGAAAACATGGGGTAGTAATTTGATATTTTGGTTTTTAGCTTTATTTACTGAAAGAAAGGAAAAATCTCCACACTTTGGTTGTTTCTGTGAGACAGATTTACAGCTAAGCAAAAATCACAGCATCACAGCCATGCCATTATATATTATAATATTATTGTGTAAGTATTCAAGTTTTAGAAGTTTTGTAAAATAAAAACAAGCATCCTCATACAGTATATGAAATGCACTTACACCACACATCCACAGACAGGCTATAATATACCCCACAAAGACCTCGCTAGATTTGAAAATTTTACATAACATTAAATTACACCGGACCGGACATGCCCACAAACACTCAGTGGAAAATCTCTGAATCTCGCAGTAACAGGTCAGATGTATTTCCGTGCCCTTCACACTATCCATTACAGCACTGTTGTCTAACGCACACACACTGAACACTGAGGGGGGGAAAAGACATGGGGCACAAATTAGGCACCTCTGAGGTGCATAATATATATGTGCTATCAACACCGGTTCAAATGTTATCTTTGAATGACCTCTCACAATTTTAATATTAAAACTTTAAAAACATTTTGAAGAAATGAATTTGCCACATTTAAATAAAGCAGAAAACAATGGATCAATACAAGTAAAAACGTAAATCATGCACTTAGCAATCAAGTATGTATAAAACATAGCAATAAAGTAAAGTATCAATTATGCAATAAAGGAACTGATCTGAGAAGTTGCATACAGGAAAATATGCAATATGCATAAGCTGCTGACATAAAAACACTGCCCAAGGAAGAAAAAAAAAATCTGTAACATTTGGTATTTTAGTACCTGCTCCTATAAAGCAAACACATTTCTTGCAAAATCCAGCAAAACATCTGCAGTATGTCCCATTAATTAGAGCAAAATATATATTTCATACAAAGTAATTAGAATTTCCTCACATTGAATTAATATCTTCCATCTGTGCATTCATAAAATCATAATGACTTAATTTAGTATTGAAAATATTTAAAATATAACAGATCAGCCTTCAACATACTTTGACAGATTCTCTTCTATTTTTTTGGCCCCTGACTCAATTAATACATTTTTAAATGACAAAATACACTCTTTGGAGTTTAAAAGCGAGTCACAATCGCTCACAAAGAAAATCTATTTCTTTGTCTCTACTCCGCAGCGTCCATCTTGTTTTCATATGCCTAGTGGATCCTTAACCTGTCGCTGGACACCATTCTTAAGTTTGGTTATTGTAGCTGAGGGCCAGAGTCTGATTGACAGAAAAATGATGTTAGCCGACACCTCGCCTGCTTGGAAGTGACCTTCCCTTTCACACACCCAGCGGCAAGAGAGAGATTGCCCAGAGTTCTGGGGCCATTTCTTCCAGCCATGACAATAACTCCCATATACTCCAGTCAACCCCAACCCCCCCCCCCCCAGAGAGCCCTCCTCAGGGAAGGAAGGGCCACGGACCCCAAAAAGCAAACTAAAGGGGAAGAGAAAGGTTCGGGTGAAAGAGAGGAAAGAGAAACCGAATCTGCAAACACACGACAAGAGGCTTTGTCAGAGTGCATCCAGGTATTCAGCGTTCAGTTCTCCGGCAGTTCTCCATTCCGGAGCCACAGCGTTCAGTTTCCCGTTCCCCCGTGTGAGTTCCTGTACTTCAGAGCCGCGATGTACTGCTCAGGGCACGTACAGTAACCTCTCCACCTGCACAGGTCCCGTATTACAATGATTCAGCGAGCCTCAGGGGATAACCTATTAACATATAAGTACGATTTCAGGCATCAGCCACATTTGCACATTTATGACCAACAGTAACCTAATACAGACCATGACATCTATTCATTAAACACCATCTGAAATGTAATTTCCTGTCAGTCCATTAATCTACAAAAAGCACCTCAAGAAATCCACAAATCATTATTGCTGTTACCATCAATGTCTATTAGAATTTAACTTTGATTTGGTGTAATATAACAGGACAACAAGGATTCTTGTCAAAGAGGAGGACATCACAGGCGATCGGGAGACAGAGATGTCATTCTTTTACTCGAGTAGAAGAAAATGCTTACATCTATTGCTTAAATTATTACTTTTTTCTAAAATTAGGGTATGTTAGAATAAAAAATGAGTTTATGCATGGAATTAACAGGAAAGAACTGAATCTGAAGCAAGAAGCGTTTTCTTTCACTTCCCTAATGAATTTCACTAAACAACTAAGTGACATTAGCATTTGCATAAACGCTGGCTATATCCATCTCTCACATCAAGTAGCATGTAAATTTGATTTCATTTTAAATATCTATTTGATTTTATCCAAGCGAAAGCACTTGAGATTAAGTCCCTTAACAAAAGCCGTTGCTCTAACTGGGAGAAGGATCTGAATCGGCCAAGTGTTTCAGCATCTCACTGGATTTTTGGAATGGAGGACGGACACGTTTTGGCAGCCAATTTCAATATCATTTTGGCACTTTGTGTTGTGGAGTGCAGGCTTGAGCACTTCAGAGCAGGCATTTGAGAATTAACACATTAAAAGTGTGTTACCAACACAGCCTACAACAGCCCCTGTACTTGGACTTCAGAAATTAAGTTGTCACATTGTGTTGATTATTTTAAATAGTGCCAACGGTGGGTAAAAATATGCCAAATGAGAGGCTGATTATGGACGTCAATAACTCATCTGCTTTTTGGCTGGACTCGTTAGGTGTATCTGTGGATGTTTGGATTGAGTGATGCCGCACTGCCATCTTCAGGCATATCATGAAACACTTGCGTTCATTGTTCTTCAGACCCAGTATGATTTGATCTAAATCTAATTAGAAAGTTATTGGAAAAGAGCAACCTTAAAATATGTGCTAAATCATACAATCTTCCCTACTGACTGGTGATTAAAACAGTTCAAGTCAGCTTTCAAAATTTTCAGCTATAAACATCTTAAGGTCTATCAACAAAATCTGTGGAAATTAATTTATCAACTATAATAATTAACAGAATAAATTGTTTTCAATAATTAAAACGAATTTCCAACAGAACATAATTTCAGTTTCAGTCACTAAAAAAAAGGAAGCACTATAACTAAAATCCACTTGCAACACAAATCTATGGGGTACATTTATATTAATATATATTTATATTCTCTCTATATATTATAATGGGTTTTATGTATTTTCATATTTAAAAAGATAAAAAGTGTTAGGATTTTTTTTTTTAAAACAAAAGTTATATTTTTTAATGGTTTTATTGAGTTTCAATCAATTCTGGTGGTTGTATTAAAAGATTAAGCTGTATTTTAATATATAAAATTTTTCCTAATTTGTCCCAATAAATAAAAAAAAAATGCAAAAAATGAAAACATTCTATGACCCGTCGGCTAACAGGTGGATGAAGCAGAAAGGTGCTCACCTTGTAGCACTCAGCGGGCGGTATTTGATGTGTTGTAATCGGGGAAAGCAACACACCAGAGCTCATTGTTTATCTTTCTCTGTCTCTTGTTTTTTTTTGGGGGGGGGGGGGGGGGGGGGGGGGGTATTTAGTCTAAAAATGCAAAAGCAGGTTGAAGGCTGCCTCAGCAGTTTCGCTGTTTGCATTAGTTTAGCTTCTGCTTATTCTTGGGCGCCTCCACTGATACGAGTACCTACTTTCCCCCACATACAAGAGCCGGGTATAATGTCATTACCTACTACCTTCCATTATTATTATCTTTCTACCTTATCTACACAACACAATCACACACACACACTCTTTATTCCCCAAACGAAAACACGGACATCACGGGCTCTATGTTTGCTCCCAATCCGAAGAGCCAAAATGCAGTCGAGTTACGGCAATTGTTTTGGAGGAAGAGTTCGAGTTGCTACGTGGCGGAGAGCAATAAGGAGGCTGGATGGTTGGTTAGAGTGGCCAGGCGCGGGGGAGGGCTGGCACAGAGCCGGTTCTATGTGCCCATCTGCCAGCCCAGAACAAGGATCCATATCATACCAGAGCAAACGCTCCAGTAGTGGGTGTTTTTACATGGAAAGAGGGGGAGAGGCAGACGCGCACAAACAATCAACCGCTGACCACGCCAAACAACACGCTTGGACAACGCAGCACATTGCACACACACGCAGACGCTCCTAGCTTTGTCCATGTGGAGATGCCTGAGCGTGTCGTCGTTGACTGGCTGCCATTAACGAAGTTTGTGTCGATCAGAATATACGGCTTACAAAAGGTAACCACACATGTTAAAAGAGTATTTCAGTGATGACTGTCGCCATTGGTTTTTTTTTGTCAAACAGACAACTTAGAATGCCATTTTTATTTTTAATAAATTATATTTTCATTATGCAAAGACATTCAGTTGATCAAAGGTGACAGTAAAGACATTTATATTGTTACAAAGATTCCATAAACTATGTTATTTTGAACTTTCTATTCATCAAACATTTCAGAAAAAAAAATTATAATAATCACGGTTTCTACAAAAATATTATGTAGCACAACATAAGACATTTTTCAGCGCGCCAATGATGACTGTGGCCTAGGGGTTGGCCTTTAGTTGTCAAATAAATTAATATTTTCATTCAGCAAGGATGCATTAAATTGATCGAAAGCAAGAGTAAACATATTTATATTGTTACAAAATATTTATTTAAAATAAGCTATGTTCTTTTGAATTTTCTATTTATCAAACTATCCTGAAAAAATAGTCAACATTTCCACAAAAATATGAAGCAGCACAACTGGTTTCAACATTAATAAAAAATAAAAATAAAAACTGCTTGTCAAATAGGTAGTCCAACCCCCGAACTAATGCCTTTTTTAAAACAAACTAATACTTTCATTCAGCAAGGACGCAATAAAAGTGATCAATTAAATAAGTCAGTAAAGATATATTCTTGGAACTATTCTATTCATAGAGAATTCTTAGAAAAAAAAGATAAACTTGTTTTCCAAACAAATAGAAACGTTGTTTTGTGAAAACAGCACAACTGTTAGTTATACAATTGATCCCCACAATAAAATATAATAAGAAATGTTTCGGCCAAATACGACTGTCAGTTATTGGTCATCAAACAGATAGTCCCACACCCTAACTGATGCCATTGTATGGTTGTGTCAAACACGTCTGGATGCTTAAAAATTTTGAACATAAAAATGGCTCTTTGTTGATTGATTTAAACTGGGATCCAACCACAATATTTACTCCATGCTATTACCTGTAGAAAGGAGGCAGAGTATGTCGCGGCATTGTATTTTCCATTGGAAGACACCAAGCAAACAAAGGAAAAATCTTGAAAGAAAGAGTCTACGCGCAACAAAATTAAAATCCAAACAACATCAACAAAAACACCAATACAACCTCAAAAAACGCTAAAAACAAGAACTCTAAAATGTCAAAAAGGCACAGACCTAAAAATAGCAAATCACAGCACTTGCCGCCACCGCCACTCGCAGCTGGTTTTATCTGAGCATCGCAAGCAGCCCCTTTGCTTTGGCTAACCTTTGTGCGGCAAGCACCGGAGGTTCTGCAACTCTTGAATGCGAAATCACCTCCGTCTGACTATTGTATTCTTTTGGCTTACAACTGTCAACGGCTGACAGAACAGCACAGATGTGGGTCTCAGCGCAGCGGTGAAGGCTCACCTGAACCAGATGGCTGGTGATAAAGAAAGAAATCAGTGTGATGATTAAGAGAGGGAGGGAGGGAGATTTAGACTGTAAAGAATAGCATTACCAGCTAATGGGACAACTGTGAAAAAAAATACAAAAAAAGCAACAACAAAAAAAAAAATTTGGTATTTTTTATAACTTTGGTAGTTCAGGTCAGACGTACTGAACTGAATGTGACTGAATAATAATTTTTATAATAGCATCTGAACATTAAGAACAAATGTAATGTAATTGTTTTTGTTTTATTCTCCTCAAATCTCTTGACATTTCTTCCTCTGACATTTTCATTGATGTCTTTCCCCCGACAACCATGAAGGAAAAGAAAAAAAAAGTTCAACTAAAATGTTAGCTGATCGATACAGCTGTCCCTCCGCTCACGCGTGTGCCCTCGGCTTTTGCTTTCGGAAGTGTACCGAAATTAAAATGTGTCAAGCAGCAAATGTTAATGGCCTACCCAGCGACACTTAAAGACACGCAAGTCCCAAAACAGACAGGCCCTACAGCAAATTATGCAGCATCACAGGCAAAGATTAGCCAGCATGTCCTGTGCTAGCATTTAGTCACACAGCCCACTCACAAAGGGTGTCCTTTTCATGAAGGTTCAACTGTCCAATTACAATCTGAAGGTGCACCACGCTATGAAAGAGACTGTCGTGAATTCAGACGACTTCACCCGAGGTGCCAGAGTATTACTGGAGATCTGAGAGGACTGCTGAAGGATGTCAAAGACAAATGGGCAAAATTCTGGACATTTTTAACACGACAGACGGGGAGATGGGAAATGTGTGCACAGGAACTAATGGATCACCACAAAACCTGTCAGTATATTTTATAAAGTCTAGTGTATGCGAAGTGGCCGCAGAAAGTATTTGGCACTTAAGATACACCTAAAATCACTGCATTAGAAACAAAATACCAAATCAAGTGGCAATTATTTTAAAGTAAATACAGTGGGTACGGAAAGTATTCAGACCCCCTTAAATTTTTCACTCTTTGTTATATTGCAGCCATTTGCTAAAATCATTTAAGTTAAAAATTTTTTCCTCATTAATGTACACACAGCACCCAATATTGACAGAAAAACACAGGAATTGTTGACATTTTTGCAGATTTATTAAAAAAGAAAAACTGAAATATCACATGGTCCTAAGTATTCAGACCCTTTGCTCAGTATTTAGTAGAAGCACCCTTTTGATCTAATACAGCCATGAGTCTTTTTAGGAAAGATGCAACAAGTTTTTCACACCTGGATTTGGGGATCCTCTGCCATTCCTCCTTGCAGATCCTCTCCAGTTCTGTCAGGTTGGATGGTAAACGTTGGTGGACTGCCATTTTTAGGTCTCTCCAGAGATGCTCAACTGGGTTTTAAGTCAGGGCTCTGGCTGGGCCATTCAAGACACAGTCAGCAGAGTTGTTGTGAAGACACTCCTTGTTCCTGTATTGTTTCTCGGATAAGTTATTTTAGCTGTAGTGCTTAGGGCATTGTCTTGTGGAAGTGTAGAACCCTCGGCCCCGTCTTGACGGTTCCTGAGCTCTGGGAGAAAGGTTTTCTTCAGGATAATCCCTGTACTGGCAGCATTAATCTTCCCTCGATTTGCAGCACAGTCGTCCTGTCCCTGCAGCTGAAAAACACACCCACAGCATGATGCTGTCACCACCATGCTTCACTGTTGTATTGGACAGGTGATGAGCAGTGCCCTTTTTTTCTCCACACATACCGCTTAGAATTTAAGGCCAAAAAGTTTTATCTTGGTTTCATCAGACCAGAGAATTTTATTTCTGACCATCTTGGAGTCATTCAGGTGTTTTTTAGCAAACTCCATGAGGACTTTCATGTGTCTTGCACTGAGGAGAGGCTTCCGTCGGGCCACTATGCCATAAAGCCCCGACTGGTGGAGGCCTCCACCCTGTTTACGCCCTGCCAAGAACTGCTTTTCCGGCCTGTCCTCGTTTGCAGTGAAAAAGTGGTTGACTTTAACTTTCTCCCATCTCCCGACTGCATATCTGGAGCTCAGCCACAGTGATCTTGGGTTCTTCTTTACCTCTCTCACCAAAACTCTTCTCCCCCGATAGCTCAGTTTGACGGACGGCCAGCTCTAGGAAGGGTTGCTGATTCACACTGTGCTCTTAGGAATTTTAAGTGCAGCAGAAATTTTTTTGTACCTTGGCCAGATCTGTGCCTTGCCAAAATTCTGTCTCTGAGCTCTCCAGGCAGTTCCTTTGACCTCATGATTATAATTTGCTCTGACATGCACTGTGAGCTTGTAAGGTCTTATATAGACAGGTGTGTGTGGCTTTCCTAATCAAGTCCAATCTGTATAATCAATCACAGCTGGACTCAAATGAAGGTGTATTACCATCTCAAGGATGATCAGAAGAAAGGGACAGCACCTGAGTTAAATATATGAGCGTCACAGCAAAGGGTCTGACTACTTAGGACCATGTGATATTTCAGTAATAAATCTGCAAAAATGTCAACAATTCTGTGTTTTCTGTCAATATTGTGTGCTGTGTGTACATTAATGAGTAAAAAAAAAATAACTTAAATGATTTTAACAAATGGCAGCAATATAACAAAGAGTGAAAAATTTAAGGGGTTGTCTGAATACTTTCGTACCCACTGTAATAGAAAATGCACTTTTGAAGCAAAACATTTCAAAGAAAAAAAGTTTGTTAGGTTTTGAATGATGAAACAATAGATATACTGTTAAAAGTATAGACAAATGCCTGATAACATAATTCAATGACGAAGAAGTCGTTTAGAAAATAAATAGTAGTCAAGTAAACTTTTTTTTCTAGTATTGGATACATTTTATGGTTGTCCAAAGTGGTGTTCGATGGATCATGTTCATAGTTAATGTGATCAGCTATTTCTATTGGTTATTCGTGTGTGAACGAAGGGGAACTTACTTACTTAATTCACTAAAGTGATCTTGGCAGGAATTGGTTGCAAAAATGGCTCAGAAAAATGATATTAACTCTGAGAAAAGAAACACAATTGCAATCTGCAAATCTGCAACTGATAACAAAATACTAGACTACTCTTCTCAGAGTTTGTGTCACTTTTCTGAGTCATTTTTGCAACCAACTCATCCCAAGGTCATTTTAATGAATGTATAAAGTTCTCCTCAGTTCATATTACGTGTCCTAGAGTAACCACAGGTGTACTTCATCACTCTGAACATGATCCACTAATGTTTGACAACCAGAAAATATCCAAATATGTATTTATTTTTTTAAACTAATACAATGAAATTCAATTGTGGCCCAACACAAATGTGTCCAAATACAGTGGGTACGGAAAGTATTCAGACCCCCTTAAATTTTTCACTCTTTGTTATATTGCAACCATTTGCTAAAATAATTTAAGTTAATTTTTTTTTCCTCATAAATGTACACACATCACCCCATATTGAAAGAAAAACACAGAATTTTTGACATTTTTGCCGATTTATTAAAAAAAGAAATAACTGAAATATAACCATGGTCCTAAGTATTGCAGACCTTTTGCTGTGACAACTCATATATTTAACTCAGGTGCTGTCCATTTTTCTGATCATCCTTGAGATGGTTCTAAACCTTAATTTGAGTCCAGCTGTGTTTGATTATACTGATTGGACTTGATTAGGAAAGCCACACACCTGTCTATATAAGACCTTACAGCTCACAGTGCATGTCAGAGCAAATGAAAATCATGAGGTCAAAGGAACTGCCTGAAGAGCTCCGAGACAGAATTGTGGCCAGGCACAGATCTAGCCAAGGTTACAAAAAAAATTCTGCTACACTTAAGGTTCCTAAGAGCACAGTGACCTCCATAATCCATAAATGGAAGACGTTTTGGGACGACCAGAACCCTTCCTAGAACTGTCCGTCCGGCCAAACTGAGCTATCGGGGAGAAGAGCCTTGATGAGAGAGGTAAAAAAGAACCCAAAGATCACTGTGGCTGAACTCCAGAGATGCAGTCAGGAGATGGGAGAAGGTTGTAGAAAGTCAACCATCACTGCAGCCCTCCACCAGTCGGGGCTTTATGGCAGAGTGCAAGACACATGAAAGCCCACATGGAGTTTGCTAAAAAACACCTGAAGGACTCCAAGATGGTGAGAAATAAGATTCTCTGGTCTGATGAGACCAAGATAGAAGTTTTTGGCCTTAATTCTAAGCGGTAGTTGTGGAAAAAACCAGGCACTGCTCATCACCTGTACAAAACAGTCCCAACAGTGAAGCATGGTGGAGGCAGCATCATGCTGTGGGGGTGTTTCAGCTGCAGGGACAGGACGACTAGTTGCAATCGAGGGAAAGATGAAAATGTGGCCAAGTACTGGGATATCCTGGACGAAAACCTTCTCAGAGTGCTCAGGACCTCAGACTGGGCCGAAGGTTTACCTTCCAACAAGACAATGACCCTAAGCACACAGCTAAAATAACGAAGGAGTGGCTTCAGCACAACTCTGTGACTGTTCTTGAATGGCCCAGCAAGAGCCCTGACTTAAACCCAATTGAGCATCTATGGAGAGACCTAAAAATGGCCGTCCACCAACGTTTACCATCCAACCTGACAGAACTGGAGAGATCTGCAAGGAGGAATGGCAGAGGAAATCCCCAAATCCAGGTGTGAAAAACTAGTTGCATCTTTCCCAAAAAGACTCATAAAGTGTATTAGATCAAAAGGGTGCTTCTACTAAATACTGAGCAAGGGTCTGAATACTTAGGACCATGTGATATTTCAGTTTTTCTTTTTTAATAAATCTGCAAAAATGTCAACAATTCTGTGTTTTTCTGTCAATATGGGTGCTGGGTGTACATTAATGAGGAAAAAAAATGAACTAAAATGATTTTAGCAAATGGCTTCAATATAACAAAGAGTGAAAAATTTAAAGGGGCGGTTCTGAATACTTTCCGTACCCACTGTACATTCTGGAGCCGCTGTATGTGACTGATGGTGTGGTTGAATGCATACTGGTTCTTACCAGAAAGGCACAGATGCTCCTCTGAGGAGACTCCCACTCAAAGCAGCTGTTGATATAGCAGCCAGCATTGATCAGGAACATGATACAGCGCCTCACTCTGTTGAAGTTCTGCAGCAGCAGCTGAGTGACAGAACAACAGTGACATTTCTCAATTAAACTGATTCACACTGACAAAACTACCAAACTAAAATTATTTTTTTAAATAAGGAAAATCATTACGCCTATAAAATGTCCCCATTTAGATAGCTAAGTAACGTGTGTGTGTGTGATTAAATAAAAGCTGTTTGGCAAACATACAAAAACATTTTTAAAAAATCTTACAGACCACAAACTTTTGAACGGTAGTGCATATAATATACATTTTAAATGATCATAATTTTAGTCATTGCTTATAAATTGATGTTGAAAATCTTAGGTCTAAAAGCACTACAATAATTGACTTTCAGCATTTTAGTGACATAAGGTTAGGAAAAGTGATGTTAAGGAATAACACCACAAATATAATGCAATTAAATATATTTATTTGTCATATCTCTTTAATAAAAAGGTCTTATTCATGCTTCTGAGTGCGGTGGAACGGAAAATGACCGCTGCTTCTATGTTCACAGGAAGATCAACCGCTCTGCTCGCATTATGGCTTTAAAATGCTACGGCTTTGATCATCGTAAATTTGTGAACGGTAGGATTCGGGCCATCCCTTTAAAGTAGGCCTTTTCTGTTTGTCATTTGGGATTAATCAAAGTCATTTTGACCGGTATGACTACAATACCACACTACTAAAGAATAAAATATATCCGAGATGTTTGACAAAATGAGCTTCAGCAGTCGAAAGGACAGTATCAAGAAGTAAAAGCAAATCTTGTGGAGATAAATTTGATATGTTGCCCTCACTTTTCAGTTCGTGTGCACATCTTTTGCTGTCTCACTCGCAAAACAGTTTAGTTGGGGGGGCAAAGTCACATCGAAAAAGTGCCATGTGGGCACGTATCATAGCATGCATTCAGTTCTGCTTTATTGCGTGACAGATAGAGAGAGTGTCTGTGTGTGTGTGCTTGTCCCAAGCAGTGTCTCAGTGACAGGTCTGATTTGGGACAACCCCTACAATTCAGCTCTTTGTCAGGGATGGGGGGGAGACATTGAACAGGGTGACAAAAAGAAGCACAGCAGAATAACCACTGAGGTCCAAACTAAAGGATGGCCAATCTACTTATGCACCCCCAGCATTGACAGCTTGACATTTCTATTCAGCACCTCCAGAAGAGAAGGAAGAGACAAGGAGAAAGAGCAAGAGAGAGGGGGAAGATGAGGAGAAAGATGCTGCTGTCTACGACTTATGTTGGTGGGGGGTGATTTTATCAATGTCTTCAACAAAGGTGCGATTAAAGTGCCCTTGTTACCTGTTTGGACACTCGCGGCTCCTCTTCGATGTATTTCTGCTCGATGGGAATCAAAGTTCTCAAGCCGGCTTTTACCTGCAACATATAAACTTCATGCATAATCCACCATCGAGTTCAAGACATGATCACGATGCATCATTAACGAGCTAATATATGAAGACATCCCTCCATTTCACACACTCCACACCACACGGCCATGTGACGCTCTCTCAGACTCCCGCCTAAAATGGCGGACGGACACACACACAGCGGTACACAGACACACAAATAAAAGGCTGAGGAAAGGGGAGTCTTCAGTAATTAAAAGAGAGAATGAGGACAGGGACAGACAGCCCGGGAGAGGCTGAAGAGAACAAGCAAATAAAAGAAGTGAAAAACGCTCGAAAAAAGCAAGCGAGTAAAAGAGAGTGGGACTTACAATGTTATAAATCACGTCTATTTCGAGAAAGATGACCCCTTTGGTTGGCCCTGTCAGTTCCTTGCTTTTCAAGGCGTAAGCTTTGCGTTCTCCATTTTGGATCTGCGGGAGAGGGACATGACAGCCGTCTGTCTGGCAATACCCAGCTGAATACACTCTCTGTGTGACCTTTGAACCCCAGCTGCTGCATCTGACAGAGAGCCCAAAACAACTGTGGCGGCTCTGACAAGTACCTGTTCATTACGGCCCGACCACTGTCAGCTGCAAATTAACTATCCTGGGGAATCAGCCTGGGAGCGCACATTGTGTCCCCCCTTATCTTTTCTTTCTTCTCTGTTTTTGTCAGTAGCTTTTTCCCCCCAGTGTTTTTCTCACTTTCACATCTTACTCTATGATTACTCAAATCAATAAAGGTTAGACACATGCTTTGATTATTCCCCCCAACATTTTTTGTAAACTTGTGTGTGTGTGTGTTTTTGTCACTTTTACATTTTACTCTGATTACTACAATCAATAAAAGTTAGACACACGGCATTTTTTTAAAAATAAAAAAATAAAAGAAAAACCTATTTTAGTGCATTTTTCCAATCTCAAACTGATTCATTCTTGTAAGAAAAAGTCTGCAAACTCAAAACTTACATTTAACAATGGTATAGCCACTTTGCCCAAGAAGTCGGCACTTCGGTCTCTGTCTTCGTCATAGACAGTCACCTCTAAGACTGAGTGGATGTCTTTCACATTGCTAGTTGAAGAAAAAGGGGTAGGTGAAGAAGTCATCGACTAATATTAAACACTGAAAAGATCTTTCAAGTCATGACAAAAAAATGTGATTCATCTAAATCCTTGGTGGCAATCTCCATTAAAAAAAGATGCTGCAATTCTCCACTTGAAATGCTATCTTTGAAAAGTAGGCTAAAGAGGAGAAGTCTAATGAAAGAAAATGAGGTTATTCTTTAAGAGATGAGCGCTCCTAGGAGAGGCTAGATTACCCAGCTTTCCATGGGAATTCACAAATGAATTTCCAGCCGTGAAGATTGAAAGATTATGAAAAAAAAACATCAACCTCTAGATATCGAACTAATATAAGAAATTATGTATGGCACATTATCAAACAGCACAATGGATGTACTTGCAGAGGGAGTGTAATCTCAAACAAAAAGTTAATTTTCTTCTTAAAGAAAAAAGTTTACTTATGTGTCACATTTTCATCTACCAATACAAAGCTTAATTAAATAATCCTGACTACATTATCCTGTAATCCTCAGTTCTCGGATGTATATCGCTATAAATCACATAGCCCATAAATACGGTATTTATTACTAAGCTTTTTCAATACACTGAATTAAAAATATATTTTTCCCACTTTTCATTTAATATCTTTTTATTTGGTTTACAATGACAAATTATATAATTTTCAAAATAGATAAAAAATAAATCAACTGCAAATTAATCATGATTTAATTTGCAATTATCATATTCTTTGCAGACTTAAAAATATTTACATTTTATACATTTACTTTTTTATATCAGCATTTGATATACTTTTATCAGTAGTGTAGTGTACTTGAAAATATATGATAAATTGTCAGACTGAAAATATGTGATTAAATGCAAATGCAAGCACTCTAGCACATGCAGATACACGCTTTTGACACTTACAACGTGAAGACTTTGTTCCACTCTGGGTTGAGGTTTTTGTACACGGTGTGCGTCTGTAACCGATCGTTGCTGAGCTCCACTACACAGAAGGGGTCACTCTTGCCTGTGAGGGACACACACACACATTAACTTTATCAGTTTCATTGAATTTACTGTGGTGTAATCCACTGGGTGGTGCGCTGGGGGGAACAACTACCTGATAAAGGTGAGGGGATAGTGAGCCTGAAGGGCTGGATCAAACCACACTGCTGTCTTTACCCAAACTAAAGCTTCAGCAGCAACTTATCACTGTGGAGCTGATTTGATATATTCATTTTGCCCCTGTGTGGTGTCGTTTGCTGTGGTTACACCGATAGAGCAGTTCGCACACAGGCAGATAAGCATTTCAGCCTTTGCGCTGCCCTAGAGCACTGTAAGGACATCTCTATCTCTGTCTGGTGTGAACACACACACATAGCTGGTCGTAGATGGGAATGATGACTTAAAAACACATGAACTGAATGTGGGAAATTTATAGAAAAATTTCCAGCCAATATATATGGAGATCATTGTAGATATTATCATGAGGCTTTCCGGTTGCTGACAGGGCATTCACATCGATAAATTAAAAGTGAGACACTTTTTAATAATCCTTTTTATCAATATATTTTTAAAAGTTCAATAGAATATTTTAATTCATGTACGAAATGCATTATTATAAGAAGTTGACTCTAGAGACATATTTATATAATCCACTGTCCTACATGCTTTGAAATAAACTATTAATATACGCATGTAAATAAATGTTCATAATTTAAAGGAATATTGTTCTCAACAAAAACTTAAACAACAAACTCTTCATATCAGCTTTGATCTAAACTTTTAGTCATTAAACAAATCTCTGAACAAAACAATTGGGAGCACTTTTGTTGTTTGTTGCAGAGCATAATTTTTAAAAGCTGGGGCCAAGAATAACATCCATAATGGTAATTTTAAAACGTGCTGCAAAGTTAAAATGCAGTATGAAACACTTCACTTCCCTGCATGCGAATAAAAGAAGCAAAGACATTTAGTTGACAAGCAAAATAAATGTCACAGTGATCAATGGAAAGCCCTTGCTGTCACCAGGCATATCAATTTCAGGGGTATATTGATCAGACTGAATCTTTTTTTAAATTCACCGTTTTTATACTCAGATGTATTTACATGCAGTGATTACGCTGGAATGTGTCTGATATAATAAAATAAGTTGACTAAATTGTTACAACCAAAATCTAGATTGTGAGTTTAATTTTAAACAAAAAGTGTGTACAGTATATTTTACAGTATACTGTATTTTTATGGAGTAGTAGAAATAGTAGAAAAAATACAGCAAAACAAGTTACAGAAATTCAGCTAGGAGATGAAATTATGGATTCACATTTTTATTTATTACATGAAAAAGTGTTTGCAAAAATAATAAAAGCATTTCAAGCATCTCATTTACAAAGTATTCACACAAATGCTTAATTTGCCATGACATCTAGTAATTGTGAGTATTTTCATCATTCAAAAATAATTTGCATCTGCTTAAATAAATGTATATTGATAGGCGCAAGAATGTACCACCCTATTCAATATCCTCGCGGTGACACTCGGTCATCCTCGGCGACAAACTACTACGTGTTCGTGAGGCAGCTGTCTGAGCAAATTACACGCTTCGCACTGAATGAAACTTTGACTCCCCAGGTGTGGCCGAGCAGACGCTATCCGTGGGTTAATTCTGGGCAAATCCTCATAGACCGGCGAGATGAGTTCAACCTCATTCCGGCTGCAATTTGATGAGCGTGCGGCACGCTGACGTACAAAGCAGTAATTACATTTTTCAGGTCTGGAAGGCATTTTAAATGAAATGCAGGAACGGTGTTAAGCAGAAGTACCTGCATGAGAGGAGCATTTAACCGCCCATAGGATTAATATATACAAACACACTGATGGCAGCGAGGGCAGAACAGTTCCTACTTTTGTTTGAAAACTGATTGTTAAGGAAATTGCCGATTGCCAGAGTAATGTCTGCATCCGAAGCAATCTATGTGAAGTATTGAGTGGCTCTATTCAGAAGGAAGGCAGTCTCCTGTCCCTAAATACTGTTGGTTTTACACACTGTCACCATTTATCCTGCTGGCCTGGAGTGGAGGCACTCCAGATAAAAGCCTCGATTAATTACAATGAAAAACAGACAGAAAGGAGGGGTAGGACAAAAAAAACACACTCGGTGGTGCAAGAAAGAGAACTACGATTTCCCTCACTTTTCTTTTTCTCTCGGCCACATATTCTTTTATGTCCACTCTCCTTCCCTTCCACTTTTCCCGGACTCTCCCTGTCTCCAGTGAGCTCTCTATTAGAGGAGGCACTGTTCCGTGGCCCGTAACCTTGTTGGCTGACACCTCGGTGCCAGGGCCGATTGAGACGGTGAGTCCGTGAGCGAGTCGGGGCTCTTAGAAAAGCTTTGTGCGCCGGCGCTTTGTGGCGGGAGAGGAGTGTGAAATCAGAGCTCATGAGGAGGCCACGGTTTCCCAGGGAACGCCAGACCGTGCTACGAGGTCAACATAGTGGGCCGGACCCCCGGAGAGGAGCGAGTAAAGGGGCGATTGCACAACTGTGCAGCAAGCGGGAAGGGGGAGGCTGAAGGGGGTGAGACGGGAGGGGGTGGTCTGCCATTGAGCATGTCTTAATTAAAGGCGTCGATTAGGCGATTAGAGAGACATTGAACGCAAAGCGCTTAGCGGAGAGGAACCTCGCGAGATGCTCCACCTTAAGAGTGACGGTGCTAATGACCTCTACGTCTCTGCCTCTAATTCTCTCTGTCTCTCTTGCTCTTTGTCACTCCTGTTTATTTCTGCCGCCTCACACCTTGTCTGCAACCGATTGTGCAGCCTTGATTAATATTCTTGTGCTGCGATTCTCAGCTTCATTTCCCACACAAGTGGTCAAATCAAACTCAGAACTGACTTTTCCTGCAAAATCGCTAAAGCTACGCAAATATTTTTCAGTGTTCAATATTTTTAATAGTCCCAAACTCGCGACAATGATGCTATCTGTTTGCCTGACCAACGGTGGATGATTTGGAGTGTTTGAGAACAACCTTTATTTTTGCAATTCTGATGGATGTCATTAGTGGAGCAAGAAGTACACTCTTCATCTTTAAAGAAATAATTTACTTAAAAATGAACATTCTGTCATCAGTTAATTACCATGTCTTTCCAAACTTGAATGAATTTCTTTTTAGTGTCTAACACAAATGTAAATACTAAGTAGAATGTTAAAGCTAGGTTTTTTTTATTCTATAAATTGAATATATTGCAGGCATTGGAAAGGTTGTTTTCTAGCTACTGTGACTCCGTAGTGTTCAATGCAAGAAACAAACTCTTATGGGTTTGTAGCGACATGAGGGTGCAGAAATTATTTTGTTTTATTTTGGGATGAACTACACTACCATTCCAAAGTTTGGGGTAAGATTTATTTTTAAAAAGAAGTCTCTTATGCTCATCAAGTCTGCATATGTTTGATTAAAAATACAGTAAAACAATAAAATTGTGAAATATTATTACAACTTAAAATAAATATCTATTTTAATATATTTTAAAATGTAATTTTTTTCCTGTGATGGCAAAGTTGAATTTTAATCAGCAATTACTTCATTTTTCAGTCTCACATGATTCTTCAGAAATCAGTCTAATATACTGATGTGATGCTCAGTAAACATTTCTTATTATTATATTGTTATATTGTTTGTTGACATTGCACTACATTTTTGCCAGGATTCTTTGAGATTAAAAAAAATAGAAAAAGGTCAAAGACACACAATTCAAAATATATGAAATAGAAATCTGATAGTAAACCATTTAAATTTATACCATCAGTTAAATAATGCAGGGGTGTCCAAACTCGGTCCTGGTGGGCCGGTGTCCTGAAGAGTTTAGCTTCAACCCCAATTAAACACACATGAACCAACTAATCAAGCTCTTATAGGCATACTAAAAACTTAAAGGCAGGTGTGTTGAGGCAAGTTGGAGCTAAACTCTTCAGGACACTGGCCCTGCAGGACAGAGTTTGGGCACCCCTGGTTTAATGCATGATTGCTTAAAAAAAAAGTGTTAATTTCTAAAAAAATAAAAATAAAAACTCACTGACACCCAAACTTTTGAATGGTAGTGTGAGGGCTTTGCGATCGTCGTTTTTTAAAATCCTCGACTTAAGTTTGCTCCAGTCGACTAACCGGTAAAAATCCCGAATTGTTGGCCATATCCCAAGATGAGAATGGCAATAAAACACATTATAGTCTGTTTTCCAAGGCTGCAGTATACATTAAACCCCGCGATGTGCGCCGTTTCATCAGATTTGTAAGGTAAATCAGTTATAAATCTACGCAAACTCAGGAGAATACATCACGGTTTCAAAATAAAAGCTCAATCCCTCACTCTGAGTTTACACGTTTTGGTGTCCACATATTCTTTTAATTACAGTGTCTATAGCATTTCTGTCCTAAAGAAATAGCCAAATGTTAAAGATTAAGTGGACGTTTGAATGAAATGGTGCTTGGTCAATATTTAACAAGGATTAGATCGCACAGTAATGTGTAAAAATTACCATCAGGCCATTGGTGCCCTCTACAGGCCTTTGTTGCAATGCGTAATGTACATTTGTACTTTATTTTAACTTATTATTATGCCTATTGCTATTATCTTGTATTTTTAAGGCATGTTTAAGGCTATTTTCACTTACATCTATTTGTAAATTACCACAAAAATGTATAATAATTAAGGTCACTATGAAATTCAGTTTTATTTCCAAATCATTTTTTTTTTTTTTTTTCTGGACTCCTTTTTAATGGTTCAATTACATTTTATTAATCAAAAAGCAAGTCTAATTAATGAAGTTTTACAGATTTTATCTTTACCAAAGTCGTTTTTCCAATATTTTCTGGATTTCATTTTAATGGTTCCATTACATTTTAATAATCAAAAGCATATCCAACTAATCGATTTTATTTAAAAATTTAAAAAAAAGTTTTTTTTTTTTTTTCTTTTCAACATTCTGTACATTTGCATTTTTCTTCCTAAATAAAATTCTGTAAATACTTTTCCTGGTAAAATACTCCTTTAAAAGTGTTTTTTTGATTAGAATTTTAGTAGTATAGACTATAACATTTGTGATAATGTTTGTCATTCTTACATACTAAATACTGAACTTTGATGTTCAGTTGTTTGGACTATGAGATGACACTTGCTTCTTGCAACTCTATTTGTGCAGCTTTAACTTGTTTTAACTTTGTGGATTTCATTTGGGGGGTTTA
The DNA here is from genome assembly GCA_018155175.1 of Sinocyclocheilus anophthalmus. Lineage (NCBI taxonomy): Eukaryota > Metazoa > Chordata > Actinopteri > Cypriniformes > Cyprinidae > Sinocyclocheilus > Sinocyclocheilus anophthalmus. The sequence goes on from JADLZN010000144.1 coordinate 941,128, forward strand.
AATGAAATAGAGTTTAAATAAAATATTCTTAAGTTCCAAACTGTTGATTTTTTGTGGTAAATTAAGCGTTCGATAACCGATTAATCCGATAAACTGTCTATAGATTTAGATCGGAATAAAATTTGTCGTTAAGTGCAGCTCTAGTAGGGTGTTTCTTTAAGCATGTTGAAAAGCCCATGAAATATCTTATTTGAAAATAACACAGAAACTGAGGGACAACTGATGATTCAGTTGCAATGAGGTCCCAGGTTCAAGAAAAACGGGCCCCCCCCCCCCAAAAAAAATGAGACAAAATAACTAATACATTTAGATGCATTTTAATTCTGGTGTAGTATTAATTAAAAATGACCCAAAGTGAGTGTGTTTATTAATGTCTCACTCCGATTCTGAATAAGAATCAACTCACTGCAACTTGATAACTCATAGTGCCAGAAACTAGGCCTGCCCACTGCAGACCTAATTAAAAGTAAGAATTAATGGAAACCAGAGCAGACACACAAGAAAAAAAAATACGTTAAAGAGACAGTGATCTCAGAAGCCAACAATCCATTAGCAGAGGGCAGAATGCAATATTATCAGCCTCCTGCTGACCATTCCAAGGGAAATGACAGTCTTTATCAGTAACTGCGGAAAACAGAGTGAGAAATCATATGTCAGGATCGCTGTATGTGTGTGTGGGAGGGTTTGTCTTACCTGTAACATCAGCTGCCATCAGTCCCTCTGCTCGGATCACCTTCACCTGCACCATGCCCACATCTTTAATATTGTGAAAGGATCTGAGCAGACTCTGTTGAGGTCAAAGAAGAAGAAAAAAAAGCACTTGCAAGTGTAAGAGACTCCATATCCACACAGCTGAAGAATATACAATAGTCCCAAGAAGCATTTGAACATTTAATTCACTTAAAAATGTATAATTTTCACTGCATACAATAACAGTATATTAATGAAAGCGATGAAACAAATGATGCTAGATGTTTTCTCAGAACTAACCTCACCTAAAAGAACATTTTGCTTGTCTATGTGCTATATTTGATATACAGTATATATTTTTAAAATACAGAAATACAGTAAATGACACTTTGTACTATGTACTATATGTAATAAATAATGATATTCCATTATATAAAGACATATTAACATTTTCAAGTGTTAAATATATTTTTAAAAGTGAACACTTTTTACAGAAAGTGTTTAAATACTTTCTGTATATACTTTGTAAGCTTTAGAAATGCACTACTAACTGAACTACTTACTGAAACTATAACCAGCAATAGATGTGCAATATAGTAATATTGCTTTGTTTTAGACCAGTCATAGTTTAAACTTTATAAACACATTTAAGCAGCCTAGAAAAATCCTCACGCATGATCTAGAACAAATACACATGCTTATAAAAAGTAAAAAATCCAGGTTCACATGAATGAGAAGAGGAAAATCAATGAATAAAGCCAAAATAAAAACTAAATGAAAATGAATAAAACAGTGCTGATGCGAAACCCGAGTTATATCAATTCGTTTTCAGAGTGCATGTGTGTCTATACTCACATCCATGTGCCTCCGAAATAGAATTTCTTTCAGTTTCATATAACTATGTGAGCAATTAAACAAAAAGAAAAACAGAAAATACTAGCAGAGACGCGACTAATTTCTAAAACCGTAAATCTTCAGGAGGTGGATAAACTGCTCAAAGACAAGTGCATCAGCAAAGACACTTAAGCATGATTTATGAGCGAGTCAATTACGCTCATACCAATAAAAGCCTCTCATTGAGAGACCATAATACTCCATTACAGTTCCTTTGTGTGTCTTTTGTAGCATTAAAGGGGCTGACATTTAGCCATGAAACAAACTAGGCATCACACGCTAACTGTGTGGTCACAGCATGAGCAATCCCCCCCCCCTCATTTTTCTCCATATTTTATAGTGCGTACTGTTTGTCAAACAAAAAGAATAGCTAAAAACACACCTATAGTAATTAAATACATACAAATGAATTTATTTTACAAAAAGATGAAAGATGACTTCTGTTTAGGATTTTTCTTCTGAGAAATAAGATCCTAATATTGATAATATCTCTTCTGGAGTTTCAAAAGAGATCTCAACAATGTCTCAGATTGTGTCAGTATACAAAAAATTGAAAAAAAAAATTGTGTCCGTATCCAAAAACGAAAAAATAAAAATAAAAATCAGAATCAATTTTTTTCTAAAATAACATTGTATTTAATAGCTCTAATATTAAAAATTGTAAAGCTCTCTTATGCTAACAAATATCTTAATTGTTTATTTTTATTTTTCCTAAGTAATTTAAATGAAACGAAGCTTAGAAGTCTCCTGAGCTATAAAAGAGCAACCTCTGAGAAATAAAACTTTCGTGCAAGTGTGCCTAATAAATGCACAGAAATGGAAAGTTGTCCGTTAGATTAAATAAAATATGTCTGTACATCTCTGCCCTCTATATGAACCACAGTAAAAGTCGAAGAAACTCTTGTGACATTTCCAGACGGACACTTTCAAATGCGAGTGAATGGAGCTGGACTGACAGAGATGACACAATCTCACTGGTGTGCCGTCAAAAGCACTGGAGACTTCACTTTAATTCACTTTTTGGCAATAAGCCCTACACATACCCAGAGGAATAATTATAATTTGAATTTCTCAAGTCGGGGCCAGGCTGCAGACTTAATTCATTATATACTCGGACTGGCTTTGCCTGTTATGAACGATATTATTGTTGAAAATCCTCTGATAGCAAACGAGTGGAGGGGGGGAGGTGATGATTGAGGGGGAAATTTTTTTTTTCACATACATTCAATCCATGATTTCTCAGTAGATATCAAGGGCTTGTTATTTGTGATTATTGCAGCCTTGAAGAAAAGTGACAGATTTTTTGGGGAGGGAACTGGTGCATTTCCATAGCAGAGGAATTTCAGATTTGCAAAGGGTGCTGGCTTTTCAGACCCCTCAAAAGACAGGCAAGGAGATTGAAAAGCTCAGGAGATGAGGCCTCTTTATTTTTTTAATGAAAGGCTGAAGAATATATTTCGGCAAGGCAAGGCCAACTCATATGGTACGCCGAGGAGAAGAGCAGTTTAGTCCCATTACAGGAAAGAGGTAGCGCATAAACACTTGCGCACACACACACTCAGAGCCCCTTCTAACCCCCAACCAGACAGTAGGGACCGAAAAGCGAGAGAAGGGGAGGTGTGAGATGGCGGGGCTGTGTCTTGAGTGACAGCTTGTCACCGTGACGTCTTATTCCATCTCTGTTGTGGAGAAAATGAATGTCACCGCGCGGAGCCTTATGACTCGCTGTCATCTCGCAGGCGCTCACCTTTTATCAATGCTCTAAATAACATTTCAAGCCCACCGTCTCCAGCCGGACAATCCGGTCAGGGGACATTAAATCGGATGACTGTGAAATGTCATAATAAAAATGGAATGCTAACAGCTTCCACCCCCCTCTTCCCTGCCTCCCTCTTTTGCTGCTCTCTCACTCTTTTCCTCCTACTTCCCGTCCTTACACACACACATTGCTGTTCTTGTTCACATTTTGATTTGGAAGCGAGTGACAGGGCCAGAGAGGAACTGTGCGCCTCCACTTCAGCAGAGGTCACCCTGGCCCTGATGCCCATTAACGTCCATTACACACGAGTCGCCCGCACTCGCCCGGCTACTATTAAAATGCATAATTTCGCTCTGCTTACAACAACAGCTGTGAAGCGGAGATACAGTCCTCCTCTCTGGGAATATTGAGAAATAACTGTTTAAAGACTGAGATCAATGAGCTCCAATGAAGATGCAATCGTATTTGAGGCTCATCTTTTTCATTTTTTTAAAATCGAGAATGACTAAAAGAATCTGATTAAATGCAAATCTATGAATAGAAAAGAGATATAAGCTCTAAAAATTTTCAGAGCCAAAGACTTTACATATATTATATATATATAATAGATATAATATATATCATATATACATATCTTATTCATAACATTTATATTATGACGTAATGATAAATTAAATAATATATAATTATACTATTTTCTTAGAATTATGACTAACTCTTGTTCATTGTAATTCATGTCAAACCTGAATAGTTTTTATAAATTAATATGAATAAATAATGTATTATTATTCTATTGTTCATTGTTAGTTTGACAATTATTAGTTAAATGTAAAAAAATATGATTAATTATTACTATTAATATATTATGTTAGCTCATCAATTACTATTTTTTATGTAAATAAAAAGTTAATAAAGTATTTTTCATTTTTAACTATTGCCTTAATTCTACATATACAACCTTCTGTAAAGTCTTACCAGCTTTTATCAGTCTTATACATTTATTGTGCGCACACAGAAAGATAAAGCTAACTCAACTTTAGGCAGATTTGTTTACTTAAAATAAAAACTTACATGAGTTTTTACCTATGTCATGTTGTAACGCTTGTGAAGTAAATGAAAGAGTTGGAGATGTGACATGACGTGCTGAATGACAGGTAGACGACAATTCTTCATTCTCTGCCATTAACACACCTTAACAAGGCTCCCGGGCCCACACACCCTATACGCAAAGCGCTGAAAGTCATCTGATATGCCTCCTCCACTTTAATGATGTATCTGAGGCTGGTGCAATGCTGCATTAAAAGACTTAATTGCATTCTGTGCAAACCCCCCCACCCTCTCAACCCCCATCGACGGCAAGTGAGGACAGCCGCAGTTTAAGTTGGGAGCATCTGCAGTTTCACAGCATCTCTATACCTCCAGCACCCAGTCTCTACCCCCAACCTCCCGCTCTTAAACACTTTATTTGTTTGGAGGACGTCGGCAGTCTCCTGGCACTTTAACACCAAGCGTTGATAACTAGTTATGGGCGTTTTGCGCCGCAACTCGTGTTATCCTCAGACAGCTGATCATACGCTGATAGAGAGGAGGAAAACGTTGGAAGCCCATACTCTCGCAGTGGCCCTGTCTATCTTGAATGTGGGTGGACTACCACTTTGCCCGAGCTAATCTGTTTAAGGCGTATTGTGCGGCGCTAACACCGGCATTTTCTGTTATCTGCCACGCTTGATAAGGTACCTCTTTATTAAATTCACTTCTGTGAATGGGTGTCAAGAAGGGAACCGGGAATATGCTAATAGTATGGACAAATGAATGTCCTTTTTTTATCCACTGTCCCACCCCCCCCCCCCCCCCCATCTTCTCTTGAGCATATCTGTCCCTATCGGACTGCAGGCTAGGGTGCTAATGAATGCCTGGATGCAGAGTACAAGGTGGGGGAGCGGGTGGGGAACGAGGGAGCGAAACATCTATCCTTTACCACCAGAAAAGAAAAAAAAAAGACTGGTGTTGGGCAAGGTGAAATAGCTTTTCTTTTCATTTTGCACACCAGCCCCTCCCATCTCAGCGACCAGTACCCCATCTTTCCCCCCTTTCTTGTCAGGAGACGCATATTACGCTTTACAATTCTGGTCCAACAGCTCCCCCTAGTGGACGTGGGGTGACAAGATGGCATCGAAGAGCACTACGCTGCTAACCCGTTATTCGCACGGTTATGTAGGTCACCTGTCCGCCGTTTGGCCTGTGGAGTGTTTTCCACCAGTACTTAACCGAAGATCAAACACATCTCCCAGCATGACTTCCCACTTCAATTAGAGCAAAGTATTGCGCACAAACCTGTTTTGCCAAGAACCAGGTTAGCGAAACGCGCTGAAACAAACCTAAACACGTTGGGCCTCTTAAAACAGTCACGATTCAGGAGCTTCTTCAGTCGCGTTACCCCCGAGAGCAGCTGTATCGAGTGTGAACAAAAAGTGGCCCTTTTGTTTCAGCTCTGTCCCTTTCTATTGGCATGTAAAGAGGTGGCAGAGAGCCGCAAATAGCAGCGAACGAAGGGTTAACAGGCTAAAGACAAAGCGAGAGGCTGGGAGCATTGTGCTAGAGTGAGGACTGGAGGGCCTCGGGGCCATGATGGGCCAAGGGCCTCCACATAGGGACACTGGGCTCCTTTCAGCCCGGGCCTTTCAAGAGCACACCCTGCCTGAAAAGAGCCTGTCACAGCCCCCCACTACTGCTCTCCTTCACAGCTCTCTATCCCAATCAGCTCCTCTCTCCCTTTCCTCAGAGAGCGGGGAGGCCCGATCCTTCTCTCTACAGGCCTGAACCAATCTCTGGCCCCCAGAGGTTGAGCGCTTTTCAAAAGGAGGTCATATCACTGAGGTTCTGCCAGGTCTGAGAACCCGGCGCCAACTGAGACGCAATTCAGCCCCGTCTATGCATATGAGGCACATATACACTGAGAGAGAACACTTCAATACACTACTTTATCAGAGCACTACATCTGATGACATACTAACACAAAGTTTAGGCCAAGAGATGTGACTCTATAGTGACATTTATCGAAAAACAGCCAAACTTATCTTAAAAATGGTTACAATTTACCAAAAACATCTACACTTAGAATAAGACGAGACAACTATAGATCACATTCATGAAAATCTTCCTCAACAAAGAAGTTAAGTTTCTAAAGATAAACTCTAAGAAGTTTGTAAGGGCGTTCCTAATTGCAATTCTTGAACATTCTTAAGAAATTCTCAAATATTTTCATAAGAACATCCTATTTTTGTTATCTGATTGTATGGCGGTTCTTGTCGAAGACTTAGTAAACAGCTCAATGGAAAACGCTTCAAAGTCCGTCTTTCTGAAGTCCTTTTTATGGGCACTCTCACGTGCTGAATGCTACCAAAATTTTGTAATTATAAAATTAAAAACAAGGACACATTTGATTTTTGTAAAAAAGTCACTTCATACACGTAATCATGACCAACTGTTTGGGGGGGTTATTTACACAAATTTATAAGAACATTCTTTTTAGGAATTCAAACTCTTCTCAAGATTTACTTTAGAACAAGCTTAAGAGGACAAAAGTTAGAACATTCTTATGAAATGTTTTTGGAAATACAAAAGAATACAACATGTCCATAACTTAATTCTTAACATAGAAAATAAGAATAAAGCAGTTTAAGAAGAATTTCAAGAATGTTTCCTGAATCTGGCCACTGGTTTTTCTCAACAACAAAACAAGTGTCTGTTATGCATTTTTACATTTTCATTAAGATGCTATGTAGCATGTTTGTCTAGTCATATTTCTTGTTGGCTGTAGGCACACTCAAAGTGTTTTGAATATAAGAGCTTTGTCCTTACGTATCTGTGGAGAATCTCCTTCCTCTCGTGGAGGTCGTCCAATATGTTGACGGACAGGTCAGAAATGGAGACAGCAGCAGAGGCTGTGAGCGTGACCAGCAGCACCAGTGAGCCCTCACCCTCCTCCAGAGGCAGGTCCAGTCTGTGTGTGCACTCCTTTGAGAGAAGAGAGAGGTCCACCTGGCACCTGACACACACACAACACCATCATCATCAACATCATTACACAAACACATGCTGTCTTACAGGATTTCAAATGCATGACAAGAGAAAGACAGTAGAAAAGAAAGAAAGAAACCTAAACAAAATGTTCATTGAATGGCTGTATCTTTAACTGCGGGCACTTCTGACCCTTTTTCACTTAAACAAATGTCATTTCCACCACAATTCAAAACCTTCATTTTGATGATGGAAATAACATTAATGGAAAATACATTTCTCTTATAAAACTGTCCGTCTCCTCTTCTATGCTGAGGCTAATTCTATTGCTAGCATTTTATGTATCTTAAATACACATTTACAAGTTATTTTTAAACTTTTTGCATAATTTGACAAAATTACACTTTGATTGGAAATCACACGTCTCTTATTTGATCTTAAGCTCCTCACTGACACTCATCTCCCCGGTAAACAAGTATACTAATAATAATAAAAAAAAAACTTGGTTGTGATAAAAATGTCAGTACAATAAACACAAACACTGTAAATGTGAAGTTTAAAATGTGTAGTGGACATAACAGGTGTTTTTGGTCGAGGAAGCAACTGGTTGTCACAACATAGCTTTGCTCAAAAATATTAATTATCAATTATAAAATTAGTTTGTTTAAATATTTTTGATGGATTTTTGCTGCTTTGATAAAACAGCTGCATTATGTATTGATTGTGAGAGGTGATGACTTGCTCATTTCCAAGTCAAAACTGGAATGTTAACTATTTATTATGATTTAAGAGGAAAAGTAAAGAAAATGTACAATACTGTTCAAAAGATTGGGGTCAATAAGATTATTTATTTATGTATTTATATATTAATTTATGTGTATGTATATATTTTTTCAGTATACTACTACTACTATTAATAAAAAAAATATTTATATGAGATATATGAGATAATAATATAGTTATATAGACAATAATAATTCAAGCAGTGTATATCAGTATGAGATTATGTTGGAACTGTAAATGAGACAGCTTTTAATGTGATTACTCTTAATAATAGGTAAAACAATCCTGTTACATTCAAATATCTTTAAAAAGTCAGAAGTAACTTATCACTTTTTTTTTCAACGTCCCCCAACAACAAAGAAGAAAACCGAGAGAGAAAAAGTGCATGAGGCACAAAGAAACCACAAGAGAGTAAACGGCTGAATAATTGCACTCGAATATAGTTTGTTCCCAGCAAATATTCCACTGCATGTTCCCACTGTGACAATGTGTTCTTCTCTACAGGAACATCATGCAGGTACTGAAAGCTTCAATTGATCCTGAATGGAGTAACTAATGTGAACATCAGTGCTGGATAGCGCTGGACAACTCATCGTCAGAGGAGGACTCAAGTAGATTAGCGTTTAGTGGAGAGAAATAGCCAATTACAAGAATGCCACCCGACTGATCCTGACATGCCACCTCTATGAACAGGAGGACTGGTGTAGGGGACGGACAGGAAACTAAGTAAACTTGGCTGCCTCGTTCCCACATCGCACAGCCATTAACTCTACAGTCAATCACTCCTCATGGGGTTTTGTCAAAGGCTGCAATTCTCAAACTCTTTCCCTCATTCTCCCTCTCTCACTTACACACAGGAACTGTCTATGAGAGGACAGTTTGAAGCATGAATGACTTTAGCTGCAACATACCATACAGTAAACCTGTTATTTAATAGTAGGCCTATTATACAGTTCTGTAGAACTATGGTTCTGATTGGTCAATTGCAGCATTTTCCAGTAAAACAAGTTAATTTAGTTATATATAATATATATATATAGATCGATATATAATTAGTAAGTGACGTTTGTAACTCACATCACTGTGCGCAGGCCCTCTTCCACTTACATCTAAAACTCCATATACAATTTGCTATTTATTATTTGTAAGGAGCGTGGCATTGAAGGTCCTTAACACATGTCGGGTTTATTTGCATTAAACGGCAGGTTGTGTGATTTTTATCAAAAACACTTACTAAAACTGATTCGTGCAGCCGATCGCAAAACATTTTGTAGCCAATCAGCAATAGGGCGTGTCTACTCGGTGGTGTTGGAGAGCGCGTTCATTGCATGACGGACAGTAACCAACCAGCGACAGAAAGTAGAGATTGTGGATAACAAACAAAGATGACAACTTCTGCGGAACTGATAAGGCAAGAAGTAGGACCCGTGTAAATATCGGTTCAGCTTTCCAGCGCTGGAGAGAACTCCAGGAGCGGAAGGCCTGCGATCGGACGCCGAGGTTGTTTGTTTCTTCTCAATAGGTGAGTAACACCGTGTTTACAACAGCTAAAGTCTGCCTACACTAGATGCGATGAAACGACCGTTTAAAACCATTTGAAATTTGTGTCAGCACATCATAAATAGAAAGACGCAGCAGTTTACTGTCGGGTATTTGTTGCGCCGCGCCGCTCACGTCCGATGTAGACACGGTGTAACATTGGTTTTGCTTTGTTTCACAGAAGTAATCGTTGCCTGGGTTGCGTACGTAAGTATGGGGCGGAGCTATCAAAATAGGGCCAAGACCCTTTTGGGGTAGGGGCGTGCTTGTTTTGGTGATTTCAAATATCAACATTGGCTACCAAAAATCACTTACCCCACCTTTAAATTGCTAGGAAACATACAGTATACAGTATACACTTTTAAAATTAAAACCTAAAAACACTAAACAAAGAGTTTGGTTTTTATTAATGCATCAGTCTACATACCATTTCATCTCTAGGAGTGATTTTAGCGATTGCCATAAAAATATTATTGCACACTCTCCATCTCTTGTATATTGTCATTTAGATCACAAGCACTTCTGAATACCAATGGAATGGTTACTTTTTAGAAAGGAAAAACAATATTTTTTTCTTTCAGAGAGGAGTTGCATTCTGTTCGACATGGACTGTAGTAACAATTTTTACTCTATAAATCTATTAGGTAGTGGTTCTCACCTTTTTTGACTCCACGGCCCCCCATTAGAAGGACCCCCATTTAGATTAAGATACTTAAAAAATTATATTAAATTATATGAAATTTAAATTAAGATTCAAGAACTGAATATAAAGCTCTATAACAGAATATTAAGTTCTATAATGAATTTATATGAATTTCCACTTGAATGAAATTGCAGTTGATTGAAACTTAATCACAAATTAAGGCATTTTTAAACTTATTTTTAAATCACAAATGGTAAATTCTCGCATTAAAATATTTTAGAGCTTAACATTACACGTAAATTGAATATGTAAGTAAAAATTATGTATTTATTTTGAATGAAATCACACTTTTAAAATTCCCTCATTTATCCAGGTTTTCCAAGACCATGGGAGATGTAGAGGGGACAAACTAAAATAAGATATATGATGTCAGTTTACATCTTGATTGTTACAGAACTACCACATTTTGCTATAAGTTTGATTGCATCATATAATAATTGCTGTTAATAGTGTTCATCGTCTCTTTTATTACGTCTTTAATTGATTTTTCTGTACATTTCTGCCATATGGACATCACCTTGACATATTCACCACTGATAAGCTACTCCTAAATGTAATGTAGAAATTTTAATTTGCTGTAAAGTTGCTTTGCAATGATTTGTATCGTGAAAAGCGCTGTACAAATAAACTTGACTTGACTTGACTTAGTGTTTTAGTTTATTTTAAAGCTTGTGTGCTCTTATTTTAAATCATCTTGTAACCCTTTTGAAGTCTGATGAAAACCGATGTTATGAAGCATAATAATAGCAATAAGCATATAAGCATAATAATAAATAAGTAGGCATGGTGACACTTAAGACAGGTTGGAAAACTCTGAACTGCACAATGTTGTCCTTCTATTACCGCAGTGAATATCTAATTCTCATGTTGCCAAAAAGCTACAGTAATTATGAGCCATAATTCATCACCTCGGACCCATGAGAGTGTGAGAATAACAAAACTCCACATACATACACAATAAAAGTCAAGTACATGACCAACCTGCCCATAAAGTCATCTTTCTTCCCTGCATCTTTATCCCAGATGGTGATGTCAATGAAACCGCCCTGTTCATCATACAAGTGGAAGTCAAACTGCTCTCTCCACTGGGGGTTTAGTGTTTTTGGTATCGTCTGCACAGAAGAAACACACTTGATCAGAATTTGCCTTACATGAAAGAAAAAGTCCCAAATGAACAAGTAACTTGATTACAGCTCATGTGGACCCTACCTTACTTTTGTACTTTTGATGTCCCATTCTGAATTTGACATAAGGGTCACTTAAGCCATTGGCGTCCATAGACTGGAGGTCATGGGCCTCGATGAGACTAATGCTAACGATGCCTCTCCACAGCTGAGCCTTCCTGTGAACGTCTGATAACCTCAGACTCTGATGCTGCAATGTGACACAAACACCCCCCACCCCCCCATACACACACTCACGTCAGGCAAGATACAATCCAATGTGAAGAGAAAGTCAGTGAAATTAAAGCTGAATGGCAGACAAGGTGTTTGTGGTCAAAAATGTGATGCAAAAATAGTGCGGCAACAAATTGCAGCAACATGGAAGACACATATTTCGGGGACGTGATAGGACAACACACACACAGAGAATGCATGGCACTGCAAAGACAGAGACAAACTTTCCATGAGTAAAACGTGAATATACACTCATTTGCACAATTTTGGGGTCGGCAAGATTTTTAAACGTTTCTGAAAGACATCAGTAAAAAAACACAGTAAAAACAGTAAATAGTGTGAAATATTACTACAATTGAAAATACGGTAAATGTTTTTTTTATTATTATTATTTTACTTTTAACATATAGTAAAATGTAATTTATTCCTGTGACAGCAAAGCTGAATTTTTAGCATCATTACTCCAGTGTCATATGATCTTTCAGAAATCATTCTAATATGCTGATTTGCCACTCGAGAAACATTATTATCAATGTTGTGCTGATTAATGTTTTTGTGGAAACGTGATATATATTTTTTCAGGATTCTTTATGGATGATAAAGTATAAAGAATAGTGGTTCTGAGAATAGAAAGTACAATAGAACACATTGATTTGAAATAGACATCTTTGTAACATTAAACATATGTCTTTAACTCCACGTTTGATAAATTGAATTCATCCTTGCTGAATAAAATCTAACTGACCCTAAACTTTTGAACAGCAACGTATAAAATAAACAGCAAAAAACTACTAAACCTATTCTAAGATCCAGTCTACATTATCTAATAGGGTGAATCTCATGAAAAGAAATGTTTAAGGCCATTTCACGACACTAAAAAAGTAAAGTAAAAATAAAAAATTGCAGGATAGAAAATGAAGCTATTGTTGAATTTTTTTCAAGAATAAATGTAGTACAACAAGTACTAAATTAATCACCTTTTATGATTATTCATTTAGGAATTCACAATTAAATGAGAGATCTAACTGTAAATGTAGTAATATATATATATCTTTTTATTTATAAATAATATACAGATAGTTTTTGAATTATAAACTGGCAGTTTGTGATCGACCCCAAGGACTCCAAAGCTTACAAACATATACAGTCTTTTAGTATCTGGAAACTGAGGTCTGTTAACTTCAACTGAGCAAGACATTTGCCAAACAAACTATTTTAACATATATCTCTTTGCTTAATTTGGAGTCCTTATTAATGTGTTTCTTTTTTTCTTAAAATTCATTTTATTAAACTCAGAGCAAACCTGTTCTGAAAAAACACAGCTTTGATGTTAAAAGCAGGCAGCTAATGACATTCTCTCCAGATATTAGTGTGATACTCTGCCTGTACACAACAACTGTAAGCTTACTCTTTTTGTGTGAGGGTTAACATTTGAAAAAAAAAAAACATGCCGAGCTCTAATGTGTCTTGCCATGATGCTGACCAAAAACAAGCAGCTCGTTTTGTTTTGATGTTGACTAACTGTGTCTAAAAAGGCTGCATTTCCTCAGTGAAATGATGGTTAAAACAGAAGAAAGTATAAAACCAAGAAGTAGATTCAAAAAGTAGAACTGGGCGCAAGTACTAACAGCTGTGTTAGCATTAATTTTGTTCTTACATGCACTTAAGGGTGAAGTTTTTTTATATTCATATATCCTAGCAGAAGTCTTAATTTAAGAGATGTATCAATTACAAATCCCGCTTGATTTGCATCTACAGAGCTCATCATTTACAGTATTTTGGAAATGAAAGATATATAGGGAGTATAAATAGAAGAAACACCCAAGTGTGCACCGCGAGCTGTGTAAAAGTAGTTATCGTAGCACTGTTAAATTCCCGAGACGCAGCCAACATGGCCCACTTTGGAGCTTCAAAGGCTTGGGTGGGGTAAGCCTTTCAGCAGGACGTCCTTATCCACATGCTGGAGAGCCACTTTCATGTTTTTGGGCCTCTCTGAAAGTTGGGCTCCAACATTAGCCAAAGCAAAACAGGAGATACTTGACCACTGCTGGGAACATGCAGCTGAGAGCTGTGCAGTTTGTTCTCTTGAGTAGCACAAATCAATGCAACTAGGTTGTGTGTTAGTGTTAAACTGAGATCACTTGAAGACCACAAATTATCACTGAAACTTACACTTAGCAGACAACAGAAAGGTCTGCCGTACACATGCATGCATGAACCAGAGACAAAGAGAGTACATTATTCCCATCCCGGGCCAACATGCCACTTTCATACAAAACAATCCATTCACAACACAAGGAAGAAGAAAATACAAACTATAAAATAAATAAAAACCTATAATAGAACGTCAACTTAAAGATTAATAGTGAGATTGATGAGGAACAGCTTAACATTTAAAAAAAATTACGCAAACAAAAAACCACCACCACCATTAGAGTACCTGCTCTTTTGAGAATTCTTTGAAATATTTACTACTCAAATATTTTAGTGTTGTTTTAAGTATTACTTATATTCATTTATTATTTATTTAACAAATGTTTGAATTATTTTTATATTTTCAGTTTCATTTTAATGTAATATTTTGTTTTGCTTTTCTCATTTCATTGTTTTTTTATATTACTTTGTTGTTTAAATTTATGTTTATTTAAGATAAAAGTAATTTATGTTTTGGTTTTATTTTATTTATTTACAGGAAGTGATTTAAGTGCTTCAACTTAAATTTATTTTAGTTACCAAGTTTTTGATCTACTGTTCATATTTTATTTTATTTAAGCTTTATTTCAATTAACAAAAATGTGTTTAATGGTTTTTGTTAGTTAATTAGAACACTCTAATATTTAATCAATATGTTGTACAAAAATATCAAATTCAGAAACATTGTCACTTGGATGGATGGATAAAGCATTGAAATAAACAGCAACAAATACAATTTAAAAAAAAAAAGTTATTGTGCACAGACCCACCACAAAAATCTACAATACCAAGAAATAAAATAAAATAAAATAAAATAATCATGCTTCAAATGAGGCATTAAATCGGGCAAAATATGCATAATTTTCATGGTAAGATAAGAACTTTGTATACTCATAGCATTACATATGCAAAATTACCAGGTTATAAAAGTGGTTGCTCTGATCACATCCTGTTTGTCTATAAAGCAATAAAGTGCGAAATCTCCTCAGGGAACACTGCAGAACATGCACCGTGCAGTCGATGCAATAAGAAAATGACAAAAACAAAGTATGCTTTATTTTCTGTCAGTTGCTGCAATACACAAATGAAACTCCGGTGGCCCTGAATTTGTATCTGGAACAGATTTTTATGGCAAATTTCAGCCTTTAAGGCAAAACAACTTGGGGTCCTGCACTTGACAATGGTGCACTTTCTTATCTGTACACTAGATGGCAGCGTTTCTTACCATGTATATTGCAGCACATAGAAAATAAAGTCAGCAAAAGCCGATTTTACAACTGAAACAAAAAAAGTGAGGGTAAAAAACAATTTTTATAAAAAAAAGGACTGGGGATCACGGCCCCCTTCAGTCTGAGCAGAGAACTGCAGAAGGCGGAGGATCAGTACAGGTGGGACATGCTGTTATTACCTTACTGGATCGTTTCCAGCTCCTTCTCATAAGCATGGTCTGTGAATGAGACATTATAAAGCGTTATAAAGCCACCCCTTGGTCTCTCTAACAGGGTGTCAGAGATGAACCTGACATCCTGTCTGAATACAGTTCAGAAGAGTCAAGGGGTCAAAAGGAGGCAGCCCGGGGAAGCTATGGTTGGGGAGGAGCCATTAAAAGCTAATAAAACCACTAAATCACACAAAAACAAAGAAAATGTTGTCATTCAAAGCTTTGTTAAGTCACTGCATTATAGAGTAAGTAATTGTTGTTGATCCATTTTTTTATCAAAAAAAAAAGTCTATATTATGAATAGCATAACACATAACACTCCACTATTTCTGCAGTATACTGTAGCATGTTTAATATGTGCAATGTGCTTCAACTTGACATTCCATTTCTGGTGTAGTAAAGGAACCAGAAATAATGTTTTATATTTTTAGCATCCCTTTCTCCACTAACTATATGCTGTCAAAATATATATTATTATATACATGTTAATAAAAGAAGAGATTTTATTTCTTACACAAAATTAGATTTGAAAACAAAATACCCATATTTATTTGTGATTAAAAACTAGACTCCACTTACTTACTAAACATGCAACATTAAGTCATGTGACAACAAAGTAGCATATTATTGCGCGATTTAACATTTAGCACTGCATTTTCATCCGGCTTCAAAAATTTAATTTCTAAAGTTTATAAAAGAAGTATATAGTAGCATATGGTACTGTATGAAGTAAGCAGTATGCAAGCCCGAGCATTAACAATGTTAATGGTGCATTTGCTAGGGCACTAGCTGGCTAATGGATAACTATACTCATTTTCCTCTCATTGAAATTCTACCTGCCAACACTGAGCGTATTCTCTAGAGTCTAGACAATCGATTTCTCTCAGATGTATGCAATAGAAATCCTTTCCAGGTCAGACACTGGCTCATCCAGACCAGAGAACACATTTGTAGTCTTCTGTACTGCAATAAGATGGGTGACATAATATATGAAACCATATGAAACCCTATACTGTTCAAAAGTTTGAATTGGAAAGATTTTAAATAAATAAACGTAAATAAAATAAAATAAAATACAAATAAAAAACAGTAAAATTGTCAAATATTATTAGAATTAAATGTGTGCTTGCTGAAAAAAAATCTTTAAAACAAACAAACCTTTACATTTTTTTGTGTAAATCTAAGAAAACTCACTGCTTCCCTGAAGTCTCCCTCTTTTGGAATAAGTGTGACTGCCAGTTCCAGTGAACCCAGGTCATGGTTGGGATAGTGGGGATCTTTGAGGTCAAGGGTCACATCCAAGGTCCTAAAAGGGAGAGAGAACCTACAGTATGAACAACCAAAATCCTGCCATGATCAATCATTATGTGTTCTACATTTCTAACAACAGCAGTCATGTGTTTGTACATATTTATATACACTAGAGGGCAGCAGTGTAAATTAATTAATATTGTGACACTTGAGATTGTGTTTCAGATGCGTCAGTGTGTCACAAAGCATCAGAGGACCTTTGGTGCTCCAGGGACTCTAAATGGAGATATGCAGAGCCCATAAAATCATCCTGCAGCCCAAAGTCATAGTCAAAGACCTGCAGAAGAAAGAAAACACCCGGAAGTAAGGCATGTCACTTTACACACCAAAGAGCAGAAGCAGGAGTTACAGTGACTGTAAAGCCAGCATACAGTAGATTTATCATGTACCTTCACATAGAGCGGCTCTCTCAAACTTTCCACCAGCAGACTGACTTTCTCATCCCATACTGGGTTCAGGTTTTTGTGGATTGTTTTGCTGCGGAAAACCTCTTTCCCTGCGATCTTAAACTTCACATATGGGTCACTGGTCCCTGTGAATACATCAATAAACACAAACATTTTTTGACTGTTTTTCAAAAATAAACAGTAGCAAATAACGTGTTTTTTCTTCTATAAAACTAGAACATGGTGTTATATGACCAGCTTAGTTTATAATAAACAGCATTTTGGAAACACTTTAAAGATACTGCAAAACAAAGACAAAACTTTACTGAGAAAATTAATTGGAATAGAATTTGCATTTTCTACTCAATTCCAAATTCTACACAGCCCTTCTAGTAACTACTTAAAATGTACATCATCTAGCTATTAAACAGTCTCAGACTGAGATTATGCAAGAAATGATTATTTTTGACAACAACAAACACATACTGTAGCTCATATGCACATATTCATTATCCCTGTCTCTTTCTCTTGCTGAAGGGCTTTTTCTTTCTCATGGAGTAGTTGTCTACAGTGTTTATAAATGGGTCTGAAATAGACTTGGGTCATGTGACCTTAACTGCCAGCTCTTATTGGCTCAAGCACTAAAATTACATGAGTGTAATACCGAATACAGTGAGCACAACCATAAACAAACAAATACACTAATGAGTAATAATCAACATGACAGAGCCTCATTATATACCCTAAGCAAATAACAAGACTCAACAGAAAGAACAACTACAGAGCATATTATAACACTGAATGTGTGTGAATGTGATATTCCACAATGTTAATACATGAAGAGTGTCTAAGTGACATCCTGACATTCGACTCAGTTCAATATAGTAGTTTCCAAAAGAGAGCACTAGATGTCACTGTTTGTTCAGTGGAAAATCTGCACAGCGCCCTGCTCTATCTGCAGTGGATCAGGAACTACTATATTATAGTATTCTGAGACATGAAGCATAGCATAATATCTACCAAATCACCATCTGACAAATTGAGAAAGGTATGTGGTTTAATATAAAATATGGCATCATTCTTTACAAACAGAAGCAACATGAACATTTATAAGCTTTTTAAATTAATAAATAAGCATTTGTATTGAAAATTAACCAAAATACTGAAAATACTCAAATTCAAGAAAATATATATATATGCAAATGATGCTGTAACAATTGTAAGTAACATTCTGTGCACAACATGCAACAAATAAATGGACAATAACAGTCTGTTGTGCCAAACCACAGTAAACATGTTCTGAATGAAGCAATTCTAATAAGCGATACTTTAGATCTCATTACGTTGACAAAGACAAACATCAATGCCAGGGGAAATGTCAATATTCTGACTAAATGAAGTGTTGGGTTTAGGGGAAATCAACCACATAATGATTCAATTCAGCTCACGTTCTGCTCTGCAGAAACCTCAGTGTCCCTATGCAGATGCACGATCCAGTGTCAGCAATAAACAGAGTGAATGTGATGCTACATTAGTATACGATAGCTTTGTGTGAGAAAAATTCAAGTTGATGTAGCTCACAAATCTTATGCATATCAAATTTGACGCATTGTTATTAATGTACCAATGACACATTATTAGAATATACTGTAATGTATGCGAAGAAGAATAAGATCTCAAGCAGATGAGATTATTGGTGTAGGTATAATGACTTAAAAATATATCTTTGTGTTCCTCACATAAAGGTACTGAATGACTTCAGAAGACCAAATCGCAGACATATCAAAGTTGTATAGTACGTTTGTCATTTTTGGAAGCCACTTTTATTCACTTTCATTGTATAGTAATAATAATAATGGAAGTCAGTGGGATCTGAAACTGTTTGGTTTCCAACATTCTTCAAAACATCTCCTTTTATGTTCCACAGAAGAAAGAAAATCAAAGAGGATTGGAACAACATGTGCGTAACTGATTTTTGGGTGAACTATCCCTTTCTCGCAGTATTTGTCTAGGTATCTACATGCACACACTCATCTCCAAACTGAAATACATGATACAAGTAAGAAAAGTGTTGGTGTGGGCATGTTAGCAGCGCCAAACGACAGTTCTATATACTATCACTTCACTTGCATCAGCTCACTGGCAGGGAATCCCCATTAAACACCTCTGCAGTGTTACTCTCAGTGCCCATCATAATCTATCAGCCTCTGAGGGAAGCCTCTGTAATGTCATTAGATCAGTGCTGAGACATTTAGTACGGTAATCAAACATGCACTTGTAGATCAGTATCACAGCATGCTGCACGCTCAGCACTGACACTGGGTTTTGAAATGTATATAGTCCCCCCCCCCGAATTCCACATGCGTCAAAAATACAAAATGTTAAAAAACAACAACAACAACATGAAAACAAAATTCCAGTTCAGCAAACCTCTTAATGCAAATCTCCAGTCATTAGATCTAATAACCAATTAGGTCGTTATTTTCCTATTCATCCACCCTTAAAGCCAATCCTAATGTTTGTTCAACCACTGAATCATTCATCTAAATAATACAATAAACTGCATTCAAATTCAAAAGGAAGCAGTGACTCTAGATAATGGCTATGGTTAAAGGGTTAGTTTACAGCCCCAAAATTAAATTAGCCCTAAATCTACTTGCTCCTCACGTGCAGCCTAGTTGTATATGACTTTCTTCTTTCAGACGAATCCAGTCGTAGTTATATAAAAAATTGTCTTTGATCTTTCAAGCTGTTTCATGGCACTCAGCGGGTGTTGCATGCATCCGTCCAAAAGCAGTTAAATAAAAATCGCTCATCCATAAAAAAAAGTGTCTCACACGGCTCCGGGGGGTGAACAAAGGCCTTCTGTAGCGAATTGATGTGTTTTTGTAAGAAAAATATCCATATTCAAAACATAATAATCACTTTAATGTAGCTTGCGTTCACTGTTGTCGCACAGAACAGTTTTGTCGATGATGTTATTGGTCACGCTGCGCATGCACCGGTGAGTCTCGTGAAAACCAACGTTTGTTAACAGGAGCAAAGGAAGCAAAGTTTCCTTACTTTAGTTTTGATCTCTCCCCTGCGCTTCCACGTGCGTCACTTCTGAGCGGAACATGCGCAAAGCTGACCTTCTACGTCATTCCCTCGGGAACTGCTTCCAGTGTACAACAGTGAGCACAAGCTACATTAAATCTGACTGGATTCGTCTGAAAGAAGAAAGTCATATACACCTAGGACGACTTGAGGGTGAGTAATTTATGGGCTAATTTTCATTTTTGGGTGAACTAACCCTTTAAGCAGTCTGTTTGCCTCTGGATGTTGATGCCCAGCTGTGAATTATGTTGGTGCGCCATGAGAGATAGCTGAAAGAAGACAGTTTATTTCCATGACTTTACTTCAAGATAAAGGAATAAAAACCAAAGAAGACCTGATGTGAATATCAAACACAATGCATGCACGTCGTTCATACCACATAAACACATCATAAACTGTAAGAAATACAGCTTACCACAAATTAAATTATTTCTGTTTAGGATTTTTCTATTTTAAATACATCTTTGTTCATTTCAAATGATAGTATCAGCACAGTAATTAGAACTTTAGAATGTCTTAGTATTTTGTTTGTCTCCTTTTTTCTATACCGATGAAACCTGATGATCAAGTTCTCCAGTGTGATTTGAGATGATCCAAAGAGCATCTTGATCTTCAGTGGAAGAACATCTGACTGTCTATACAAAGATTCACATTATCAAATCAAAAAACTTACTTTTATTGATTTGTGACCTAGAAATAGTGCAGAATCTTAAATATTTCTAATTCATTTCACATCATAATTTTTCTCTGTTTTATATTTAAATACATTTAAATTTCATACTGGTAAAAAATGTATAGCCTGAATGCACTGTAATTCGCTTTGGATAAAATTGTCTGCTAAATGCATAAATTAAAATTAAATAGAGAAATAAATAAAACAGATTTCCAATGCCTCCAACTTTTTTGAGCAGAAATGTAACATGATGCACAGAATATTGCGGAACAAAAAATAATAAATAAAATTAAAAAAGAGCAGAGCGGAGAACTCGGGTGGGGGAATCCTTCTTTGCAGCACTGAACAGTATATATGACAAAATTTGACGCTCTGTGATGCGAACAAAAAGCTTTGGGGGCCAAGAAAAGATGACGGACACAACCTGTGGGTCTGATGTATGCCACATCTCTGCCCTTGACAGCCATCTGCAGCAGAGCGTTCAGCATTATTGGAACTGAAAAACATTTATCATTAATCTGAGTAAACCCGGTAAAATCTGTGGTCAGGAATAATTTCTCATCAGCCACAATGAAAAATAGTCAGAATGGGGGAATTTCCCTAAGTACATTCCCCATCGCATTAATCAAACTACCCTCCACAACACTTGAGTGAGCTGGAAGTAGTGGTGCTCTGTTCACAGAAGGATCAATAGATAGTTTGAATGAGTGAGGAACTGCGTTTGACTGCAGGGTCATAGTGTGCCGAGCAGTGAGCGATTCCTCCTCTGCCCTCTGATCAATATGTGCATTAGACACCTGCACATTTGCTCTCAAACTGCATTTTTATAGACCTATAATAGTTGTGCCACTGTCAATCCAAAAGGCTTGAGAGTTTGAAATTGGAGACTACTATCTTGGCCAGAAACCAAGGAACATTATAATGCATAATTATATTGATTGTTTGCTAATGAGGATGACCTGATTTCAAAACCAGCTACTGAAATTTCTTGCCCTTGCCCTGCTCTAAAATACAGCTTAAACCACTAAGGGTTAAAGCCTTTGCTGGTTTAAGCTGTTTTCCCCATTTAGGATTCTTCCTGTTGTTTCCACCTCTGTCTTTTCAATAAAAATGGAACAAATCCAACACATTTTATTCATAAAATGCATTTTTCTTCTCATAAATTATGCTTTTAGTGGCTTCATTTAGTGTTTTGTGTAGAGATTTGGTTCAACTGAGTTATATTATCATAGACATTATAATATATTATATAAATTAATTAATTAATTCATATTAGTGATGAGTCATTAAGTGCTCTATGACTGTCAGATTCTTACTGACAATTTTTTTTTGTCACAGCGCCAATGTGAGCACTGTGATAAGTGTAAAGCAGGTTACTAAAATTTACTGTAACTCAAGAATTGCACAGACTATGAGAATTAAATATTCTTATTGCTGTTGTTATTATTTGTATACTTCTATGAATACGAATACATAATGTCTTTCTAGTCGTGATTGTGACTGTTGTTTACAGTCTGACTATCACTCAATCTCAGTGAGCCACTTAAACATTCAAATCAGCTGAATTTGCTCCTAGCAAACAAAGAAACTGATGCAGAGAAATCAAATGAATTACATTATTTACTTCAAGTAAAGCGTTGAATATACAAAATGTCACAAATAAAACTGCAGAGTGAGTGGAGTTGCCTTTGCCAGCAATGACGAAACATTCTGACAAACTGGCACTTAGGCCTGGCTGGCAGCCATTTCAATTGAGCTGTACTTTTATACAGTAGACTACAAGACAAATGTCATGTCCGTTTTAGTGGCCAACAAACTGTGGCCATTTCAAGAAAAGCACATTTATCATAAAAGTAGCTACTAAGCACCACTATACAGAGAAAGCAGATCTTACTATAAATCTATTTCTTTGCATGAATGGCCATATATGCCATGTAGCCACCAAGGGGCAGTGTGATGATGATAATGTGTGATATATTCTCTGTCCACTATCTTGTTCATTTTTCAGAAAGCAGGTTATGTTCATGGATAAGTAAATGGATAGCCTCAACTTTCAGTTCCAAAAGGGAGGTAACGTTCAGGGTAAGTAGCCATATTAACTTCTCAACAGCATGCTCCAGAGAATTATCATAACATAAACAATTTTTTTATTTTATTCAAAACTTAATTTTATTTTATTGATTTTTATTTATTTATTTATTAGCAACAGGATTATTTCTATATAACACAGTGTAAGGTAAACATGTCAATTTAGCTCAAAGGGAATCATTTAAGATTTTAAAGGGAACTCCACCAATAATATGTAAGGGAATTAGGACAGAATCACTGTTTTACGGCTGATCACTGAGACGGCCAGCGATTCAGTGAACGAGCCGTATAACAAATTCTGCAATATTTATATCCAAAATATAGTGAAAAAACTATTAATTAACACAGTAACAAGATCATCAGTTTAAGACATTAACTTGTGAGCACAAAACACGAGATACTTCTCTTTTCAATATAAATAAGGCTTTATTGGATAAATCTAAGACATATAAACTAATCTAACACATGAACACACGCATTCAAACAAGTTGCAGAAAGAGAGAAAGTGAGGAAATAATTAGTTTAAGAGAATGAAAATGTGAAATCCAAAGTTTGTCTACAGAAAATATGTGAATTCTAGATCGTGAAAAAAACATCAATTCAATTAATTAAACCCTCGCTATTGAGTCCCTCAATTAGGTTTAAAATTATATATTAATGCACCAGTTCAGCTAGAATCTGGAGGTACTTGTTTTGCCTGTGTGCGGGGGTTCCCTTTGTTGTGGTCCTTGCAGAAAAGGGGGTTTCCCGTGGTTGCTGATTGGCTGGAGGTTCAGTATTGGGAAGCCAGTGGTTGGGCGTTGGCTGGCAACGCGGAGCTGTGGTCTGCAGTTGAAGTTTATACGGCAATCTTTCGGAGATGCGGCGTTAGGCAAACTTAACTCAAAACACGAAACTCTCAACGGAAAATAAAATAACCTAAAGAAATAGAAATAGAAGTAAAGTTTCACGAGACCAGGTGACGTTTCTCCTCATGTTTTTGGAGGAGATGGCATGTAAGCCAGATCACGCTCAAAAGCTAAAGAAGCATGACTAGAAGTGAAAAGCTAAAAGCCGCATGGCTAAAAGCTAGACACAAAAAAAGCTAAAAGCTAGATGGTGTGCTGAGTATTTAAACCGGGCTGTTTAACACACCCAAATGGTGTTTTGACCAATTGTAGCTCTGGGTGTTGCAATGTTTCTCCTTCCCATTCTTAAATCAACTGTTATCTCATCATTCATATGGTCCGCGTTTTTCCCGCTCTTGCCGAGTATGGTTTGGACATGATTTCTATAACAAGAATATGATACATTTGACAAAGAATTGATTAGAAGAAACGTTTCAAGCAAGAAGATTCAAACTCACACATACCAAACATGAATACGAACCATTAAGCTATTCAATAGTTATTAAAAATACATACACAATAAATGATTAAGACCTGATAAGTCACATGTGGGTTACATACATGATATGGAGTTATATATATAGCAATGATTAGTTGCTGAGTCCTTTTAGTGTCATTTAGGTGCATGGAAAGGAAGTTTCCGTGCCTTTCTGTGAATGTATGAAGACCAGAGAGGTCTGTAAGGAATCTCCGAAAGTCTGTTCTTTGTCGTGAGGTGGGGGATGTCAATTCCAAAGAGCTTCTGACTGTAGTTACTATCATGTGATGGTCATGCGGTCATCTCTTTGACCATTTAATCTTGATTACTTGCCCTAAAATTGAGTTGTTATGATCAGTGTGTTCCTTTTGTGTTAATGTTGAAAGCTGTTCTGTGAAAGAGTTGGTTAGCCTTGCTTCAGACTGGCTAGGGTCTGATTTATGACATCCTGTTGTCTTGGGCCTCTGTGGAATTTGGACTCCTCGTGCCTCAACAATGTTTTGACCAAATCTTAGATTGTCTGATTAGGTCTGGCTATCTTACATACCCCCCTTCGATCGTCGATGTGTTGAGTTGAAGACATCGGCGAGCGCTGGGGAAACAAAGGCAGAAGAAGCAGACAAAC